>JAQMRL010000001.1:235305037-236505037 GCA_035578175.1 Catonia carolina | reverse complement strand
GAAAACGTGCTCACAGGATCACTGTTAAATTTGTTTTAATCTGTTCTCTTCCAGCAACAATTAATCGCATAGCTACTGTTTTTTTGTGCCCATAACTGACACGTGGAGTGTTAAATTATTTGCACTTAATCTGTTAGTTCCAGGCCTACAAAAAATAGTTCTGTTTCTTATCACATAGTCAGTCAATTAAATGACTGAAATATTTAAAAACAGAAGAGGTATATGTGTAAAATACATTAGTCTGAGTTATCTCTTCTGAAAGTAATGAATATCATATACACCCAGACCCTGTAGAGAATAAAAAGATGGTGTAATTTACATGGAGAAAAATATGTGCTTATCAGAGGACCTAGAGACACGCTGATAAGCATAATTTTTAACTAAACAGTGAGGAAGGCAAGGTAAACCCCCTCTCTACGTTTTACTTAGTGGAACCTCTAGAGGTTTAAACCAGCCTTTAGGCTGATAACCTAAGCAACAACAACTGCTTTTTTATAAGTCATGGTATCCAGTTTATTTTTAAGATATGGAAGAGGGCAGATTGTTTAGCTTGAGCGCTAAGTAACAGAGTAATGCCTATCATATGAAGTTTGTGGTGTGGAATAGTTTAATTTCATGCATTTTTATTTTTGCGTTATAAAATGTTAACAGATCTTTAACTTCTTTTAAGCACACTTTTGCCCTAAAGAAGTAACTTGTAAGGCGGACTATTGAAAAAAAAATTCTTTCAGAGCAAAAAGGCACTCCACGAAGTTTTCCATGACACATATACATTCTTAAAGAACCAAACTGGGGTATAGTAAATGAATCAGCTTTCATGAAAATAGAAAACAACCTTTTTTATGGAAACTGTAATTTTTGTATCCGAGTAAAGTACCCTTAAATTTGGTGATACTTAGCTAATTCCAAAAGACTTTCAGGAGTTGGTTAAGGAAACTTGGTTCTTAAGTACCAGTCGAATTGAACGGATAGTTTATGCTTTAAGGCTAAGCGAATAACACATATTCATCAAATACAACGTTTTTGGCCTCAAAGGGATAAGGAACGTCAAGATCAGCTGAAATTACACGTAGTGGTCAGCGCAACTGGGTTCTATCTCAGGGGTCCCGGGTGCGATCCCCGATCAGGTCTGTCATTTTTACAACTTCTTATTCATAATCAGCCATTAATTTTTTTAATTTCTCTTGCCTATATGAATATATATGAAGGAAAGTATTGTTTTCATGTTAATTTTTCGAAATATAATTAAATTTATAGGGAATTAAAAGACCTACAACTTTTAATGAAAACATTTTTTTCTACAGAGCCTAGTTTAGCGTGAATGAGTAATTTTCCGTATTTTTAAGCCAAACAGGTTGATTTTCATTTTGCGTCTTTCACTCATGATTAAAATTAGGTTATGTTTATTAAGGTTAGTTTATTGTTTATTACTAATGTTAGGTTATATTGTTAATTATTTGCATTGGAAAGAGAAAGTTGTGTGAGTGTTTCACAACAAATTTTTAAATCCTACAGAAGTTGATTTTCATTTTGCGTCATAAACGCATGATAAAAATTAAGTTATAAGTAGCGTAGTGACTAGCGCACTAGCCAACAAAGCAAAAGGTGGTTCAAATCCCAGCTAGGGTCTGAAAATTTAAAAAGTAAAACCCACCGTTTCAATATCGAAGCCCATAGTAACCGCTAATGGCTAAGCTGTCGATGAGACTTCAAATAAAACTAAGAAATAAAAATCTAGTGTGAAACACTCAAACGACTTTCTCTTACCACTGCAAATAATTTACAATATAACCTAACATTAGTAATGAACAAAAATAACTAACCTCATTAAACATAACCTAATTTTTAATCATGTGTGAAAGACGCAAAATGAAAATCAACCTCAGTTTGGCTTAAAAATACGAAAAATTACTCTTTCACACTAAACTAGGCTCTGTAGAGAAAAATGCTGTAAATGAAAGTTGTAGATTTTTTTATATATTATAAATGTTACTAATACACTTATGTCGTAAAATGCATACTAAGGCTAAAATCTTGAAAAAATCGATTTTTTACACGTTTTCGAGAAAAAAAGGAAAACCACTAATTACCGCTAAACTAAGCATTATACAAAAAGAAAATTTGAAATAAAAGTTGTAGGAATTTTAATTCTCTAAAACTTTTATTGTGTACAGTTTTCCGCTAAAATGCATATTAAAATTGCAATCTTAAAAAAACAATTTTTTACGAGAAAATAGCTCTCCACAAGAATTCTACAACAAACAGCATTCTCCCCAAGAATTTCAGCAGACATGACGCCTACCCTATCTACTAGAGCATAAAAAATTTAGTGAATGAGGCGATTTTTAAAAAAATCGTAGGGGCCGTTTTTGAGAAAATCGCAAAAAAGTGAACAATGACACGAATAAACTACTACTACCGGTTGACCGATATTGATGAAAATTTTCTGTCGGGTCCTCTAGTGGTATCTAGCTTAAGTTCCAAGTTTCAAATTCGTACGATGTTCCGTTCTTGAGATTTTCAGTTTACACGAGCGCGCGCGCACACACACGCTCAAAATTGATAACTATTTTAAAAATAAGTAGTAATCGAAATTTCGTTATTAGTTACAGTATTTATGTACATATGTATTAGTGGTTCTATTTGTTTATTTTTTTTAATTCTATTTTTTTAGATTATAAAATTTATTTTATACCTGCACTCTACGAAATAATTTCTCCCGACGTGATATTAAAATCTTTAATTTATTCTCTGCTTTCGACATTTTAACAGTATTATTCCCCTATGTAGATTTGAAAGGTAGGATATCTTGTTTAATTTTTCAAAAGGTGGTATTATTTACATTAATATACGATATTAATATAAAATTATAAACTTGACATACGAAAATAAATTTAATGTATGAAATGTAAAACGTATTGCCGTACGACGATAATATTACAGTATTATGTGAAGTACAGTAAATTGAAATAAATTATAGTCCGTGTACTTTAATTTATAGAACAAAAAGAATATTCGAGTAAGTCGATAAATAATATTTTGATATTTATTATTCAGATTAGTTTGGAATAATAATGTAGTTTTATCGCGGAATAAAGATAAATACACTATCAGTAGTTGTAATTCAATACATTTTTCTTGACCGTACGACTACACGCACTAGACCTATTGTTATCAGGTATAGAACGGTTCTTGAATTCCATACAATACGTTTCCAATAACGTTGACCTACACCCAGTTCAGAGTATAACCCATAAAATCACTGTTTTAACAAAAAATAAAACTAAAAAATATCAAAATATTCGGTCCGCGAGGCCAAAAAATGTATTCGATAACTCTGGTAGCTTTAAATAGCACTAAAACAAAACTCTAAAAACATAGGCCAAGGTGGTGGAGGGGAAAATATGGAAACAGAATATTAGAATTAAGACACATTTACCTCGTTTTTCCTCTTATCGTCACCTTGAACCCTTGCAGCAGCCCGCAGATGCATCTGGGGTGACAGTAGCGTAAATCCTCTGATGGCGGAACGTCCGCAGGTTTCACGTAATAGCGCACGGCGCGACAGGACGACCCTCACTGCTCGGTTGTTTGACTCGGACTGGACTCAGGTAAAGGAATGAAGGAGGCCTTATCTATTGATAAACTAATACTATGTCATTGTCTGCAGTCTATCTGCTTTAAAATAAAATGAGTTCTGAACAAGATATACCCAACCCAGAAGTAAATACTACCTGTTTATATTCTGAATTGTTTTGTTTGTACACTTCATAACAAACTCCAAACACTGATTACCATTTGTTGTTGTTGTGTTTAGGTAATCAGCCAAAAGGCTGGTTTGAACCTGTAGAGGTTTTACTAAGTAAAACGAGGAGTGAGGTGGTTTACCATTGCCTTCCTCACTGAGTGGAAAAGTACGCTTGTCAGCATGCCGGGCCCTCTGAAAAGCACATATTTTCCACTCTGCAAATGACACCTTCACTTCATTCACCACAGGGTCTGGCTGTATAATGAAATCCATTACTTTCAGAGGAGATAACTCTGATTAGTGTCTTTTACACCTCTACCTCTTCTGTTCTTAAATGATTCAGTCATTTAATTGGCTGACCATGTGATAAGAAACAGAACTATTTATTTTAGCCCTGCAACAAACAGATTGAGTGTAAATAATTTGACACTCCACCTGTCCGTTATGGGCAGTGATTACCATTATACTAGACCAAATATTAAATAAATTATTTAATTTCTTATAAATAATTTCATTTAACTTGTTAAATTTTTTCTTTTGATAATACACAGAAATTGATTAACACTACATGAATGTTACTTTTGAAATAATTTTCAAAATAAAATTATAGCGTGTTAGACAAAAAGAAAATTATAAATAATATCTCAGAAAATTATATTGTGGGTAATTAATTTTATTTACTACTGTCATGGCAATTTCTCGGCAGACAAAGTGGTGCAGGTGATGTCACAAACTCGGTTGACTGCTGCGCATCACAGATCTGGCATATACCGTTTCTCTACATACTGTGATGTGTATGCCATGTAAATGAGGTGTAGGCTTGTACAGACTCAAGCTGACCATTCCTTTGAAGTATGGTTGGTTAAACCCCAACCATCAAAGTACACCAGTAACCACTGTCTAGTAGTATTAACTACTTTTACTTAGCTGTAACCAGTAACCGCTGTCAAGTATTCAAATCCATATAAAAGTAACTACCTTTACTAGGATTTGAACCTGGATCCTTCATCTTAGAAAATGAGCTGTTTAACAGCTGACTTGTGGCATCAACTTTACCACTAGACTAACCTGGTACGTTTTTAATAAAAATATTTCTTAATTCATCCATATTACGTGACAAAATTTTTGTAAAAAATTAGCCTGAGATTTCTTGTTATCAAAAAATTTTAGTTAGATTTTGAATTACATTTTATGGAAGTTCCAATGTATTTTACAGGTTTTTAAGGAATATGTAGCTTTTTTGTTTTCTATCTTAGATGTTTATGTTTGACCATATAATCGAGGCTTTAATATGAGTGTATTTGGTCTAAAAACAATACTACCTTGTTTATGTGGACTAAATGGGACTAGAAGTGATCCAGATAATCAGAAATACAGATAAACTGAAAAAAATAGGAAATTTATAAAAACAAAATGTGATGAGACAATGTAATATTTGTTTATTCTTCTTTGGATAGAATTACACTTTTTCTTATCGTGCCCTTTCTGACTGGAGCTGGCGATCATGACAGCTATTAGGATCTTGGACACCACAGCTCTGCACAGCTTCGCTAAAGTATAAAAGCGAAGATTCTTCAACCAAGAAATTCTTTTCTTTCTCCTGAATCTTGCCTTGTAATATTAAGTAAAGTATTTCATATCTTGGTCCACGCATAATGTGACCCAGATTTCAACTTACCTTTTTTGGATAATGTAAACAAGTTCCTTTTCTGTTCCCATTCTCCACAAGACTGTTTCATTGGTTACTTTTACCATCCAGGGTATTTTTAACATGCGCCTGAACTACCAAAGAATCACACTATACAATGTTTGTGTACAAATTTTTAATCGTTCAGTTTTATTTAAACCAACTGCATTGGTCTAGCGATAAAGGCATTACCACGAGTCAACTGTTTAATGTTTCAGAGACAGAGGTTCCTGGTTCAAATCCTAGTAAAAGTAGTTACTTTCAAATGAATTTGAATGCTACAGTGGTTACTGGTGTACTTTGATGGTTGGGGTTCAATTAACTATACTCTCTCATGAATGATCGACCTGAGTCTGTACATCCCATTAACACATTATCATACACATCATCTGATTTTACATTCACTTTCTATATGCTATGTTTTTGTATTGTTAATTGGTTAATACTATTAGATCTAAACCCTGTTAATACTACTAACTACACTACTCCTCAGCAAGACAGTAAAAGACTTGGTGTATGCATGTGTGAGTTTTCTAACTTCCATACATACTGTAATCCCCATAGATTTTATATAACTTCTCTACTTATAATAATAAAAATAAGTGGATGAAATAAATAAGTGGATAGAATAAATAAGTGTTTACACATCTATGTTTATTTAAAATGAATTATGTGACATAGTCACTAAATTACAATAATTTTACAATACCATAAAATGTATATAATAATAATTAATACAAATATTATTTTTATAAATTTAATAATAATTATTATAATATACTATACTAAATAATAATAATAATAATAATAATAATAATAATAATAATAATAATAATAATAATAATAATAATAATAATAATAATGAACTAATAACGATAATACTAAACTAACCTTACAATAATAATATATCATACCTAATATTTAATAAATTTATAATGTAATAATTTAAAAAAATATAAAAAATAAAACACGTTTATATTATACATATACTATGAATTTATATTATACTTCGATAATTATTTAAATAAACAAATGATATAAATAGGATTTTAATAATAATTAAAATATTTAATAATCATTAAATAGGATCAACAGAAATTTGTATTTTTAATTTAAAAATGACTATACACAAAATTTACAGGAGGGGGAATCAAATAATCTTTAAAATGTTTAATTATTTTATTATTAACACCATACTATTTTATTTATTGATTACAACATTATTTTGTGCAACACTCTTTAATGTGTTTGTAATAATAATTAGAAGATAAAACGCTAATTACAAAATAATAAAATTTAAAAAAGAAAGATTGAAATGTAATAAATTAATTAATGTTTAATTTTTAGATAGATTAGTTAAAAAAAAGTAATTAACAATGCAAATAAGGTGATATTACTATACACTGATGAGACAATGAATAAAATAAATATTTATCTTTTAATGTCAAATAAAATATTAACACATCAAAATTAATTAAGATTTGAAATCTATTATATTAGTTGATGCATAATATTGTATTTAAATTTGATCAATGTCAATTTCTGAAATTAAATCATAAATATTTTTATTGGTTAAAATAGATTGTATAAAATTAAGTTACCTTTTTATGATAAACTATTCAGAATGCATAACGATTTTACTTATATGTAAAGAACAAACCAGAGTAGATGAGATCTATACATCAAATGTACCTAAAGTAATTAAAAATAATTGATAATTATTTAGTTAGCTTGCTAAAATTACTTTGCTTAAAAAGATTCACAAATACAACGTAATTTGTGAATCCTAAATTTTCAACTCAGATTTGTCGGGGTATAAAGTATTTACTGAATTAATCATTGGTATGAGAATGATCTATACACCATTTTGAAAGAGATAATAGTAAAGTTGATAATGTACAACTCCTATCCAGAAGTTGACAATATGTAAAGTTAGATGTTTCTTAAATGAATCTCAACCTCAAGGTTAGATAGGTTCCAATGCGGACCAGGATCAGGTACTTCAGTTTTGGCCACCAGGCTCTACTGATCTTACTCTCTGCAATTTTAATTTGTGGGGGTTTTAAGAAGAACAGTTTATGTACCATTTGTACCAACGAATTCTAGATGACCTGAACGCCTGCATAACAGCTGCGGGGAATTCAGTGGAGCAAGAAAATTTTCTTCGGATGTATGATGAATTCAGCTACCATTATTTTATTTTAACTGTTATCCGTACAACAAATACATTTTTTAGACTCTAATAGGAATTTAGATTTGTTTTGATTGTCTTCCATATAATGTATTAGTTGGTTGTTAAATTAAATGATATTTCAAATACTGTACACTAAAATATTTTTGTGTTTTCATAATTCACTTCTTATGAAAACTTATCATGTTATCAGTAGCTATTTATAATCGTGATGAAAAATAATTAAATACATTATAAAATTACCATCACGGTACAGTACAGTTAATATTTTGAACATAAGATTTCAATTTTTGGAGGGGATATTCTGAACATCAAGCTATCTGATTTTTATTACAATCCAAATCAAACCAAATTTTAAAAAAATATACATTTTCATAATAACAATAATATTCAGTTATACATAACTACCCAATGCAAATTGAGTTTTAAAAACTTATTACTGCAAAATAATATGAATACCTTGGAATATTAAATTTTTTAATTATTAATTTAAGAAATCTTTGATTCAATAATCATTGTTTGTAATAAATAAATAATCAAATTTATATGGTTAACATTACGATGCTATTACCAGATCAGCATAGGTAAGTAATAAGTAAATATTTATGGACTACGGATGTAATGTTTTTAATCTGAGTAATACTTAAAATGAGATTTCAAAATAGTATTTTTATATGGGCCTTTAAATACAGTTAAAATAATAATATCTTAATAAAATGAATACAGAAGTATTTATGAGATCTGATTTTTCTTTAACCCAATCGATTAGGTATTTTTTTTTATTAGTTACTTAAATTTGAGTGCATTTATATAATATAAAGAATTATTTATAATAATTATTGTTGTTATATTTATTAGGCCTATTTTAAAAACTTGGTGTTGACAATAAAAATATAAATTATTACCACATATATATGTATTATTGTACTTAAAAAACATTTATTAACCTACTGAAACATTAAATTACCGAACAGCAATATATGTGTACGAGTATATATACGTATAATAAATAAGAAACATATTAAAAATGTACTACAATTATCGTACACTTACGTATAAATAAATTATATATAAAAAAGGTGTAAAAATGTCATTTATTATTGTTTTATACAAATCAATTTGATTTACCTTTAATTGTTTAAATAGATTTCTAATTATATTACAATTTATTCAAGGAAGCCTCCAATATTTTTATAAATAAAAAAATAAAAACATTATTTAATATGGTTAAAAATAATATATGTTTTAAAATGATTTCTGTATATTATAATGAATAACAACATCTATTAATTTAAATATTGATATTCATGTTTATTTGTAAGTAGAAGGCATTGACCACTGTACAAAACAAAATGGCAGATATTTAGTTTAAACATGCATATTATTAAATATCTCTTAGCATTATGAACTGTTGATAAAAAAGTTGTTAAATATTTTACCACACAAATTCAAAAATAGTTAATTATGAAATTTGAATGTTTTTTCTATTTAATTAACCAACATTTTTTGATCACTTTTGTAGATTTCACCAATTGTGCTGCTAACTAACTACCTTTTTAATTCAAGGTGTTCAATATTCTTTGTAAATTAATCTACATTTAAAATATACGAATTTTGTTCTATATTTTAATTAAAACAGTAGTAAGTACAAAAGAAACAAGTATAAGAACGTATTTAAAAAATGATTTAATAAATACAAATTGAGTTGTTCATCATTCAGAGAAAGTCTATGCTATTATTTTTTTCTTTTACACAGTAGCAGGGAAATCCAATTGTGTAAACGTAGAACCTATTTAAGGCTCAAAACACATATAGAGAGCAAACTTGAACGTATCAGTTAGGAATTTCACGCAAGTATGTGGATACTAATTCTGATAGTTGCATGTCATATTTTATAACGAGCATGGTTGAAGCTTATTTCTATTGTTGAACAACATTTTTGTGGCATTTTAAGTGTTGAATCATTTACAATTTTATACTAGCCCATGGGTTTAAAAATAATGTTTTTATATTGCAATAATTATTACTACGGAGAATCGTCAAATGTCAATTGAGTTACAGATGGAATTCATTGAGTTTCACAAAAAAAAGTAAGTACTGTGGCAATTATGGTAATAAACATGTAAAGAAATTAATATCAGAAATTAATTTATCTGATAAAATCGGTTCTTCCTAACGCAGACAAATCGTCTGTAATAAAGACAATTTGAACAAATTTTAAAAAAGGAAAACATAGAAACATTTAGGGCACGAGAAAACAGCATTTACAAAACTACAATGTATTACTTTGACCAATTTTGAAGATGACACTTCAACTGGAAATAAGAAACTAGATGCAATTCCGTCACTACTTCTGATTAAAGGATAAAGTGAACTAAAACTATTACTTCATCAATGGTGAAAACAGAAGTATACACTCCTGAAGTAAATTCCTATAGTGCATACAATAGTGTGTACCTATAGCAGGCTGTAAGGTAGAGTTTTCACATGACATTCGATAAAATACAGGAAAAATTTCAGGGTATAAAAGCAAATTTTTAGTGAGAAACATTTATTTAGATGTCCCAAGATCTATCTCCATTCTCTTAGGTAATATGTATCATACTAGACAATACACTTAACAAAATTTTTTTAACACTTGAAAAACTTAACAGTTAAACCTAACTATAAAATTTATGAAACCAATAATAAAATTATATTAATGTACCTAAACTTAAATAAAAATTACAACAATATAATGTTTGCAATAATTGTCTAAATAAAATTTTTTTTTAAAGTAAATTAATTTTTAATGTGGTACAAAATGACCTTCATAAACACAGTTATATCAAGTAGATTACCCTGATATTATGAACGACTTAATAGCAAAGATAAAGTTTATTGCAGCAGGAAATTATGATAATTTGTATGAATCACAATATAAATTATGAATGATTCATTTGTTGTTTTGTGATAATTAATACTACATATATAATTCTTTGTAAATATCGTAAAATATATAGGCCTATATACATAATAAACAAGGAAAATTAAATTATATAACACTTAGTAAACAATCCATAAAACAATTTTTACAAAACAACTAAATGAAACAACGAGTAATAAAAGAAATGATTAACTATTTATTATTTAAAAACTTTTTTTTGAGTAACGAGTTATTTATCCATTTATAAATAATTGATAAGTTGATAGTGGTTTATGGCACCATCAAATTAAATATTTTTTTAATGTATAGTACTACAAAATATAAAAATAAATAAATAATAATAAACAAAAACATTATAATATATTTTTATTTAATAATTTAATATCTATTTATAAAATATGTAAACTAATAAAGTATTTTATTGCACTGAATTGATAAATAAATTAAATGATACGTAATTTAAAATAATTTATTAAATGGTAATAAACAATTATACTTATAAATTGTATCTAGAATATGTTTATTTGAAGTGTTATTCAAAATTTTTAAAAATAAATTCAAATTTGTAATGCAACAAACATATTGTTAAAATATACTATTTTAAGACAAATAAATTGTTATAAGCATCCTGCACCCTTTATTGATTTGAATGTAAAAATACTATAAATTTTCACTAACCTTTCACAGCTGCTATAATTTTAATTTTTACTCTTATTTTACGAATGATTTTTTACATGTTTTAGTGGATCCACCATCATCATATGTTTGATAAGATTGAAAAACATAATACAAACAATAGAACCATGTACAAGTCGGATGATGTCGGAAGGCCACGCAAGATATGACGATAATTCAATTGAGTTTTAGTTACAGTTGTGAGTCAGAACACGCGAAGCCTAATCTTTGATTGTGAGATGAAGGACCATGTAATAATAAAAATATGACATGTTCCATATATAAAAGCTTTTGACTGAGCAAGGGCAGGAGATTTTAAATTTTATTCCTAATTTGTGTACGTTGCAATCTGTTCAATTCAGAACAATAAGCAACCCCATGACCCAATGAGATGAGGATGATGTGTATGACGTGTAAATGAGGTAGATTTTAAATGAACAAAATTAAGATTAGGAATGATGAAGCAATACTGAATGCTGCTGCCATCTGCACAGAACATGTAAACCTATGAGTTCAAATAATTTAAGTTTTATACTGATGATATTACACTTTCTAAAAGGATTTTAAAGAAAATTAGTTTCAATTTTTTATTTTACATACTCTGATGAAAGTGGGATCCACCGAATATTTTTTTTATAATATTGCATCCAGCAGACTACAGAAGGGAGTATAGGACATGTCAAGATAAAACTGATAAACTCTAAATTTGAACAACACGTTAAATTAATTACTTACCAATAATTTATTACTAATACTTATTGGCTTACTTCAATAAGCATGTATATCAAATAATACACGATTTTCCTCACCATTTACTTAGAAGTTTACACATTTTTCAAGCAAAACTAATTAGAAAGAAATTCGTGTAAACTGTAAAATGATACATAAATCAAATATTTTTAATCATTTTTTAAAACAAACTTATATTACCACAATTTTTTTAAAGCTTGTTGTAATTGAAGGGGTCGGCAGAAGAAATTGCTAACCCACAAAATTTCCAGCATGATTTTTTTTAAATATTCTGTAAAAATAAAATATACAGCATGTTTTAAACAGGGTGCTGTATTTATGATCTTAAGAACCTAGATTAAAAGAAAATAACAAAATTTCACAAAAATTCAAAAACTGATTTGTAGATTTCAATAAACTTTAAAATGACATTGCGTAAAATTATGTTAATGAGGGTTAGCACTGTCTTCTCCCGACCCCTTAAATTTATCGATGTATTTTCTACCTGCATCAGTAGGTTTTTGTTCAAACAATTTAGTATTGTGATTAGCAATGTAGTAATCAATTCTGTTTCTTGTGTAGTGGTTGTGGACATTTAATTCTGTAAAAAAAGTATTTACACTTCAGTATTTCACTTCAAAGATGTACAAATAAGGATCTGTAAGTATTTGAAGTGCCTTAATTAATTACCAGTATGAAGTTTAAGTGGTTGACTGCTATTATATACCTAATATTTTTTTCTGAATTTTATTACATATAAGTTAAGAAAAATAATAATATAGAAAAATTTAAAAATTTCAGCAGCTGTAAAAGATAAGTGAAAATTTACAGGTGAAAAATATCTTTAAAAAACAGAGAGAATGAAACAGATTATTCGTGAATGTTAATATTAAAGGACAATTTATTATTAAATACATAATTTAAAATTACATGTAATACATTTAAAATATAATTATGAAATTTTATTTTCAAATTTGAGACATTTAAAAAAATCTAAAATTGTTAGTATAATAATTTTTAGAATTATGATACTGTTAGTATACCCATTTTAAATACTGTATTAGAAAAATAATCAAAGAAAAATATAAATAAATTAATATGTATAAATACTTTACGCTACTTCAAAAAATACATTAATTATAAAAAAATGATACAAAAGTTATTAAAATTTACTCCATATATTGGAGGTTCCCTTTTTTATTAATTTATTAATAATTAATTAATTACTTATTAATTTATTTAAATGCTGCTGATGTAACAGAACAGCAATTACCTATCTAAACCCTAGATGCTAGACACATATTAGGATGATGATGTGACGGCTGACGGTATTCCGGTAACGACTTAAAATAGCCGATGACGGTGGAAATGAAAGGACAATGTCGGTGACATAAGAAATGTACATTGGCGCAAAAGTTTTACAGGACAGGACGGCGTCCAGCAATGAATGCAACAACCAATTTCTTCGTTTTCTTATCACCACAGCAACATGCATTTTTATGATGGTGAACTTTCTTACAATGTCTTTGTCCTTTCCAGGAGATCATCAACAAATTTCTGTAACAAAATAATATTAGATTTAGTGACTTATTCAATAAAAATATATCGTTTCATTAAGATTTCAACTTATGGTGAAAATAACCACACAACCATAAATACAAAACTCTTATTGGGACCTGAACTTTAGTTTCTTATTAAATTACTAACGCCTGAGGGTATATTGTGGACTGTGATATTGTGACTTTTTACCATAGGCAAGATACTAAAGTAGTTAAGAGATTTGGTGTTAGGTCAATTAAGCCCATCTGCTTTTAGTTTTTGGGTTGCACTCCAACCTTAAAAATTGGTGTGAAACACTCACATAACTTCTCTTGTCAAGTAGTCTCCTACCATTGAAAAAATTTAGAAAAATGGTGGAGCAACTAATTTCTTTCTCTCTGGACCACTACATAATATGGACTGACCTTTATTTAAAGTGTAATATAATAACGGGTCATCGAGAAAGGTTGAATCCATTTAAAAAATTACAGTTTATAAACTACTGGAGATAAAGCCATAAATGGTTTTTTCTTGGTATGACTGTATCGTAAATTGAAAAAATTGCATTGGAAAAAACATTATCTTAATTTGGCAACAAGATGGCACCCCTCCTCATTTCAATCTTCTAGTGCGCCACGTCCTCAATGAAAGGTTCCTTGACCGATGGATCGCTACCGCCAGTCCTGTGCTTTGGCCTCCGAGGAGTTTAGATTTAATCCCACTCGATTTTTTCTTCAGGGGTTATGTTAAATACCATGTCTGTAGCGAGTAGATAAGAAATGTGAATCATTTACGACATCGAATTGCTTCTGCTGTTGCTTCGTTCACACAAGATATGACACAGCTCACCTGGAGAGAGGTTGACTATCATTTAGATGTATGCAGAGCAACCAATGATGCTCATATAGAAACTTATTAAGTTATAAAAAACTTTACTATTTTCAATTTATAACAAAAAAAAGTTATAACTATCTCAAGAAGTTTTTAAACTGTAATTTTTTGAAATGAGTGCAACCTTTCTCGATGACCCGGTATTATTATTTAATGTAGTACCTAACTAATAAACTTCTGACAAACAACTCTCTAGAAAATTTCAAAATACAGTAACATTGAGATTGCTATTAAGAAACATTTTTTAATCTATTTGTTGACATGATTTTAGTATTAATGAATATGAATTTTATTAATGAAGATGTTAAAAAAATATATAAATATAAAAAAAACATGGTGTAATGTAAGAATATAGTATTCTTGTTCATAATAGAAGACAAAATATGGAAAAATTTATAGTTTAAAGTACCTCAAGGAGATCATACAACCAAAGATCGGGGAAAAAGAAGCAAACAACAGACAAGGAAAGATGGCCTGTGCACTCCAAGGAACTCACCACTTATATAAGAAGAAAGCACTCTCAAAACAAGTCAAGATTAGACATTATAATACTGTGATAAAACCTGTCAGTCAAGAAGAACTGTCAAGAAAAACTGAACGGTCAAGAAGAACTGTACAAGGAAAATAAACAATTAATGGAAATGATTAGACAAAGAAAACTAAAATTTTATGGACACCAGTACAGAATGAATGACTACCAGTTGACAAAACAAACTTTTAGACACTAAATAAGAAACCTAAGGTGTTTGATAAATGTTTGAAAAATTGATAAAAGATATTGAGAAAACCAGAATAAACCAAGAAAACTTAATGAACCTAACCAAACTCAGACAACTGATTACGGACTTTAAGGGCTTCCAAAAAGAGCAAAAACAGAACGATGGGTGAACAGAAGAAAGAAGAAAAGCCTACAGTGAGCAAATACTGAGAATGTGACCTGCAAAAAGTGCTTTCAGAAATATCTAAAATTATTTCACGTGGTCTCCAATTGGCCTTATTCAAGAAAGACAATAGAGTTCTACAGTTTAGAGACTTACTCTAAACTGGACTTACTTTTGTACTTGGAATATTTTCTAGTGACATTCTTAAAACATATTTTAAAATATTCTAATATTTACATGTATGCCACATTAGTTAAAAAAAAGATATTTAGTAAAAATAAGAGAAAATTATACGGTTTCTACGTAGGTAGTCATTTTAGATTTAGAATATGTCTAGTTACAAAGGTGAAGTAAATCCAATTATCACATCTCCTTAGTTGCTAGATATTTAGAATAAAGACATTTAACATTATCTGAAATAAGGTTAAAGTTAGGTCATTGAAAAACTTCACTATGATTTCCTTCTAAACTCTTAAACCACAAATAATTGTTAACTTATATTAAATTTTTTATTGACAACGGTTCAAGCTACAACTAATAAATATGATACAAGCAATTGGACAAAATTGAAACGGTTTTTGTTGGTTTAATTAAAGTTGCATCAACAACTTGGTCATTGGCCAACCTATGGTGTAGTGGTGAGTACAATGAGCTACTGTAACATGGGGCCAAAATCAGTTCCCAGTCAGGTCTGGCATTTTTTCATCATTCACGTTCATATATCGCCTGCGGTAGCATTTATGCACCAAACAGTTGAATGTAAAACCAAAAAAGTGGTCACTTGAAACTATTTTGAGTTATGGATATTGTTTAAATTAAAAATCAGGTGTGAAACATATACATGAATTTCTCTTGTCAATATAAATAATGAAACATAAATAACCTTTGTTTATCATTACTAAATAATGTAATATAAAAACACATAATGTAATTATATTCAGGAGTGAATGATACAAATTGAATATCAATCTCTGTTTGACTTAAAACTGCAAAATCACTAATTGATGCTAAATTAGGCTCAGTAAAAGAAAATTATACAAATAAAAGTTATAGCTTTTTTTATTTCCTATAACTTTGATTAACTTATACACTTTTGTCATAAAATGCAAACCAAGGCTGCAGTATTAAAAAATCCCATTTTTATACAGATTTTGATGAGCAAAATACAGAAAATAACTAATTGACACTAAACTAAACATTATAGAAAAATATGCTCGAAATAAAAGTTGTAGGTTTTTTAATGTTCTACAACGTTGATATAATACTTTTGCCCTAGAATGCATATTAGGGCCGCAATCCTAAAAAAGTGTTTTACCACCAGAGCACAGCCTCCTCAAGAATTTTAGCAGACATGATGCTCACCCTATCTACTAAAAAATAAAAAAATGTAGTAAATGAGGCGATTTAATAAAAAAAAAAAAAAATCATAGAAGCCGTTTTTGAGAAGACTTCTACTTCCTGTTGACCGATTTTCATGAAAATGTTCGTGTCAGGTCCTCAGTGGTGCCTAACGTTAGCTCCAAGTTTAAACTTTGTACGCTATTCTATTCTTGCGATTTTTGTTTACAAAAGACACAGATCAATCACTAAAAACATGTTTTTGGAATTAAGGGGTCTGAAAACAAGTATTTCCAGTGAAAAATGGATTTTGGAAATCAATATGAAACAAAATTTTCTTTCCCTATACATTGATATAGGGCAAGAGGAATTAAAAACGGCTAGATAACTAAATTTTTCAACTTCAGTTAGAATCGTTGAAATTTACAAATAGCCCAGAGGAAAATAATTTGACATGATCTCCTGTTATACTATAAGTGATAAATAATTTTTGTTTTATTTTAACAGACACAGCACTATAACACTGATTTAGGCTGGGCGTATACTGGAGCGCAGGTGGCACAGGCCGTTCCAGACAGACACGAGCAGGGCAGGGCAGGCAGAGCAGATATTTCTACCAGCGTACAATGGAGACGCAGGACAGGCGAATATTTTTTTCAGGTTCAGAAATAAGCTCATGTGTGGCCATTTAGTGCGTTGGATCATTATAGTGAGAGTGATAGATTAGTATCGGATTTGTCCGATTTCGGTATAAAAGAATTAGTTTTACTTGTATTGTATTGAATTACTTAATTGTATTGTACTCGTATTTCAAAGCGAAGGAAGAAAATTTTATGGCAAAGTGACTTTATAAAAAAATGTAAAACACTTGGTAAGTTCAAGTTAACACAAGTTTGACGTTACTACATTCAAGAATGTTATACTAGGTTTACAACTGGAGAGTTTTTCATGTAATCAGCACAAATTTTATTAGCTTCTCTTAGACCAACATGTTTCCTGCTCAACGCGTGTACTAAAACTGTGCCTTGACTACAAACTGTGGCTGCTCGACACAGACACGTTGCTGTACCACACATGTCTGCCTCCCAATATACGATACGCTACAGGCTACAATGGGTGCACAGTTTTCGCTCCTGCTCTGCCTGTCATGAACTGCGCCACTTACGCTCCAGTATATGCCCGGCCTAAATGTTGAGAAAATTCAACTTATAACACTTTTCTTATCAGCTGGAACAGAGGTATGATTTATTTATCTTGCTATTGAACTTCTGCAGAAGAAAGGATTTAGTCCAACACAATAAATTTGCTACTAATATTCCTATAATAAAACATTTTAGTTTATTTATTTAAAGCAGCCTCACCTTTACATCATGTGCTGATTTTTTAGCATCAGACAACAGTTCCTGAAACAAAATAAAAATAACAATTTTAAATAATATTACACAATAGAGAGAAAAGAATCAGACTTTTTATAAAACAAAAAACATTTACGTTGGAGGGAGTCTGACAAGGAAAATGAAACATAAGACAGATTTTAACATTCATATAGTTTGAAATGCTCACTTCCAATGGTAGGTACTAAAACCATATTGTATTAATGACAACTAGAAATATTTTTTTTTAATAAAAATAAAAAATCTGGCGTGAAACACTCACATGACTTTCTCTTGCCAGTATAAAATTAACATAACCTAATTTTAATCATGCATGAATGACTTAAAATTAAAATCAACCTCTGTAGAGCTTAAAAATACAGAAAATCACATATTGATGCTAAACTAGGCTCTACAGAAAAAATGACTGAAATAAATGATGTAGGTTTTTAATTTCCTATTAAGTTTGGTTATATACACTATCGTCATAAAATGGCGTGCTAAGGCCACAATCTTAAAAAATCCCAATTTCTACAGATTTTTTTGAGAAAAGTACACAAAATCACTAATTGTTTCTAAACTATGTGTTGTAGAAAAAAAATGTTTGAAACAAAACATGCAGGTTTTTATTAAATGTTCTACAACTTTAATAAAAAATACTTTTGCCCTAGAATGCATATTCTAGAATATTAAGGCCTCAATCTTAAAAAAATAATTTTACCATGATAGCACAGCCTCCGTAATAATTTCAGCAGACATGGCGCTAATCATAGCTTGTTAAGGACAAAACACTAAAATGAGAAAATTTAAAAAAAATCGACATGAAAACAATACTTTCCTTCCTATATATTCATAGAGGCAAAAGAAAGTAAAAAAAACCGTTAAGAGCCTTTTTGAGAAAATCACATGATTAATAAAATTACTTTCAGTTGATCAATTTTGAAAAAATGTTCATGTCGGGTTCCTTAGTGATACCTAACAAAAATTTATAGTAATAAAAAAACTAAAAGTTTTAACTTTATACACAGACAAGAAGGCTGTGGAATAACACGTGGTACTTGTACGATTAATATTCTTCTGAATTCTATTAAAACAATTTAATTGAAGGATTGTTTTGTTTGTGGACGTTAAATAAAAATGTGAGTTACTCATTTTTTATTAATTTGTTTATGAAAGATTTTCCATATTTATTATTTTTATTTGTTTTATTTAAAGTTAATTATTGTTAGGTTACTTTTTTAAAAAGTCAACCAAGTTTTGGGATTGTATTTTTGTTGCCATGGCAACCGATATTAGTTGTGATGATCAGTCAGCTGTAACGAATAATGCTTCTTCTTCTTCAATACGTGATCCCCGATTACGGTCTTCTTTATTGCATGAAACAGCTGCTGTCGGATGGCAGGAAGTAAATTATAAAGGAAGAAAAAGAACCAATTCAGCCAACATAAATGATAGTTATAATTCAAAAACTAGTAAGAAAGATATGCAAGATAACTTAACCCTTTCCAATAACTTTAATAAATTAAATAGTGTAAATGTGGATCAAGAAGAAAATAAAAAGATAGAACCAAGACCACCACCAATATTTATCCCGGGAGTTCTTTCAATTTCAGATTTGAATAGAGATCTAAATAAAGTAGTTACTTCTCAAGATTACGTTATTAAAACTATTGGCAGGGATACGATAAAAATTAATGCTAAAAATCTTTCAATCCATGAAGTCATATTTTGTATGTTAAAAAACAATAATGTGCAATTTCATTCATATCAACCGCGACATTTGAGGGCATATAGAGTTGTGCTTCGTAATGTTCATCATTCTACGGACCCGCAAGATATTAAAGAAGCACTAACATCACTCGGGCATGAAGTCAGAAATGTAACGAACATTCTGCATAGACAAACCAAAGAAAAATTGTCGTTGTTCTTTGTTGACCTTGAACCACATAGTAGCAATAAAGAAATTTATAATGTGAAATATTTACTTAACTTAAAAGTAGAATTTGAACCACCACATACAAGGTCAAATAACATACCACAATGTAAGCGTTGCCAAAGATACTTTCATACGCAGGGATATTGTCATCACAGTCCAAGGTGTGTAAAATGTGGAGAAAATCACGAATCTATGAGCTGTAAAATTCCAGTTACAACTACAGCTAAATGTATTCATTGTGGAGAAGAACATCCAGCAAGCTACAAGGGGTGTAAAGTTTATCAAGATATAATAAAAAATAAATTTTTTCGATCCAAACCTCTAATTACTCCAACGATATTTGACAGCGGAAAAGCTCAATCAAATGTTACTTTAAGTAATCGAGTTAAACCAGGTATTTCTTATTCCAGAATTACTAAAGATTTTAATGCTAATAGTACTTTTCATAATCGTAGTAATAATGATGCAAGTGAAAATTTAGAAAACAATAACAATTTAATGCAAGTAATGCAACTCACCTTTAGCAAAATTGAAAACATGATGCTAAAACAAGCAGAACAAGTGAACACGCTTGTCAATCTTTTGACAACTCTTATTTCAAAACTTAAAATATGAATCTCAGTTATAAAATGGCCATCTGGAATGCAAATGGTCTTTCGCAACATACTAGAGAGCTAGAAATGTTTATTACTTTAAATAAAATGGATATTTTTCTTATATCAGAAACACATTTCACCGAGAGAAGTCATTTTAAATTACAAAATTTTAATGTTTATGACACCAAGCATCCCGACGGAAGAGCTCATGCTGGAAGTGCCATATTAATTCGTAAGAGCATAAAACATTACGAGTTACCAGCTTATAAGACTGCTCATATCCAAGCAACGAGTGTTTGTGTAGAAGACTGGAATGGACCATTAGTAATATCAGCTATCTACTGTCCTCCATGACATAACATAAGCAAAAACCTATTTCAAATTTTTTTTAATACGCTAGGTAACAGATTTATAACAGGTGGTGACTTCAACGCCAAACACCAGTCCTGGGGCTCACGTCTCAACACACCTCGCGGAAGAGAATTATATAAAGCTGTTACAAATCTGAATTTACAGGCTATCTCAACTGGTGAACCAACATATTGGCCTAGTGATAACAATAGAATACCAGATCTTTTAGACTTTCTAATTACTAAAGGAATATCACCAAATTATATACGTGTAAATTCTTGTGCAGATCTAAGTTCTGACCATTCTCCTGTAGTAGCGACAGTAAGTTCTGGTGCAATCCGTATTGAAAAACAATTCAAACTTACGACCAGAAAAACAGATTGGCGTAATTTTAAAGACATGGTGGAAAGGGATTTAATATCAAACATTCCCCTTCGAACGCCTGAAGATATTGAAGTAGCAATAAATTATGTAAACAAAACATTTCAAAAGTGCGCATGGCAGTCAACTCCAAGTGAAAATGAAGTCAATTGTTTCCTTGATTTTCCTACTACAATTAAAAGAAAAATTGAAGAAAAAAGGCGACTTCGAAGAATTTGGCAATATAGCAGAAACCAGCGAGATAAAAGAAATTTTAATATTGCTTGCCGTAATTTAAAAGAAATGATATCTGATTTTAGGAATGAAACTTTTCAAAATTATTTAAAAAACTTATCTCCATATGATGATACTGATTATTCGTTGTGGAAAGCCACTAAAAAAATAAAACGTACGTTTAAAGGCATTCCTCCCCTAAGAAAGGCTGACAACACCTGGGCAAGAACTGATGAAGAGAAAGCAAAATTATTTGCTCAAGAACTGGAAGATCGTTTTACACCTTTCAATGATTTGGGTCATGCACATGATGAACTTATAATGCAAAGGTTTCTTTGTGAAGAAATGCAAAATAACTTGCCTCCAATTCATTTTTCGTTACAAGAATTAAAACAAGGTGTTAAGAACCTTCATCCTGCGAAAGCTCCAGGCTATGATTTTATCACTGGAAATATTCTTCAAGAACTCCCTCGTAAAGGACTAGTAGTTTTATTACTAATATTTAATGCTGTTCTCCGTCTAAATTACGTGCCGTATCAGTGGAAAGTAGCTAAAATAATAATGCTTCAAAAACCTGGTAAACCTCCATCAGTATCTTCATCTTACCGCCCTATAAGTCTTCTTCCCATCCTTTCAAAATTATTCGAAAAAATGTTTCTTCTACGGTTAAGTCCTCATCTTGAAAATAATAATTTAATTCCAAACCATCAATTTGGGTTTCGAAAACAACATTCAACGATTGAACAAGTTCATCGCTTAGTTAAAGAAATCCGAAGCAGTTTTGAGAATAAATTATATTGTTCTGCCGTTTTCTTGGATGTTCAACAAGCATTTGATCGCGTATGGCATACAGGACTTCTATACAAAATTAAAGAAAAACTCCCAGGAAATTTTTATCGTATCTTACGTTCATATCTTACGGAAAGAATGTTCCAAGTTAAATTAAATGATACAATTACTGATTTGAAATCAATAAAAGCTGGTGTCCCTCAAGGAAGTGTTCTTGGACCTGTTCTCTACACTATTTATACATCAGACTTACCGAATGGAAATGATGTTCTCACCGCTACATTTGCAGATGACACTGCTATTCTAGCTTCTGATGGTAACTCAGTGTTTGCTTCGGAAAAATTACAGCACAGTTTAATACAAATTGAACACTGGTTAAGTAAGTGGAAGATTAAAGTTAACGAAGGAAAATCGAATCATGTCACATTTACTTTAAAGAGGAACACATGTCCACCAGTAACGCTTAATGGTATCCAAATTCCACAAAATGACGACGTCAAATATTTAGGGATGCATTTGGATAAAAGACTTACATGGGCTAAACACATAAGAACTAAACGCAAACAACTCAACATTAAATTCAGCAAACATTTTTGGTTAATTGGAAATAAATCTAAACTTTCGATAGATAACAAACTATTGTTGTACAAAACGATACTAAAACCAATTTGGACGTATGGTATACAGCTTTGGGGAACTGCGTCAAATTCAAATATTGAAATTTTACAAAGTTTCCAATCCAAGACCCTCAGGACAATACTAGCTGTTCCTTGGTACGTCAACAACTCGCGAATCCATGAAGACTGTAACATCAAACCAATCAAAGAAGTGATCAGTGAATTTAGTGATAAGTACATTTCAAAATTAAACAATCATGAGAACTTTCTGGCAGTTAATCTCTTGGACAACAGTGACACATTACGTAGACTTCAAAGATTTGATCCTCTAGATTTACCTTTCAGATTCTAAAAACACACACAAACACAAGCACTTACTCTTACACAAACATATAAACCATCATATAAAACTACACTTGATATAACGATATTTTTAAAAATATTGCTTCCTATATAGGGTAAACCGTTGGGTTTTTATCCTTTTATGTGAATTATTCATTTGATCAATTGTACTTATTGCTATTAAGCAGATTGTACATAAAATATTGTGTAATAAAAAAAAAAAAAAAACAAACTTTATACACTATTCCATTCTGGAGATATTTTGTTCAACCACACACACACACACACATACACACACACGCACACACACACGCACACACGCGCGCGCGCGCACACACACACACACACACAGATAATTCACTAAAAACATGTTTTTGGGCTCAGGAGGCTAGAAAACATGTATTTCCGGTGAAAACTTGATTTTGGAAAATTAACATAAAAACAATACTTTCCTTCCCTATACTATATAATAATTTTCTATTTTTTAATTTTCAAATTTTGCTATTTTATTAGGACCATTTAATTTTCGTTCATCTTCTAAAAATTACCATTATAAATTTTTATTTTACCAGATTAATCAGGGTTTGTGCAACATGTTAAATATTTTTCCTTATAAACAGAAATTACAATATAGGTACATATTACTTTTCTCTTTTTTCGATTTTTCCTCGCAGATTTTAGATACTTGCAAAATATTTTTAAACTTTTTAGCAACTCAACATAAAAATAAAATTTGAAGCATGCCTTGATGTAAGACCAATTTTTTATGTCACATCAATTGCCTGCTCATTAGTGACTATTGGGATGTGGTAAAATATCAGTGGGTTTTAGGTAATGATTTTCCAGACCGAAGCTAGGAATTAAACCCAAGACCTTCTGCTTTACACCATAGTATGGTAGCCACTGCAACACAGAGATGGCTGAAATAATTTTATTATACAGATAAGTAACAAATAACATTTATAATAGAATAATTTCTTAAGTTAAAAGTTTTAACAATAATAGAATTACTTTTACATTGTCGTACGCGCAAAGACTTATGTACAAGACGATCTCTTGAGCCAAGAAACAGAAAGGTCGACGAACAAAAATAAAATTATTCCTACAGAAGTAACTTTTAAATGAAACAGAAGCGACAGAAAAGATTATAAATGGAGGACTTCTTTTAATTTAATTTTTAAACAGTTTTGAAGAGATGAAAACAAAGTAATCTAAAAATAATACTAAACTTATGTATACAGGTACATCAGTAGTTCATATTTGAATTATCAATCCAAAAACGAAATTTATACGAAAAGCTTGCTGTTATACAATGCAAATCAAATCAATAAAATATTGATATTTTAATGGTAATCATATTTATGAGTAAAATTTAATTTTTTGCAAGTCTTTAATATGTACTGTATTTCTATTATTTTTTTTTTTATAATACCAAATGTGTGTACATTACAATCTGTTCAATTCAGAACAATAAACAACCCCATGACCCCATGAGATGAGAATGATGTGTATGACGTGTAAATGAGGTGTAATCTTCTACAGACCCAGGCCGACCATTCCTGAGAGAGTATGGTTGATTGAACCCCAACCATCAAAGTACACCAGTAATCACTGTCTAGTATTCAAATCCGTATAAACGTAATTACCTTTGCTAGGATTTGAACCAGGAACTATTGTCTCTGAAAATCAGCTGTTGAAGAGCTGACTCGCGACAACAATTTTAACTCTAGACCAACCCGGTGGGTTGTTTTACTATTATATATCAATAATTTTTGAAAAAATGTTATAATTTAATTTTTGTAGTCACTAATATCCTGCGGTATCAATGTGACTGAATAAAAAAATTAGAGCCAACTTTTTAACAAACTAAAACATTACTAAATGGTAGATTTATAATATTTAAAACTGGCAGCAGATTTATTAAAACTTTATTTTAATTGATAAATCACAGAGCAGGATTGGCACAATCTATTTTTATTTTAATTAAAGCGTCACACAGTAAATTTTAATATAATTTTCATCATCATCATAAGCATCACGGTTTAGGCCTTGTAGTCCTGTTCCGTTCTCAAGCTAGCAAATCTTTAAGTAACTTGCGATGACCATCTTTTCTTTGGTCTTCCTATGTTACGCCGCCCAACCGGTTGGTAATTAAGGATAATCTTCGGTGCTCGCTCATCTGCCATTCTTAGCACATGCTCATACCAGCTCTGCCTATAACCAGTGATCGCATCCGTTACACACAGCATCCCAAGCTCATTTCGTATATCCTCATTCCTCTTATGGTCCAGCAAACTGTACCCCGCTAGGGGCCTCAACACTCGCATTTCTGCCGCTACGATTCTAGTTAATTGCTGAGTGGTTAACGTCCAGCTTTCAGATCCATATAACAGGACTGGCAGCACTAGTGTTTTATAAAACTTCAAAACCGTTTCTCTCCTTACTTTTCCCACCAAAGTTTTCCTTACTGTATAGATAAGGCGCTGAAATTTTTGTAATTTAAGTTCTACGTCTCTTGATTGTATGTACGATACTTCACATCCGAGGAATAAAAATGTCTTCACCTGCTCCAATATTTCTCCATTGATAAAAATCTTGCTGCTAAGATGATCTGTGCCCTTAAAACCCATCACTTTTGTTTTTTCTGAAGAGACCTGCAGATCAAATCCCTGGGAAATTATGTTAAATGCGTGCAGGCATCGTTGAAGGTTATCTTCTGAGTCAGCAAACATCACCAGGTCATCTGCAAAAGCCAATATCTGCAAGGGCATCTGTCCAAAAACAGCTTTCTGTTCCATCACGCAGTACCATTGTCTCATGACGTCGTCAATGAATAGGTTAAATAAAACGGGTGATAACGGGCACCCCTGTCGAACTCCTTGAGATATTCCTACCACTCGTTGACCTTTGGTCATTCTTATAACTGTGCCCGCATACATACTCTGCACTACTCTAATCAGATGTAAAGGTAATCCCTTCCCTCTCAGTACTTCCCACAAGCGGGGCCGATAGACTTTATCAAACGCCTTCTGCAAATCCATAAAAGCCAGAAACGTAGGAATATTAAACTCTCTATTTTTCTCCATCAACTGAGACAAGGCAAACACATTGTCCATACATGACCGTCCAGCGCGAAAGCCTGATTGACCTTCCAGAAGAATTGCATCCGCTATTCCACTTAGTCTGTTTGTTATAATTTTGGCAAATATTTTATAGCCACTATTTAACAGGCTGATCCCCCTATAGTTATTCGGATCATCTCTTTTTCCTTTCTTGAAGATTGGAAAGACAACAGCCTGGAGCCATTCCTCAGGTATGTGTGCCTCCATCCAGCAAGTATTCATGAATTTAAGGAAGCGATCCAAAAATCCACCTGAAGCATACTTAAATAACTCCGAGGGTAAGCCATCAGATCCCGATGCTTTACGGTTCTTTAATTTCTTCATCGCATACAGAAGCTCTGGCATTGTTATGTGATCTATACTATTCTTTGTCCGAACTGGGATGACCACTTCATCGTCTAATTCCCCATTGCTAGGTCCACCCCATAAATTCTGAAAGTGAGTCAACCATTCACTCTCCGAGATAGGATCAATTTTTATATTATCCCTTACATCCCTATTCAATTCTTGTAATATCTTATATGCTTTCAGCTGTGGTCCATGGATATCATACTCTATATCCCCAATCATCTTCTCCCAGCCCAGTCTTTTTTTCTTTCTAACTTCTTTCTTAACCAAAGCCGAGTTTTTTTATACTCCAAAAGATCTTCTTCTGAGGATGTACTCAGGTATCTCATATAGGCCAACTTTTTCTTCTTGATTATCTCTGCAAGTTCCTCACTCCAAAAGGGTAGGCTCCACCGATTTTGCCTTTTCGTCCTCTCTCCCAATGCCTCCAAAGCCGCTGCGTTCAAAACTGTCTTTAAGTTATCCCATTCCTCACCAATATTATTGCTCTGGGCTGTTTGACTACAAAGGGGATCCATCCTCAGCTGAAAGAGATTTCTAATTCCAAGATCTTGTAATAAATTTACTTTAAAGATTTTTTCTGTTTTATCTCTATTTCCCCTTACTCTGGCCCATCTCACTGGAATTGTTAGCCTTGTCACAAGAAGAAAATGATCCGTTCCCACATCGTAACTCCGATAAACTCTAGAATCTAGAATACACTGTGAGGTCTTTCTGTTAGATAGGGTATAGTCAATAATTGATTTGCATCCTCTTGCACTCCATGTGTACTTATGAATGTCTTTATGCGGGAAGAATGTATTATTGATCCTTAATCCATTAGTGGCAGCAAAGTCAATGAGATGCTTACCATTCCTATTACAGGTTGGTTCACCATTTGTTCCAACCACCTCCTTTACTGGAATATTCCCGACTCTTGCATTAAAATCCCCTGCCACAATGATGTAGTCCCCTGCATTCGTTTTTCCAACGTGCTCATAGAGCATATCATAAAACTCTGCTGTTTGTTCCGTCCTTCCCTCTTCTGGGGCATAAACTGCAAAAACTGTCATGCCAGCTTTCCCCAATCTCATCCTGATACTTACTATTCTCTCATTCACCATTTCATACCTTTCAATGCTATCCTTCCACTTCTTTGCAATAAGTACCGCTACTCCTGCCGCTGCCCTCTTAACACGATCTACCCCACTATATATCATCACAAAATCCCGTAACTCCATCGTGCCCTTCAACTTTTTCTTTGTTTCTGGTATAACTGCAATATCTACCTTGGCCGCTTTTAATTCTCTCTCCAGTTCGTTCTCTTTATCATTTATTCCTCTGATGTTCCACACCCCTATATTTAGTCTATCCATTTTCCAAAATCTTTTTATATTTGACGGGTCCGTATTGTTTACCATGTTACCTGTCCTTCCGAGGCTAGCCTGAGTCTTGGCAGTAAGTTTGCCTTCCCCTGACTGTGTTACGGGCGCCGTGCAAGGTAAGTCCAGTGGTGGGGCTGCCACCTTAGAGCCTCTTGATCTGCCCTGGGTTTCATTCGGAGACCCACCTCCTAGGTTCCTCCGTCCCCGTCGCCGTTGGGAGTTTATCCTCTTCCGCCTCCGGAGCCGTTGACCATTTTTCACCTGTTAAAAATCCATTTTTCACCTGTCCAGGCAGGGGCCCTTACAGGGTGCTACCATCCGGAGCCAGATGGACCCTGGTTTTTTTACGAGGTTGTTACTCCTCCGACTCCTCCTTCCTGTCACTTGAAAGACAGGCCCCGGGCTTGTCAACGGCTTAGCGGAGTTTGTTAATGTAATAACAGTTGTTATATTTATACTTTTATTTGCTCACATGAATTTAAAGTAGTAGCAGAATTTAATTACATTAAAAAATTTCAATATATTTGAAAATGTATGACAGAAATACATAACCTCATCTTTTAACTTTGTGTTCATTAGGAATATTTAGTTTCAATATGTTATAACTCACTGCTTCCCACATTTTTTGAATGTTAAAGGGAATTTAAAAATAAAATAACATATTTTTTCATTCAAATTATCATTCTAGAGTGATTTTCATGAACACTGTTATTTTCTACATTTATCATTCCATTTTGTTTTTCCTTACAACTAATTGTATTTAGTTTGCTGTTAATACATAGTAATAAAAAAGAAAAATCTGTGGTGTGTCACACGACTTTCTCTTGCCAATGTAAATAATTAACAAAATAATCTATGTTTAATCATGAGCGGACAAGGTACGACTGACCATGATGATAGCCAACCTTCGTAATGGAGAAGGCACCTGAAGAAGAGAAGAATCATGAGCAAATGATGAAAAATGAAAAACAATCTAATTTTTATGTGAGTGAATGACGTAAAATGAAAATTAACCTCAGTAGAACTTAAAATACAGAAAATCATTAAAATCGACAATAAAGTAAGCTCTGTAGAAAAAAATGGTTGAAAGTAAATTTTTATTTCTATAACTTTGATTGTCTACACTTTTGTCGTAAAATGCGTACCACGGGCGCAATCTAAAAAAAAATCATTTTTAACCATTTTGATGAGCAACATACAGAAAATCATTCAATATAAAGCCAAACTAAGCATTGTAGAAAAAATATGTATAAAATAAAAGTTGTAGTTTTTTAAATTTCTAACATTTTCATCAAAAACCTGTTGATTTTCATCAACCTTAAGTATAGGTCTACTCGTGCGATTTTTCACTTTTACATGGTTTCCTCAAAAACGGTTCCTATGATTTGTTTAAAAAACATTGCCCTATTTACAACATTTTTTTTATGTTCTACAAGCTAGGGTAAGCACCTTGTCTGCTGAAATTCTTGGGGGTGTGCTGTCGTGGTAAAAAATGGCTTCTGGTTTCTTTGAGACTGCAACCTTAATACACATTTTAGGGCAAAAGTGTATTATAATTAAAGTTATAGTAAATTAAAAAAAACTATAACTTTCATTTCAAGCATTTTTTCTACAGAGCCAATCGTCAATATTAGGCTTGTAATTTTTTGTTTTAAGTTCAATGGAGGTTGGTTTTTATTTTGCTTCATTTACGTATGATTAAAATTAAGTTATGTTTTTCATTTTGATTAAAACCTATTTTTCGGTTATATTCTTTGTTATTTACATAGGCAAGAGAAAGTCATGTGAATGTTTCATACCATATTTTATTAAATGGTTTTAAACCCCAATTATGATATTTTGCTAATACTTCGGGTGACTCCATGTTGGTAATGACTAAAACTCCATTAAAAGTTATTATTTTACAAAACTCCTTTAGTTAAATGTTGTACTTGATGACACGGAATATGATGCAAAAATTTAAACCTTATATCTTTATTGACTGACGAGAAAACGAGTCAAATATTAACATTAGTCAGATAGCCATTGCAACCTCTCTTATGTTCTTAAAAGGAATGAAGTGGTTATTTTATGAGACCGACTATTATGTGGATCCAATTTGCCTTTGGTTATACTTAATATTATTTTATTCGAAGTTTTTGAATGTCCCATAAAGGAAATTTCCTAACATTAAAAGTAACTTAACTAAATATTATCACATTATTTTTTTATTTATTTAATAAAATAACATTAGGCTAGAAATGGTTAAGATGCGATAATTAGGTGAGATGTGGTATTGTATAAAAATAGAATATTGTTGTGTAACTATATACTGAAGTCACGAGATTGCCTTTCGCATCTTGATGGGCTGTGAGGAAGGGAAGTGAAAATTTGCAGTGCTGCCAACCTCAACAGTGAGACACTACTCGTACATTTCATTACCGTGCAGTTTCTACATACATTTTGTAAGCTGTGGTTTATTCCGAGAAAATGTTTTCTTCATAAATCTTATAAGATAAATGAGACCTGTAATATATAATAAATTATAATAATATTAAATTAAATTATAAATTTAAATTATAATAATATATAATAAATGAGACCTGTAATATTGCCTATAGCTTAACACATGACTAGAAATAATTGATTTATTGTAATTACCAGCTACCTTATTCCATTGCAACAAAATTTTCTACGATTGAATCGCCTTCTTTACTATCGCTGTCACCGGCGTCTTCACTATCAGTCTCACTAGTATCTACCTAACCGTTTCCTTTTTTACCAGGTGTCAACATAACTGTTGAAGAATAGCTTCTTCACGTCCTTAATTTCCTTTTTTTATATTTCGAATTGTGGAAAGAGAAACATAACAGTAATTATCCACTTGCTCGTGGCTTTTGTTAAGAGGCAGGGAAAGGCATTTTTGTTTAGCTTCAACTTCACAACATTTTATTACACTGCGTATTAGATTTCGTAAATAGTCTGCTCACGTTTTCGAGAAGCAAACATTTCTGTTTACGGTAACAAACAGTTATATTCGTACAGATAACCTACAAAAGGCTCCACGATATATTGTACATGCTTTGGGTATAGTACAAGTTGTTGTGTTTGTTGAACTGAAATTAAAGCAGTCGCGCATGCGCACTGATGCTTTTCTCCCTTTACCCCTCGTTGCAAACAAGGGCAAACTCGTGACTCAAGTAACTATAGCTTGGAAAGGGTGCAATGGTGATATCAGCTCTTATCATCATTTTTTTTTATTCTTTTGTAATTAAGTTTTATTAAATTTATAGAACTTTTTAAATTTTTGTGAAGATTAAACACTTTTATGATTTATTTACAAAATTTCTGAGAATCTGTGAAAAATTACACGAATAAACTAACTTCCGGTTGACCGATTATGATGAAAATGTTTGTGTCGAGTCCGGTAGTGGTCTTTAACTAAAGTTTCAAGTTTCAAGTTCGTACGATGTTCCGTTCTTGAGATATTCTGTTCACACACACACACACACACACGCACGCGCGCGCGCGCACACACACACAGACCAATTGCTAAAAACATGTAGATCCGGTGAAAACTCGATTTCGAAAAATCAACATGAAAACAATATTATATTCCTTCCTAAAAATTTATATAGTGAGGCAAGAGAAAGTAAAAATATGAAACTGGTATAGGAGCGAAAGAGACAGCAGTAAGATAACGCTGTAGCTTGTTCTTCAAAGACATGAACATGGAATGACTCAAGTGTTCCAATTGGGGCGAAAAATAAAGGAAAAGAAGAACTACCGAATTATCATTATAAATTGTATCAATCAATTTGCTAAAAGTTTAAGGAAGTCTGTTTATTATTTATTATACCCAGATCCCAAACGAACTAAACCCATAAGAACCCTGGTTTAGGTGCTTCTAATTACCCTGGTTTAGGTGTTATAATATTTTAAAATCCTTCTTAAGTACATACGTTTCTAGTCGTGACTATAAACTAGATTTATAGTTTGTTTTTACGATTAAGATTTAAGTCACAATTTACTAAGATTGCCTTCGCTACGTAGTACTATTAGTACAAATTAGGTGTAACTAAGTGAATTCCATTTCCTAAATTAACGGTAGAAGCAGCAATTCAGGAATAATTTACTACCACTTACAGTACGGGAGCATTATTGATTTCAAGTCCACTTAATCCATCAGATAATTCATATTACCTAAGTACAATGATTAAGCAGTACGATTAACTTTAATTAATTCAAGAAAATAATAATATAATCCCAATATTTATGGACATTTTAGACGTTTCTCAAACTAAATAATATGATAATGGATATTTTATTTTAAAATCTTTTATTATTATTAAATATTTACCCATAAAGATCACTTATGTTAATGTAGATAACAGCCACCAAATATGACCAGTTTTTGGTGCAGTGGTAAACACAACTGGCTTCTATAAAAAGTATCCAGGATTTAATTCTTAGAATCAATTTTTTTAAATTTTTATGAGCATTCGTGAAAAGAAAATTTTTGATAATTTTAATGACAGACCCAAAACTTTTATTAGAGCATTAAAACTAAATTTGAAAACATCTCTCGGTGAATAAAAATAACAATAATATAAGAATAAAAATGCTGGCTTTTAGACCCACGCCTTTTGGAAGGTAAAGGTTAAAATTAACATTTTTAGTTTTTTGAACAATCCCTAAGCAACTGCCACATGTCAAAACTTAAGGTGATCGGGTTGCCAGAAAAATAGTGAAAAATGAGTGAGTCAGTGTGAGACTTTCACATTCATAAGTAGCGATAAAGATAAATTAAAAAAAGAAGATCAAGGAGTTTAGAGGTTATGTGCACAATTAAATAGAGCATAGGTAAATATAATGAATAACATAAACACGGAGCATAATAATGAAACGATGTTGGCTAGGAAAGAAAAAAAAATCTTGTGTGAAACACTCACACGAATTTCTCTCGCCAATGCAAATAGTGAACAATATAAACTAATATTAGTAATAAAACATTAGAAATACAAAACAACTAACCTCAAAAACATAACCTTATTTTTTTTTAATTCCTAATATTTGTACGTTGCAATCTGTTTAATTCAAAACAATAAGCAACCCCATGACCCAATGAGATGAGGATGATGTGTATGATGTGTAAATGAGGTGTAATCTTGTACAGATCCAGGTCGACTATTCCTGAAAGAGTATGGTTAATTGAACCCCAACCATCAAACTACATCGGCAACCACTGTCTAGTATTCAAATCTGTATAAAAGTAACTACCTTTACTAGGGTTTTAACCAGGAACCTTCGTCTCAAAAATCAGCTGTTAAGCAGCTGACTCACGACGACGACTTTACCTCTAGACCAACCCGTGGGTAACCTTATTTTAATCGTGAGTGTTAATGAAAACCAACCTTAGTTTGGCTTAATAATACGGAAAATCACTCGATTTCAAAAAATCGTCATGAAAACAATAGGCCTACTTCCTTCCCAAAATATATTCATACAGAGGAAGAGAAAATATAAAAAAATAACTAAGTTAATAAAAAAAAATTCCATTAAGTTGAGTTAATCAAAATTATAGTATGAAAAGTTTAACGATTACCTAATTTTCTTTCATTTCCCAAAAGAAATAAAAACATGACAACCTTATTGCGTGGTTAAATAAATTAAAGGCAGTACGGTTAAATAATAATAAAAAATGTCTACTCAAACATAAGGTAACAAAAAGGTTTTTTGCATTAAAATGAAGTTGAATTAAACAAACTTTTGTTGTTCAGAGTAGGCTACTGTAAATGGAATTTATAAAGTTTCCTGAATATGCTTGAACGGCGACATTAATTAATACCGTACGCAGACAGAATGTGCATTTATCAAGAGGTTACTAAGCATTTCACCACGTAATAATTTATCAGTTACATTACAATGGCAATTTTCGGCTGTTATAATTTTAACAAGAATATAACGACCTCTGTGTATAAACAAATGTTATATCATTATCTGAAAAATGTTACATCAAAAGTTATATCATTACCACCGGGTTGGTCTAGAGGTAAAGTCGTCGCCGCGAGTCAGCTGTTTAACAGCTGATTTTCGGAGACGAAGGTTCCTGGTTCAAATCCCAGTAAAGGTAAGTAGTTACTTTTATACGGATTTGAATACTAGACAGTGGTTACCGGTGTACTTTGATGGTTGGGGTTCAATTAACCATACTTTCTCAAGAATGGTCGGCTTGGGTCTGTACAATACTACACCTCATTTACACGTCATACACATCATCCTCATCTCATTGGGTCACGGGGTTGCTTATTGTTCTAAATTGAACAGATTGCAACGTACAACATTAGGGAACAAAAAAATTATCTGAACGCCTCCATGGCGTAGTGATTAGCGCGCTAGCCTACAAAGCTAAAGATCCTGAGTTCGATTACCGGCTAGGCTCTGGAAATTTTAACACGTTAAAAACCACAACCCAGAGTTGACGCTGATGACCAAGGCGTCGATATGACTTTAAATAAACTAAAAAGAAGTTACATCTATAAAAATATTAATGCAATATTATAAACATAGCCTTAGTAATTCAGATAGAAAAATTAAAATTCATTAAAAAATCTACGACTTTTGTATTTAATCTACTCTTAGCTTCTGCCCATAACAGACAGGTGGAGTGTTAAATTATTTGAACTCAAACTGTTAGTTCAAGGGCTACAAAAAGAGTTCTGTTTCTTATCATATGGTCAGCCAAATAAACTACTAAATCATTTAAGAACGGAAAAAATAGAGGTGCAGACACTAATCAGATTTATCTCCTCTGAAAATAATGAATTTCATTATACAGCCAGACCCTGTGGTTAATGAAGTGAAGGTGTCATTTGCAAAGTGGAAAATATGTGCTTTTCGGAGGGCCTTGCATACTGATAAGCATACTTTTCCACTCAGTGAGGAAGACACGGTAAACTACCTCATTTTTCGTTTTACTTAGTAAATCCTCTAGAGAGTTTCAAATTAGCCTTTCGGCTGATGACCTAAACAACTATTAGTTTAGCAGCTGTATGTCATTTTGTGAAAAACCACAACAAGATCGGGTTGTTCAGAAATCACTGGCTTAAAATTCAACAAAAAATCATAACCCACGACACTAATGTATAATTTATAGTCCACAGCTTAGTTTAGCTACAATTGACAAAAGCTGGACATTCCATATTGTTAACCATGTAAACTTATAACATATGAATAGGAAATAAAAAAAACATATAAATATGCTTAAAAGTTGGTGAATTAGATATCACCTGTGTTCATACGGTGCAGTTTGTTGCTGAGGTGGTTTCCAAATACAACAACTTCTTATCGGTCACACATAGCCCAGAATATATCCTCATGCCTAAGAGAAGTTAAAACTTGTTCCTGTTTCAGATACTTTTGTCGCTCTCCATAAATAATCATCTTATGGGTTTAGAGATTTAGAATGTCTGTGTTCAAATTGCTTAAGTTAAACTTTCCATATTCCATTCATAAGTTTATAGGGAAAATGAACGAGGATTGATAATTCTACAGGAAGTTTTGAATGACGAAATCGACTACATGCTGCTCAACTAAAATATAAATTAAAAATTTATAAAGCTTATTTACACCCAATTTGGAATTATGGTAAGAAAAACTTTTTGAACCGCGAAATCACGTGATTCGCTGCAAGAATTGTAAAACGTGACAGGTTAGAATTCCAAAAAAAATCTGGTGTGAAACACTCACACAACTTTCTCTTGCCAATGCAAATAATTAATAATAAACCTAACATTAGTAATGAAACATTAAAAATTAACAAAAAATTAACCTCAATAAACATAACCTAATTTTAATCATATATAAAAGACGCAAAATGAAAATCAACCTTAGTTTGGCTTAAAAATACGGGAAATCGCTCTTTCACGCTAATCTACGCACTGTGCAAAAAATTACTTTAAATAAAAGTTGTACATCTTTTAATTTCCTATAAATTTTATTATATACACTTTTGTCGTAAAATGCATACTAAGGCCGAAATCTTAAAAAAATAGATTTTTCACACGTTTTCGTGAGGAAAAAAAACAGAAAATTGCTAATTACCGTTAAACTAAGCGTTAACTTATACAAAAAAATGTTTGAAATAAAAGTTGTTGGATTTTAAATTCTCTACAACTTTAATTAAATACATTTTTGTGGTAAAATGCATTTTGTGGTAGGATTCAGGATTCAGCATAATAAAGCCGCAATCTTAAAAAAACAATTTTTTTTACGTGAAAACAGCCTCAACAAGAATTTCAGCAAACATGGCGCCTACCTTATCTTGTAGAGCATAAAAAATTAAGTAAATGAAGTGATTTTAAAAAAAATCATACGACCAGTTTTTGAAAAAATCGCAAAAAGTGAAAAATGACACGAATAAACTACTACTTCCGGTGGACCGATTTTGATGAAAATATTCGTGTCGGGTCCGGTAGTAGTATGTAACTTAAGTTTTAAGTTTCAAGTTCGTACGATGTTCCGTTCTCGAGATATTTTGTACACATACACACACACACACACACACATACACACAGACCAATCGCTAAAAACATGTTTTTTTGGGTTCAGGAGGTCTGAAAACGTGTAGATCAGGTAAAAACTCGATTTCGAAAAATCGACATGAAAACAATACTTTCTTTCTTATATATTCATATAGGCAAGAGAAAGTAATAACGATGAGTTAAAATCGCTTAGCAATTTGAAATAGAGAAATTAAATAGGGAAGTTTTATTTATTAAATTTTTAATTAGTTTTCAAAATATTGTATTAATTTTCAAATTATAATAATTAAAATTAAATAATAATTACAAATTAAAAACAAATTAAAATATTGTAATAATTTATTTTCAAAATATTTATAACAATCAAAACGCGATAATTCGAACTTCGCAACGTTGCCGCCAGAACAGCAGCAGTATTGAAACTTTAATCTAATTATTTTATTATTTAGTACGCAAAATCTCGAAAGCGTCCTCTTTACAACCATGTAAAAAATTGTCATTTCATTCAGTAGAATAAAACCAGAATTTATTTATTTATTTTTATATTAGTGATCGTCCATAGGAAAAGGGAACTTATCTCACCCAAGTCAAAAATGAGGTTATGATTGTTTCTTACAGATAATTTAATGCTTAAAACAAATGAATCGGTCATTTCAGATAGCCCATACGTCAAAAAACTAACTTTTGAAAAAATTTAAAAAACTTGTAATTTATTATGTCTCAATTAAAAAATATTAAAAATATAAATTGTTCAGAAGGCTGTCCCCTTTAATATTAAAGATACTTTTGTTTTTTTTAAAGACAAGCCATTTGTTTAAAAAAAATTGAAAATTTAAACTGAAGGTGTTCTGAAATAAATTGCAGTAAAATGTTAACTTACGTTGTTTTCTGTAAAGTATGTGGTTAGACCAGAAGAAAATTATGCTGTACAATAGTATTCATTTATTTATTTCAGTAGTTTACGTTATGACTTAAATAGCCTTCTGCAATAATAAAAATTGAAATTCTTAACTTTAAGAAAGAAAAATGTTAATTTTCAGAGCTATTCACGTTGTTCATCGTTGTCATAAACAGTAGTTAAACACCTTAAAAATAATTTTGCATAGAATCTTTGTGTGTCCTCTTCTACTAGAAAGTGCTGAATCCAGTGATATCTTCAAATTGATATTTGAAATAGTTAAAATCATGTAGCAGATTTTCTGAGATCATGTTAGATGTAAAAATTCACGGACGGGCAAAAAATACTGAAAAATTTTATTGCAATTTTAACATACGAGTACAACAGAAATAAAACATTACAAAATAACTTTTTCTCTCTTTTAAAAAATTGTGTTAGTTATTGAAATAGTACTAGAGAAACTAATCTAAAAAAAAGAAAAAGATAATGATTCTGGAAAAAAAGGTTTAGTTTAGGTTGTTTACCTAAACTAAAAATTTACATTCTGAGAATTTTATTGTTATTCTTGTTAAGTGTGTAAGCACTAATCTTGATTATTTTCTTGGAAGGATATTCTCTAGAGCTTTTTTACTTTTTTCACGTTTTGATCCAGAACTTTTAGTTTTTCTTTTACGTATTCAACAGAAAATTTTAACTTCACCAATAAAAAAAATACATAGGTGAAGCTAAGATCCGTTTTCCCTATTTGACATGCTGTCTATTTTTGGAAATTTAATCAGGTTTGGAATTCAAAATAAAATAAAATATGGTTATTTTTAAACACAGAAAAGAATAAGTAATATAAAAAAAAAACAAAAAAAAAAACAGAAAATGTCATTTTTACCTAATTTCAGTTTTTGCCTTCCTGAAAATTTTTCTTAGTGAAGAGATAAGTCCCCTTTTCCTATGGAAGGTCACATTTATTATTTATTTGATAGTATTATTTTAGAATAATGCCAGTGTTTTTATTTAACACAAAACAATGTAGCAGTTCAAACCGAGAATACATAATGACCAACTCTGTATTTAAGGGAAAACTGAAGTCCCATTAAAAATACATTGTTGAACATTTTATATAGTATAATATAATATTATTTAACCATTATTAAATTAAATTTGCTGTTTACGAATAAAACAGCTGTTTAAATGTAGAGGGGATAGGGAGTGGTCATATTGGCCCAGGGACCGAATGGGCCAAAAACCCCCGCTGTGTGTATTGACATATTTTGACTTAATTTTAATGAGGATCTCCTTTGTCCTCCTTTATCTCCTTTCGATAAAGGTGGTCACTTTTTTGGGAGCAGTCATATTGGCCCAGGGGCCGAATGGGCCAAAAACCCCCGCTGTGTGTATTGACATGTTTTGACTTAATTTTAATGAGGATCTCCTTTGTCCTCCTTTATCTCCTTTCGATAAAGGTGGTCACTTTTTTCCCCGGCAGTGTTCTCTCTCTGTCACTCTTCACAGTGTTCTCTGTCTTCTTCTACTCTACCTGCTACCTTCTCAACCCTTAACAATTCGATAACTGTTCAATAGTAATCAAACCACTTTAACGTAGAAATGCTTACAGAGCTCATTTTAGAAAAAGATCTTCTAAATTCATGTAAGAAATATATTTTATCTTTAAGCTATTAGAATGTGGGCTGATTTTTAACTATGATGTGTTATTAAACAGCATAATTTTAAACAGTACGGACTCATCTTTAGCGGCATTAATTCCAACTGCCGCTAAATTATTTTTCTCAGATTAAATGACTTGGTTTATTCAAATTATTTTAAGAAATGAAACCATAATTTTTTCTGTGGGTTATCAGACCAAGAAAATACAAATTTACACGGACAGATCTAATGGTTTTATACAATTAACATAAAACAACTTTTTTTTGCCATCAGTCTCTCGACTGGTTTGATGCAGTTCTCCAAGCTTTCTGTCTTGCGCAAGTCGTTTCATATCTGCATACCTGTAACACCCTACATCTTTTGTAATTTGCTTTACATATTCTAATCTTTGCCTCCCCCTACAATTTACTCCCTCAATATTACCCTCCATTATTGATAGCCCAATACCTGGATATCTTAAGATATGCCCACCAGCCTATCCCTTCTTCTGGTAAGATGCTTCCATATACTTCTTTTTTCATCCACTCGCCTAAGAACCTCTAAATTACTTATTTTGTCCACCCACCGAATCTTTAACATTTTCCTGTAACACCACATTTCTAAAGCTTCTATCCTCTTCCTTTCTACAGCCCCTATCACCCACGTTTCACTCCCGTATAATGCTACACTCCAAACATAATGTTTTAAGAAATTTTTCCTGATCTGTAAATCAATGTTTGTGGTCAGTAAGCTGTTTTTTTTATTCCAAAGGCTTTTCTAGCTTGAGCAATTCTACTTTTGATATCACGTGTGGTTCTTCTACCATCCTTTGTTACTTTACTCCCTAGGTTGCAAAATTCCCCAACTTCCTGTAGGTTTTTGTTGCCTACTTTTACATTTCCCATCTCTTCTAACCATTCCTGCTGCTGCACGACACTTTCGATTTGTTCTTATTAATTTTCATGAAGTAATCCTTTCTCATGATCTCATCCATTCCATTTAAGATATCCTCCAGTTCTTTCTTTGTCTCGGCTAATACTACTATATCATTGGCGAATCTCAGCATTTTTATTGTTTCTGCTTTAATTCTTTTTCCTGCGTCAAATGTCTCCTTCACTTCATTTATAGCCTCTTCTATACACAAGTTAAAAAGTAGTGGTGACAATGAACAACCTTGTCGTACACCTTTCTTACAGCAGCATATTTTTCGTACCCCTCAATTCTCAAAACAGCCGTTTGATTATTATACAGACCGTATATAACTTTCCTTTCCTTGTATTAATTCCTAGCCTTTTCAAAGTTTCAAACATTTTACTCCAGTCCAGACTGTCAAATGCTTTCTCTACATCTACAAGCGCCATATAAGTAGTTCTATTTTCTTTATCCTTTTCTCAATAATCAATCTCAGAGCCAATATTGCATCTCGAGTTCCCATTCTCCTTCTAAATCCAAATTGGTCATCGTCCAACACTTCTTCTACTCGGTGTTCTATTCTCATGTATATAATTCTTGTCAGTATCTTGGATGCATGGCATGTTAGCCTGGGGTTCTGTAATGTTCAAACTTCTCCGCTCCTGACTTTTTTGGTATAGGAATCATAATATTTTTTTTTAAAGTCCGATGGTACTTCTCCACTCTCATAAATTTTTCACACAAGTTTGTACAATTTGTTGTTTTGAGCAACTTCTCCACAACGTAATAATAATTCCGATGGTATTTTATCTATTCCTGCCGTATTATTCATATTCATATCCTTAAGTGCCCGATCGAATTCTTCCCGTAGTATAGGGTCCGCTCTTTGATCTTCTTCAACGTCAGTTTCTTGTTCTATCGCATCATGTCCTAATTTTTTTCCCTGTAGAGTTGGTTTACGTATTCCTTCCATCTTTCAGCTCTCTCTTGGCCGTTCAACAATGGTTTGCCACCTGCACTTTGTAGATTAACAGCTTTCTTCTTTCGTTCTCCAAAGTTTTTCCTTATTTTACTGTAAGCTCCGTCTACTTTACCAACTACCATTTTACTTTCAATGTCCGTACATTTCGCTCTGATCCAATTTTCCTTCGCTTTCTTACACCTTTTGTTTATGGTATTTCTCAAGTAGCAATATTGCCTTTTGCCTCTTTCGTCCCTTGCGTTTTTATATTTCCTTCGCTCATCCATCAGTTCTAAAATATCATTAGTAATCCAAAGTTTCCTACCTTTTCTTTTACTATGTTCTATCTATTCTTCCGCTGCTTTCACTACCACCTCCTTGAAGTTTATCCACTCCTCCTCTACATTTCTTTTGTCATTACCTCTTTCTTCTATCCCTTTGTGAATACTCTCCTAGAAACCTATTTGGTTGTCTTGTTCTCTTAGTTTGTCTACATCCCACCTAGCATTTCCCTGTCTCTTCTTCAGTTTTTAAAGTTTAAGCCTGCTATCCATTACTACTATGTTATGATCACTTCCTATGTCTGCACCTGGATAGGCTTTACAGAGTTCATAATCTGGTTTTTGAATATTTGTCTAACCATTATAAAATCTATTTGGTGTCTTCCCTGGTCACCTGGCAGCATCCAAGTGTATAACCTTCTTTTGTGATTCTTAAATAGTGTATTGCCTATCACTAAATTATATTTGGAGCAGAAATAAAATATACCAGCTGTTAAGGCCAATCGCACCCCCGTTAAGTGATTCATATTTCCCCGCTTTTATTATCGTCGTTAAATACACTGATTTTGTATTAATAACCTTGTTCCCGCCTCTTCCTGTATACTTGTCTTGATTTCCGATGGTGATCTCAGTGCATGACGTAATCATTCTCCCTCTACTCACATTCCTATCTTCCCGGTCAACACACTCACTGGTTGGATTCTGCGGCATGTAGACTGTTCGCGACTTCTCTGCGCCGGCCATCCTATGGCGTCGCTTCTGCAATTGTCGTTATGCTTCGTTCGTTTCTGATGTACCATACATCATTTCAAGTGTGATTTTACTCATGTGTGTAATTTATAATCATTTACAATTGTTCTTGTTTTCGTATCAAACATTAAAGTTACAGTGTGAATCGAACCCCGGACACGTGTCGCGTGGACGCCGTTGCTACACTTCAGGCTATTCAACAGGTAAGCGAATTAGTCTATTATGTTGTACGCTTTCTAATTTTGTGTTTGAGTTGACCAGTGATGTCCTGCTGTTCCAGCAGCTACTTATCGTTTTACCTTTGTCTCCCTCAGTGTATTTTCCATCGTTGTATCTTGCTTATTCAGTCGTTCCGCCGTTGGTTTCTGGCGCCATTAAATGAAACTAGGTCCTCCGGAATAAGTCGTTTATGCTTCAGTTTACATTAATCTGCCATGTGTCGTGCATAGTGGGTTGATGTCCTACAGTTACAAGTCGGCTTACCGCTTAACTCGTGTTATCCAATATATTTTGGGTTTATTTCAAAACTCCTGCCATCAAGGCTCTAACATTTTGGTCCGTTCCGGGCAGGATATTTATCAGTGCATATTTGGAAATACAGTCTATTGTCTTAATTTTTCAATCGTCAACAATTTCAGTATTTTGTTTAATTCATTGTTACATGGTGTTACATTACATTCATCGTGTCATTTATTGTGTTTCGTGTCTTACATGTGTTCAATATATTAATAAAAACATTAATAAAAATATTAATATTAAAAACAATTTCATTTATTCAGTTAAAAAATACGGGGTTAAGTTGCATAACAAATGCAACGCATTATCAGTGTTGTGACGCTTTCATTCAATACAAGTTGCAACCAACGCTGTGCTGACGTCACAGTAGATCGGTTCAGTGCTATATCTTTCGACACGGCCAGAATTTGGCTAGAGTCGCTATTTTTTCCTTCGTTCTTGTTAACTGGTTCACGCAGCTTACAGCGCATGCGTGCCCTCTCTCTCATTCGCTCTCTCGTGCTGCCCGTCGTTACTGCTAGCGCTGAGAGAATCACTTCACTTGCGTCGTCTGCAACGTATACATCTTAGTTGCAACTAACCTAGATTCAATAAACAGCTGTGTTTTGTTTACATTCTATTATTTGTTTTTCGATCGCTGTCTTCGTTCATTATTTTCAACATGGACGATTTACAATCTTTAATCAAAAAACGCAACGTTGTTAATAATCATCTTTCTCGTTTTAATAATTTTCTTCAATCTGACGTTGAAGTTAACCAAGTCAAATTACGACTTGACAAATTCTTAGATCTCTGGTGTGACTTTGAACAGATACAAACGAACATCGAATTACTTCAACCCGAAGCAGATTTCGAATCAGAACGCACTGCTTTCGAAACTCATTATTTCCAGTTAATTGATCGTGCCCAAAAATTAATTGAATCTCTGGACAATACAATCGTTTTACCAAATCAAGTCAAGTCTTCTAATTCGCAATTAATACAATTACCTCGAATTCGCCTACCTTCATTTGATGGAGATGTTGCGAAATTCCAGAATTTCATCAGCTTGTTCAATGATTTAATTCACAATAATTCTGAGTTATCATTTGTTCAAAAACTTCATTATTTGAGGTGCTCATTAGTCGGTGAACCACTGCGTCTAATAGAACACCTGCCTCTCTCGCTTGAAAATTATACGTTAGCGTACAATTTAATTGTTGAGCGCTACTCCAACTCAAGGCGCATAGCAAATGTTCACTTAAATCAGATATTCAATTTCGTTAAATCTGACACTCCGTCCTATCAATCGTTAAAAGGTTTTCTTAATATCCACGAATCATCAATCGGAGCCTTACGTCTGTTAAATATAAATTTACTTGAATATTTACTTTTTGAGATAGCCTATTCTAATTTGGATCCTGTAACAAAGCAAGCGTTCGAGGATTCAAATCCTAGTTCAACCGTGCCTACATACGAGGCCTTAATGTCATTCGTTACCGCTAAAATGCATTCTTTAGAATTATTGAATTCTTCTCAACCTATAGATAACGCTAGTTCTTCGCACTCCAGCGATTCAAACCTCGATCAACCGGACTCAGCTAACCCGGTAACCGATAATTTCAATTCTGTACACAGTCATCGTAGTTCTATTTTGCCGTCTCCTAATTCTGATAATGTACCTTCGTTTTTCGTCAAATCAAATTCACTCAAATGTTTGTCGTGCGAATCTCACTTTCATTCAATTCACAACTGTAGTGAATTTCTCGCGCAAAATGTAGATAATCGCTACAAAATTATTTCTCGTCTTAAACTTTGTTTTGCCTGCTTCGGGCGACACGATCGCCGCAATTGTAGCTCAAATAAACATTGTCGTATCTGCCGGTCAAAATCGCACAATACGTTGCTGCATATTGATCGCAGCCCTCAAAAATCTAATTCGTCCACCGCTTCTGTTGTTAATTCGCATATTTCGCCAACTGCTAGTCCGTATCATCCTGCCGTACATCCGGACACCGATTCACCGGCTACTGGATGCCTACTTGTAAATTCTTCGCCGCCGATTCAAGCTAATACTATCGCAACTCCGCCAATTAATTCTTGTACTACCTGCTGTGCTGATAAGCCGGTAGTTACTTCAAATTCGTCGTCCTCGTCCATTATTGTTAACCAACCTGCCGATTATTCACTTTCATGTCGACTTAACGGCCAAACTGCGCTGCTAGGTACTGCTATCGTTCATGCTGTCGATTCATCCGGCAAAATCGTTCCGCTTCGCGCTGTGATCGACAATGGATCTCAGTCCAGCATCTTAACATACAACGCCGCTCGTTCACTGCAACTAGACATCGTTCCTACTTCTAAACGCCTGCAAGGCATTTCAGCCGAAGTCATCTCAGTTAAAGGTATTACAAATTTTACAATTCTGTCGCCGCAAAATTCTAACTTTCGCCTTCCGCTTCAGGCTACTGTTATTAACAAAATATCAGACCGCCTACCTGCTTCTCGAATTCATAAGTCAGTCGGTGAACAGTTTTCACAACATCTGCTAGCTGATTTTCGCTTCCGCAGCCCCAATTCAGTAGATTTACTGCTTGGCGCTGATTGTTTTTCAGAAATTCTCGATTTTAGTAAAACGCCTTTAATTAAAGGTACTCCATCCGCTTTATCAACCGTATTTGGTTATGTAGTATTCGGAAAATTGCCCGAACTACAACCACTTAGTTCTGCTTCAAGTAACGATTCGCTCTTAACATCTGTTTTCGCTAACAACGCTCAAGTCTCGTCGCCTGCTACTGATGTTAATCTCACATCGCCTGCTGTTCAAAATCACTCGTCTAATAAAAATTCATCTTCGCTTCAAATTATCGTCGCTGACCAACAAACTATCGTTCCTGCTAAGTCATCAATCAACCTCGATGTCACCTCAAACCCTGTAATCAGTGAATCTATCGCTTCTATCGTCCAGCCGCCTAGCTGCCTACTCGCTTCGCCTGTATTCAACAATAATTCGAATCACGCCACTGTTTCAACTAATCGCCCTTCTGCTTCAACTAATCGTCTTCACCATACTTCTGTCTCTTCGCCTTCAAATCGTTTCACCGCTTCGTCCGAGATCATCGCTGTTGATCCTCGTCTCGCTTCGTCTACTGACTCCGCCAGTATCTCGACCGATCTTGCTGCTGGTACTACGCCAATTCGTCGCTTCAACTCTGCGCCTCGCTTCAAGTCAACGCCTCGCTTCAATTCTGCGCTGAAGGCCTCCACCGAGTTGTCTTCAGTCAATTCTTCGCCAAACCGCTTCGCATCTCGCTGCATCATCGCTAATTCGCTGATAAAACCTACTACGCTCGCTTCAGTCGATTCTACGACTAATCAACTCACCTCGAATCATCGCTTCTCGTCGTCTCTCGCTCACACGCACGATCAACCGCTGCAAGTCGCTTCGCTAAAGGGCAACCGGCCCTCCTCAGTCGTTTCATGTTCTGCTAACTCGCTTCGCGCGCCTTATGCCCCTCTTGGCGGGCGGCGCCCCAATCGTCGTTTACAGTATTCACAACTGGTGAATAGTTGTAATCTCAACTCTCTTCGCTCGTTCAATGCTTGGTGTGATCTTCGCAACTCTCGCTCGTCTCAACCTCAATCACGGATTCACTCACAACTGGTTAGTGAAGTTCGCCGTACCGCAATTCTCGATTCTCGCCAACATTGTTCGCCTGCTCCTCAATTCGTTTCGCAACCCGCTTATCAGTTAGCTCTGCCTTTGGGCAACTAACTTCTCCGCCGTTCTCACCTCGTTTCACGCTCACCTCATCTCCATTCGTTTTGTTCGTCGCTCGTTTTCGTTCTTCGCTTGTTCTCTTCGTTCGTCGTCTTTTTTCTTCGTTTCTTCTTCTGCGTCGCTTCTGGTTGTCAACCCTTGTTGGCAATCACCTCAAGATCGTTCCGTTACTCGTTGGCTTCCGCGCAAGCCGTGGAAGATGTTCCGTTCGTCGTTGGCCGGGCAAACCCGTGCGTTTGTCACGCCACCTCAAGATGCTCCGTTCTTCTCTTCATTCGATTCTTCTTCGTCGTCTTCTTTGCTTCGTACTCTTCGTTTGCTACGTTTTCCGCTCCCTGTTGCTTCAGGGCGGGCGGCTTCATTCTTCGTCTTCTTCCTGCGTTTTCCGCTCCCTGTTGTTTCAGGGCGGGCGGCTTCGTTCTTCGATCTTCTCTGCTAGTTTTGTTTCTGTAAATCGCTTTCATCGATTTAGGCGGGCGGTATGTTAAGGCCAATCGCACCCCCGTTAAGTGATTCATATTTCCCCGCTTTTATTATCGTCGTTAAATACACTGATTTTGTATTAATAACCTTGTTCCCGCCTCTTCCTGTATACTTGTCTTGATTTCCGATGGTGATCTCAGTGCATGACGTAATCATTCTCCCTCTACTCACATTCCTATCTTCCCGGTCAACACACTCACTGGTTGGATTCTGCGGCATGTAGACTGTTCGCGACTTCTCTGCGCCGGCCATCCTATGGCGTCGTTTCTGCAATTGTCGTTATGCTTCGTTCGTTTCTGATGTACCATACATCATTTCAAGTGTGATTTTACTCATGTGTGTAATTTATAATCATTTACAATTGTTCTTGTTTTCGTATCAAACATTAAAGTTACAGTGTGAATCGAACCCCGGACACGTGTCGCGTGGACGCCGTTGCTACACTTCAGGCTATTCAACAGGTAAGCGAATTAGTCTATTATGTTGTACGCTTTCTAATTTTGTGTTTGAGTTGACCAGTGATGTCCTGCTGTTCCAGCAGCTACTTATCGTTTTACCTTTGTCTCCCTCAGTGTATTTTCCATCGTTGTATCTTGCTTATTCAGTCGTTCCGCCGTTGGTTTCTGGCGCCATTAAATGAAACTAGGTCCTCCGGAATAAGTCGTTTATGCTTCAGTTTACATTAATCTGCCATGTGTCGTGCATAGTGGGTTGATGTCCTACAGTTACAAGTCGGCTTACCGCTTAACTCGTGTTATCCAATATATTTTGGGTTTATTTCAAAACTCCTGCCATCAAGGCTATAACACCAGCCGACTCCCTCTGTCATTTCTCTTCCCTAGACCATATTCTCCGATTATCTTTCCTTCTTTTCCTTCTCCAACTACTGCATTCCAGTCTCCCATAACTATCAAATTTTCATCGCCCAGGTGTATTTTATTACTTCATCTAATTCCTCGTATAGGTACTTGTTCTATTTCTTCCTTTCTATGTGAAGACGTAGGCATGTAGACCTGCACTATAGTGGTGGGCTTTGGTTTCGTATCTACTCTAACCATGATAATCCTATCACTACACTGCTTGTAGTCGGTAACTCTTTGTCCATTTTTTTTATTCATTACTATACCCACTCCACCCTGCCTTCCGATGGCTTCAGTTTTAATAACCCTATAATTCCCTGACCAAAAGTCTTGACCATCGTCCAAGCGTACCTCACTAATGCCTACAATATCTAACTTCAACCTATCCATTTCCCTTTTTAAATTCTCTAACCTACCAGTTTGTTTTAAGCTCCTAACATTTCATGTTCCAACTCGAAGGATTTCAGAAACTTTTATTTTTTTGATGAAGTTAATGATGATGATGAAGTAAATTTTAAGAGTTTAATTTTAATTGGTCTTACAGTAGGTAACGATTTTTAACACGTTACATTAAAACGTAATAATATTGTAAGTCACTTAAAATAATATACGTTTTATGAACTAAATTAATTTTTTTAACTAAAGTAATTCTTAATTACAGTACAATTTACATAGCTCAATTGTAGTATAATTTAAGTACTATAATATTGGGCGTGAACATATTAAATTAAATAATTAAAAGAAACTAAACATTATGAATGTAATAACAAAGAACTACACGAAAAGTTAAACCAATTAATAGATACCTAACATTAAAAAAATCTGTAGTGATAGGTATAAAGATCTTAAGTCAAAAATTGTCAGTTTTGAGTTAAGTGCACTACCCAGTCAGAAAAATTTTCTCTTTTAATTGGTACCAAGGGCTTAAGTGTAGCTATATCCTGAAGGAAATTATTTGATTGATCTAAATGGCTTTACAAAAATGTTCTTTTCGCGTAACGGTATAAAAGTCTCAATTGTAAGGCATGATACCCTTAGATTTAGTTTCTAAGTCTTTTTTATTTTGCACAAACGGTATTAAGTTGAGTTGAGAACGTTAGGCTATACAAACAGTAGTTCATTTAGTTTAGCTTTAGTTCTGCAGTCTTATTCATCTGTACAAAAAGATCGTAAGTTGAGTAGTTATCCAATACATCAATTGTCGAATAACAAATGGTGAGATCAAATGGAAACACAATCAATTTGAAGGGTCGATATGACAAGAAATCTAATGTTCGATTTTGCAGTCCTGTTAAAAACCGTTCTGGAAGTTAGGAAAGTAAAGCAATTAAAGAAGACCCTTTTAGAAGACATGATGTACGAGGCGTGTTCAGAAAGTAAGTACCGTTTTTCAAAATAACAAGTAAAACAATTTTTTTTCAACACAATTTTATTTCTACATGAAAGCCCAAACCTTAAACTATTTTTCGACATAGTTTCCACCGATGTTCAAATACTTGTCGTAGCGGGTGATCAATTTGTCTTTACCCTCTTCATAGAAGGTTCCCGCCAACGAATGTAGCCACGAGTCCACAGCAGTTTTCACTTCATTGTCGGTTTCAAAGCGTTGGCCGCCTAGCTCGCGCTTCATGTACAGGAACCAATGGTAGTCAAACGTTGCCAAGTCCGGGTTGTAGGGCGGGTGATCGAATTGCTCCCAACGAAATTGTCGAACCAATGTTTGAGTGTCACCAGCGGTATGGGGCCGAGCATTGTCATGGAGCAACACAATTCCGTTACTGAGCATTCCTCTCCGTTTGTTTTGAATTGCCCGCCTTAGTTTTCTTAAGGTTTCGCAATACCTTGCCGCATTAATGGTTTCACTTCTTGGAAGAAAATCAATCAGCAAAACACCTTTCCGATTCCAAAAGACAGTGCACATGATTTTTTGTGCAGACATTGTCGTCTTGAATTTTTTTTTCTTCGGGGATTCCGTGTGTCGCCACTTCATTGACTGCTGTTTAGATTCCGGTGTGACATGACGGACCCAAGTCTCTACACCTGTCACAATTTTGTTTAAAAAATCCTCACCATCATCACTGTACCGTGTGAGAAAAGTCAAAGCACTTCCGAGTCTCTTGGTTTTGTGCACGTCAGTGGCGGGAACCTTCTACGAAGAGGGTATAGGTGATAAATTGATCACCCGCTATGACAAGTTTTTGAACATCAGTGGAAACTATGTCGAAAAATAGTTTAAGGTTTGGGCTTTCATATAGAAATAAAATTGTGTTGAAAAAAATTCATTTACTTATTTTTTTTTAAACGGTACTTACTTTCTGAACACGCCTCGTACAATAGTTAAGATATCATAAAGGACAAGAAGGTGCGTATTATTATGCACTATTATCGAAAGAGCCTTCAGGGTGATCCGTTCAATCAAATAAACTTTCTTCGAAGAGGAAAGAAGACTCTTCATAGTGTAAGTATAAGTCCTAAGTATGAATCAGAGGTTAAATTTCAGAAGAAAAGACAAAATGGTTTCTTGAACTGCTTGAACTTGTAGTACACATTTTTCATGATGTTTATTTAAATTTAAAAATAACAGCTGCTGCTAAATGTATTAATCCTGACCAGGTACAAATACAACCAGATGAAATTTAAGACCAAAAAGTAGAAACCTAACTTAATGTTGCTTGTTTTTACATAATATTTCTATTTGTTTGAATTATAAATTAACCTTAATTTTAACCATTATTTTTATGATGAGACTTTTTTATAAAACGTCTAACGTGTTCGTTTAAAAAGTGTATGGAGAGCTTCAGGATTTAAAAAAAATTATATTAGGAAAAAATGTTATTGTAGTTTCAGCTAAAGTTGTGTAACAAAATCTGTTATAAATGAACGAATATTGGAACCGATTAAAAAAAGAACAATACAATTTTTCGGACACCTGTATAGAATAGATAACAATTGGTTTGTAAAACAAATTTTTAAGACTCTAAACAATATACTTAAGGTGTCGGATGAATGGTTTAAAGAAGTCAGAAAGGATATTGAGAAAACTGGAATAAACAGAGAAACTTAATTAAGTGAACCAAACTAAGACAACTAATTAGGGATTTTAAGGGCTTCAAAGAAGAGCAAAAAACACCGGGTGGACAATAGAAAGGAGAAAACCCTACCGTGAGCGAATGCTGAGAATGCAAAAAGAGCTGCCAGATACGTCTGAAGTGACCTCACGTGGTCTAAAATTGGCCCTACACTAGGGGAAAATACTGTATGGAAATTTTAAGTTGAAATTTCCTTTGTAAAAACAAAAGCTCTTAATTTTTTAAGCACTTTGAGGAAGTAGAGGTATATTAGTACACTATGTCAAAACCAACAACCACCCGAACAAACATTTTTCTTACGCCACTGCTCTCTCCTTCAGTTCTGAAATTATCAGGCTGTGATCCATCGACTAATGAAACCTGCGAATGACTACGCGGAATAGTTTTTCTTCAGAAATCTGGTAGCGTGGAAGTCAGTATTATTTTCCCGTAAAATATTTAACATATTTTCTGTAATCGTCACTAATTGAATTTAAAAAAGTAAATAGTGACACCTTAAGTTGTCGAAGTACACTTAAAATTGTCTTCGACTAACTGTTATAAAATATCGCACAGCGGTAATTTGCTTAAGAAATTCGGCGGAGCTGTTGATGTTCAACTAACTTTTATCCCTGTCTGAGTTGCTGTTAGAATAATATTATTAGAAAGTACGAAATATACCGGGTGATTCAGAACTACACGACAATCTCTTGATAGCTTATTCAATAGGTAAAAATAAGAAAAAATGTTCATAAAAACATAGGCCCGAAAACGCTTCGTTAGGAATTTATACAGGGTCAAAGATTTTTACGAGAATTCAGTACCCTCGGTGAAATGAGACCTTATAGACATTTTTAAGGCTATAATGAAGAGACAAATCTGATGGTCTCTTATGTATTTTCAATTGATAAACTGAATAAGTTTGGTCCCAGTAATGTACCTTCATCAGTTTTAAAGATCTCGCGTAAAGTACTAGACTTGGGGTTAAAATAACGCATTTTTGTCTCACGTGAAATTTCTTTTGTAAATGGTAAATTAAGGTACATTTTTCATTAATTAGATTTATAGAAAATACAATTCTGAAAAGATTCACGTTAATAACTTCAGAAAAAATTGAATAGGTACTAAGTTAGGTATTAAAATTCAACTTTATTTAAAAACAAAACAAATATTTTGAAAAAAGTTTTACTGCATTAAATAATATTTTTTACTTCAGTATCTCAGCTATTTATTCAGTTCGTGTAATAAACAGTGCGTTTGAGAAAAAAACATTATTGTTCTTCTGCTTTTTTGGATATAAGCCAGGCTTTTGATAAAGTCTGGCATAAAGGTTTACTTTTCAAAATGAAAACGCTGTTGCCTCATAATTTCTACGTAGTACAGTATTAAAATCATATCTGGATGACAGATGTTTTAGAGTAAAATTTAATGGAATTTTTTCAAAATTATTCAAAATTAATTCCGGCGTACCTCAAGGAAATGTTTTTTGGTCACTGTTGTATATTCTGTTTACTTCAGATTTACTGACTACAGAAAACACAGTTTTAGCAACTTTTGCGGATGATACTGCTGTCCTGGGTGTGGATGAAGATCCGACCGTAGCTTCACGGTATTTGCAAGATTTTCTGATATCTTTGCAAGAATGGTTACAGAAGTGGAGGATTAAGGTGAATGAAGCTAAGTCAGTCCATGTGACATTCACTCTACGTAGACGAACGTGCCCACCAGTAGTACTTAATGACATTGTAGTGTCACAGTCAGAAGATATGAAGTACCTGGGGCTTCATCTGGACCGCCGACTGACGTGGAAGAAACACATTTTGACGAAACGGAGACAATTGGACTTAAAATTGAGGAATATTTGTTGATTAACTGGGAGACTCCCACAATTGTCAACCAAATCAAAACTGTTGCTATACAAGACAATATTCAAGCCGATAAGGACGTACGGGATACAACTCTGCGGGACAACAAAAAATACCAATATTGACATTTTAGAACGTTTTCAAAGAAAATTTTTACGATCATTTCTTAGGATACAATGGTACATACGAAACGAATACCTATATCTATAACGACATACGCCTTAACTCAGTAAGACAGGAAATAGCACGATTTAGCAAAACATAAGACAGGAAATAGCACGATTTAGCAAAACATACGAACAAAGACTAAACGGACATCCAAATAATCTCGCGATAAACTTCCTGGACAACAGTGACTATACGTTTACAAGACTTAACAGGTACAATGAGTTGGATTTACTTAACAGATTCGAACACAATTACCTTTTTATTTGTGTGTAAATATTATTTATTGTGCAATTAGTGTAAATGATTTATTTGTGTGCTATGTGTGTATATATTCTTTTTTTTAATTTTGAATCATTTCAAAATTAATTTTTAAAATTACAAAAAGTTATCAGTAACAATTTATTATTAATGTATAATGTTGTAAATTTGTCTTTTCTATGTTAACCTTATTACTTATTGTTCTTGTTCCTTTATAACAGAACAGATTGTAATTTTGCTGATTAAATCAGCAAAATTGTGTAAAAAAGGAAAATAAAGTATCTCAGCAACTAATTTATTATTAATGTACAAATAGACAATCATTGTTAAATACGTTGATGTTATATGTATTTATTATGCTTATTTTTTCTTTGTTTAAATTTCTTATCTAATTTATAAGAAAAGCTAATTGTTTTTGTTAGAATCTTGCTAGAAGGTAACATCATTCCCCTCCTGGAATAAGACCACTGGATCGAATTGTCAACCCTAGTACCATATTTCCATCCCTCTTCTCTCATGACCTCGCACTTTTCACTCCAATGCCTTGTCCAACTCCATATTTTAAGCCTCTCTTTTCTTTTTGCTTGTCGTTTAGTTCTTCTGCCTAACTTCGTCCTCCTGGAAATGTTACAGAGTTGAATTGATACTTGTAATTTTGTAGTCCATCTTCTTGTTATAAATCTTCTTGGCATTGGGTGGCAGTTGATGGCCGGATGAAAATCTATTGCTGGACTAGGTTTAACCAATCCAATCCTTATACATATAGATAACCCTCCAACCTACTTCTATATGTACAGTGTTGAACCCTAAAACCAGGCTAGAGAATGATATCACCTTCGTAACAAGATTATGTTTTAAGAATTAACTGTCAGACAAATATTTTTAACAAATTGTGAAATAGTATTGTAAAATTTCATAAAATTACAAAATATTGCGATAACATTTTACGTTCTTCACCTATCAAGATATAAAATTTAAATGAAATATTTTTAGTTACCTTAGAAACTACATTAATTATTTTTAAACCCTACTGTTATTTAGATTTAATTAGAATTTACACTTTTAAACGAACTGCGAGCGTTTTTGTTCTCTAGTACAGGTCTAAATTTTAGACTACGTTAGGTGGCTTTATACGTTTCTGGAAGCTTTTTTTATAACCCATATTCTCAGCATTCGCTCACTGTAGGGTTTTCTCCTTTCTTTTGTCCACCTGGTTTGTTTTTGTTGTTCATGAAAGCCCTTAAAGTCCGTAGTTAGTTACCTTGGTAAATTAAGGTGTATTTTTTCTTAATTAGATTTGTAGAAAAATTAATTTTGAAAAGATTTATGTAAATTACTAAAGTAAAAGTTGAATGTTAGATATTTAAATTATTTAACTTTATTTAAAAACAAAACAAACCAATTGTGAAAAACTTAACTCCATAAAATACTAACTAAAACCGAATTTCAGTTTTTTGGGGGCTACCGTTTTCAGGTTTTCCTATCTTTACACCTTCAAAACGGTTTTTAGGAAAATTTTTATTAGCAAAACGTTACAGGTACTTATAGCATCACAGGTAATTTTTTAAATTTTAAAAAGCGGTCCAATGGGGGTTGCTACCCCATCCAAAAAGGGATTGTAGCCCTTAACTTGCCGGTTCGGTGAGAAAAATCAAAAAACAAAATTTCGGCTTTTTGGGGTTTGCAGTTTTCATATTGCTCTTTCTTTACACACCTTCAAAATGGGTTATTTCGACAAATTTATATTTATAAGCAGTTACACGTACCAGTAGCATCACGGGTAATTTTCAAAATTTTAAATCAGGGTCCTACGGGGCTCGCTACCCTTATCCAAAAGATATGAAATGTTTCAATTTTTATAATACAAAAAGTCTTTTGACGGCATGTTTTTTGGCGTTAAAGTTACGTAAAAATTTGGTAACCCGAAAATGTTCAGGTCACACCCTCTTTCCTTGGGTTGGGGTTGTATTTCTTTATCTCCTAAACTGTGAATAATAGGGACAAAATGCATGAACCTGTTCTTTGCCCCACAAAATGTAATTCAAGATTATATAACCAAAGTTGCCCTTAACATATCGGTTCGCTGAGTAAACTACAAAAACCAAATTTCGGTTTTTTGGGGCTTGAGATTTTCAGGTTTTCCTATCTCTACACCTTCAGAACGGTTTTTTGGGAAATTTTTATTAGCAAAGCTTACAGGTACTTATAGCATCACGGTTTTTTTTAATTTTAGATCGGGGTCCAATAGCGGTTGCTACCACTATCCAAAAATTATGAAATTCCTCAATTTTCAGAATACAAAATATATTTTAACGGCATGTTTTTGACGTTAAAAGTTAAATAAAAATTTGGTAACGCGAAAACTTTTAGGTTCAACCCCCTTATCTTTGGTAGCGGGTAGTATTTTTTACCTCCTGAACGGTGCTCCGTAGAGAAAAAGTGTACAGAATCTTTTTTGTGCCTCTCCCAAAGTACTTCAAGGCCATGTAGCTTAAGTTGCCCTTAACGTAATTGTTCGCTGAGAGAACTCAAAACACTAGCATTTCGGCTTTTAGGGCTTGCCGTTTTTATGTTTTTCTTTCTTTACACCTTCACAACGGTTTTTTCGCTAATGTTTGTTGACAAAATGTTACACATACCCATAGAGTCACGAAGAATTTATTAAAGATTATATCAGGGTCCTATAGTGATTGCTACCCCCAAAATTTTTTTTAAAATTTTCTGAATACAAATAATCTTTTAACGGCATGTTATTTAGCGAAGAAAATTACATAAAAATTTGGTTACCCGAAGATTTCCAGATCGCATGAGAAAACGAAAAACTCTAAGTATCATACATTCAAACCTCAACATTCAAAGTAGAAATTTTGAAATTTTAATCATTGACCTATAACTTCAAAACCTTCAAATTTTAAATTTTGAAACTTCAAACGTCATCTTTAAACTTTCATATCTTCAAATATCAAAATATTGTGATCCACCCAACCCCTTTTAGCGGCTGAACTTCACCTTGTGGCAAGTGGTTCTGATCCACCTACCCCTCTAAGGCCGAGACACGTAAGCGGCGCGAAGCACCGCAGGAGTGGCGAGTGTTTTTTTACTAATGTTAGGTTTATTATGAATTATTTGCATTGGTAAGAGAAAGTTGTGTGAGTGTTTCACACCAGGTTTTATAGCTTTGAATCGTTCGGGTGTACTTTTTTAGCATTTTATCAAGAGAAAATCGTTAGTTTTCGGTTTGTGTAATATTTGCCTCCATTTCGTGTTATTGGAACCGTATTTATCTGAATTATTTCTGTTATTGGTGATGTTATTCGAATTCACAGTTATATGGTTATTCTCGATAGTTGTACACGGCTCATAACCAACGCTGTTACTCGATTGCAGAGTAGCTTTACTTAACACAAAAACAATTATGTTCGTTGATCTTTTCTTGGAATAGTTTAAAACATAAAGTAAACTACTTCTGGTGAGCACAATGAAACTCTGTACCAGAAGACATCATTTTAAAGAAAATATTTAATATTTTAGTACAATTAACAATAACTAATGACCGAACAAAGAAAAAGTATGATGTGGATTTACAACTAGTGCCAATACTCACGTTATTACATAAATAGTAGGCCTGCTAATAGTTATTACCTATATCGCAGTTGGAACGGCGATATAGCCAGCGCGATAAATGTTATACGAATTTGACGCAATAGTGATGTTCATTTGTACAAAATATACGCTGGACGCAGCAACCACTCAGTTAAGACGGAGTTAATAATGCTGGTGAAATAAAACTAATTTTTCTCATTCTTATTATTCATGTTATATGTGAATACTTGGCCAAATTCGAAATTGAAGCCTATAAGGCTGCACCCCTATATCTCTTTTCATAAATTAATATACATAGCTCCTTAAGGTGGACGCCACAGAGTGGGAATCCGAAAAGACGTCACAACGATGGTGAGATGTTATAAATATATACACGTTTACAGGCCCTCTGAACGTGTGAAAAAATATCTCAAGAACGGAAGAGCGTGCGAAGTTGAAACTGAACTTAATTTTGGTAGATACCACTACCGCGAATAAACATTTTCATCATAATCAGTCAACCGAAAGTAGTAATTTATCGTACAATTTTCTCAAAACTAACTCCTACATTTTTCTAAATCCTAATGCTACATTTTTTATGCTCAACAAGCTAAGGTAAGCGCCATATTAGCTGAAATTTTTGGGGGAAATAGTAAAAAAAGTATTGTTCTTTAAGATTGCAGCCTTAATATATATATATACTTTTAGAGCAAACACGTATGTAATGAATGTTGTAGAAAAATTAAAAACCTACAACTTAGATTTCAACATCTTTTTGTACAACGCCGTTAATTATTTATTTACCGTCAATTAGTGATTTTCTCTAGTTCTTTCATCAAAATCGGTAAAAGAAAATGGAATTTTTTAATATTGCGGCCTTTGTATGCATTTAAGATACAAGTACCAATATAAAGTTATGGAGAATTAAAAACTCTTCAACTTTTTGTTCAAGCACTTTTTTCTGCGGAGCGTCAGTTAGTAATTTCCTGAATTTAGTAAGTTGTAGCTACAGATATTGATTATCATTTTGTATTGTTTACTAATGATTTTCGTAGAATACGTTTAATTTTTTACGTTGGCGTAAGAGGCCAGATTTTGGTTTTATTTGAAACAGTGTTGCTTTCTTTAATGGGTGACTGAATTATTTCTCCAAGTAATAATACACTATTCTAATTGAAAACATTCTTACGATTTACAAATATTGGTAATAGGAGAAAGAACTGGCTTTGTTTGTACAATACTACAGTAGTTCTAAAATTCTATTTCAATGATATAACTAAATTGTGTGTATATTTAAAGCAGTGACTGACTGAAATGTTTCATAAAATGTACTACGCTTATCGGCTAGGTTAGGCTAGATAGGTTTCAATATTAAAAGTTATTCCTTTCTTTCTCAGAAATCTACCTGATATATGAAAAGAGTATACCATTCTTCATGTGGCAGGTAGACGATCGGTGAATAGGGTAGTTTTATTACCTTTTATTACACTGCTGTCATAAATTACTCAAGCCGTCGGTGATTTATCAAAAAGAGTTGTACAAACTTTTATGACACCTACCTACTAAGTACCTCGTTATTGGAATTATCTTCCATTGTGCCTAGTTTTGGGCCATTCGGTAACCTGGGCCATTCGGTACCCACTCACTTTTTTGGGTGTATGACGTTGGGCATGCACGACATTGGGTCTGCAAATTAAGCACAATGGACGATAATGATAATAACGAGGTGGGCGGTCATAAAATTTTCGGGAGCAGGACGTTGGGCCTGCACGTCATGGGAGCAGGACGTTGGATGCAATGACGTGCATGCCCAACGTCATACACCCTTTTGACCCATTCGGTAACCTGGGCCATTATGTACCCACTCGAGGGGTTACAGTAGCTTATTGTTTATCAATATTTGAACAGAAAGATGAATTTAAATAAAAAATAACATAATTTATTTATTCAAAAACATTCTATAACATTAAGCTCACAGATCGATTGCAAAATTATTGTGGTATACGTATGAGATATAAACTTACGTATAATGCCAGTGTTTCTATTATCACAAAACGATGTTGCAATTCAAATCGAGAATACATACCTAATGATCAACTATGAGTTTTTAATAAATAAATAAATACATAAACCATATAAAATATATTTATTTGTTCTTATTTAAATTATTATGCGCTAGATCATTCAATTAAATGAACGTAAAAGTTTAAAAAGTTCAATTTTGATAAAAATGCTTTTGGAGAACTTTTAACAATGTCACTCACCACTTCTACCTATGATAGTACATAAAGAGAACGTATTGTAATCAAGAAACATTTGAATACCACATTTGACACGTCTCCATATTCTATGATCTCACAAGCCAAAACATGACGTCATTAGATCTAAAAAAGCGCGACGATTACTCATTTTAGAGCAAAATATATAGATAACACTAAATTGGTTTGAAACTTAAAAACTAAAATTTCCTTACTCCAGGAGGATTTTGGAGTTAGCAATATGGCACCAAAATTAAAGGTACCGCGTTCGATTCCAAGTTAAGATCTGGAAATTATTACATGTTAAAACCCATTGTTCCATAACCCTAAGTATTCGATGTTTTTCTCTTTACCTGTTTCACCACGTTTACCAGTTTTTTGCCTTGCATGATAATCTGCAATAATCTCTCATTAAATGTCTAAAGTCAATTTTTTTTTGTAATGATGCCTGTAATTTTTGATGTTAAATTAAAGCAAAGGCTTGGACGCTGAACCAAAACGAGATAAAAAGACTCGAGGCCTTTGAGATGTGTTATAGGCGATCGCAATGTATACTGTAGACAAATAAAGGAAGAAACACGGATGTCTTGGAGAAGCTTAACAAATCAATGGAATTTGTGAGACGTCGAAAGATGGAGTACTTAGTCATGCAATAAGAAGCAAAAAATATAGAGTAGGCCTACCTACTGCAGAATATCGTGCAGGGAAAGATAGAGGGTAAGCACAGTTCAGGACGGCGTAGAACATCATGATTAAGTATCTTCGGGACTGGTATGTGGTGAGTTCGGTTAAACTTTTTCGTTGAGCAGTTGACAAAACTCAAGTGGCCTTGTTGGTAGCCAATGTTCTTAGAGGACAAGAGATTTGAATAAGAAAATAAAAGTTAAGAATTTCACTTCTCAGATGTTATGTTTTCTCAGTATTAATTTACGCTATGGAGGCTTGGACATTGAAGAAGAATATTATCGAAAGATCGGAGACATTCGAAATATGGTCACATCGAAGGATTTTAAGGCTGAGCTAGGTGAATCGAATCACAAATGAGATTGTTATCAGAATGATAGATCTTCTTCTTAGGGTGCCTGTCCGTTCCGAACGTTGGCGATCATTCTGGCTATTATTACTTTGTTGGTTGCGCTCCTGAACAATTGGGTGGAGGTCTTTCCGAACCACGCTCTAACGTTAGCCAACCAGGAAATTCTTCTTCGTCCTGGGGCTCTCCTGCCTTCTATTTTCCCTTGTAATATGCTCTGCAATAGCTCATACCTGCCTTGATTGCGCATTATGTGACCTAAATATTCCAGCTTTCGACATTTGATGAGGTTGACCAGTTCTGGGGCTGTATTCATCCTCCTTAGTACCTCTTGGTTGGTAACCCTATCGGTCCATGGTATCCTCAGGATTCTTCTGTACAGCCATAACTCAAATGCATGGAGCCTCGATATTGTGTCCTCCTTTAGGGTCCATGATTCTACACCATACAGAAGCACTGAATATACATAACATTTGAGGAGTCTTAGCTTTGTATGTAGGGTGAGGTCACGGCTCTTAAACACTGAACCCATTGTTAAGAAAGCACTTTTGGCTTTTCCAATACGGGATCGGATCTCCTGAGAATTGTCCCATGACTCATTGATCACCGTTCCCAAGTAGGTGTATTGTGGGACTCTTTCAATTCTTGTCTGATCGATGTACAGTTCTGCCCCTCCAATGTTTTCTTTGCTAATGACCGTAAGCTTTGTTTTGTTAATATTTATATCAAGTCCAAATACTTTACTTGTTTCTGTGATCCTATCCATCAACCCCTGCAGGCCCTCTATTGAATCAGAAAACACTATGGTATCATCGGCATAACGTAAATTGTTGAGCTTGACTCCATTTATTGAGATACCAACATCTATGTCTCCAAGCGCCTCCCTAAAGATGTGTTCTGAGTATAGATTGAAAATAATTGGAGATATAATGCAACCCTGTCTCACTCCACGCAAGATCTGCACCTGATCTGTATGATCTCCATCTACTCTGAGGACCGCAGTCTGATTCCAGTACAAGTTAGCTATTATTCTTAGGTCTTTTCCATCAATTCCAGTTCTCCTTAGTACATCCATCATTTTCTCATGTCGAACACGGTCAAATGCTTTTTTATAATCAATCAGACATGCAAAAACATTACAACCCACATCTCTGCATCTCTGAAACAAAACCTGCAAACCAAACAAAGCCTCCCTTGTGCCCACAGCCTTCACAAAACCAAATTGATTTGGTGCGATCTGCTCCTCACATGTGTGATAGATTCTTTTGTGGATGATTTTTAAAAACAATTTCAACATGTGGCTCATTAAACTGATAGTTCGGTAATCCTCACAGACTTTTGCACCTGCCCTTTTTGGAATCGTAATGAATTCTGATTTTAGCCATTGTGTTGGGATTTCCCCAGTTGAGTATATGAAGTTGAAGATTTCTGTTATTGTCTTCATATTTTCCTCATCAAGCAACTTCAATAATTCTGATGGTACTTCATCTGGGCCTGTTGCTTTTCCATCCCTCATCTGTTTGATAGCTGCAGTCACCTCTTCCAAGAGAATTTTGGGTCCAGTGCTGTCTTCCATGACAGGTTGTTGTGCTCTGAGGTCACGGAATAAATCCTTCAAATATTGTTCCCAAACAGTCTTCTTCTCCTCCCTGTCAATGACCAAATTACCATCCCCATCAGCTATTCGACCAATATTACCCTTCCGAAACCTCCCTGCCACTTCCCTCACCTTACGATGGACATTGAAACTATCATATCGTCTTTGATGGAACTCTATCTCCTGACACTGCTCAACTTTTTCCCTCTCCTTGGCCTCTCTTATCTTATTTCTAATGATAATCTGTATTTTCCTGTATGCAGTGAGCTTGCCCTTGTGACACTTCCTCTGTTCCATGAGTTCCAGTATTTCATCAGTCATCCATGATTTCCGTTTCCTTGAGTCCTTCCTCAGATATTGATCCTTTACACCTCTCACCAGTTCCTGCATCGCAGCAAGTCCTCCCTCTGTACTTCCCACATTTGTTCCCTCCTTCAAACCTTCATTCAAGGCACTCCTCACCATCTGCTGCATGACGGGATCTTTTAGTTTTCTAAGATCGTAGCTTTTCACTTTCCGGGATGTAACTCGTTTCAATCTAATTTTAAACTTCCCAACCAAAGGGGTGTGGTCAGATTGTATATCTGCACCTGGATATGTTTTAACAGATATACAACTGTTCCGAAATCTTCTATTAACCAGTAAAAAATCTATCTGGTTTCTTACAATCCTCCCTGGTCTATCCATTGGAGATTTCCATGTGTACAACTTTCTTGGATGAAGCTTAAACCAAGTGTTCATCACCACTAACTCATGTGATTCAGCAAAAGTCTCCAAACTATCTCCACGAGCATTTCGATTTCCCAGTCCAAAAGGCCCCACAGAACTTGACGTTCTGCCTGCTCCAAGTTTCGCATTGAAATCTCCCATGACAATTGTCAAATCCTGTTTCTTGAGTTTTCTCATTATTTGGTTGATACCATTGTAGAACTCTTCAACCTCCTCATCTGTTCCATCAGTTGTTGGTGCATACACTTGAATGATATTTATGTTCACAGGTCTTCCCTTGAGTTGCACCAGCATCACTCTTGATGAAACCGGGATGACATTGTCTACACATTTTAGAATGATAGATAAGGAGAAAAAACGGTAAAACCCATAAAAAATACGCAAATTGCAATTATTGGGTCGTGTAAAGAGAGGGGAGAAGTACAACTTACTTTAAGCAATAATTAAAAGATAAAAATCCCTTTCATGAGACGACGCCTCTCATGGCTGGTAGCAATTTTTAAAAAGGCTTACCTTTGACTTATGGCAAAAACCATTACTGATTTCTGTATCTACTTTTTAAGAGGACTTGAACGACACTATTTTTGTTTCCAAATTTAATTTCTTGTCTTCTGGTTTTGGGCTACTTCCGGTCGAAACCGGAACTTCAAACCAAATTTAGGCCTATAACGTTTTGTGTAGATGACGAGTCCGGAAACCGTTTGTTGCTATTTCTTGTAGTTTCTGACATCTGGGTGTGACAGACGGACAAATCAAAATGATAGATGACCATTTTAAAAATTACCACCAATTATGGGCAAAAGTGGTCGAGTAAAAGACGAATATTCTGGCTTAAAAACTTGAAAACGTGACTCAGGTGCAGCTCCACTGATTTTTTTGAGCTGTAGTTCATGTCTGTACAGGTCAAAGTTATGGTTGCCAAATGATTGCTTTCTTGGAACAGATCCATCTGAACATCCAGACATTTTCCATCCAAGAAGCTTTAAAAATTCTTCTGCACCATCACATCTCAAACCTTTATAATCGTTTCGTGTTATTACTGTTCAATGTCCAAGCCTCAACAACATAAACAGAATTGAGAACACAGCAGTAAAGTAAGGGAACTTGTTAGAGATTTTGAGGTTTATACTTAAGATTATCAATTTTCCTAAATACAGTTCCAGGATGTTCTATTCCTGATCTGATCAAGAATAGTAAAATATTGGAGTTAGGCAATCGGTTGAGAAAATAAGGAGTCCAACCAGGTATTTTCTCGGATGACCAAGAGAACCTGGCTGCAAAACCAAATACAAAAATCACTTTCGCTAAGTAATTAAACGTAAATAACTTAACGTATGATTTATCATGAAATGTAGGCTATAAATTTTTTTTAACACAGTAATTTGCTAAACATAAATACATACTTGAAGATGTCTTCTTCTTTGATCATCGTTATCCATATCAAGTAGTTCATCAATATCTACTTCAACTTCTCTGACTTTGGTTGTACTTGTCTCCTACAAAAAAAAAATACGTGTATATAAATAAAATATCTAGTGTGAAACATCACAAGACTTTCTCTTGTAATTGTAAATAATGACTAATTTATAATAATTATTTAATAAAATTTATAATAAGAAATCACTAATTGACACTACACTTTGTAGAAAAAATGTTTGAAATAAGAGACGTAGATTTTTTATTTTTCTACAACTTGCTTTACACATACGCTTTAGCACTAAAATGTATATTAAGGCTGCAATCTTAAAAAGACAATTTTTCACAGTCTAAAGAATTTCAGCAGCCATAGCGCTTAACCTTTCTAGTAGATAATAAAAAATATAGTAAATGAAGCGAGTTAAGAGAAATCGTAGGAGCCGCTTTTGAGAAAATCGAAAAAATTGCACGAATATACTACTTTCGATTGACCGATTTTGATAAAAAAAATTTGGGTCGAGACATCTTGTGGTACTTAATCTAGGTTCAAGATTTCAACTTCACATGATATTTTTTTCTAGAGATATTTTGTTTACACACAGACCAATCGCTAAAACATATTTTAAGTTCAGAGGGTCTGAACCCGTAGGCTATATTTAGGGTGAAAAATCGATTTTGAAGAATCGAGTGAAAGTAAAAAGATTTACGCACGATGAGAACCACCGAAATGTTAAACTGGATAAGGAGCAGTACGGTAACACGAAAGGAGAGAATTATAAACACGGAGTTAAAGAAATAATCTCAGTAGAGCTCTAATACTACACAGATGGACTGTCTGAGTAACAGAATGGAATCCTGCAAGGAAACGTAGGAGGGGTAGACCCAGATGAACATTCAGGGATGAAATGATCTAGTTATGAAAAAAACGAGTGGGTACTGAATAGTCGACTTGCAGAATGGTCAACTCCTTTCTTTTGATAAGTCACCGACGCTTAACAGAGTTATGACAGCGGTTACTTGGTGACCGGTCTATGTACGTCAGAATATAACAAAAGGAACCTTGTAAAAACATTACAACCTTTTTTTGGTTGTCGACCTTTCAGTTGTCGACCATTCGGTATGATCCCGGAAAAACGGATCTCAAGGTGTAAAGGTTGGAACAACAGAGTTCCATTACATAATTACATTAAAGTCTGTGATTTTCAAACCAACCGATTTTGATGCTAGAATCCTGAATCCTGAATCCTGGTTGAGAGGGCTAAGAAGCCCTATGATGGCGACATCGTGTTAAGGAACACCTGGTCGCTCGGGGAACAATATAACAGAATAATTGCAACCTCAAGAAATTTAGGGGGAATTTTATAGTTTAAATAGGAAATAGGATTCTGGTTCGTGGGACATTGGAACTGGGACTTGAAAGGAGGTAATTTATTTTTAGAAGTTATTTGTGGAAAATTTAAATTAAGGGACAAGTGGGATTAAGAGCGGCTCTTTTATTTTATTTTATTTTTCAGTGGCCTTTTTTCAGTTTTGTGGGAGTCCTATTATCTTGGTGAGGGGAAGGCATGCATTTTACTGAACGTGGACTAAAGGTATAATTTAAGGTAGGGGTTAGTTTATGATTTCAGGGGAGACGGAAAGGGCAGAGTTTGGCATAATCACCGGCCTTTTTATCTTCTGAGTGTTTATTAATTTAAAATGGCGGCTCTTTTCACCGTAGTGGAGTGATTATGCATAGGAACATGGGGATAACTACCAACTGGGGAGAGTGAGTCATACAAGTAGAAGGGGCATGGGCAAATAAGAGGAATACAGGGCAGAATAAAAATGTGGCAACTCTAAATTTTGTTAAGTGGGTCATACTGAAATTTAGATAAAGTCGTGGAATGGTAATGGCATAGAGACTTCAGGTGGGTGTGGGCGTCGGTACAAGTCCTGAATGATCTGGGGTCCGTCAGTTTTCCCAGCGTCGTGTAGCCGTTTCGAGGTATTGTAAATAAAGTCCTCCATAGAAGGGAAGAGAAGGTGTTCGTGTATGATGCGATTGGATATAAGATATTGGATATATTATGTACAATTTTTCATTAAAATGTATCGTAAGGCTTTTATTTTGAAAATAAAATTTCAATCCAGAAAATCAGTCCTTATAATGAATTTTTCAGATATCCCTTATACACTATGATTGATTTCAGAAAACGTAGTAGATGCGGCAGTTTTATTCATCATCGTTACAACTGTTTTTGAGAAACTACGGTTTTTGTATTTCTGCACAGCTTTGAAAAGGTCAGATCACCGGTACACTTAAGAAAGGACAAAATATTTTTTTTACATTAAGTTGTAGGAACTTTCGTTTTTTATAACTTTTATTGTCGCACATTATCGTCGTAAATTGTACAAAAAAACAGTAATCTTGAAAAAATTGATGCGGTTTTTAGATAAAATGGCTAAACTAAGTGCTGGAAAAACAAAAGTTTAATACAAAAATAATAGCATTTTTAATTTTTTTCGAAGTCTTTGCGTAGAATTTTGCTATAAAATGCACCGTAAAGTTGTAATTTCGAACAAACTAATTTTCCGAAAGAGCGCAGAGCGTCCCACAAATTTCCCCCCAAGGGATGGAACACTTAATGGCAGGTTCCATCCCAGGTACAAGGGACCTAAGGTACAATGGCATAAGGTACCTACCACCAGGTACAATGGCATAATCTTAGGAAAACGTTTAATTACAATCGTTAGAGCTATCTTTTAGAAAATCGGATTTTAGTGTTATTGAAACGAACTAAACTTTTATACCCTTACATTTTTGGGGTAATTCAAAAACCTCTTCTGAGGTTGGCCAACAAAACTCAAATTTTTAAATTTCAGCCCGATCTGGAATATTTTCACAAGCTAAACGAAACCAATCCGTAACTCACTGTAGTTACAGATGACCAAGCAGTTGATGGAACTTAAATAAAATTTAAAATACCTTTCAAGGTTCGTTTAGCAACAAGGTCAATGTCAATTCGATAATTTTATTCTACCAGCGTAATATGGTAGTAGTGGAATAAGAAGCCGGATCCAACGTATATCAACATAAAAATGGCCGAACTCGCGTACATTTCTTGCCAGAGAGTGTTTTACAGAAATAATAAGAGAAGAAAGCTTTGGGTATATTGCAAGCTAGGCCTATATTTCAGAAAAGGGTGGAACCAAGGTAATGTGCTTGCAATAAAAAACACCCTCGTAAATCTTTACACCCTCCAAACGAAAACAACCGGCCAAATATTTCAAATTTTTTCCGCAAGTCAAAAAGCGACATTTCCAAAACAATGGAAAAATGATTATGTGTAGAAAATTGTATTTTTTTATTAATTTGTACATTTTAATAAATTAAAAATGAGTTGATGGAGACGATGATACAAAAATAATATGAATGCACGAGTGACATGAGACAGCTTATCACCCACCAAGATGGTAGATTTTCTAATTTTTTCTAATATAACTTTTGACCATCTGTGGGCATCGCCCGCTGCCGCGAGCGATGCCCACAGCGGTTCCTCGACTGAGCCTTACGCCCACCGGATCCGACGAAGCAGCCATAGACGCACTACTGCGTGGAAAAAAGATGACGTCTTCGCCGGACGACGACACGCCGTATCGCCCAGCCCCCGACTGCCACGACGACTACGACCAACGCTTCGTCAAGACGACCAACGTTTAACCGGCCCTTTTCAGGGCCACCAAAAAGTAAAGGTTTCAACTCACGACTTAATGTCGCCATCTGATGACACAAGTTTTGAGAAAATTATTTTTTCTGCTTCAAAATTATTTAGTTGTAGCTACTTGTTTATATAAATATATTTATAACACCAACGCACACTAATGAGATGTATGTTACATTGACGCATTTTCTGCTTATACTGTTTACACAATACCATGAATTGTAGGCCTATATGTTGTAGCAGTAACATACAACACAACACATTTTATGTGCTAACTGCTATATGCTAGGTTTTTTAATTTTATATGCTAGCTATTAAGTCAAAATTAATACGGTATAGTACAGTAATATGAGAGGATATAGTACTCCAATGTTGACCGTAAAAAGCACATATCGGGCGGGATAGAATAAGACTGCTAAGCACATAGCAGCATGCGTCCGATGTGACCAGTTCTCCCCACTCCTACAAGCCGAGAATTTCTTAAATATAATACAAAAATCTGTGTGTACCACTCACACGACTTTTTCTTGCCAATGCAAATAATAAACCATTTAACCTAACATTAGAAATAAACAAAAAACTAACCTGAGATAACATAACCTTATCAAGAGTGAATGACGCAAAATGAAAACCAATTTTAGTTTCACTTAATAATACGGAAAATCTCTCTTTGACGCTAAACTAGGCTCAGTAGAGAAAAATGAGTAAATAAAAATAAAAAATGTAGGTCTTTTAATGTCCTATAAATTTGCTATACAATTTTTAGTAAAATGCATACTAAGGCCGAAATCTTAAAAAAATCCATTTTTTACACATGTTCATAAAAAAATAAACAGAAAATCACTAATTACCGCTGAACTAAGCGTTATACAAAGAATTTTTTTAGAATAAAAGTTGTAGGTTTTTAAATTTTCTACAACTTTGATTAGGCCTTATGTACACTTTTGCCTTAAAATCCATATTAAGGCCGCAATCTTAAAAAAAAAAACATTTTTTTCTACGAGAGCACAGCCTCCCCAAGAATTTCAGCAGACAGGGCGCCTACCCTAAAAACATAAAAAATGTAGTAATGTATAAAAAAATGTACCAAAAAATCTTGTACAGCATAAAAAATATAGTAAATGAGGCAATTAAAAAACAATCACACGAATGAACTACTACTTCCAATTGACCGATTTTTATGAAAATGTTCGTGACGGGTCCTCTAGTGGTATCTTACATAAGTTTCAAGATTCAACTTCGTACGATGTTTCGTTTTTGAGATATTTTGGTCACACACACGCATGCACGCACGCACACACACACAGGACCAATCGCTAAAAACATGGTTTTTAGGTTCAGAGGGTCTGAAAACGTGTAACTTATATCTGGTGAAAGCTCGGTTTCGAAAAATCGACATGTAAACAATACTTTCCTTCCTATATATTCATATAGGCAAGAGAAAGTAAAAAGCGATCACCACACATTCAAAAGAATTTATAATTTTATTTTAATTATATTTTCACATTAATATTAATACCGTGCAATACGAAGATCAAAACAGCATTTCACTTGAAAACAAAATACGGAAAAATAAGAAAAGTTGATGGCTTCAAGTACTTTGGGAAGACAATACAACCGAAAACCAGCGAAAATGAAGCGAACAACAGTAGATGAGGAACAACGGTCGTGCACTCCGAGAAACTCATTACATTTATAAGAAAAAAACCACTCTCAAGACAAGCCAAGATTAGACATTATAATACTGTGTGCCTGTACGCGTGAAAGTGGCGTAGAATGACCCGGAAGTCTGGTCTAAGAGAAAATCCGGAATCTGAGACAAAAATCATTCACAAGATAATGAGTTCGAAGATAATCGACGGACAATACACTACCCTTAATTTTGGGGTTACAAAGACAATTTTAAAAATCGTTTGGGGTTATTAATGAAACTAAATTTTCAAAATACAGGAAAATCGGTCTAGTAATTTTTGCTCTAGAATGAATGACACACACATACTAGCGCGCAGACAGATGGATATCCTTCTAAAACCACATTTTTGGCTTCAAGGATGGAAAATTTCATCCCATCGCAATACTTTGTGACTTTGTACTATAGACAGAGTAAAAGAAAGTAAAAATTGAACAACAATAATGCTAGTCTTCAATGGCGCTGAGAGCGAAGCGAAGCGAGCAACGGATGCTAGATATTAATAGGTTTTCATGCAAGAAATATTACTAACAGATTACTTAGTTCTAAAATTATGAACATAAGCTAATATCAGCTAATCTCATGAATATTTGGTTTGTTTTCCAGTTTTCCAGACCAGACAAACAGGGATGGATAGAGGGGGTTTATGCTAATAATACGTTTTCAGGTCAGCAGACACCCTACGCAATCATTCCAGTATCATTAATTTAATACAGATGGCGTCACTGTTGCCAGGAGTAGTGTGTTTCACTATCCTTTAACATACGTCAACTTGATTTTAGTTCACTGCGTTCTAATAAAATCATTTATAGCCGGCCCGTTGGCGTACTGGTTAGCGGAACTGGCTTCTACGCCGGGGTCCCGGGTTCGATTCCCGGTCACCTCTGGCATTTTTTCATACTCATTTTCATTATCATCATTATCCACCGTCTGCATTTGCAGAATTGCAGAACAGTCAGAAGTAATACAAAAAAAAATATATATATAATATAAAAATTCTGTTAACATTATATTAAAATGAACTTACAGATGAAATAGCAAAACTTAATTACTCTTATATATAAAATACAAAAAAACTGGTGTGAACACTCACACGACTTTCTCCAACTAATGCAAACAATGGACAATATAACCTAACTTTAATAATAATACATTAGAAATAAACAAAAAACTAACTTCAAAAAACATAACTTTATTTTAATCATGAGTGAATGATAGAAAGTAAAATCAACCTTAAGTTTGGCTTAATAATATGGAAACTCACTCTTCCACGCTGAACTAGGCTCTGTAGAGAAAAATGCTTAAAAAAAGTTGTAGATCTTTTACTTTTCTACAAATTTTATTATATAGACGTTTGTCGTAAAATGCATACCAAGGCCGAAATCTTTAAAAATCCATTTTTTAAAGATTTTCATGAAAAAAAATAAATACAAAAATCACAAATTACCGCTAAACGTTTACAAAGAAATGTTTGAAATAAAAGTTGTAGATTTTTAAATTGTCTACAACATATTTTATAATATACGTTTTTGCCCTAAAACGCATTTTAAAGCCGCAATCTTAAAAAGCCATTTTTTCTAGGAGAGAACAGCCTCACCCAGAATTTTATCACACATGACGTCTACCCTATCTTGCAGAGTATAACAAATGTAGCGTGAATGAGGCTATTTTAAAAAAAATCGTAGGAGCCGTTTTTGAGAAAATTGCAAGAAAGTGAAAAATGACACTAATAAACTACTACTTCCAATTGACCGATTTGATGAAAATGTTTATGTCGGGTTCTCTAGTGGTGTCTAATTTAAGTTTCAATTTCGTACGATGTTCTGTTCTTGAGATATTTTGTTCACACGCACGCGCGCACGCTCACACACACACACAAAAAAATACCAATCACTAAAAACATGTTTTTTGGGGTTCAGGGGGTCTGAAAACGTGTATATCCGGAGAAAGCTCGATTTCGAAAAATCGACATGAAACAATACTTTCCTTCCTTTATATTCATATAAGGAAGAGAAAGTAAAAATACTTTCTCTTGCGAGAGACTAAGGTGTAAAAGACACTAATCAGAGAAATCTCCTCTGAAAGTAATGAATTTTATTACACAGCCAGACCCTGTGGTGAATGAAGTGAAGGTGTCATTTGCAAAGTTTAAAGTATGTGCTTTTCAGAGGGCCCGGTATGCTGTTAAACATACTTTTCCGCTCAGTGAAGAAGGCAATGGTAAACCACCTCACTCCTCGTTTTACTTAGTAAAACTTCTACAGGTTCAAACCAGCCTGATGACCTAAATAACAGCGAAGAATACATTCTTTATCTTGGGCAAGTCATTAAATGCAAAAAACAAGGAAAACTGCTGTAACAGAGAGGCGCACAAGATCAGTGTGGTGTGCTTTCGGAAGGCAAAGTAAAATCCTGAAGAATTAGAAAATCCCGGTATACGAAGAACTAGAGGATATCTTAAATATAATGGATGAGATCATGAGAAAGGATTACTTCATGAAAATTTATAAGAACGAAACGAAAGTGTTGTGATTTAGAAAGAGTGGTTTAAAAAAGATAGGAAATTTAAAAGTAGGCAACGATAACATACAGGAAGTTGGGGAATTCTGCTATCTAGGGAGTAAAATAACAAAGAATGGTAAAAGCACAAGTGATATCAAAAGTAGAATTGCTCAAGCTAGAAAAGCCTTTGAAATGAAAAACAGCGTAGGCTACTGACTACAAACAATAATTTACAGTTTAGGAAAAATTTCTTAAACACTATGTTTGGAGTGTAGCATTATAAGGGAGTGAAACGTGGGTGATAGGGGCTGTAGAAAGGAAGAGGATAGAAGCTTTTGAAAAGTGTTGTTATAGGAAAATGGAAAAAAGATTAGGTGGGTATACAGAATAAGTAATTTAGTAATTTTTAGACGAGTGGATGAAAGAAATATATGGAAATATCTTACCAGAAGAAGGGATAGACTAGGGGGGCATACTATCAAAATAGAGGATAATATTGAGGGAGTGAATTGTAGGGGAAGGCAAAAGTTAGAATATTTTAAAAAAATTACAAAAGATGAAGAGTGTTACAGGGATGTAGATATGAAGTGACATGCGCAAGATAGAACAGCTTGAAGAACTGCATCAAACTAGTCGAGAGACTGACCAATAAAAAAAAAAAAAAAAGAAATACGAAAAAGTTCCTTTTTTTAAACAGTGTGTATTTTCCATATTTTCATACGTTGTACAAACATGGTTCTTTACAAAAGACCTCATGGAGAGTCTGGTCAAGACACAAAGTTGTAAGGAATGATTGATAGTAAATATTAAGTAACAAAACCGAGTGAAAAAATGATAATACTCGACAGAAAACTAAAATAATAGATATAAATAGTACGTGGCATATTTGATACTTACAATACACTAATCACACGCTCATATTCCCGAGAAATTGTAGAACAGCTAATAACGATCCTATACTAAATGACACTAATTCAGATTCGAGAATGTTCACCTAGATTTAACCATTATGATCTCAATCGATCAGAGCGTGTCCTTGCATAACGTTTACAATACAAAAATAGTGAAAAAGGAACTGCAAAATGAAATGTTTGTTTTAATTAATTTAAAGTCGCATCAACTACAAAGGTCATTAGCGACGACGTTGGGGTGTAAATATATACAATGGAGGGTGAAATGATTTTTTGTAACGTATGTATGTTTTTTTTTCTTTTTTCTAACATCTGAGAATATTTTACAATCAGTTTAAAAAACAAAAACTATAAGTAAATAGCATGAACGGGTTCACATGACGAAGACAATACCCAATGGTATTGCTTCGGAAACAAACAAAAAAAATTTAAGTATGATTTTTAAAAAAATAAGATAAAAGATGAATAACATTAATAGAAAAGGAAACCAAATTAATAACGGTGACAGTAGAGGAAGAAAATGATATTAGAGATGATGTTGATATTGATGTTTTTGTTAGAGATTAAATTTTGCGCAACTTTTCAGCTGATTTTCAAATAGTTCATTATATGACCTATTTTGATATTATATCATTAACATGAAATGATTCGATTTTAATAGGTAATTAAAAAAAATCTGGTTTGAAACACTCACACGACTGTCTCTTTCCAATGCAAATAATGAACAATATAACCTAAAATTAACTTAAAAAAACACAACTTTATTTTAATCATGAGTGAATGAACCAAATGAAAATCAAACCACAGTTTGGCTTAAAAATACGGAAAATCACACTTTCACGCTAAACTTGGCTCTGTACAGAAAAATATTCTAAATAAAAGTTGTAGATCGTTTAATTTCCTATAAATTTGTTTATACACTTTTGTCCTAAAATGCATATTAAGGCTGAAATCTTAAAAAATTGATGTTTTACGTTTTCGTGAAAAAAAACAGAAATTCGCTAATTACCGCTAACTAAGCGTTATATAAAAAAACCAATTGAAATAAAAATTGTAGGATTTTAAATTTTCTACAACTTTTATTATCTACATTTTTGTGCTAAAATGCATATTAGAGCTGCAATCTTAAAAACTTTTTTTACGAGAAAACAGCCCCCCAAGAAATTTCAGCAGACACAGCACCTACCCTATCTTGTAAAGCATAAAAAATGCAGTAAATGAAGACGATTTAAAAAAAATCATAGCAGCCGTTTATGAGAAAATTGCAAAATGTGAAAAATTACACGAATAAACTATTACTTCCGGTTGTCTGATTTTGATGAAAATGTTCGTGTCGGGTCCTCTAGTTCCTAACTTAAGTTTCAAGTTTCACAGTTCGCAACAATGAACGTTGGAGAATATTACAAAGTTGTCGGATTTTGAAGTATTTTCAAAACTAACTTACATTTTTACTTAAAATGAAATAGTTTTTATAACATATGTTTTATTTGTTACTGTTTACCGAAACACTATAAATGGGCTGAACGATGAGATGAGAATATTTCGTAGTAAATAGTATGAGAAAGCTTATCATAATTATATATTTGTAATTGTGGTTAAAAATGTGTGTGTAAATTGTATTGTATTTATGGGTATATAAGATGTTTAATGCCCATAACGGGCAGGTGGAGTGTTAAATTATTGCACTTGACCTGTTGGTTCCAAACTACAAAAAATAGTTCTGTTTCTTATCATATATTCAGCCAATTATATGACTGAACTATTTAAGAACAGAAGAGGTAGAGGTGTAAAAGACACTAGTAGATAATCTCCTCTGAAAGTAATAAATTTCACTATACAGCCAGACCCTGTGGTGAATGAAGTGAAGGTGTCATTTGCAGGGTGGAAAGTGGGTGCTTTTCGGAGGGTCTGGCATGCTGATAAGCATACTCTTTCAACTCAGTGAGGAAGGCATGAGTAAACCACCTCACTCCTCGTTTTTACTTAGTAAAACCTCTAGAGGTTCAAACCAGCCTTTCGGCTGTTGACCTTAACACAAAGATGTTTAGTGCGAAGTAATATAAAAACTGTGGTCAGTAATAATGCATTCTTTTATTTTAAAGCTGATGTAAATGTCGTGTGTGTTCTGCCGATCAATTCATTACTTTTTCTTGCCTATATGAATGTAAAAGAAAAAAAAGTATTGTTTTCATGTCGATTTTTCGAAATCGAGTTTTCACCGGATCTACACGTTTTCAGACCCTCTGAATTAAAAAAACATGTTTTTAGCGATTGGTCTGTGTGTGTGCGTGTGTGTGTGTGTGTGCGTGCGCGTGTTGAACAAAATATTTTAAGAACGGAACATCGTACGCACTTGAAACTTAAATTAGACGTCACTGGAGGACCTGACACGAACACTTTCATCAAAATCGGTCAACCAGAAGTAGTAGTTTATTTGTGTAATTTTTCACTTTTTTGCGATTTTCTCAAAAACGTTTTTTAAAAATCGCTTCATTATTCCATTTTTTACGCTCTACAAAATAGCCACATCTGCTGAAATTTTTGAGTACATGTTCTCGTGGTAAAAGAAATGTTGTTTTGAAACTGCGACCTTAATATGTACTTTAAGGCAAAAGTGTAAAAGTGCAAAAGTTTTAGGTAAAGTAAAAGTGTTGAGTTGTAAGAACATACAACCACAAGTTACGTATGGCAGCGTAACATTAGCAAAAGTGACAAAGACGAAAACAATAGACCATGTCCTAAAACTCGAAAGACGAATCCTAAGAACCTGCATAAGAAAGAAAAACACAGTAGATGGGCAATGGAGAATTCTAAGAAACGAACAAGTCTATAAAGAAAACGAACCCATAACTGATACAATAAGGGAGAAAAGCATTCCTTTTCTTGAACATCTTATCAGAACACCTAAAGACAGAATTGTAAACAAGAAGATTAGAAAACTCTTTCCAATGGTAACATCAGGAGCATGGATGCGAAATGTCAAAGAAGACATGATCGAACTCGGATTAACTTTGGATGATTTAGAAAACAAAACAGAAAAATTAAAAATCTTAAGAAATAAGGAAAGTAGGTTTGAAACAAAATCAGATGAAAGAACAAATCCAAGCAGGAAGAAACCGGTCGTTTCAGAGGAAATTCGGCAAGGCATATTGGCAGAACATCAAGCTAAAGAATATGAAAAGGAAGAAGCTTTTTACATTTGACTAAAGTGGTCCATTGTGGTCATAAAAGACAAAAAAAAAGTTGTACGAAATTAAAAAGAAAACTACAACTTTTATTTTAAACATTTTTTTCTACAACAACGCACAGTTTAGCATTACTATAGTGCATTAGTAAAAACGGAAAAATTGGTTTCTGAGATGCTTAAAAAACATTTTTTGGCTTTACTTGTTCAAGAAATATAAAGATTATCGGGATAGCGAAACACTTGAACCATCTTGATATGACCAACCGTCTCACTATATATGATGGAACTAGGTATAAGTTATATTTAAATTTTGAATTAGAACATAATTATTAACGCAAATGCATTCATCGTACTAATTTAAGGTAGGTAACCTACATGACAGCAAACATATATTAACATTGTATGTAGAGAATAAATAAAAATAATTAAACCAGCATGCATAATCAATATAATAGTTTCTTGTACGCCAGTTAAATATGTAAGTATGCCAAATTACAGATGAATAATATATTCCAAAGATGTACGTGGCTTTACACTGATGAACGGTTAACAATTTCTCACCGAGCGTTACATAGAAGTCACATTGGAGTGAAATAACAGACGTCAAAATTTTAGTTATTAGAGACTACTTTGGATTAAGGAACGCTGGGTGTGAAGTGTAATAATTTTCTGTACACTAGCCAGGAATCGAATCTGAGATTTTCGCTTTACAGTGTAGCATGCTGACCACTGTGGAGGCGACAATTAGTTTATTTTTAAAGTCAATTTTAGTTTTAGATATTCATGTTCATTTACTAAAATAAAGTAGCATTTCATTGAATATGTTGTATGTACATACAAGTATATTTTTTAGACTGTAGTGATTTTATCCATTTTACCAATATTTTTGAATTGCAAAATTTTTTTAATCTTAAATAGATAATAACTTTGATATTAAAATCATATTTAGTTTTTTGCTACAAATCTAAGTAAGAGAATATATTTTGTTTAGGAAGCTTGAACATGATTTAACTTATTCATATTGTAGAGAACTTTGATACCATCAAGTCCCAATGTGACACATGTCACACTTTTATGTCAGCCCATTAAAAGGGCTAAACGTCTAAAAGTGATTTTATTGGACAAATTTTATGGATATTATGGATAATATTATAATATTATAATGATATTATTATGGATAATTTTATGAATAAATTTCAGTAAAATGTATGAAACAATGTACACATTTTTTGTGTACAGTTGTGTATAATAAAAAATTGGGATGGAAAAGGGTTAAGGGAAGACTGTACTTTGTATCCCGCCAATGTTAAATTTGCTATTTTTAGGTACTTTTTCACAAGTTTGGTAAACGATAAAGAAATGAAACTTTACTTACTTGTAGTTGTCGGGTTGCTAGAGCGACTGACATTTTCGTAACTTAATCCGTTAAACCATAAAGTTAAAAACATAATAAGGAATAATATAAAAAAATTTTTACGGTATTTTACATATTAATCATTTTTGTAGCTTTTGAGGAAGTCATAAAAGTGCCGGAATATGTGAATGTACAAGATAAATAACTGGTAAAAATTTCAGCCTGGTATGTTTAATGGTTTTCGAGAAAAATGTACCTAAATGTTAAAAATCTAAAATTACGGGAACGGGAAAAACACAAAAAGGCACAAATCAAAAACAAATTGTACCCAAACAAGTAAATTTCCTATCAACATTTGGTTACCCACCGGGTTGGTCTAGAGGTAAAGTCGTCGCCAGAATCAGCTGTTTAACAGCTGATTTTCGGAGACGAAGGTTCCTGGTTCAAATCCTAGTAAAGGTAGGTTATTTTTATACGGATTTTAATACTATACTGTGGTTACCGGTGTACTTTGATGGTTGGGGTTCAATTAACCATACTCTCTCAGGAATGGTCGGCCTGGGTCTGTACAAGACTACACCTCATTTACACGTCATACACATCATCCTCATCTCATTGGGTCATGGGGTTGCTTATTGTTCTAAATTGAACAGATAGCAACGTACACATATTAGGAATAAAAAAAAAACATTTGGTTAGAAAGCTGAATCAACAGCTGAGAGTATTAAAAACAGTAATGCAGATATTTAAAAAAAATTAAAATTCCCTTTGCTCTAAAACGATCGGTATAAAATTATGAAAAATATTCGTTTTTGGTGACACGATAATTTTCTGGGTAAACCTCCTCAAAACTTAATTTTTTTTTCATTAAAAAATATTTTTTTCACGTAATTTAATGTTTTTGTGGGGAGTTGAGTTGCGGCGTTGGGAGTGAACGGACGTAGCGTAGGCAGCGAGAACAGAATAAAGATCTTTATTCTGTTCTCGCTGAGCGTAGGTCGCTCGCTTATCAGTAAAATTGTGCTCAGTTTATTCCTGTGCCGACATTAATTCATGTGATTTATCGTGTTCAAATATAAACAAATAAATCGAGTGATACTGTTTTTTTTATTCATTACTATATTGTTTTTAAAAAATTGAACTATTGGTAGGGCATAAAAAAAAATTAGATAAATAAGTAATTGTTAAAATGATTATAGAACATAATGGATAAATTTGTGAGTTCTCAAACGCGTACGAACAAACGACAGCGTGATCCGTTATCACCGGAGGAGGTCGACGATGCCGCAAAGCGTTTCTCGGACAGTAATGAGGAACTTTTAAAAGCTGTGAAAGATACGGTGAAGGAATTGCTCGACGAGAAACTAAAAGTGTTGGCAACAAAGGGTGATATTCAGAGTTTGAGGGAAATGATACGGGAGTTGACTGCAGAAAATCGAGTGCTGAAGGAAGAGGTGAGAAAGCTGAACGAGGAAAATTACAACTTCAGGGACCGGTTGGATAACTTTGAAGATCGTTCGCGTAGGAATAATTTAATATTTAAGGGGTTGAAATATGATTGTAATAGAGACTGTACAGAGGTGGTGAAGGAATTCTGTGTAAACGTGTTGAAGTGTGAGGGACAGATAACAGTCAATCGCGCCCACCCCTTAGGAGTGAAACGTGAGAATGCTGATCTCATCGCACATTTTCCTGTGGATGCGGATGTGAATTGTATACTGCGAAATACAAAAAAATTGAAGGGGACTGGTTATATCGTGCATAAAGATTTTAGTTATGGAACTAGGGGAAAAAGAGGGAAATTGCTTGCGTTGAGAAAAGAGTTGCAGAAAAGAGTCGGGGAAAGAAGAATGGTGCTTCAAGTGGATCAGCTTCTGGTGGAAGGGCAGAGGTTCACGTGGTCTGCAGACGGACGTCTTAGATGTGGAAACCAGGATGGAATTGTTAAATTAAATTCTATGTTTAATTGTGATTTTACTGGAATAATGGATGTGGTAAATCAGGGAAATAGTTTAGAATAGGATATCGTTGTCTGCCGTGAGAGGGAGGGAAATGTAATAAGAATTTTAGCCTATAATGTTGCTGGGCTCAGGGGTAAGTTATCATCATCCAATTTTTTGTGTTATATTAAGCAGTATGATATTTTTTGTTTGTGTGAAACTTTTGCAGAAAGGGATGAATTTATGCGGTATCAAAGGTATTTCTCAGAATTTAAAATTCTTTCCATACCGGCAATAAAGGACTCGAGATTTGGGAGGGCTAAAGAGGGACTTATGATAGGTTATAGAGTAAATTCTGAAATAGGGAAGAATTGTTCTTTTGGGAAGGTCGAAGGGAGAGATGTATTGAGGATTTCACGTAGAACGGGATCGGCAATTTGTCTAGTACCAGTATATTTGAGTAGCAGTACTAGATGGGAGGAGGACTTCTTGGCTATTTGGGAAATGGTGGAAGCTTATAATGAGCTAGGTAGTTGTGTTTTAATTGGAGATTTTAATGGTCGAATTGCAGATAGCCAAGTTTTACTGGAAGAGGTAGTTGAGGGGGATTGGGATTTAAGTACTTATAGGTACTCAAAGGATAGTGTGGTGAATGATCGGGGTCGTAGAGTGCTTGAGATGTGTGATATGTTTGATTTATGTTTGTTGAATGAAAGAACCAAGAGTGATAGGCAAGGGGAGTTTACGTTCATTGGGGCTATGGGTAGCTCTGTTATCGATTTATGTTGTGTTTCGTCCGATTTATTGGGAATAGTGGAGGACTTCCAGGTGGGTTCTGAGGAGTTTTCTGATCATTTACCAATCGAGGTTAAGTTAAAGTGGAATTGGCGTGGGCAGGAGAGGGATGAGCTTTTGCCGGTACCAAGACTTATGTGGTCAAAAGTGGATAGGGGGCGATACAGGCAATCTTTGGAGAGATCGGTGTGCGTTGCTCCTTTGCTGGGGGACATGGATGTGGTAATGACAGAAATACGTAGTTGGATATATGAAGCGGCAGGAAGGGATGCTTTAAGTAAAGGGAAAATTGTTAGACCAGGCAAGGAAATATGGTTTGATTGGCAGTGTAAGAAAGCAAGAGAACGTGTATTTGCATGTTTAAAATTATATAGGATAAGTAATTGTGATCAAACAAGATGTAAATATCTAGAACAGAAAAAACATTATGGTAGACTTTGTAGAAACAAAAAGAAGTTATTTTTTAGTGGGTTAACAGAAAAATTGCGTAATGTAAAAGACTCGAAGGATTTCTGGGAGCTGATTAAGATTTTTAAAAGAACTAATTATAGATGCTCAGTGGACATTCAGGCCGAAAAATGGGTACAGTATTTTCAGGGGTTATTAGCCGTGGGCAGATCTGCTACTCCTGTCGCTTATGCAGTCCCTTACAGAGAGGACAAGGATATAGATGCTCCTATCAGTTACTTGGATTTTGGAGACAGGGACTATGCCAGCTAATTTTTCAGAATCAATTATATTTCCTATATTTAAGAAAGGTGATGTAACACTGGAACAGAACTATAGAGGTATTGCGTTCATAAACACTATTGCAAAATTGTTTTCAGGGATTTTACTAGCTAGATTACAAAAGTGGATAGATAAAAATAAAATTATTAATGAGTGTCAGGCAGGATTTAGGAAAGGGTATTCTACGGTTGATAACATTTTCACCTTACACAATTTAATAAAACTAAAATTGCAGGGTAGGGGAGCGAAATTGTATTGTTTGTTTGTCGACTTTAAAGCGGCCTTTGACACAATTGACAGAGGGGCACTGTTATATAAATTATGGGAGTTGGGATTGTCTTTTAAATTTGTAAATATTATTAAAGAAATGTATAAATGTACTTGTGCGCGGGTGTGGTGTGCACATGGATTAACGGACGCTTTTGAAACGTCGTGTGGCGTAAGACAGGGCTGCGTGTTATCGCCCACGCTCTTCTCTCTCTATATCAATGACCTGATAGATAATTTAGAGGAGGGCATTTGGATAGATGAACTGAACGTTAGGGGGTTACTTTACGCTGATGATTTAGTGGTAATGGCCTCAACAGTGAAGGGCTTACAGAGAATGATAAACAATGTAAAAAGTTACTGTGATAGGTGGGCTTTGCGCGTAAATATGGAAAAAACAAGAGCCATGGTATTCAGAAAAGGAGGTAGACTTGCGAAGAGGGAAAAATGGTATTGGGGAAATGAACAAATTGTAATAGTAAAGAAATATAAATATTTGGGCGTTACTTTTACTTCTAGTTTAAATTTTGCTGAGCACATAAGGGAGAAGGTGGCGGCCGCAAAATCAGGCCTCAATAGTACATGGGAAGGTATAATGACTCAGCAAATACCAGTTAAAAGTAAATGGGAAGTTTACAATGCTGTAACTAGGACGATAGTAAGTTATGCAGGACAGGTATGGGGGTATAAGCCCTACGAAGAAATACAGGCGCTACAGAGGTTTTTTATAAAGAAGATGTTCTCGCTTCCGCAGTCTACACCTAATTATATTGTATACTTGGAAACAGGTAGGGAGCGGCTATATTATTATTTGTTTTCATTGCACGTGTCCTATATTTTGAAAATTTTAAAGTTAGAGAACCACCGACTACCGCGCGTTATAGCAACAAAAATTATTGAAAAGAATGTAGGATGGTTTAAGGAATGGAAGGAGTTGGGTGAAAGGTATGCATGTGAAGTAAGTGTAGGTGTGAATGGAGCTAATGAATGGAAGACACAATTACAATACCTTATAAATTCTATGAGAATAAGTTATAGAGAAACAGTTTTTATGCGGGCGAGAAGATCACAATTTCATTCCATTTTTAATCAGTTAAGTTGGGATTTGGGAAGTAATAATTATGTAAATGTGTTGCTGAATAGAAATGATATTTCGATAATTTTTCGAACTAGAGGATCACTGTGGCAGTTAAATCATAGGCCAGGTAGAGAGGGGGTACAGTTATTATGTACACTGTGTAATTTAAGGGAAGCTGAAGATATTATGCATTTTATTGGCAGATGCCCGATACTGGTGGAGATAAGATTAACAGTGTTTGGGGCCAGATATCTTGCAGAAGAGCAAGTTGTAGATTTATTAAATGGTAGTGACTGGGCTAAATTAATTGTGTATGTGAGAAATTCGTGGAATTACAGGAAAGATTTGGTAAGGGAATATAATAGTTAAATGATGTGAATAGTTAAGTGAATGTGGGTGAGTGATGTGTTTGATGTGTGTGTATGCGTGCGTGAGTGAGAGGAAGTGAATGTCTCTAATAGACCAATGTATAAATTATAAATAATATTAATTTAGGAAGTTTGTAAGGAAAATATTGTCCATTTTTTCTTTGGAAAATGAGATTATTTCGTGGAGTTTTACATTAACAGATAAGGCAAAGACGGATAGCAGCAATTAATATTGTAGAAAAGAACTATCAGTGTGATTTTGTTTAATCAAATGCTTATCTGTTGATGAGGAATAAAACAGAATGCAACTCCGGCAGACAACTGGGAATCCGGTTATGCTCGATTAAAATTAGATTAAGATAATTTAATATTTGTTAAAAGAAAAATGAGAAATAAAGTTTTATTATTATTATTATTATTATTATTATTAATGTTTTTGTGGTTGATCTCGGTCTGAACTACTGAAAAACATAAAGAACCGAAATTCGAAATTTCCAGTTAAAAGCATCATACAGTCTCACCTTAAGGTACCGTAACAAAAAGAACCGAATATAATGTTTAATGTCTTCACATTTAAAAAGTGAATAGCAGATCCTCTCCCCTTTCTCTCTCACTAATATTTTAGCAGCACTATGTTAATCGGGTTAACAATGTGGAACGACTTAACATGATAACTGGATTAAAAATCTGGTGTGAAACACTCACACGACTTTCTCTTCCCAATGCAAATAATAAACAATATAACCTAATATTAGCAATACAACATTAGAAATAAACAAAAAAAAATAACCTCTAAAACATAACCTAATTTAAATTATGAGTGAATGACGCAAAATGAAAACCAACCTTAATTTGGCTTAACAAAACGGAAATCACTCTTTCACGCTAAACAAGGCTCTGTAGAGAAAAATGCTTGAAATAAAAGTAGTAGATCTTTTAATTTCCTATAAATTTGATTAGGCTACAGACATTTTTGTCGTAAAATAGATACTACGGCAGAAATCTTAAAAAAATTGATTTTTTACAGATTTTTATGAAAAAAATACTCAGAAAATCGCTAATTACCGCTAAACTAAACGTTAAACAAAAGTTTTTTTGAAATAGTAGTTGTAGAATTTTAAATTCTCTTCAACTTTTTTTTTCTTTTATGACCACATAGGATCACTTTAGTCATTTTGGATGGTTCTTCTTCAATTTTTTCTTGCTGTTCCAAAACTTTTTCATATTTTCAGATCTTATTTTCCTTAGTTCATCTGAACAAACCCCAATTGTGCGTTTGACCGTTTTGGTGGTTAATCGAACTTTGTGACTTCCCATTTGGTGTTTATAGTAAGGTGTACGTTGCGTTAGGTCCTCCATGGTTAGGTCGAGTTGGATCGTGGTATGGTCATTGTGAGTCGCCTAGACATGGAAGTTTTGTCTCCATCAATAATTTATTGGCTTCAGTGCTGCTATATTGATATAATTTCTTTATTAAGTACGTTTATAACCGCACACAAAATAATGAGTTTATAAATCTACAGTATTATAAATAGTCAAAAATATTGTAATTATATCTTTAAGTAGTTATTCGGTTCGGTTGTGATTATTTTTCCAGTGTTTCATTAATTTTTATGTAAATCATAATTATCCAACTGCAGTAAATAAATACAATACATAATAAATACAGTAAATGAAAAAGTTCAGTGAATAAACTACTGTTATTTAATCTAACACGTAAAAACAGTGTAGGCCTACTTCTTGTAACACTGCAAAGAGTGTAAGAAGAGTCCTACGAGTACATAGGAGGTTGTGGAAGGGAAACACGAGCGAGAACTCGACCCGCCTAAATCTATCGTTCTTAGCATAGTGGTAATAGGCATGAAAAGGTTGAAAATCACTGACTTACACCATCTTAAATTTACATTATATTATATACATATCTACTTAAAAATTTTAGTACGAGGTGGGAAATTAACTTACCCAACCAACTATGTTTGTCATATCCTAGGATAAAATGTGACATAGTGGAAATTGGATAGTTTACAATGTTGTTTAGGTCAACAGCCGAAATACTGGTTTGAAGATCTAGAGGTTTTACTAAGTAAAAACGATAAGTAACGTGGTTTACTATTGCCTTCCCTGTTTGAAAGAGTATGCTTATCAGCATGCCAGGCGCTCCGTTAAAGCACCCACTTTCCATCCTGCAAATGACACCTTCACTTCATTCACCACAGGGTCAGGCTGCATAGTGAAATTCATTACTCGTAGAGGAGTCTTTTTCTACCTCTTCTGTTCTTAAATAGTTCAGTCATAATTTGCTGACTATTTGATAAGAAACATAACTATTTTTTGTAGCCCTGGAACTAACAGATCGAGTGCAATTAATTTAACAATCCCACTATGAACAAAGTTTAAATATAATAGCCTATAATGAAAACACAAAATTGGTGAAATCATTAGAAATTAATGTATAAAAACATCACCAACGTTTCACTTTTAAGATTAATCTCATTTGCATCTTTTTAATTCATTAATATTAAGATTCATTCATTTCAGCAGTAACAGAGAATCTACAAAAATGATTCTAAAATTACAGATAATGAATTTTAATACGTTCATTCTTTAGATCCCTTGATCCAACGCTAAACTCGGTTCTCTCCTATTAGGGCGTGAAATGTGTGACGATTCAAAATCATTGACAGCTGGCTTTGTTTATTTTTAGTTTAAAATAAATGTAAATAGACCCAGCTGGTGGAAAATAAAATAATAAAAATTATTTAATTTTAAAAAAGAAAAGGGATAAACAAAATCTGGTTGCTAGACAACTAAAGGAGGGTGAAGAAATTGTAAAATGATTTAGTGGGACCTGGACATTGAAAGAAGGTGGAGGTCCCATAATCGTTCTTTAAAAAATGAGATGAAATTTATATATTAAAAAATAAATAGTTAATTGGAGTGAGTAAATATAAGGGGACAAGATAATAATAATAATGATAAATTCAAATTCAAAGTTGTAAACGAGAAATAAAGAGTATAATATTTAATTTATGATTCAAATCTTGTAAGAAATTCATTTATTGTAGAAAGGATATCTACAAATATGGCATCCAGCTTGTGGGGACCAGAGTCTATAAAAGAGTCTGTCCAAGAATCTACGTAAATAAATTTGTATAAGAAAATTGTTGTAACAAGGTATGCAAAAGAGTTTATAAAGAAAAAAAAAACGTAATTATGTCACAGATTGAGAAAAAGAATTTAATATATCTTCGTGTAGCGGAGTTAAAGGTGGAGCTAAGAAAACGAGATGTAGAAATCAAAGGTGTGAAAGCTGTACTCATGGAACGACTTCAGAGGGCTTTAAAAGATGAAGGACATAATCCGGAGTCATATCTGTTCGAGGTTGCGTCTTCTCCAGCTGAAAAGAAGATGACTTCATCTAAAAGAAGAAAGAAAACTGATGAGGATGATGAAATTGATTCGTCGGAAAATGAAGAAGAAGATGAAGCCGATATTGACGATATAAATATAATGAATCAAAATCAAGAGACAAGCAATACCGGAGTAGCAGACAAGGGTGACAGTAGTTATAATAATAATGATGATGATAATAATGATAATAATAATACTAAAATGTTACAACGACTCATGTTGTTAGTAGAAAATTTAAACAGTAAAATAAATAAAATAGATAAACGAGAAGAGGATATGTATAGCAGGTTAGAAAAACAAGTATGGAAAATAAATAAAATAGATAAACGAGGAGAGGATATGAGTAGTAAATTAGATGAACAGGCTGAATTAATAGGAAATTTAAACAGTAAGATAGATAGAATATTGACTGAAAATATTAAACCAGATGAAAATAATGATATAGGAGAACCAAGGGAAAATATATTAAAAATTGAATCAGTAAATAATAAAGATGATAAAATATTGACTGAAAATATTAAACCAGATGAAAATAACGATATAGGAGAACCAAGGGAAAATATATTAAAAATTGAATCAGTAAGTAGTAAAAATGATGAAATATTAATTGAAAATATTAAACCAGATGAAGATGATGTTGAACTAGAAACAAGTAGTTATGCCAATGCCAGTCAAAACGGTTTAAAATCGCCGGAAGGAAAGAGAAATAGTGTAAATCAAAGGGTATCAATCTTAAATGAAACTGAGGATGATGAAAGAATACCAGCACAAGTTAGCACTACCAGCAGTTCAACTTATAATTCTGATGTGACAAGGAAAGATAGCGGTCATTCAGCCGGGAGTGATGTGCAGGACGAGGAGAATAGGAGTGGCCTAGGAGTTAAACAAATACCTGGATCAATAGAAAAAGTAGAATCTGAAATTCTATTTAAAAATGTACTCTATAGTATAGAAAGTGATGGTCGGAATACAGGAGGAGGTTTGTTGTGTATGTATGTGTATGATGTTTATTTGAACCTTTATTTATTTTATATATTTGGTAGTTCACAGTTCCTATTTATCAATTTATTAAGTTTATTCTGTTAATTTTTTGTTTGGGTATGTAAGGAAAATTTTTACCTTTGATACAATTTTGTGAATCAGTTGTTTTACTAGTTACACTATTTATTTACAGTATTTTAGTCACTGGATTATTTGTACTCATTTCATTAGAAAATGTACAAGTTTTGATTTTGTATTCAGGATTCTGTTTGCTAGAGTTATCATTACGCAATTTATTAGTTATTGGTTATTTTATTATGTTTTTTGTTTGTTGTAAGATTACTAACGGTAGAATTCTGCGATGGATCCTATATTTACAGGAATTCAATTTAAAATGGGAATTCATTAAAGGTAAAGATAATGTTGTAGCAGATTTTTTATCTAGAATGAACGAAAAGGAATTCATAGAAAATGAAAACCAGGAGTTTAAAATTTTTATGTTGAGGATAGAGAGTAAACCGTTGAGTAAATTGTTTTATAACATTAAATTGGAGCAGGAAAACTGTGAATGTTGTAGTCAGGTTATTAAAAGCTTGAATTCAGGGAAAAAGGACTTCACAGATAATTATGTAGTATGCAATGAAGTATTATTTTATAGGAAAAAACAGGATCAGCATTTTAAGATTGTAGTACCGGTAAAACGGAGAGAAGAGGTAATCAAAACATACCATGAAGAGTTAGGCCACACTGGGGCATATAAGACATTTGAGAATATTGTTGAAAATTGTTTCTTCGGCAAAATGCGTACGTTAATTAAACAAGTGATAAAAAAGTGTGTCTTATGTCAGAAAATTAAAGCTAATAACCAAAATATGCAAAGTTTATGTATAACTGATATACCTAAACGGAAGTTACACAAAGTGTATGTAGATTTGTTTGGTCCATTACCAAAAACCTTTCAAGGCTTGGAGTTTGTATTTATAATTGTTGATAATTTTTCTAAGTATGTAAAATTGTATTCAATTAGGAAGGCTGATTCTAAAACACTTGTAAATAAAGTTAAAAAATACATTAAGGAGGTAGGAAGACCGGAGTATGTCATCTCTGATCATGGGAAACAATTTATGAGCAAAGTTTGGCAGAAAGGTTTGGAAGAATTGGGAATTAAGCCACGGACGGTTTCAATATTACATCCCCAAAGTAATGTTAGTGAACGATATTTAAAACAGGTTGGGGAGTTACTTAAGATATTCCTTACTAATAAAAAACATCTACAATGGTACAAATTTGTTAGGGATATTGAAAATTAGTTGAATTTCAATGTAAATGTTACTGTTGATAGAAGGCCTGTGGAAATAATGTTTGGTCATAGGATTGTTGATGTAGCTTGTAAAAAAATAAAATTCCCGGATAATGATGTGAAAAAAGGAGGTAAATTGGATGAGGTTTTAATTAATAGCAAAGTATTGGAAAGACTGGAGGAGATAGCAAAAAAGCGTATGACTTTGAGTAAGTTAAAAACTAGTAGAGTAAAATTTAAGATTGGGGAATATGTTTTGATTAAGAATTTTCAGTTATCTAAGAAAAGTATAAAATTTTGTAAGAAGTTTTGTCATAGATATAAAGGGCCTTATCAAATTATAGATATTCATAAAAATAGAAATGTCTTAAAACTGAAAAATTTGAAGAATCAAGTTGAATTTTTTGTAAATAGGATGTTATGTAAAAAGTTTTATACATAAAAGTTAGTTTTACTGAAATGTTCGAATTTGTGTTGTGGTTAATGAATTTTATTGAAGTTAATATGCTTGCAATAAGTCTTGATAATAGTTATCCTAATCGTAGTAAGTATAAAAAAAAAAATATTGTGTATGTTTGTGTTTGGTTATGTTCAGTTGTGTTCTTATTTAATAATTCATTACCTTGTGTTCTGTTAATGTTTTGTGTATGATGATAAAGCATTGTGAGGCTGTTTAGTAACTTATATTTCAAACATTTCGGCCATTTATATATTTAAATTTATCAAACAGATTCAAAATTTAAACTATAATTTTGGTTAAATTTCTCATTGTTTTCAAAATTTAAATCGGGGGTAATTTGTGACGATTCAAAATCATTGACAGCTGGCTTTGTTTATTTTTAGTTTAAAATAAATGTAAATAGACCCAGCTGGTGGAAAATAAAATAATAAAAATTATTTAATTTTAAAAAAGAAAAGGGATAAACAAAATCTGGTTGCTAGACAACTAAAGGAGGGTGAAGAAATTGTAAAATGATTTAGTGGGACCTGGACATTGAAAGAAGGTGGAGGTCCCATAATCGTTCTTTAAAAAATGAGATGAAATTTATATATTAAAAAATAAATAGTTGATTGGAGTGAGTAAATATAAGGGGACAAGATAATAATAATAATGATAAATTCAATTTCAAAGTTGTAATCGAGAAATAAAGAGTATAATATTTAATTTATGATTAAAATCTTGTAAGAAATTCATTTATTGTAGAAAGGATATCTACAAATGTACTGAATTTAAATATCAGTAGCTGTTAAAATTACGTGTATAAAAAATAAAATAAAAAACTGGTGTGATCACTCATACGACTTTCTCTTGCCAATGAAAATAATTAACAATATAATCTAACATTAGTAATAAAACATTAGAAATAAATAATAAAAAACTAACTTCAAAAACATAACCTATATTTAATCATGCAATCAATGATGCTAAATGAAAAACAACCTTAGTTTGGCTTAATAATACGGAAAATCACTCACTGACGCTAAACTAGGCTCTGTAGAGCAAAATACTTGAAATGAAAGTTGTAGGCCTATATCTTTTAATTTTCTGTAAATTTGATTATACTTTTTTGTCGTAAAATGCATACTAAGGCCGAAATTTTAATTCATTTCTAACAGACTTTTATGGAAAAAACAGAAAATCACTAATTACCACCAAACTAAGCGTTAGGCTATACAAAAAAATGTTCGAAATAAAAGTTGTAGAATTTTAAATTTTCTACAACTTTAATCATTAAATTTTTGCGCTAAAATGCATATTAAGGGCACAATCTTTAAAAAAAAAAACATTTTTTTCAACGAATTTTTTGTTGCACCGGAGTAAAGTACCCTTAATTTTAGGTTTCAGTGTATAATTTAAAAAATCCTTCTCGGGTTGGTTCTTAAATCTTAGTTTTTAAATTTCAAATAAATAGATCGAGTAGTTTATTTTGTTACAGTACAAACAACCTACACAAACAAAACATACCTCCACCTAAAAATCACTGTGTTGGCTTCAGGGAGTCATCAAATGCTCAGCATAAAAAAAATTGACATATCCATGTTTTGTGTCACAAAACAAATTGACATAACGATCAGTTTAAATCCAGTTTTCAAAAATGTTAGCCATCAAAATACTGTTTCAATCTTCAAGTGTAATACAACAAGAAAAAAAAGACTAAAATAAATTTTCCTGCTGATTGGTTTTTTTTTGAGTACGTTTGAAGTTATTTTTATAGAACTCAGGAATAATTTGAACAGTCATTAGTGATAAATTTCTAGTCGTTAGACAAGAAAACATAGAGAAAAGCATAAATAAGAAGAAGATGTTGAAGGTAGAAGGTGGAGATTACAGAGGGATGATGAAGAAGATCGGAAGGAAGGAGTGAGAAGAAATTAGATTTCGCCTGGGTAGTATAGAGGAAGAAACCATAGAAGAAGAAGACGATGAAGAAAAGGGTAGGTTGTACCCTATATCGATTAGTCCTTGACAAGAGATTTTTGTGCCTGAAATACTGGGATGAGGATATGAATGGAGAAAACCCGAGGGATATAACTTACGGGAAAACAAGAGTAAGTCGGCAAGTAGAATGAGATAGCAGCCATGTGGCTTTTACAAATGATGATAGTAATACAAAGGGAAATGTTTCCTCCTATACTACATCATCATAATTAAATTCAAGATTAAAAAAGAAAACTCAAGAATTTACTTCAGTTTTTAATCAACAGAATTTGATAATCGGAAAAACCGACTCAATGATGGTTTAACAAAACAGTTATGTTAAAAATATAGGTCAATAGTTTAAATAATTGGAAAATTTTACTTTTTAATTTTTTGTATTGACATAATAAAATAATCTGGGGTGAAGCATTCAAACGATTATCTTCTGCCAAGTATACAATGAAAAATAACCTAATTTTATTCATGAGTGAATGACGGTAATGAAAATTAACCTCTATTTAAAATCACTAATTAACGCAAAAGTAAGCTCTGTAGAAAAAATATGCGTAAAATAAAAGTAGTAGGTTCTTTCATTTTAATAATTCTTATTTTTATACACTTTAAAAAACATATTAATATAGCCGTACTTATAAAGAAAAAATCTTTTTTACCACGAGAGTAGACATAGCGCTTACCCCCATTTTGTAGAGTACAAACATTTTAGTAAATGAAGCGATTTTAACACAATTGTAAGAACCGTTTTTGAGAAAATTGTAAAAATTGTAAAAATTGAAAAATTGCAAGAATAAAATACTACTTCTGGTTGACCGATTTAAATGAAAATGTTCAAGTCTGGTCCCCCAATGTTACCTATCTTAAGTTACAATTTCGTGGGATTTTCCGTTTTTGAGTTAATTTTTTAGACACAAAACATGTTTTATAGTCCCAGGGAGCCTAAAAAGAGTATTTCTGGCTAAAACTCGATTGGAAAATTTGACACAAGAACATAACATCCTTAACTATATTTCATTTAAGGCAAGAGAAATTATAAATTGCATCAAAATTTATTAATACTACTTTCAACAGCTGTTTTCCCCTCCTGACTAAATAATGTTAAAAGGTTTTTAAACAATTACTATAATACAAAGGAATTCTTAGATTAAATGTACAATTATAAATTTGTACTCAAGAGAAGATTACTGCATTATGGGGACTCACTTATTACACTCCTAATTTTGCAATCATGATATCTTCAAGTGGAATTCGCGTGCGAATTGAAGAGGTTGTAGGGCGGATGTAAGCACATTCCATAGTTGTAATATAAATGCGGTCTAGACAAAGAATACAGGATAGCGGTTGGACAAAGGAAGTGTTCACATCTTATAAAAACGACAGCTGGTACACATATGCTTGTTGTTATAAAAACGATCGACGACCAGAGCCAAAATTGATTCTTTTCAGTTTTCTTTTTTAATTTATTCTTCTTAATTTAAAATTCCTATAGAAACCTCTTCAGTTTTTATCAGTAGGTGCAAAAAATGTGAATAACATAATACGAAGAGTCGACTGATTTCAATCTACAAAAATCAATATATTCTGTTTAGGATAATACAAGTAGCCTACAGTAAGACTCCTCTAATTCGGACTATATTTAGGGGAGGGGGAGCCTTAGGCCGAATCAATGAAAATTCAGAATTGTAGAATACTTCGCGAAAATTCGAACCATAGGATTATTGTTCTAAGTGAATGTTAGTTTGTTTTTTTTTTCAAGGAAAACTAAAAGAATATAGTACATGAACTAAATTCAATAACTGATTATTTTTAAATTTAATAAAATTTTAATTTACATAATTAAATTTTAATTTTTTATTTTACATTACAATCATATTAGGTGTTGTTTAGGTAATCAGCCAGAAAGGCTGGTTTGAACTTTAGTTGTAAAAGGCTGGTTTGAGGCTTTACTAAGTAAAACGAGAAGTGAGGTAGTTTACAATTGCCTTCCTCACTGAGTGGAAAAGTATGCTTATCTGCATGCCGGGCTCTACGAAAAGCTTTCCTTGCTGCAAACGACACTTTCACTTCATTCACCACAGTGTCTGACTGTATAATGAAATTAATTACTCTCAGGGGAGATAACTCTGACTAGTGTCGTTTACACCTCTACTTCTTCTGTTCTTAAATGGTTCAGTCATATTATTGGCTGACCATGTGGTAAGAAAGAGAACTATTTTTTGTAGCCCTGGAACTAGCAGATTGATATCATATTACGTAGTCTATATAAGTATAAACTAGATATATAAATTCATATTAAAAAAATATTCATATTAAATATAATTTATATTAAATAGCATAAAATGAACTCTAAAAGCGGTCCGAATTATCGCAAATTCCGAATTACAGGGGTCTTACTGTACTACATAAAAATGAAGTTTTCACAGATTCACCTACTCATTAGTAATTTTTCAACTTCCCAATAGAACACGAAATTTTCCTTAAGTAGTCTCTAATGAACTAAATGTGGATAAACTTAATTTGAAGAAAAACTAAGTCTATAACAGTTTTTGTGAGATATTCTAGCGACAGTGGTGATGTATGAAAAAGTGCTCTAAAATCAGTCTTTTTACACGACTCCAAAATGTTTAAGTTAGAATCTCCCCATTTACTACATTTTTAAATGCTTAATAAGATGGAATAAGAGGGATGTTAAGGGAAATTCGTGGGGGCTGTGCTCTCGTGGTCAGGTTTTTACTTTCTCTTGCCTATATGAATATCTAGGAAGGAAAGTATTGTTTTCATGACGATTTTTCAAAATTGTATTTTCACCGGATCTACACGTTTTCAGACCTCCTAAACCCAAAATGTTTTTAGCGATTGGTCTGTGTGTGTGTGAACAGAATATCTCAAGAACAGAACATCGCACAAACTTAAAACTTGAAACTTAAGTTAAGTATTACAAGAGGATCCCACACAAACATTTTCATCAAAATTGGTCAAGCAAAAGTAGTAGTTTATTCGTGTCATTTTTCACTTTTTTGCAATTTTCTCAAGAACGGCTTCAATGATTTTTTTTAAAAATCGCCTCTATTACTAAATTTTTTATGCTCTACAAGATAGGGTAGGCGCCATGTCTACTTAAATTCTTGGAGAGGTTGCTTTCTCGTAAAAAATTGTTTTTTTAAGATTACGACTTTAATATGCATTTTAGCGCAAAAATGGCTTGATAAAAAATATTGTAGAGTTTTTAAAATCCTACAACTTTTACTTCAAACATTTTTTTGTAACGGGTGATTCAAAAAGAGCGCCGGTTTTTAAACGGCAGGTAAATTTTTGTTTATCGGTTGGCAACATTGTTAGACCTCATTTCTATTTCGGAGAACATTCCGATTGACGATTCAGTTGTAGTTTCTCTTGTTCGCAGTGTAGTACTCTCGCAGTCTGTGTCTAACCATGGAGAAGTTTACTATTGCACAACGAGTGTTAATCGTCAAAACATTTTACCAGAGTGGAGAGAGTTATGCGGCTACTGTCAGGCGACTTCGCGGTACTCTAGGACGTAATGAAGCACCGAATGAATCAACAGTTCGCAGGCTCATAAAAAAGTTTTTTGAGACGGGTTCAACAGTCGACCTTAAAAGTTCTGGACGTCGTCGTTCTGGCCGAACTGAGCAGAACGTTGCGTTGGTTCGTGACAGTGTGGCTGTTAGCCCAGCAAAATCAATACGTCGCCGTTCTCAACAATTGGGTTTACGATGTTCTTCTGTACGGAGAATTCTTCGGTACGATCTCCAATATCACCCGTATAAAATTCAGTTGACGCAACATTTGAAAGTGGCAGACCACCAGAAGAGACAAAGTTTGTTGACTGGGTATTGAGAAAACGGCAGGATGATGACACCTTCGTAAACAAAATTGACGCCTTGTGACTTTCATCTTTGGGGTCATCTGAAGTCATTGGTGTATGCCAATAAACCCCGAAACATCAATGACTTGAAGGAGGAAATTCGACGGGTTATCGGGCAAATGGAAGTCGAAACTTGTCATGCAGTAATATCCAATTTCATGGACAGAGTTGATGCGTGCCAGCGCAGTAGAGGAGGACACATGCATGACATCATTTTTCATACATGAAATCGGAAGGTAAGATGAACTTGTTGATGTATTTATTTTCAGTTTTTCAATAAAATAAATCTCTTAATTTGATATATCAAAACCGGCGCTCTTTTTGAATCACCCTATATAACGCTTAGTTTAGCGGTAATTAGCGATTTTCTGTAGCCTATTTTTCTCAATAAAACGTGTAAAAAAATAGATTTTTTACGATTCCAGCCTTAGTATGAATTTTATGATAAAAGTGTATATAATCAAATTTATAGGAAATTAAAAGATCTACAATTTCTATTTAAAGCATTTTTCTCTACAGAACCTAGTTGAGCGTGAAAGAATGATTTTCTGTATTTTTAAGCCAAACAGGTTGATTTTTATTTTGCGTCTTTCACTTAAGATTCAAATTAGGTTATGTTCATTGAGGTTAGTTTTTTGTTTATTTCTAATGTTTTATTACTAATGTTACGTTATATTGTTCATTATTTGCATTGGGAAGAGAAGGTTTTGAGAGTGTTTCACACCAGATTTTTATAAATGTTAGGTTATATTGGGCATTATTTACATTGGCAAGAGAATGTTGTATGTGTTTCAAACCAGATTTTTTGAAATTAATTTGTTATAGCATGTAATATGTCGATCAATAAACGAATAACACGTTGCGTCTTTGAACGTTAGCTGAAATGTTAGTGGAATCTGCAGCTTATGTCTTACTAAGGAGCGATAAAATATTTGACAGAAGATAAGTAACAAACATTAACATGAACATTAACACAGCGTAAATAACAAACTACGTATAGGTATTTCGTCACAATTAAATTAAAAAATTTTAAGAAACCTCAGATGCTGGTAAAGGAGTAGGGATAATGTTAAGCATTAAACAGCTACATCTGCTACAGCAGGCCTATATAAATATATATTTTCAAACACATTACGGTTTATTAGCACGTAATCTTTCAAGAATGAAGTTAATAATCACTTGTTTAGGGCTGCTATTGTAAGTTTCAAAACAGTTCAAATTTTTAACAGTTAAATGGTGATATTTAATTTTCTTTTTTGAGCTTAATTTTTAATTTAAAATTTTTTTAAAATAGGCCTACTTTATCTATCGATTTCAATTAACTTATATGTATGATTCTGTATACTGTAATCAAAATTCTATAAAACCTATCAAACCGCTTTCGGTTCTTGATAATTTTATGAAAAAAGCTATTCCATTTCCTACAAGATTTTTTAATAAAGTCATTGTGTATCGTTACAGTTCAATTAAGTCAACTTTGTAAAGGGAAATTATGAAATAAATTGATTACGAAATAAATGATAAATGAATGAAATAAAAGAAGACACAAAATAAATTTGAATTTAGTTGAACAGTATTAATTGATCGAATTTGAAATGACTTAAAGATAAAATTGACAAACTTAATTTTACAAAAAAAATTGAATATAACTGATCTTGATTTTAATTTGATTTTATTGATGACACTTGTATTATAATTCTAAATAATTTAATTAAGTTATGATAATTATAAAATATATTAAATTGATTTTATAACTGCCTACTGAGCTCAAGAAAATTTATATATGACAATTTTTTATAATTACGAGTTAAAGTTCTAGTAGTCTCTGCTTTGCGTGTGCCGCGTACCACTGATCTTGATCGGATGAAGGACCGGACCATTGTTACAATCTGTTTTATAGTTTTAATAGATTCCTTTTCAAAATTTTATTTGTTGGTTTTAAAATCTTTATTATATTTAATTTAGTTTCTTAATTCATCCATGTTTTGATGTTACCTTATTCTCTTTTATAAAAATTCATTTAATTAAAATTATCTATTCATTTGTTTTTCTGAATGGCTTCACTTGAATCATCTGGCTTCTGGAATTATTATTAACAATAAATATTTTTATAAAATTTTGGTTTCATATAGGCCCTATTTAATTCCTGCTATGGAATATTAAGATAGTAAATGAAAATTATTTATCTTGATGTTTAATTATTTATTATTATTTAAAATATTTCTTTTAAAATCCAACAATTAACTCTTACTCTTGTCTTTGATCTACGATGTTATGTTATGATTCCTATTCTACAACTTCTTTGAGACTATTTAATTCTTGACTTATATTTTTTTACGATGATATTATGTTGTGGTGTAGTGCAAGACATTTTTCTTTCCTCCAGGTAAAAGTAACATTATAGAACCAACATTACTTTTTAGTATATGAATTATTATACTAACGTTTATAAACCTAATTTAAAGAAGTTTTACTTTCTCTGTATGAATATATATATATATATATATATATAGGAATATAGGATAGAAAGTATTGTTTTCATGTAAATGTTTCACCGGATTTACACTTTTTCAAACCCAAAAAACATGTTTTTAGCGATTGGTCTGTGGGTGTGCATGTGTGTGAACAAAATATCTCAAGAACGTACGAAGTTGAAATTTGAAACTTACGTTAAGTACGACTTGAGGACCCGACAAATACATTTGCATTAAAATCGGTCAACCGAAAGTAGTAGTTTATTCGTGTCATTTTTCACTTTTTTGCGATTTTTTCAAAAACGGCTTCTACGATTATTTTCAAAATCGCCTCATTTACTACATTTTTTTAAATGATAGGGTAGGGGCCATATCTGCTGAAATTCTTAGGGAGGCTATTCTCTCGTAAAAAAATATTTTTTTCACGATTGCAGCCATAATATGCATTTTAGCGCAAATGTGTATATAATAAAAGTTATAGAAAAATTAATAATCTACAACTTTATTTCAAACATGTCTTTGTATAACGCTTAGTTTAGCGGTAATTAATAGTTTAGCGGTAATAATCGATTTTGTATTTTTTTCATGGAAATCTGTAAAAAATGGATTTTTTAAGATTACGGCCTTAGGATGCATTTTACGACAAAAGTGTAGCTATATAATCAAATTTATAGAAAATTAAAAGATCTACAACATTTATTTCTACCATTTTTCTCTACAGAGCCCAGTTTAGCGTGAAATAGTAATTTTCCGTATTATTAGGCTAAACTTAGGTTGGTTTTAATTTTGCATCATTCACTCATGATTACAATGAGGTTACGTTTTTTGAGATTAATTTTTTTGTTTATTTCTGATGTTTTGTTACTAATATTAGGTTATATTGTCATTATTTGCATTGGCAAAAGAAAGATGTGTGAATGTTTCACACCAGATTTTTTTACGATGATATTATGTTGTGGTGTAGTGCAAGGAATCCTTCTTTCCTCCAGATACAACTCCTAATATTCATATTTTGAACACACAAAATTAAACTACAACGTTTTTAAAACTAACTACTAAAATTAAACTACATTGTATTTTTATTATCAATACTTTAGACAACACACTCACACGGCATGTGACCATTCCAATCCTCTACAACTACTTTGAGCGATTTCTTTAACAATTCCTTCAAATCCTCTTTAAATCTACATTAGATATGCGGTTATAAAAAATGAGGTCCATTGTAATTAATATACTTATAAAGCTTACATTTCAAAGCCGAAGGGTTTTGCTGATAACCAGTATGAAAAATTGTTTTAAGTTTAACCTAAATTAACTTAAGATCTCACTGAAATAATACCCAATGGAGTATTATAATAACATGTTCTGTTAGAAAATTTTTTCTTTACTATAGGATTGTATTCTGCCCTTAAAGAGCAGATGGAGTGTTAAATTAATTGCACTCGATCTACTAGTTCCAGGGCTACAAAAATTAGTTCTTTTTCTTATCACATAGTCAGCCAATTATAAGACTGAACTATTTAAGAACATAAGAGGCGTAAAAGACACTAGTCACAATTATCTCCTCTGAGAGTAATCAATTTCACTATACAGCCAGATCCTGTGGTGAATTAAGTAGAAGGTGCCATTTGCAGGGTGGAAAGTAGATGGTTTTCGGAGGGCCTGGCATGCCGATAAGCATATTTTTTCACTCAGTGAGGAAGGCAATTGTAAACCACATCACTCCTCGTTTGATTTAGTAAAGCCTCTAGGGGTTCAAACCGGATTAAAAAATTAAACAATTAGAAGTAACACCTGTACTCACAAGTATGGAAGTGTGGAAGCTTTAGAACCAGTTTGTTTTTTATTGATATAAAACAAACAAATTTTTAAGTTTCCAAATTCTCGATTGACGCAGGAAATCGAAAAAATGATTTTTTTTTATAATTTAAATTTTTGAAGATTTAACACACCGATGCCCGTAACAAGCAGGTGGAGTGTAAAATTATTTGCACTCAGTCTGCTAGTTCCACGGCTACAAAAAATAGTTCTCTTTCTTATCACATGGTCAGCCAATTATATGACTGAAGCATTTTAGAACAGAAGAGGTAGAGGTGTAAAAGACACTAATCAGAGTTATCTCCACTGAAAGTTATGAATTTCATTATAGAGTCAGACACTGTGGTGAATGAAGTCAAGGTGTCATTTGCAGCATGGAAAGTAAATGCTTTTCATAGGGCCGGCATGATGATAAGCATACTTTTCCACTCAGTGAGGAAGGCTTGTTCAACCACCTCACTCCTCGTTTTACTTAGTGAAGCCTCTAGAGGTTCAAACCAGCCTTTTAGCTGATGAGAACACCGCTGTGTTTAATCAGTTTGTGGCTCCCAAGAAAACAAAAATAGTGCTAATTTGCGGTATTACTGTACGTTTTAAAAATGATCAACATTCATACAAAAATAAGAGATTTTTGCCCAGTCTCGGCTTCCAGTGGACTGATTCCGGCTGATTTTTTATGAACACTGTAATATGACGAATTTAATGCACATCTGGAGTTGTTTATTTTTGAGTCTATTGAAATAAAAATAAACATCTCTAGCTGATTAAAATAAATACTTTAAAAATTATTTAATTTATATTATCAGAAAATATTTAAAAGAGTTATTTATATGGTTGCTAGGAAACTATAGAGAATAAGAAGTGAGAATTTTGTAAAAAAGGAGTGTGGTTCCGAACGTCGAAGAAGATGGACGGGCCACATGACAAATAAAAGTTTAATTTAAAATATATAATTAAAGACGGGACATTGTAATTAAAAATGACATTTTAAAGAAACAGTAAAATTTAATACCTATGGGACACGTTTTGTTAAAATATCTAAAATGTATAAATAACAAAATTTAAAACACGTAAAAAATAACAAACACTAATGAAATGTTGTGAGAATAGTCAAAATTAATAAAGAGAATTTGTTCAACAATATTGAGTCTATTTAATCACAGCAAATTTGGCAACCCGGTTGTGGGGAAGAATTCAAACGACAATTTAAAGAAGAATCCGTAAAATTAAATAGAAACGAAATGTAAAAAAAAATATATATGTAATATTCATAATTTAAAACAGAAGACATGTCGGAAGCTGACTACAAGAAACTAATAGATCTTCGTGTCACAGATTTGAAACAGGAACTTAAAAAACGTAATATACAAGGAAAAGGTATAAAAGCAACACTTATGGAACGACTACATAGCATTTTAGTTGAGGAAGGCCAGGATCCAGATTCGTACCTATTCGAGATTGTCTCTCCAGCAACAGAAAAGAATCAAACTCCAACTACATGTGAAGAGAAAAGAAAGGATGAGCAGAGGGAAAAAGATGAGTCATCAGAGGATGAAGACGACGGTCGAACAGATGAGGAAGACGAGGCAGGAAAGAAGGAGCCAGACGAGACAGAATTGCCAGGACCAACTCATCTTAACCAAGTAACAGGTTTGGTGCAGACCTCATGTGATGCAGCGAATGTGAGTAATGATAATAGTGATAATGATGATCATCAAACTAATATGAATATAGACATGTTACAACAACTGATGTTGTTAGTCAGAGATACTAAGGATAGTTTAAACAGTAAAATAGATGAACAGGCAGAGTACATAACTCAACAGAGAAAAGAACAGGGAGAAATGAGTAGGAAGTTAGACAAACAGGGAAAGGACATAAATTGTAGAATAGATAGTTTAACTAATGATCTAAATAAAAGATTAGATAAACAAGAAAAAAGTATTAGAGGGATAAGAGAAGAAATAAGAAACAATAATCTTAAAATAATTGATAAACTTAGGTCAGAAAATAGGAAAGATTTAGAGGATAGAAATAAGAGTAATGAAAAAGAAAATGCTAATTATTTTGAAAATTATAAGGATATAAATAAAAATAATACTGAAAATATAGATAAAACTAACAATCATGTAGAAAACAATGAAGTAACCTTTGATAATACAATAAATAGTGTGGAAACTAATAATAATTGTACCGAGATGAAGGTAAAACAAAGTTCAATTGATAACAGTAAAAGTGTGGATAATTTTCCAATTGATTTAGGTCTGAATAGTGTCAGTTTTTTAATTCTCCTATAACAAGTTATATAACAAATGATAGGGTAAGATATAGTAATAATAATAATAATAATAATAATAATAATAATAATAATAATAATAATAGTAGACAGTACAATGAAACAGAGGATGATAGAAATAGTACTTCAATGTTAAATTTTGTTAAAAACAATGTAATTAATAAACTCAGTATTGCTAGGAATTTTCAAACCAAAGGAATTAACAACCTTAGTGAACTTAGTGAATTACTAATGAGTTTTATTAAAGAGAATGTGCCTGTGATAAATATCGATGCTAGATACTCTAATCATGATAAATGTAAAAATTATGTACATATGTTGGTTATGTTTATTGTTAATGGTTTTATTAGTTGAGAAGCGATAAACATAATATTTATTAGTAATGTTTATACACTCTAATGTTTGATAGGGTTATGTTCAAATTACATTATGTTTATAGGTTATAGTTTATGTGTTTATAGGTTATAGTTACGTTTATAGTTTATAGTTTATAGTTTATAGTTTATTTGGATGGTAACATTGTAAGGTTACTTAGCAGCGTGAATTTAAAACATTTTGGAATTAAATTTATCAAACAAATTCAAAATTTAGATTATCATAAAAGATTCTTTTTGTTTTCAAAATTTAATTAGGGGGATATTTGTAATATGACGAATTTAATGCACATCTGGAGTTGTTTGTTTTTGAGTCTATTGAAATAAAAATAAACATCTCCAGCTGATTAAAATAAATACTTTAAAAATTATTTAATTTATATTATCAGAAAATATTTAAAAGAGTTATTTATATGGTTGCTAGGAAACTATAGAGAATAAGAAGTGAGAATTTTGTAAAAAAGGAGTGTGGTTCCGAACGTCGAAGAAGATGGACGGGCCACATGACAAATAAAAGTTTAATTTAAAATATATAATTAAAGACGGGACATTGTAATTAAAAATGACATTTTAAAGAAACAGTAAAATTTAATACCTATGGGACACGTTTTGTTAAAATATCTAAAATGTATAAATAACAAAATTTAAAACACGTAAAAAATAACAAACACTAATGAAATGTTGTGAGAATAGTCAAAATTAATAAAGAGAATTTGTTCAACAATATTGAGTCTATTTAATCACAGCAACACGAAGCTCTTCAAAGTGCATATTATCATTCGTTCATCGTTATTGTTTCCAAATTATCGATTAATTCAGAAATGTTTTCATTATTCAGTGTTTTTTACAATTTTACTACACCTGTTGTCGTTTAGGTCATCAGCCAAAAGGCTGGTTTGAAGCTCTAAAGGCTTTACTAAGTAAAACGAAACGTGTGGTGGTCTACCAATGCCTTCCTCACTGAGTTGAAAGGTATTTATTTATTTAATAAAGTTTTACATGTGAGAGCAACAGGTAAGACCCAATACTGCTCTCTTAAAACATACATAACAATACAATCGTAATTTAATTAGCTTATAATATATACAATATAATAATGAATGTACTAATGATAATAACATATGAATATGAATAATATAATAATAATATGAATAATATAATGAATATGAAGAATATAAAATATGACCATGATGAATATAATATTTTAATATGATAGTATATAATATAAAGGGCTATAAAGGGCTTCTGTCGTCAACTGGAAGGAGACCCCTTAATTCCTTTTACAAAAGGCTTAAGGGAACCAGCCGGGATAGAAGGCTAGTGTCCTATCCATACATTCACGTTGTGTGGCCTGTTAGTAACCATGTGACCGCTCATCAGCACGATAACCGGCTCATGGTGAACGGAACTGGAAGGGCTGCCCATTCCACCCTGGCAGACGGTGGCTTGGGGCACTCAGTCTGCCAACCAAAAAGCTGAAAGCAACAGTAAACTACAGCTTTTTCTGTCTGACTAGAATTATCGTAAGGAAACTCCTTCATGTATGATTCTGGTTATGCTTACTTAGTATATGCAGATCTTCAAGAACTTCGAGAACTTCAAAATATGAAAAATTTATGATGGCGTCCTCTCTGGTAAAACATTCCGGAGATAAACTAGTCCTCCATTCGGATCTCCGGGCGAAGACTATCAGAGGGGACTTCATCAAAAAAATAAAAGTTTCTGAAATTCTGCGAGTTGGAACATGGAATGTTAGGAGTTTAAAACAAACTGGTAGGTTAGAGAATTTAAAAAGGGAAATGGATAGGTTGAAGTTAGATATTGTAGGCATTGGTGAGGTACGCTGGGATGATGATCAAGACTTTTGGTCCGGGGATTATAGGGTTATTAACACTAAAGCCATCGGAGGGCAGGGCGGAGTGGGTCTAGTAATGAATAAAAAAATTGGACAAAGAGTGACTTACTATAAGCAGTGTAGTGATAGGATTATCATGGTTAGAGTAGATACGAAACCAAAGTCTACCACTATAGTGCAGGTCTACATGCCTACGTCTTCACACAGAGAGGAAGAAATAGAACAAGTATATGAGGAATTAGATGAAGTAATAAAATATGTCAAGGGTGATGAAAATTTGATAGTTATGGGAGACTGGAATGCGGTAGTTGGAGAAGGAAAAGAAGGAAAGATAGTCGGAGAATATGGTCTAGGGAAGAGAAATGACAGAGGGAGTCGGCTGGTAGATTTCTGCTCCAAATATAATTTAGTGATAGGCAATACACTTTTTAAGAATCACAAAAGGAGGTTATACACTTGGATGATGCCAGGTGACAAGGGAAGATACCAAATAGATTACATAATGGTTAGACAAAGATTCAGAAACCAGATTATGAACTGTAAAGCCTATCCAGGTGCAGACATAGGGAGTGATCATAACTTAGTAGTAATGGATAGCAGGCTTAAGCTTAAAAAACTGAAGAAGGGACAGGGAAATGCTAGGTGGGATGTAGACAAACTAAGAGAACAAGACAACCAGGTAGGTTTCCAGGAGAGTATTCAAAAAGGGATAGAAGAAAGAGGTAATGACACAGGAAGTGTAGAGGAGGAGTGGATAAACTTCAAGGAGGTGGTAGTGAAAGCAGCAGAAGAATGGTTAGGACATACTAAAAGAAGAGGTAGGAAACCGTGGATTACTAATGATATTTTAGAACTGATGGATGAGCGAAGAAAATATAAAAACGCAAAGGACGAGAGAGGTAAAAGGCAATATTGCTACTTGAGAAATACCATAAACAAAAGGTGTAAGAAAACGAAGGAAGAGTGGATCAGAGCGAAATGTACGGACATTGAAAATAAAATGGCAGTTGGTAAAGTGGACGCAGCTTATAGAAAAATAAGGGAAAACTTTGGAGAACGAAAGATGAAAGCTGTTAATTTACAAAGCGCAGGTGGTAAACCATTGTTGAATGGCCAAGAGAGAGCTGAAAGATGGAAGGAATACGTAAATCAACTCTAAATGGGAAAAGAATTAGAATATGATGCGATAGAACAAGAAACTGATGTTGAAGAAGATCAAAAAGGGGACCCTATACTACGAGAAGAATTCGATCGGGCACTTAAGGATATGAATATGAATAAGACACCAGGAATAGATAACATACAATCGGAATTATTATTACGATGTGGCAAAGTTGCTCAAAACAAATTATACAAACTTGTGTGCAGAATGTATGAGAGTGGAGAGGTACCATCGGACTTTAAAAAAAATATTATGATTCCAATACCAAAAAAGTCAGGAGCGGAGAAGTGTGAACATTACAGAACCATCAGCCTAACATGCCATGCATCTAAGATACTGACAAGAATTATATACAGGAGAATAGAACACCGAGTAGAAGAAGTATTGGACGATGACCAATTTGGATTTAGAAGGAGAATGGGAACTCGAGATGCAATATTGGCTCTGAGACTGATTATTGAGAAAAGGATACAGAAAAATAAAACTACTTTTATGGCATTTGTAGATTTAGAGAAAGCATTTGACAATCTGGACTGGAGTAAAATGTTTAAAACTTTGAAAAGGCTAGGAATTAAATACAAAGAAAGGAAAGTTATCTACAGTCTGTATAAGAATCAAACGGCTGTTTTGAGAATCGAGGGGTACGAAAAAGAGGCTGCTGTAAGAAAAGGTGTACGACAAGGTTGTTCTTTGTCACCACTAATTTTTAACTTGTATATAGAAGAGGCTATAAATGAAGTGAAGGAGAAATTTGACGTAGGAATAAAAATTCAAGGAGAAACAATAAAAATGTTGAGATTCGCCGATGATATAGTAGTATTAGCCGAGGCAAAGAATGAACTAGAGGATGCCTTAAATGGAATAGATGAGATCTTGAGGAAGGATTACTTCATGAAAATTAATAAGAACAAAACGAAAGTGTTGTGCAGCAGCAAGAGTGGTTTAGAAGAGATGGGAAATTTAAAAGTAGGCAACGAAAACATACAGGAAGTTGGGGAATTCTGCTATCTAGGGAGTAAAATAACAAAGGATGGTAGAAGCACGAGTGATGTCAAGAGTAGAATTGCTCAAGCTAGAAAAGCCTTTGAAATGAAAAACAGCTTACTGACTACAAACATTGATTTACAGATTAGGAAAAATTTCTTAAAACATTATGTTTGGAGTGTAGCATTATACGGAAGTGAAACGTGGGTGATAGGGGCTGTAGAACGGAAGAGGATAGAAGCTTTTGAAATGTGGTGTTATAGGAAAATGTTAAAGATTAGGTGGGTGGACAAAATAAGTAATTTAGAGGTTCTTAGGCGAGTGGATGAAAAAAGAAGTATATGGAAGCATCTTACCAAAAGAAGGGATAGGCTAGTGGGGCATATCCTAAGACATCCAGGTATTGGGCTATCAATAATGGAGGGTAACATTGAGGGAGTAAATTGTAGAGGGAGGCAAAGATTAGAATATATAAAGAACATTACAAAAGATGTAGGGTGTTACAGGTATGTAGATATGAAACGACTTGCGCAAGATAAAACAGGTTGGAGAACTGCATCAAACCAGTCGAGAGACTGATGACAAAAAAAAAAAGTATATAATATAATTATGTAATAATATAATGATATAAGATTGAATATAATACACAAACAAACATAAAAATTTAAAAGAAGCATTTACTGTAGGCCTATATACTTACAAATAAATTACAGTATAATTTGGAAAGAAAAGAAAAAAAAGATTAAAGATAGAAAGAAAAAAGAAAAGAAAAATAAAAGAAAAAGAAGAAAAAAAAATACCAGAACAGGGGCCGTGGAACAAAAATTCGAATTTAGGAATACATTTTTTTTATAACTTAACTGATTGTCAAAAAAGGTCAATAATACGAACAGATTTATCGTAAAGTCTCTTAGAAACTGTAATAGTATATTGTACAATACTGTTATTAATTTAAGAACTGAACACACTTTTTTGCAAAGGATGACTGACTGTCAGAAAAAGGATCAATAATACTGTTTCATTTATTATAAAGTGTCAGCATTCTATTTACTGGGGAATTTTCATGGTACAACGTTCTGTTTCTGGGAATGTAAAAAAATCTATTAAACCTAGGTCTTAATAATGGAGCACTTAGTGACATGTGCTCAATTACGCCTGGTATATCAATTTTATTGTTCAAAATTTTGTAAATCAGTAAGAGTGAATTCAAGTCTCTTCTATTTTCAAGCGACATTATATTGAACGATTTTCTCAGCTCATTAGTCGGAAGGGAATAATGACATATTTCTTTATGCTTTTTAAAATACAAATACCTTAGAAACCGGTTCTGAATTTTTTCAATTTTTAATTTAGCGGCTATTGAATAAGGTTGCCATACAATTGATGCATATTCCAGTTTACTCCTTATTAATGATGAATATAACATAGTAATTACATTAGTATCAGAAAAACATCGGGAATGCTTAACAGGTATGCTTAACAGCATGCCAGACTTTCTGAACTTTCCATCGTGCAAATGAAACCTTGACTTTATTCACCACAGGGTCTGGCTATATAATGAAATTCACTATCTCAGAGAAGATAACTCTTACTATTATCTTTTACACCTCTACCTCTCCTGTTCTTAAATGCTTCAGTCATATAGTTGGCTGACCATGTGATAGAAACAGAACTATTCCTTGTAGCCCTGGAACTAAATTAAGCGCTGGATAAAAAATAGTATTTTATTCTTTTGATAACTGCAGTAATCCAACTTCTTAAGTACTTAAATTTCTGAACTTGGTCGACAGATCGACCTTAAATGATTAGATCACATCGAGTGTGCGCAACCATACTGACAAATATCGTCATACTTTCCAGTGGACTGATTTTTAGACCAAAAACCTCTCCTTCCATTTAGTAATTCTGTCGATTAATCGCTTAAGTCCCTCTGCTGAATTTGCAAAAATGACTGTATCGGCAGCATATCTTATATTGTAAAGAAGTACTCCATTCAACTTAATCCTGTATAAAGCATTATAAAAGGGTTAAAGACTGGATCTGAGCACAAGTTAAACAATAGTGGTCAAACAGCATAACCCTTTCGCACTTTCTTCTTTATAGGGAAAGTGTCTACGAAAGGGAGGCTATGCAATTTTTAGAAATGCGTCTAAAATTTTTGGGATATAAAATTACTATTTAAGAAATGGAGTCTTGTTTCTCAGTAAAACATTATTAATTGATTTAACAATATTACTGTTTCCAGAGGTCTTGCATTTGGTGCAAATCTGCCAAATAGTATACCGGAGGTTAATGAATCTCCACCACATTCTGAAATACTTGAGTTACAAGAAAGGTAAGTATTTTAGCTCGGTCTATAAGTTTGAATAAAATGCTGAACTCCCAACTAAAAGAAAAAACATATTATTAATTACTCCCAACAAAACTAATCTTTTTAACGGTACATAGCCTTCGTGCAACATTTTCAATAACAATTTTATTTCCTACAAATAAACATTCACCACTCAAGGAATTTTCGAAACTGAAACACAAACTATATAAAAATTTGAAAAGTCATTGTCTTTACTGATCAAACGTACTAAATATTAGCAAGAATTCTTTAGGTTGCACCACCTTCGATGTTGGATACAAATTAAATTTTTCAGTTCACTCGCATATTTAAAAAAAAATCAACCCCCCCCCCCCCCGACAGATTTAACAAGAAATACGTTCGTGGCAAAGTTGTGGTTTAAGTATCATACCAACTCACAAAATTTGGTAGCAGGCACCGACCCGAAAATGTTTGTTGAATCTTACAAAGCTCCGACTCGTAAAAGTGAAGAGAACATTTTTGTTATCCGTACCCGAAAATATATTAATACGTTATCGTATCGAGAAGCTCGTGGTTTCGGAAAATAGAAACCTTAAAAACAATTATCAAAAATTATCCTCGATACCGAATTTGGCACCCACCTTCTAAGATCAGATCCAGCTTATTTCAGAGAATTATCCAGTACTTCTTAGCAAGCAATAAGCCGGTGAAATTCCGAAAACTGTGGATACAGCGCAACTTACATACAAAAGTAAATGACGTAACTGTCATGACAAATTCGAAATTTTGAATTTCTCACGAAAGCTAAAATGGAGAGATTGAAGATATTAAGTATAAGTGGATCCAGGAGACCCCAAAAAGAGCGTATTGGACAAGTCAAGATAAAACTGATAAGCATAAATATTAACTCTATGTTAAATTCATTTATTACCTTTTTATCACTACTTATTTCCTAACTTCACACACGTCACCCAATACACGTAGAAACATAGATCCACGAGTCATCCAATAATTTTTACCAAATAATACAAAATTTGTGTCAGCGTTTTCTCAGAAATTCATTATTTTTCAACCAAAAACAATTTAAAGAGGAATTCATGTTTATCAAAGTGTTTCGTAAATCAAGTATTTTTTAGCCTTCTGTGAACAAATTTAGATTACCACACATTTTTAAAACCTGTGGGTATTTTCTACTTGCACAAGTAAGTTTTTGTCGCACAAGTAAGGAAGTTGGTCGCTCAGTTTGCGGAGAAGGTGGTCGGGAGACTGCGGAGGGGGAGACATCTGGAAATCAGCACGATCGCCCTCTCCCACAATAAACCAATCCTGTCCCGATCTCAGGAGGTAAGGTAGGCGCACTAATTTCCTGAGCTGGTGATGAAAGAGATGAATGAAAGTGAGAGAGTGAGTGTTGGTCAGTGACAGCGAGAGGGGAATTAGGCTACGGTTCTCTTCCACGCCCCGCTGACAGTATGTAAATTTTTTAACCCGACATTTCCCTTGTAGTATTATATAAACAGTTCTGAGGGAGGTGGAGGGTTGTTTGCCGATGTCGGATCCAGCGGGTTTTTGGTTGGTAGGCGGTTGCGGCCTCCTTGGGGCTGGACGAGGACGCCTCAATTGAGTCCAACACTACTTCCCCCATCGTGAGGGAGTGGAGTGAACATGAGTTTTTTTTCGCCGCCTCGGATAAAAAATGGTAATTTTTTTTGCAAATAATTTAGTGTCGTGATTATTAATACACTAGTCAATTCTGTTTCTTTTGTTGTGATTGGAGACATTCAAATTCTGTGAAAGCGTATTTTGCTTTACATACATCCCTGTAAGAAATTTAAACACCTTCAAAAATGGCATGTATGGGGAGTAAACCATCTATTGCTCCCACAATACAGCAAATTAAATTGTATTTTTCTGAATTTTAAAAACTTCCATAATACTCCGTGATGAATTACCCCCAAACTAATAAAAGGCTTCAGTAGTACATGCAGGCCAACCAAAGCTGATTACTCTTCTGAAACCGAAGGCCGTAAATTACTTTTTGTTATTACAAAAATAATACCACTGTTATTAGTTGTAATCACACACACACACACACGCACGCACGCACGCACGCACGCACGCACGCACACACACAGACCAATCGCTAAAAACATGTTTTTTGGGTTCAGGGAGTCTGAAAACGTGTTTACCCGGTGAAAACTCAATTTCGAAAAATCGACATGAAAACAATACTTTCCTTCCTATATATTCATATAGCCAAGAGCAAGTAAAAATAATGAATTAACAGATTGTTAATATTTAGGTTTATCAGTTTTTTGTCTTGACACGTCCCATACTCATTTTTTGGAGTCTCCTAAATGCACATAACAAAAAGGTAGTATTCGACAAACATGCATTTTAGATGTTAGACCATCTCTTCCAAGGCCAACCCCCACTCCTACTACTTCCAAATACTCCTTCAAGGCAGTAGGCCTATATCAGTGCTTCGAGGGGACCGGCCGGTAGTGTAGTGATCAGCGGAACTGGCTTCTGACCCGGGGTTCCACGTTCGATTCGTAGTTCCACGTCTGACATTGTCATCAGTAATCTTCATTGATCATCATGATTCTTATCGTCTGCATTACCAGTAATTGTAAAATACTCGGACGTAAAAAACCTCGAGGGGGATTCTTTTTGGAAGCATCCATTGAACACGATCCCTCTATCTCCTACACTCCTAATTTAATACTCCAATCTAATAGTTTATGATATTTTATCTAATGTCTTCCTTGCCAATAACATTTAAAATAAGTACTTAAATTATTTTGTTATTCAGATCGCCAATTGGTCAAGAAGGCTACATATCAAATATGCTTTTGGAGAGTATGTAAGTATTAGTTTAACAGATAGCTTCTATAGAGTTAGTTAACTTATAAGTTATAATTATGTCACTCAAGTTACAGACAGTGCATAACACAACTTTAAATGAATTAACAAAAACATAAATTACACGTCTAAAGGTTAAACAACATTACTTCAACTACTCCATGTATATATGTTGTTGTTTAGGTCAACAGCCGAAAGGCTGGTTGGAACCTGTAGAGGTTTTACTAAGTAAAACGAGAAGTGAGGTGGTTTACCATTGCCTTCCTCACTGAGTGGAAAAGTACGCTTATCAGCATTCCGGGCCCTCTAAAAAGCACATATTTTCCACTCTGTAAATGACACCTTCACTTCATTCACCACAGGGTCCGGCTGTACAATGAAATTCATTACTTTCAGAGGAGATAACTCTGATTAGTGTCTTTTACACTTCTACCTCTTCTGTTCTTATATGATTCAGTCATTTAATTGGCTGACCATGTGATAAGAAACAGAACTATTTATTTTAGCCCTGCAACGAACAGATTGAGTGTAAATAATTTGACACTCCACCTGTCTGTTATGGGCAGATATATATATATATATATATACAATTCGGCCAAATAACCGCGCGCGGCATGGTTAATGAAATAGGAAATAATTGACGTGGTCTTCGACCATAATTTGTTTTAATGTTTTATGTTATATGTGTTTAGTGTGTGTATTAATTCCTGATGATGTCTCCGAGAGAGACGAAAGATCTTGAATAAATGTAATACTCTGAGGTGAGTGTTATATTTAATTTGTTTTGTTTTGGCTGTTCATTATCATATATGTAGTGGTGCAAACAAAGGAAAATAATGTTTAATAAAATTATATATACATATATAAATACCTATTACCTTTACCTAAAGTTTCTCCGAAGAAATATTACATACTTTAAAAAAATCAATAAATTACATTTAAAAAGTCCCTTTCATTAGACGGCGCGTCTCATGACTGGTGGCAATTTTTAAAAAGACTTACCTTCGACTTACTGCAAAATCCATTAATGATTTCTGTATCTACTCTTTTAGAGGAATCGAATAACATTATTTTTCCCTAATTCCGACTTTGGTTTCTTTACGTCGTGTTTTGAGTCACTTCCGGTCAAAACCGAAACTTCAAACTAAATCCAGGCCCACTAACTTTTAGATCCGGTGAAAACTCGATTTCGAAAAATCGATAAGAAAACAATACTTTCCTTCCATATATTCACAAAGGCAAGAGAAAGTAAAAAATTAGTTTGTTCAGTCATCTGGAGAGAACATTTTTAGAGTAATAAAACTTTAAAAGTAAAAAAATGTATAAATCTTTAAAATACTTTTACAGAGATAACTAAAGCAAATACTTCTGTAAAATTTAAATGATTAGTTTCAATTCGATATTTTATGTACAGTGATAATGGTGGATCCACCAAAACATGATACATACATACGTTTAACAAATGTTAAATTGGGAATAAATAAAAATCATGGTAACAACAAAAGGTCAATGGAGCAATTTAAAATATTTATACAGTAGGTTCAATTTATTAAGACCGTATTGTTTAAATAGGGAACGTATGAAGTGGTTAAAGAGGGAAAGTTTTTGTTATTATTATACTCCATTCGTTATCGCTAAAGAGATTTTTTAATAATTTTGTAAATTACCATGTCAGCTGTTTAAAGTAGTAATCGATTTATTTATACCGTGATAATAAGAATTTGTAGCTACCATTGTGAAATATATTTTAAATCGTTCTCAAAACTTTATTCTTCAATAAAAATATTAGTAATGTAAAATACTTTATGCGCGAGTAAACTTTTAATTGACATATTTTATGTAACATTATACTATGAATAACTACAATAAAAATAAATTAAAACAATAAAATTGTAGAGGGACAATTTTTTCAAACGGAAATTAAAAAAAAATCTGAAATATCCTTCAGGGGAAAAGTTACTACCTTCATAATTTGAAACAACTTAACGTTAGAAATTTAAGAAAAAATTTAATTAATTAAACAAATTTAAAATTTTCAGGAAAACTGTCAGTGAAAGAAAGAAAGCCGCAGAAGTAGCAACGAGCGAGTAAGTTTTCTTTTGACAAAAATAATTGATCCAGAAAATCGCATCCCAAAAATCAAACGGTATCTTATTAAGCTAACTAATTTTGGTTTTTTTACTATAGTTAATTTCACGTTCAGAATGCAGTACGGGAAGTCCATAAGCAATGTATTTCACATGGGAGTTGAGCGCTACTACACTAAGTAAAAATATCGACTACACGCCACACGTTCTTATTTACAAACTCCTATTGAATAATGTAATAGGAAAACATAGTTTCGTACCGTATCAAAGATCAGGTACCGACAAATTATTATAGTACTGGATTATTTATCAATTTTGTTGTCTTTTTAAATTATTTTAAAGAAAAAGAATAGTTATTATTTAAATCTTGTTTGAATAACAGTCGTTAGTATCTCGGAAGGGTCTAAAAATGGTAATAAAACTCTCCTGGCCCGACAGTGAGGTGACGAAGAGAGAGACGTCATACCGTTTTCTCTTATACTTACATACGGTCTCTTATCTAAATATCAGAGTATAATATTAGCATTCACAGCGTAATAAAATACGATTCATTAGTAAGCGAAAGTGTTTTTTTTTCAGAATTATTTGATTAAAAATGAGCTTGTTAGAGTGTGGTAAGCGAAACTCAAAATATTTTTGCCCGTGACGTTCGGATGGTGTCGGCAAAGGAGGGTTATTGTATTGGCTGTGCCTGATGTTTTCCGTACACCTGATAACACAATGGGTTCTCATAAGAGCTGTACTGCATTTTGAACATGAAATAGAGTGTAGATGTAGACCGCAACCATTGGTTCGAGGTTAGTATCTTAGGTTACAAAGCGGAAATCCCGGATTTGATTCCCGGCTAGGATTTGGAAAGCAATGCGTGTTGAAATCGGACGTTCCATAACTTACAGTGACCGCTAATAGCCAAGCCGTTGATGGAACTTTAAATAATACAGTTTGGTTTCGGGCCAGTCCAGTTAATTAATTGGTGGAAAGTTGCTATTAATTGTTATGTAACACCGATTGGGTGAGCTACTACGTGTAGTGACAGCTATACATAACAGACCTTATGTTTAAAAATGGTGCTTTTGCAGCGATCAAATTAATTTTTGGTTGTCAATGAATTTCGGAAGTTCTCTCAGAGAAACGAGTGAATACTACGTATAATACAGTAATAACACTTTGGATAAGGCATTTAGGATGATCCTTGGATCAAGGATTTCCAAAGGAAGAAATTCACAGAATTTACATTAGGTTAAACTGAGTGTAAATAAAAAATTCATTGGATTAGATCATTATGTGCATCTTTCAGTCAAAAGTGAGGTTTAGAAAAGGCTTCATTAGTACATGCAGGCCACCAAGCTGATTACTCTTCTGAAACCGAAGGCCGTAAATTACTTTTTGTTATTATAAAAATAATACCACTGTTATTAGTTTTAAGTAATTATCGAAACAAATTCAGTTGCTAATTAATTTTCAAGTTGTGAAATTGTATTTTCAGACAACCTAACATGAGACAAATCGCAATGCAAATACAGGCAATGACGAGGTTAAAGTGAGTAGTTGCATTTAATAGTGTACTTTTTAGTTCTACTTAATCTGTAAACACTCTCGAACTGAAATCTTCAATATGTGAGTATACTGATTGTTGCAATTTGTTTGTTGCACGTATGAAATTAAAATAATAATGGTAATTGAGAAGATGCACAAAATACAATAATTACAAACAACGATTTTATGGTGCAGGCACAATTCGGGAATAAACAAGAATATTCTATACCATAATAAAACATTTTACAGAATGGATGATAGTCGAAGTGAGAGACTTTATCTAATTTATAACGCACCAGACTCGAGCTGTCACACAAACTCTAATGATATTCTAGAAAAATGTCAAGTATGTTTTAGTGTTATTAATATTGAGTGGTCAACAATTTGGAACGACTCGACATGTAATGGACCAATTTTAATGCAGATTAAAAAAAATTGGTGTAAAACACTCACACGAATTTCTAATTCCAATGCAATTAATGAACCATATAACCTAACATTAGTAATAAAACATTAGAATTAAACAAAAAAAAACTAACCTCAAAAAACATACCCTAATTGTAATCATGAGTGAATAATGCAAAATTAAAACCAACCTTAGTTTAGCCTAATAATACGGAAAATCACTATTTCACGCTAAACTAGGCTCTGTAGAGAAAAATGGTAAAAATAAATGTTGTAGATCTTTTAATTTTCTATAAATTTGATTATATAGACTTTTGTCATAAAATGCATACTCAGGCCAAAATCTAAAAATAAAACATTTTTTACAAATTTTCATGAATAAAGAAAACAAAAAAACACTAAATAGGCTACCGCTAAACTAAGCGTTATAAAAAGAAAAGTTTGAAATAAAAGTTGTAGATTTTTAAATTGCCTATAAGTTTTATCATACACATTTTTGCGCTAAAATGCATATTAAGGTCGCAATCTTGAAAAAACAATTTTTTCTGAGAGCACATCCTCCCCAACAATTTCTTCAGAGATGGCGCCTAGCCTATCTTGTAGAATATAAAAAATGTAACTAGTAAATGAGGCAATTTAAAAAAAAATCGTAAGCGCCGTTTTTGAGAAAATCGCAAAAAAGTGAAAAATGACACGAATAAACTACTTCCGGTTGACCGATTTTGATGAAAATGTTCGTGTCGGGTTCTCTAGTGGTACCTAACTTACGTTTTGAGTTTTAACTTCGTACAATGTTCCGTTCTTGAGATATTTTGTTTACACACACACACAAATCGCTGAAAACACGTTTCTTGGCTTCAGGGGGTCTGAAAAAGTGTATATCCGGGTAAAATCTATTTCGAAAAATCGACTTCAAACAATACTTTCCTTTCTATATATTTATACAGGCAAGAAAAAGTAAAAACTAAAAATTACAGCAAAACTAAGCGTCGAAAAAATATTACATTTACAACTACAAAACTTACCTTTGAAAGTGCTAGTAAACTACATTCTTGTTTATTATGAGTATGTTTTGGGCGTGTCAGAATGGTGTGATGAACCTGAGAGGCGAAATATGTGTGTATGCGCGCGCGCGAGACAGCGCGTCCGTTAGAAGAGTGGGGAGAACGTATACTAGAAAGATCTACAATGATCTATTCGTTATAGAATTAATTAGATACAGAAATTACCGTATTTTTCAGACGATAAGACGCATCGGACGATAAGACGCACCCTTGTTTTTAAAGGCATAAATTATCTAAAAAATTTTTTGACTGATTTTAATTACATTTTTAATACAGGTAAATGTGATTTTTTTAACCTATTTGAAAAACAGCTATTACAGAAGATACAATATATAAATAATTATTTTATAGTCATAAATTTACAAAAAACCATGGATGTAGATACTGTATGTACGTAAATTACTACTATCGGTTTCATAATCATAGACACCCTTGCATCTCCATAACTATGAGTCGGATTTCAACATACATTACATCAAAATTTAGCTCATTTTTTTCTGCGTTGACTTATAATAGTCCTATATTTTTAATGTTGTTTAAAAGTTGTCATATCGAGATTGGAAGACAAAAAGACCCGGTTGTTTTGATACCGCAACAAATTTCATGCGTTTAGAGGCGTGTACTCGATAAATATATATGACCGAAAAGTTTAAAATTTTAACACGACATAGACAATTATATTCTTACAGCGTGTACGAAATTTCAAATTCATGCGTTATTTAAATTTTGATTTATTAACAATATTCTGAACCCTTGCTATCTCGGTAACCACACGATCGTTCGGCTCGGGCAAACTATAGTTTTATTCAGCGTAAAAAACTTAGTACAGATATGTTAACATGAAATATCGATTGGCCAATGTTGTGGTAGAATTTTTAGAATTTTGAAAAATAGACAGGGTAATGCGGGGGGTGGGTGTTACTATCCATGTTGCTAGTTTGTGTACGTGACATCGTGTCGGACTGTCTACCTGAACTGACATACTGCATTGTCAAATCAGGTAGACAATCAGATTCAGGCAACATGGTTAGTCTAATAGTAATTTATAATCCAATTTTTCAATTGTGCTTCAAGTCGAGGCCATTTGACAGCATGAGTTCAAAATTTACTGGTATGTTTCTTATTATCTGCCTTGAGTAATAAATTTTCTTGTTTCCGCCATTCCCGAATCATTTTTTCCGTTGGAGGAGGTAAAAAATGCCTTTCTACTGCCCGAATGCCATTATCTTTTGCATATTAAACCACTTATAATTTAAAAGGGAAAGAGTACGAAACATGCTTCAAATTTTAAAATGCTATGCTATTTACCGTAAGTAATATCGATACAGAAATTACTGTGTATGCTTAGAATCTTCAAGACGATACAATTTAAAAACTACGGTACATCCTATATCATTGTATGTTTTGTTTTGAAATCCCTAGTTATTGAACGTGTTTCAGTAGAGTAGGGTAGTATTAAATATTATTATAGAAAGCATCTACCCTGAAATATAGCTAGCGTTCGGACCATAAGACGCATGGTAATTTTTAGGTCATTTTCCTACGGAAAAAAGTGCGTCTTATCGTCCGGAAAATACGGTACTTACTTACTTACTAAACAATAAGTATTATATAGTTGTATGTAACTTTTTAAGTCAGTTGTCAGATGTTAAGTGAATCATAATTTGGTTATGTAGTTGTTTAGGTCATCAGCCGAAATGCTGATTTGAACCTTCAGAGCCTTTACTAAGTAAAACGAGGAGTTAAGTGGTTTACACGCCTTCCTCACTGAGAGGAAAAGTATGTTTATCAGCACAGCAGGCCCTCTGAAAAGCATCTAATTTCCACTCTGCAAATGGGACACCTTCACTTCATTCACTACAGGGTCTGGCTGTATAAAAAAAAATTCATAACACTCACAGGAGATAACTCTGTCTAGTGTCTTTTACAACTCTACCTCTTCTGTTCTTAAATGCTTCAGTCATATAATTGGCTGACCATGTGATACGAAACAGAACAATTTTTTGTAGCCGTGGAACTAGCAGATCGAGTGCAAATAATTTAACACTCCACTTACTTTTTATGAAAAAAATTTGGTTTAATTTTTTGTTTAACAAGATTAGTCTTTTGTAATTAGTGATAGTAACATTTATACTTGTTATTAAACGTGTCGTGTTTATCACTCACGTACTTAAAATTGTTAAATTATTTATTTTTCTCGATCCTAAACAATCAGAAAAATAATACTCTTGAACATAATTTATTTTTTTGTACAGGGCGCTTGCAGAACAAGCACGACGGTAAGTAGTATAGTTTTTTCATCTCTTTAAAACAACACCTAAGCTATCTAATAAGGTTTTAAGTAATTTAAGTGGACCAGTAAATAAAAGTTAAAATGTTGGTTTAATATAAAATATTCTACACTTCCTTCAGCGAAAATTTTTAAAAATTTGTAACAGTTCGTACAATGTACTACCAGAAAATGTGATATACGAGACATATTAGCTACTAAAAAATAACACGAAAGAAAGAAAACAAAATATTCAGGGGTACATCTTTGGATATACAGGCTATTAAACATGAAAATATACATATTTATATAATTATTTTATTAAAAATTATTTCCTTTGTTTGCATACACTATATAGTATACAATGAACAGCCAAACAAAACAAAAATATAAATATATAATACTCACCTCAGAGTATTACATAATCGAGATATCCATCGTCTCTCTCGGAGACATCATCAGGACGAAGATTACACAAACCACATAATATACCTAAAACACATATGGTCGAAGACCACGTCAATTAATTTTATTTAAATATTTGTAACTATATCACGCGCGACTAGGTCTTCGACCGTATTTGGCTGTTCATTGTATTATATACATAAATTACACACGCACACACACACACACACACACGCACACACGCACACACACACACGCACACGCACACGCGCACACACACACACACACACACACACACACACACACACACACACACACACACACACATATATATATATATATATATATAGTGCGGTTCCAAGCTCCGTGAAGTTGCGGGGTGAAGGGTACGGATGAGATATAATGAATGAGTGATGTATGCTAGGTAAACGATTGTTGTATTTCTCTGATTCAAAACATTCGTTTTCAAACTTTCCGTATTTAACATATTTGTTTGTATTTATTACATTTATTTATTTACATATTTTATATAAATTATCAAGTTAAACGCGCCGTATGATAATAATATTTTTTTAGTCTAGTTAGTACACGCTACCACTACAAAAGCATCAACAGTGAAACACTACTAACTCATTCATTCTCTCATTACTATAATAACGCACAGCATTCCTGACCTGGGACTCAAGCAATACACACACTAATATTTTATTCCACTATTTGTAACAAATTTTAAAGTTTGAAGGATTACAGAAGGGCTCAATTTCATTTTCTTTTAAGCGTCGCGCTTAATCGCAAGAAGGTGAAAACTGTGCAGGTATTGAATTAGAGGATTTAGATTTAGTTGTCGTTTTGCAATCGGAGTGTACGGTGTCATTGTTTAAGTAATATAGAACACTTGATATAAAAGATACAGATTTTAACTGTAAAGTCTGTAGATGTTAAAGGTTAGTAAATTTTGCTGAGCCAAATATTTGGATTCCAAAAGACCTAACTGGTTTATATACGGATTTATGTAGTAATAATTTATAAGAAACTGGTAAAGACAAGGTCTACTAAAAAACGGTAGAGTTGCCGTAATTTATAATTCAAGAAAAGTCTTTTAATTTTTAAGTGCGACGACTACGTAAGTCTCATTTCCAAGGTAAGCCCTAAGTAGTGAACTTAACTCTTGAGAAATCTGTACATTATCAAGAATACACTTGAGCAATTTCCTTTTCGTACGGTCAATCAAACATGGACAAATTAAATTGGATTGATTTTAAAATTCTACATAAAATGGTGTATTTTTTCGTATAATACGATCTTAATATTTTTATAAATTTTTAAAGTTAAAGTTGCATATATTTAGGTACGTTTCAAAAAATAAACAAAAAAATTAACTTTTTACCATAACCGTTCGTTAATTCTTACGTGAATTATTTATTTTAGAGAAGGGTCTTTTGTTATTATAACAAATTTACGCTTCTGTTTATAACCAAAAATATAGAGGTTACTTTTAAGTTTTGAAGTGTTTTTGTCGAAGTTTATAACATAACGGAAGATTGCTGCTAATTGTTTTTTCTTTTAAATGATACACTTTCGGTAGTAGATATCAAGCTGGAATTTTGGAAGCATGATACTTACACCAATTCTAAAATACTGTAGTTACACAAAAATTTACAAACTAACTTGGGTTCTTAACCTACGAGGTGTGGCTATTAAATAAGGAAACTGACGTTGTAAAAAATTTAATTTTAATTTTATACATAATCACTTATTGTCACCTTCAATATACACTCCTTCTCTACACCTATAACGCTCAATGCAAAGTTCCCATTGTTGGAAACAGTGCTGGGTTGGAAGTCATCCTCTGTCAGCTCCTTCAGGGCACGTGCCGCTTTATCTTATACAGCTTTCACAGACTCAAATCTTGTACCTTTTAATGCAGATTTCACCTTAAAGAACAGGTAGAAGTCATATGAGACAAGATCTGGTGAATAAGGTGGATGTTCTTACACTTAGATACTGTACTTGGCTAGGAACCTCTTAACAGATAACGCGGAATGAGCTGGCGCATTTTCTTGGTGGAGAACCCATGATTTGTCCTTCCAAAATTCGGGGGCGTTTTTTCCTAACTCTTTGACGTAGTTTAGAAAATACCTCAAGGTAGTAATACTGACTAATTGTTTGACCTTCAGGAACCCAGTGAAGGTACACAATCCCATGGATATAAAAAAAAACAATCATCATGCCTTTAAATTTTGACTTGCTCATTCGAGCTATTTAGGCTCTCGGTGAAGTTCGGCTCTTCAGTGCATGGATTGGCGCTTCGTTGCCGGATCATATATAAAAAAAAACCTTTCATCACATTTTATTATCGTTTCCAAAAAATTTGGGTTATTTTCAATCGTGTACAAAGTGTCAGTACAAACATTTTTGCGAGCTTCCTTTCAAACATTTTTGAGCGGCACGTGTCCTGAAAGAGCTGACAGAAGATGACTTCCAGCACTGTTTCCAACAATGGAAAATTCGCAAGGAGCGTTGTAGGGATAGAGAAGGAGTGTATAATGAAGGTGACAATAAGTGATTATGTATAAAATAAAAATAAATTTTTTTACAACGTCAGTCTCGTTATTTAATAGCCACACCTCGTATGTCTAAAAAAACCTGATACAAACAGATTTTATAGTTACAAATAGGTTAATTTTTGGAAATTATTTACATTACTAAAGAAAACATTTTTTCTCTGATGAACTAAAAGTCAATTTGAGTAACCATCATAATAAATGTGTATCAAAGCTAATAAATTTGTGGAAAAAACTCAGCCATTTATCTCCACCACAGGCTGAGAAAATGTTCGTTATGTTAGTATGGAGAAAGAAGTGAGGACCAGGCCTTCTTAACCTATTAATATAGGTTAACAAGGTATTAATATAGTTACAAGATAATTCTTGTACTTTCTTTTTTTTGTAATCCCTAATTTGCGTACGTTGCAATCTGTTCAATTGAGAACAATAAGCAACTTCATGACCCAATGAGATGAGGATGATGTGTATGACGTGTAAATGAGATGTAGTCTTGTACAGACTCAGGTCAACCATTCCTGAGAGAGTATGGTTAATTGAACTCCAACCATCAAAGTACACCGGTAGCCACTGTCTAGCATTCAAATCCGTATAAAAGTAACTACCTTTACTAGGATTTGACCCAGGAACCTTCGTCTCCGAAAATCAGCTGTTAAACAGCTGACTCACGGTGACGACTTTACCTCTAGACCAACCCGGTGGGTTTATCTTGTACTGATAGAGATTTTAAATAGGTACTTAATCTAATCCCACATCAAAAACAATTTTATAACTGTAACTTAATTAAAACCATCAAATAGTCAATAAAACGTAAGAACACTTCTTTGACTTGATCAATATACTTTTAATGTTTTGATTAACTATTTCAATTTATCTACAGTGAGAAGTTAAAGTCAAGAATTCCGGTCGTACCAAAGCCTCCAGTTTTGCCAAAAGATCCTAAGTAAGTAAACCTTAAAGTAAGTATTAATATACGAAGAGAATTAATTAATATACGTAAATAAAATGATATTGTTATTTACGTCATCAGCCGAAAGGCTGGTTTGAACCTCTGGAGGCTTTACTAAGTAAAAAGAAAAGTGAGGTGGTTTATCATGCCTTCCTCACTGAGTGGAAAAGTAGTTTATGCTTATCAGCATGCCAGGCCCCCTGAAAAGCACCTACTTTCCACCCTGCAAATGACACCTTCACTTAATTCATCATAGGGTCTGGCTGTATAATGAAATTCATTACTCTCAGAGGAGATAACTCTGACTAGTGTATTTTACACCTCTACCTATTGTGTTCGTAAGTGCTTCAGTCATATAATTGATTGACATGTGATAAGAAACAGAACAATTTTTTGTAGCCCTGTAACTAGCAGATTGAGTGCAAATAATTCAACACGCCACCTTCCTGTAATGGGCAAATAATTATATTATACAGTAAAATTCGGTTATAACGAACTTGAAGGGACAGGCATTATTTGTTCGTTATGTCCGGGTGTTCGTTATAACCGAATGAGCGTATACGCCGCTTTACCTATGTAGTACTCTAATATTGTATATGCCCAGATAATCACTGGAATAACGAATATCAGTCAAAATACTTCTTGATTTCAGTAAAAAAAATCATGAATCTAGTGTGAACACTCACGTCTTTCTCTTGCCAATGCAAATAAAGAAAAATATAACTTAACATTAAATAATACATTACAAAAAACAAAAACCATAACCTTATTTTAATCATGAGTGAATGATGCAAAATCAAAATCAACCTTAGTTTGGCTTAATAATATGGAAAGTCACTCATTGACGCTAAACTAGGCTCTGCAGAGAAAAATGCTTAAAACAAAAGTTGTATATCTAATTAATTTAATTTTTTATAATATTGATTATATATGTACACTTTTGTCGTAAAATCCATACTAAGGCCGAAATCTTAAAAAGTCCATAAAAAATAATTTTTTTTCTACGAAAGAACAGCCTCCCAAGAATTTCAGCAGAGTTTGTGCCTACCCTATTTTTTAGAGCATAAAGAATGTAGTAAATAAGAAATTTAAAAAAAATCGTAGGAGCCGTTTTTGAAAAAATCGCAAAAAAGTGAAAAATGATACGAATAAACTACTACTTCCGGTTGACTGATTTTGATTAAAATGTTCGTGTCGGGTCCTCTAGTGGTATCTAACTTAAGGTTAAAGTTTCAACTTCATACGATGTTTCGTTCTAGATACTTTGCACACACACACACACACACACACACACACACACACACACACACACATCGCTAAAAACATTTTTTTCGGGGTCAGAAGGTCTAAAAACGAGTATATCCGGTGAAAAGTCGATTTTGAAAAATCGACACGAAAACAATATATACATATTCATATATGCTTCATATATATTCTTATAGGCAAGAGAAAGTAAAAAGTAAATGAGTATGAACATATCATAGTAATTCTGTTGATTTCAGATATGCTAAACATCATCAAATAGTTGCGGAGCGTCGAAACGAGTAAGTACTGAATACGAATTTCGTTCACTTTAAAGATTTTGCCTCCGGGCCAACCCAGTCAGTCACTGGTAGAAAGTCGCTGTTATTTGTAAGTAATATTGGTTGGGCAAGCGACTTTGTAGGGTGACCAGCTGACAGCCATCCATGAACAAACTACTGCGGGTCCCTATTCAAACTCATGCCAAATCCACGTCAAATGATACAGCGAAAAGCAGCGCTCAAATTGGGTAGTTGTTAATAATGTACAGTTCTCGATAACAAATAAAAGCAAAAAAATCTGATGTGAAACACTCACACAACCTTCTCTTCCCAATGCAAATAATTAATATAATCTAACATTAGTAATAAAACATTAGAAATAAACGAAAAAACTAACTTCAATAAACATAAACTAATTTTAATCATGAGTAAAAGACGCAAAATGAAAATCAACCTCATTTTGGCTTAAAAATACGGAAAATCACTCTTTCACGCTAAACTGGCTCTGTAGAGAAAAATGTTCTAAACAAAAGTTGTAGATCTTTTAATTTCCCATAAATTTGATTATATACACTTTTGTCGTAAAATGCCGAAATCTAAAGGCCGAAGTCTAAAAGACCGAAATCTTAAAAAATCGACTTTTCACACGTTTTCGTGAGAAAAAAAAACAGAAAATTTGCTAATTACTGCTAAACTAAGCGTTATACAAAAAAATGTTTGAAATAAAAGTAGTAGGATTTTTAATTCTCTAAAACTTTTATTATATAAATTTTTGCGCTTAAATGCATATTAAAGCCGCAATCCTAAAAAACAATTTTTTTACGTGAAAACAGCCTTACCAAGAAGTTCAGCAAACATTACGCCTATCATATCTTGTAGAGCATAAAAAAATTAGTAAACCAGGCGATTTCAAAAAAAAATCGTAGGAGCCGTTTTTTGAGAAAATCGCAAAAAAGTGAAAATTACACGAATAAACTACTACTTTTGGTAGACCGATTTTGATGAAACTATTCGTGTCGGGTCCGTCTAGTGGTGTCTAGGTTAAGTTTTAAGTTTTAAGTTCGTACGATGTTCCGTTCTTGAGATATTCTGTTCACACACACACACACACACACACACACACACACACACACACACACACACACACACACACACAGACCAATCGCTAAAAACATGGTTTTTTGATTCAGGGGGTCTGAAAACGTGTAGATCCGGTGAAAACTCGATTTCGAAAAATCGACATGAAAACAATACTTTCCTTCCTATAGTATATTCATATAGGTAAGAGAAAGTAAAAAACTTTAAGGATTTTGTTGCCGCCTTGACTTATGTTTCTACAATCACCGGGATCATGTTAACTATTGTTAAGACATTAGCAATTGACCCCGTTACAGTTCGGGGTGAATATTACATTCTATGGAACTTATTTCGTTCGAACATATTTCGGTTATCGAATAAATACACAACAAAACTTAATAATAAATAATAATTTATTAATAAAATAATTGCGAAAACAGCTTTTAACGAGAGTTCATAGTGGAAGTGTGCTACTACGTAATAAAAAGTGTGAAAATAAAAGTTAAATTGTACATCATCTCATTAAGTGTGTTTTTCGAAATAATTTTATAATTAGAATAAAAAACATACGAAATACTTTGTTTTATAAAAATATGTAATTTCCGACAAGTTTTAGTTACTTAAAAAAAAATTAGAAATATCTTCTGAAATGGTTTTACAATTCGCATATGGCTCCTCTTTACCGGAGGCCATCAAATTATAGACAGACAGTATATTTAGTGTCCCGTACACTATACCATACGTAATATCAATAGAAGCTTCTGTAAGACGTCATTGCACTCTCACACTAGTAAAGTGGTTGCAGCACTTTGTATAGTGTGCTGCAAAACGCACTACTACACCCATACTCTAGATTATTATCAAATGAGTAATGGGCATAATATAAATCACTATCTATTTTTACTTTTATTCATACTCGTATATTATAGTACATTTGTTTTTGGAAGAAGCTTGTAAGGGGAGGGCGAGTAGGTAGAGTAGGGATAGTTTCAACGGGGCAAGTGTTGTCTCCTTCTCACTTAATGATCATTCCCTCTCTTTCTAACTGTATACTGCTCTGTTACAACTACTACGGTAGACTAAAAACTAGTTAAAAACTTTATATTTTCTGTTGTCTTTTGCCTTTCTCCATTTGAATCCCATATCTTTAATTATTTCCTCAGCGACCATTTACTTCCTTTGAAATTAATTTCCTCCCGCAAAACGGGGAGTAACAAATTCAAGTTGCCCATTCAGCGTTTGTTTTATGAAAATCATATACGTATTGTTCTTCTCACAACACACTTATCAAAATCGTCCACTTCACTCTTCACTTTCCTTCTCATTCTTTTCTTATTTGGTGTTCTGATTAGCACATCGGGGTTTTTTCTTTCAAAATTCTTTGAACTGTACAACGCGAAGTAATTAAGCGTGTGAAGTAATTAAGGGTATTGCAGACCGGTCAACGATGAATGTGGTAATTTACGCATGTACCGATCGGTACGTGGTATATTTAAACTAAAATAGGATTATTGTGGTTAATTACCACAATAACTTTATAATAAGTACATTCATACGTAAGTATTAAACATTGGTAACAGTTTACAGGCATACTTTTCTAACAACCAGTACCTATGTTGACAACTCTGAATAAAAAAGAGGAGGCAAGTAGAGGGAACATGTACAGCAGTGCAATCTTCTATTGAAATTGCATGTATAGTGTATAATATTGGGCGTCTCACTTGGCGCGCAGAGAGTTTAGCCTGTAATAATACAAGGTGTATCAAAAATTACCGCTCTAAAACAAAATGCACGATATAGTTTACTATAAAGCGTACATTTATACAATAATATTCATATACACCCAATTATAATTTATAAATCTCTTTCCTAACCTTAACAAAATTTCGATAACAATTTTGAAACAGCGCTACTTTAATTTTTTAATTAATTAGACTATTAATATTCGTCAATATTTCTAGAACACTGTTACGCACTGTTATGAATGTCATTGATATTTTTACTGTTTGTTTTCTAAAAAAAATTGCCGGCGTAGCTAATAAAGTTTCTTGAAGTAGGCTACATTAAAAAAAGGTTTCTTTTTCTAGTACAACTAGTACAATTAGTACCAACTAGTAGGTGCTGTAAAGTAATAAACAATAAAATAATAACCATTACACTTGGTATTCTATAAATTTGGTCCGCACACATCATAAAAAAAACCTCAACACTTTTTAACTGTATTGATCGCACTGAACGATAATTGATTGAACACTGAATGACAATATTCACTGTGCATTTCATTTGTTGGTTAGGCGTATGTTGTTGATTATCATTTGCTGTCAAAACCAGTATTATTTGTAAATAAACTGTCTACTAATAAGCCTATAACTGAATAACAATAATAACTGATGATTAATTATAATACTTTACATCACTCCCCATTCGCTTTGAACTGCATTTATAATAAACGTATTTTACTATGAAATGTAGAAAAATATATACATTAGTTTTGTAAACAGTCTATAATATCAGGCTAGGGACGGGTGGATGTAGTATCTGTAAGCTGATTCATTCGAAGCCACGACGAGCCAGATGATAATATGCCTATACTTCCACCGTACACCGGTGTCTCGTGTGCTGTCATTCTAAGCCTGTTCGCAGCTCTGAAGGAGCTGAAAAAGAGTTGGTCAGTATGTAGGAAACCTAATGAACGAGCGCCGTTTTAAGATAATCAGTTGACACAACGTTAGGCCTGATCCCACAAAAACCCCACCATGAACATACTGCCTCTATACAAGGTTTTCCAATCAACTCTTCCGCAAACAGCATTGAAGCTGATATGGATATCTCCTTATGAAACAGAACTAAGTAATAAACAAATTATTTAGCATGATTAACGTTAAAGTTAATAAGTCAAAGAGGAAGATGGAATTGTTTAATTTCTTCATATCAACACGTCAAAGATAGAAGTTCTGATAAAATACACTTTTAATTTTTTTTCGAAAGAAACTGCCAGAAATAGAATTTAATTACAATGGAATATTGTAATGACTTGTATTAAATCGAAATACACTGAAGTGACATCGTAGTTAAGTTATAGTTGTTTGATTATTCTTCAGTTAGCTCAACGACACCCAAACAGAATTTTAGACGTCATTTCGAATATTGTCTATTCGTAGCCTATACTTGCATAGCTTGTTGATTGTATAAAAAAAACATTTTGTACACGAAAAAATTTGTTGATTTTAGATTACCTGGAATATATCAATTGGCGGACTTTCCACTAACGTAAGTTATATGTATACAGTGTGTTTATTTTTTTTAAATTTTGGATATATCTATTATTTTATTGTGTTTATTTTGCATAAGGTACGTAGTTACCAGATAATGCATTAAGGTGGCAGCACAAATGCCATCTACTATCAATAAATGCATTACACAAGTTGTTGTGAAAACGTAGTGTAAAATACTAATACGACTTTCTCTTAACAATGTAAATAATGGAAAATATGTGGTTTAGGTCATCAGCCAAAAGGCTGGTTTAAACCTCTAGAGGGTTTACTTAATAAAACGAGTAGTGAGATGGTTTACTTCCTCATTGAGTAAAAAGTATGCTTATCAGCAAGTCAGGCCCTCAGAAAAGCATCCACTTTCCACCCTGCAAATGACACCTTCACCTCATTCACCATAGGGTCTGGTATAATGAAATTCAATACTCTGAAAGGAGATAACCGTGACTAGTGTCTTTTACACCTCTACCTCTTCTGTTCTTAAATGCTTCAGTCATAAAATTGGCTGACCATAAGATAAGAAACAATAATATTTTGTGGCCCAGTAGATCGAGTGCAAATAATTTAACACTCTACCTGTCTGTTATGGGCAAATGAAAAATATAACCTATGTTTAATCATGAGTAAACAATATAAAATGAAAAACATAACCTATTTTTAATCAGGACTGTATGTCGCTAAATTAAAATCAACCTCTGTAGAACTTAAAAATACCGAAAATCACTAATTGACGCTATATGATGGGGAACCAAAAATAACCGGACTGAGAGCGCGCTGCTAATCGTAGACATAGTAGAGAGTTCTCCCACTGGATGGAGCTAGTAAAGACTTTCAAAAAACAACTGCCCGATGGCGTCAATTTGTAGGTTAACGTTTCATCGTAGTGTTGCGTTTCTCTTACTGTTGACATGTTCTACCAGCGCAGTCATTAAGCATTAAGTCAATCTTCCACTGGTTTAACGCTTGGTTTCTGGGTCATACCAGTAAAACCAACTCTCATTACCTTTTATGACTTAGGTCAAAAAAATAGGATCACTTTCAATCTTGCTTTTCAAGTCCTGGCTCAAATTCAACGAATGATTAGTTGATCCTGTTTGAGAAGGCGAGGAACAAGTTTAGCGGCAACACGTCTCATTTGCAAATCCTCATATCAAAAATCATCGTTTCAAACTTCGTCGATCGTGAAACGATCGACGAAGTTTGAAACGATCGAGTTCGGTAAAAAAGAGTGTGACTTAGCGAAGGGGCAACCTCACACCCCACCTTGGCTGTTATTGGCTAGATCTCATCTGCAGTCTTTAGCTCGTTGGGTATAGAGAATTACCTCACTATAACGGACAACAATTAATGTTAGCCAATACATGGTTGCTGCCAGCGTAACACTATTACAAACTTATTGATACAAAATATCCCATTTCATGAGGAAACTGACATATGCGCCACCCGGTAGTTACACCTGCATTTATTGTATTGAATACAAGGTATAATCAAATGTATGTAGGCATATAAATTAAACTACCCATTACTATTATTGTAGTTACGGAACACCTGGAGAAGAGGAAGGTTTAGAAAATTCAGAAACACAGGAGTCTGCCTCAAGAATCCAAGATACGTCTTCAGATGCTAGAGAAGTCAGTTCATCGGACGGATGGTACGTTACTGAATTGGAAGTCCTTTTAATATGAGCCTTAAAATATACTATGTATAAATACGAGGTATGGCTATTAAATAACGAGATTGACGTTGTAAAAATTTTATTTTTATTTTATACATAATCACTTATTGTCACCTTCAAAACACTCCTTCTCTATCCCTACAACGCTCCATGCGAATTTTTCATTGTTGGAAACAGTCTTCTGTCAGCTCCTTCAGGACACAAGCCGCTCAAAAATGTTTGAAATGACGCTCGCAAAAATGTTTGTACTGACACTTTGTACGCGACTGAAAAAGGCCTAAATTTTTTGGAAACGATAATAAAATGTGATTAAACGTGGTTTTTTACTTATGATCCGGAAACGAAGCGCCAGTCCATGCACTGGAAGAACCGAACTTCACCGAGAGCCAAAATAGCTCGAATGAGCAAGTCAAAATTTAAAGCAATGATGTTTGTTTTTTTATATCCGTGGGATTGTGTACTTTCACTGGGTTCCTAAAGATCAAATAATTAATCAATATTACTACCTTGAGGTACTATCCAAACTACGTCAAAGAGTAAGGAGAAACCGCCCCTGTGGAAGGACTGTGGAAGGACCAATCATGGGTTCTCCACCAAGACAATGCGCCAGCTTATTCCACGTTATCTGTCAAGAGGTTCCTAGCCAAGTACAGCATCTCAGTGTTAGACCATCCACCTTATTCACCAGATCTTGCACCATGTGACGTCTACCTGTTCCCTAAGGTGAAATCTGCATTTAAAGGTACAAGATTTGAGTCTGTGGAAGCTGTAAAAGAGAAAGAGGTACGTGTTCTGAAGGAGCTGACAGAAGATGACTTCCAGCACTGTTTCCAACGATGGAAAATTCGCATGGAGCGTTGTAGGAAAAGAGAAGGAGTGTATATTGAAGATGACATTAAGTGATTATGTATAAAACTAAATAAAATTTTTCACGTCAGTCTCGTTATTTAATAGCCACACCTCGTATTTCATGACCTGAAAAATTACACTACTACTGGTAAATCACGAATGACTAATTATATCTCGTGGAGCAATACTTCACTTTTGAATCAAAAGATGGCCTTGTATAAGTTTTAAATATTGAACCATATTCAATGCCAAGTACAAAGAATACTCTGTTCAAATAAGGTAAAGATTCTGCTTGAGTAATTGAAATGAAACCATTAAAATTTTATTTTTAAAAACTTAGAAACTAACGTAACCTTAAATTTTTGGTTGACATTCGAAATATTTTATTTCTTGGTTTTAAGTGTTCGGATTTCAGACAAGTGATGTGCTCTATGACTTTACTGCGTCGCTTACAATCATACAACACTAATTTTGTAACGAATTTACGAGCGAATCGTTGACATCATTTAATGGATTATGAAATGTAAATTGTGGGATTGCAAAAATTGAATCTAGAAAGTGCTTTAAAAAAATTACAAAAATAGAATAATATTTTAAAATATAATATAGGGAATTCTCAGTTTTAATTAATAAGAAAAGCGTTAGAAGGAATGTAGTTATTATACTATGATATTCAGATAAGATACGCATGTATAAAGTTGGGCGTTTACATCTCGTCACATTTTTTACATTTCACATCATATAACTTTTCCTTTTAATGACGATATATGTGTTTTATTATTTTGTTATAAAATCGAGTTTTATCTGTAATTTGATACACGATAAGTTCGACGGAAACAGAAATAATAAACGAGTTTGAAAAATGACTCATGTTTTCTTATTATGTTATTCAATAGGAATTTGTAAATGAGAACGTGTTGAGGCGCGGAGTCGATATTTTTAGTTAGTGTAGTAGCGCTAAAACTCCCACATGAAATACATTGCTTATGGACTTCCCGTACTGCATTCTGAAAGTGAAATCAACTATAGTTCGTATCAACAGGACGTATACATAACATCCGATAGAAAATTCTGAAAGATTCAAGGGGGCAGACAAATATTCCTGGAACACCTTTTTAAACACGTGTTTCTTCTGAACAGTAATACGTAATGTTATTTAACTTACAGGTCACCATATGGAACAGGAACGATTGAATTATCGCATAATGCACATAATATTACCCCGGAAGAATGGTCCAGTTATCCTCAAGAAGCGTAAGTTCTCTTTTTAAGTGGTATCAACATCTTCATCATTAGCGAATGTCAGGTTTACATAACAAATACGGTAGGTTTTGACGGGTAATGATTTCGATACCCTCTAAGGAAACGAACCCGGAACCTTAGTTTTGTAAACTAAAGCACTAATCACTATGTTACGGATGCAGCTTACTATTTATCATTTAATATGCTAATAATGAGGAATTTGTTAGAGGTATTGTATTCCTTTACTTTGTTCAGGTGTATAATCCTTAAAGAAAATGATGGCAAAGTGTAGACATAGATAGGCAATACCTACACGTTCTTTTTTTTGCGGATAATCAAAAGGTTTTAACAACGAACCAGTTTAACATAGTAATATGATAACAAATATGACTGAGGTTGAAAAAAAACCAACATGAAAAGTTTCCTTTTAAGGTATTGAAACTTTACTCCAGAGTAATATTTTCTGTTTCTATTATGCAAAAGGTTTTGAGAAGTACAACGAAACAGAAAAACATTTCTACTATTGGCCGTTGGATTAATAAGATGTAAATACATATTTTGGTTTATGTAAATTGTTTTACAGTCAATATTCTACCGCAGACATAGAACTGGGTAGAGCAATCAGCAGAAGCGACATCACTTCTGCTGATGTCAGAAGTGATGTCGCGTGATCTCTCCATTTATTTCCATTGTTCAAATAGTCTTCAGTTTAGCGAAACAATCTAAAAAAATGAGTTAAAATAAGTTAGCCGAAAGCGTTTTTAGAAGATAGGCAGACCCACAACTTTTGATGTACAACAGAACGAATGTAGGAAATGACGTTACCAAGTCATACAGTACTAAAATCAAGATAAATGTGCAACAAAACTTATTGACAATCTCATTAGATAAAAAACGTTGATGCGAGTATTTTAGTAACTTTGTATTAATGCATCTTATTTTTCCTCCTAATGGTTGATTATATCTTAGATTGTTGGGAATAAATTGTAAAATTACAATGGATTTACTACTGACCACTTGTGTTCTTAGCGTCGTCGTTTAGGGCGAATTACAAAGCCGTTTGATTCCCAAAATAAAAAACGTTAACAAATTAGCAACCCATTGGCCCAATGATGTGAGGATTATGCACGGTTACTATACTAAAGTTCTAGTGAAGTAATCGTAGGATTATGTATGCCGTGTAAATGAGGCGTAGTCTTGTACAGCTCAGACCAACCATTCCTAAGACAGTATGGCTAACTGAACTCCAACCATGAAAGTACGGCAATAATAACTGTCTAGTATAAAAATCCGTATAAAATTAACTTTTTTACTAGGATTTGAACCATGAAACCTTCAACACCGAAAATGAGCAGTTGATACAAACAAGCTGCAGTCAGCTGTTAAACAGCTGATTTTCGAAGTGACTTATTCACCATTTACCAACCAGTAGGTTTAATGCAAAACCTACAAAAAAAAACCTAATAATTTACTGCATAGATATATGAAAGAACAACTAGCAAGCGAAGATTGCTTTGTGACGGACCACTAATTTTATGATTAATGACAAAATATTCTAAAAACAATAAGCATATAATGTCAGATCACAATTTAGCATAATCAGTGAGTTAACCAGACACTCACCCGTTAAATTTATAAGAACTACGATTGCCTGTTTCAATAGTTTCGTGTTCCATTACAATATTCTATAGTATTAAAGCAATGTCCAGCAAAGTACGATATTGTTTATCTATATTTACGGATGTTGACATAAAAAAGTAATAACCACAAAAGTTTCTATTAGCGGAAGGATCAAGAGGTTTCAGCAAAATACCAGTTTAAAACATATAAATGTGATAACAAATATTATGAAGGAGGTTGCAAAAATACCAAAATGTCAAGTATAGCGGACGCCAAATAAGCTTGCCGGTGTAGCTGCGCGAAAGGTTCGGATTCAGTCGGTGGATTTCGTGTCTTAGTACCGAACTGCCTACTAAATCACAGACTCTGAACGTTGTAAAGTAAATTTTGTTGTACATACAACATATTACAGACTAATATTTTCAGGTCAGCTTGATATTTAACGTGGCGAGAGCGACGTGATTCTGATCACAGCTAGTACAGCACTGACCCCCACCACTCGCTGAGGCAACCGAGCGCACCATTACCAAAATAAAACTTCTGCGCACTTTAGAAAACTGGCAAGCTTATTTGGAGTCCATTCTATACAAAACTTTACTCCATAGTAATAATTTCTGTAATTATTATGGAAAAATTTGATAAGTTATAAAGGGTAAAAGTGAAAAAAATATTTTCTAACATTGTCGTAGAACTACCAAGGTGTAAATATACTTTTAATTTACGTTAATTGATTTTACAGTCAATATTCTACTCCAGACTTACGACAGGAAAGTGCAGTGAGAAGAACCAGAAGCAATAGTAGCATCAGCAGCGACATATCACGGACACAAAACCAACAAGACAATAATACATACACAAGATCATATGAATCACTTCCATTGGGTTCGCAAGGACCCTACCCAACGTAAGTCTCCTGGATTAAAACAAATATTATGTGCATCTCTAATGTAGCCCTAGGACCAAAAAGATGGTAACTATTGCCCAAATGTTATAAAACTTATAAAAGATCGTCTAGAAAGCAACATACGAACGAAAATTCGCAAAATAAACGAAAAAAAGAACAGCGCATCAACAGCTATCATACTCTGTTTATAACTTGATGGCCTCCGGCAGAGAGGAGCAATACGCGGATTGTAAAACTATTTCAGAAAATATTTCTAATTTTTTAAGTAACTAAAACTTGTCAGGAATGACGATTTTTATAAAACAAAGTATTTTGCAAGTTTTTGTTCAATAAACATATTTTGAAATACACGCTTTATGAGGTAATGTGTAATGCAGTAAAAGTTTGAAGAAAAAACTGTCCTCGTAACTTAAAAAGTAATGATTATCTGTTAAATGTTATTGCATCATAGTTTTCTATAATTATTTCAGAATAAACCTGCCAAATATTATGTTAATCCGTGAAATCGTTGTTGAACAATGATGAAGTATTTGAAAAAAATACGGTTTTTTCTTCAAAAACAAATTTTTTACTTAAGTATTACCTCATTAAGCGTGTGTTTTTCGCAATAATTTTATAGAACAAAACATACGTTTAATTTACGTTAATTGATTTTACAGTCAATATTCTACTCCAGACTTACGACAGGAAAGTGCAGTGAGAAGAACCAGAAGCAATAGTAGCATCAGCAGCGACATACCACGGACACAAAACCAACAAGATACATACACAAGATCATATGAATCACTTCCATTGGGTTCGCAAGGACCCTACCCAACGTAAGTCTCCTGGATTAAAACAAATATTATGTGCATCTCTAATGTAGCCCTAGGACCAAAAAGATGGTAACTATTGCCCAAATGTTATAAAACTTATAAAAGATCGTCTAGAAAGCAACATACGAACGAAAATTCGCAAAATAAACGAAAAAAAGAACAGCGCATCAACAGCTATCATACTCTGTTTATAACTTGATGGCCTCCGGCAGAGAGGAGCAATACGCGGATTGTAAAACTATTTCAGAAAATATTTCTAATTTTTTAAGTATCTAAAACTTGTCAGGAATGACGATTTTTATAAAACAAAGTATTTTGCAAGTTTTTGTTCAATAAACATATTTTGAAATACACGCTTAATGAGGTAATGTGTAATGCAGTAAAAGTTTGAAGAAAAAACTGTCCTCGTAACTTAAAAAGTAATGATTATCTGTTAAATGTTATTGCATCATAGTTTTCTATAATTATTTCAGAATAAACCTGCCAAATATTATGTTAATCCGTGAAATCGTTGTTGAACAATGATGAAGTATTTGAAAAAAATACGGTTTTTTCTTCAAAAACAAATTTTTTACTTAAGTATTACCTCATTAAGCGTGTGTTTTTCGCAATAATTTTATAGAACAAAACATGCGAAATACTTTATTTTATAAAAATACGTCATTTCCGACAAATTTCAGTCACTTAAAAAAAATTATATGTAAGTTTTTTGAAATGGTTTTACAATCCGCATATTGTTCCCCTCTGCCGGAGGCCATCAAGTTCTAGACAGCCAGTACAAATGACAACTGAGAGGTGTGGAACGATGAATTTGAAGATAGCTTTACAGCTTAGTACGCTAAACCCTATTTACAGGTGGCGGCCGCTTTATTTCTGTTATCATATAAATGAATACACGACTATTAAAACTATTAATTATAAAAAGATAAAGATGTATTACATCGGAGGGGCATAACAAGATTTACTATCGATAAATTCATTAAATTTATAATTGGATTCATCGAATTGGTGCACGACTGTAAATTTTGGGCCATGATTTCAACGTTAGATGATATGCCAGATAAATGATATTTTTGAAAGAATTAGCGAAAGTAAAACCATCGCCTGGATCTATTTTTTGGATTAATTTTTTGTTTGTTAAAAATCTCTTTCATTTGTTGTAAGGCTTTACTAAATAAACTAGGAGTAAAGTCGTTTACTAATGGCTTCTTTGCTGAGTGGAAAAGTATGCTTCTCAGCATTCCAGGCCCTCCGAAAAGCAGTTACCTTCTACTCTGCAAATGATATCATTACTTCATTCACCAAAGGGTCTGGCTGTATAATGAAATCCATGACTCTCAGAATAGATAACTCTGATTAGTATCTTTTACATCTCTACCTCTTCTGTTCTTACATACTTCAGTCATGAAACAGGCTGACTACGTGATAAGATAAAGAACTATTTTTTGTAGCCCTGGAACTAGCAGACCGAGGGCAAATAATTTAACAGTTCACCTGCCTCTTATATACACACATACATAACTCACCAGGTAGGATATTCTACGAAAATTGAGAACAGATTTCCACGTAAGATTTGGCTATAGGTTCCAACTGGACGAAGGATACGAGAACGAGAAAGGTGAAAGGAGTGGACGAACGTTGTTACGAGAGTTACAGAAAGAAGGGGTCAAGGGATCAAGATGTGTTTAGTAGGAATTCATGGCGTTTGGGCTGCGGTTAAAGGCCTAGTGCTGTAAAACCGCCCCTGTAATTATAAAAAAAAGATAAGATCTATCGAAATTTCCGGAATTCGTTTATTTTCACGAACAGTTGAATTTGTACATACAAAAAAATGTTTTTACACTTTAACTTTTGTTGATTTATTTACTTCAAAATTTTATTGGTGGCAATTTTTAAAATTTTCATCTTCCGTCACAACAAACGGTTGTCGGATTCGGAATCTACACAAAAAGTTAGTGGGCTTAAATTGGGTTTGAAGTTCCGGTTTCGACTGGAAGTGGCCCAAAATTTTTGTAAATAATCAGAAAACTCTTTTTTGTAAGCAGCCAATCTTCAGAGGGCGTAAGTGAACGGAGAACGACCCAACAAAGAAGCGCACCACCATCACCAATTACTATTGACTACTTTAAACCAGACTTCCGGTAAGTTTTAAAAATTGAACACGATTTTATCAGGAACTCATTACAAATAATCGAGATGATCTTCAACTAATGAAGAAGCTCGAAGAGCGTGTGAAATGGGGGCTTCGTACGAGTATAAATGGAAGACAGAATACTCGTACGTTAGTTTGGGTGGATTTTCGAAAAATCTCTAATAGAGAATGACGAGATCGGTCATAGTGATCAGTACAAATAACTCGGGTCAAGTTTTTCGTACGAGGGAACGAGTTAGTAGGATAAGAATAAACCGTATAAATCAAGGTTCTGCTAGTTTGAATTGTTAAACTTGGTTCACTTGAAATACTGCCCTTTACCAGAGTAACATCCCATGCTAGAAATAACAATAGAAAATTTAATGAAATATTTAAGGCAAAAGTCCTAAAAACCCTTCCAGAATATAGTCCCTCCATTGTTGTTGTTTAGGTCATCAGCCGAAAGGTTGATGTGAACCAGTAGAGGTTTTACTAAGTAAAACGAGGAGTGAGTTAGTTTATGTCTGCCTTCCTCACTGAGTAGAAAGTACGCTTATCAACATGCCGGGCCCTATGAAAAGCACATATTTTCCACTCTGCAAATGACACCTTCACTTCATTCACCACAGGGTCTGGATGTATAATGAAATTCATTACTTTCAGAGGAGATAACTTTAGTGCTTTTACACCTCTACCTCTTTTGTTCTTAAACGATTCAGTCATTTAATTGGCTGACTATATGATAAGAAACAGAACTATTTATTTTAGCCCTGCGACGAACAGATTAAGTGTAAATAATTTGACACACCACCTATCTGTTATGGGCAGAGTCCCTCCATATAGTTTAGAAAGACAGAAACGGCTTATATTTAGACCCTAGGCGCTACTTCTAGCACACAGCTAAACAGGCCGCAATAACAGACTAGAATTCTATTAATATGTCCGAAATATCAATTATAACTTCAAACTTCCCACATTTCTCGTCTACAAATATAATGCCATAATTCCCTTATACAACTAAATGTGTTTTCTTATATGTGTTTATGATTCCCTTCATAAACACCATGTTATCAATATCGACCATCTTATATTACAATAGCCACAGCAAACCCTGCCTTCAACGTCTGAAGAAGGCAACACGCCTGGAACATTATAACCATGTAAGTCCCCTATGTAATCAACTTTATTTCTTTTTCTGTCTGTGTTAAAACATTATTTAGTACTTTACATACAAAGTTTTTCATTTCAGGTTTTCAGAATCAGCTTTTACATCAACTTCTTTGAGCGCACCTTCGACAGAAATGAAACCCATTGAAACAGGCGGGGGTACATTTGGGTAAGTAATTGTACCCCAAAAATAATATTACGTATTAAAGCAATCGTTCCATGAACAAATTTTTCTTCTTCTTTGTCTTCCCCGTCGCTTTCTTGTACCATGCCCTTTCAGGACGTTGGTAACCAACACAGCAATTTCAATTTATTGGCAGACAGCCTAAAAAGCGCACTCGCTTATATAACTATAATATATAGTTTGTTTTATTTTAAGTGGCATTAACAGCTTTGTCACTAGCAAATACTGAGGTCTACATACAAGGTACGGTAGATTTTAACGGTAATGATTTCGATTTTCTAATGAAACGAACCCGGAACTTTCGTTTTGTAAACTAAAACACTCATCACTATTTCAGGAATGCAGCTTACTATTTATCATTTAATATGCTCACAATGAGGAATTTGTTAGATGTATTGTATTCCCTTACTTTGTTCAGGTGTATCTGAATCCTTAAAGAAAAGTACGGTAAAGTGTAGACATAGATGGGCAATATCTACACACTCTTTTTTTGCGGATGATCACAAGGCTGTAGCAACGAACGAGTATAACATAGTAATACAGGGTGATTCACGAAGATATGCAGAAACTTTGGGAGCCCATTGTACATGTAAAAATAATGAAAAAAGTTTATATAAACATGGGTCCGGAAATGCTTCGTTACAGAGTTACGGCTAGCGAAAGATTTCGCCCGGATTTCAGCTCACCAGGTGAAATGAGGTCTTTCTGAAATTCTGGTAAGGTAGATTAAGGGGCGAATTCAACCGTTTCTTATGGTTTTTGACCTGATAAATTGAATAAAACAGGTCCCAGAACTGTAAGTTAAATAGCTTTTGAGAAAACCAGTGTCAAGTGCAAAAAATGGTGTGAAAAAAACACAATTTTTCATCTTTGTTTTTCCGGTTAATTTTACTTTGTACTGTTATGAATAAAAATTCGTTTAATCAAACATCTATTCGCTTTCTGTGTACTTTATTTACACCGGTTTGTTCACAATAAAATTTTCAACATGTTTTATTCAAAAATTTTAACTGTTTCTTGGTGAAATAACAAAGTTGTTCCTGCCCAAAGATTAAAAAATGTGTTTTTCACTCCATTTTTTGCATTTGACACTGGTTTTCTTAAAAAATATTTAACTTAAAGTTCTGGGACTTGTTTTATTCAATTTATCAGATCAAAAACCATAAGAAATGATTGAATTCGCCCCTTAATCTACCTTACCAGAATTTCAGGAAGACCTCATTTCACCTGGTGAGCTGAAATCCGGACGAAACTTTCGCTAGCCGTAACTCGGAAACGAAGCATTTCCGGACCCATATTTATATAAACTTTTTTCATTATTTTTACATGTACAATGGGCTCCCAAAGTTTCTGCATATCTTCGTGAATCACCCTGTATATAACAAATATGACAAAAGTTAGAGCAATATAACGGAACAGAAAAGCTATTTCTACTATTGTCGTTGAACTAATGAGATGTAAATACATATTTGGTTTACAAAAATTGTTTTACAGTCAACATTCTGAGCCAGACTTACAAATGGGCAGAGCAAAGAGCAGAGCCAGCAGCACCAGAAGTAGTATATCACAAACACCAACTCAACCAGACAATACCGGGTAAGAGATCTCTCCATTCATCACCATTATTCAAATAGACTTCAGTTTAGGAAAAGAATCTAAACTAACACGAGTTAGAATAATTTAGCCTCAAGCGTTTTCAGAAGATATGCAGACTTACAAATTTAGATGTACAATAGAACAAATGTAGTAAATGACGTTACCAAATAATACAAAATATACTTTACAGATCATACATACTAAAATCAAAATATAAATATGCAATCAACGTAATGACAAACTCATGAAATATCAAAAGCTAATGCTACTATTTTCAGGATTATAAAATAAATATTATTGTTTAGATCATCAGCCGAAAGGCTGGTTTGAACCTCTAGAAACTTAAATAAGTAAAATGAGGGGGGAAATGGTTTACCTGTCTTCCTCACTGATTCGAAAAGTATGTTTATCAGCATGCCAGGGCCTCCAAAAAGCATTTACTTCCATTCTGCAAATGACATCTTCACTTCATTCACCGAAAGGTCTGGCTATATAATGACATTCATTACTCTCAGAGGATATAATTCATACTAGTGCCTTTTACAACTCTACCTCTTCTGTTCTTAAATACTTCAGTCATATAATTGGCTGACCATGTGATAAGTAACAGAACAATTTTTTTGTAGCCCTGAAACTAGCAGATCGAGTACAAAATAATTTAACATTCTATCTGCCTGTTATGAGGTATAACATATTATCACCATACAATATGCATAAACTTAGTACAAAATCAATCCCTTCTCCAATCATGAATTGACAAGATACTGCGCCCACCCTGGAAGCAAAAACTTAATAATGATTGTTTTAGCATAGCTACCGCGTTTCTATCCATTAGAAGCAAGTTGACAAACGCCTAGTACTTTTTCGTAGATTTAAGTTATCGAATAATTGTGAAAATAAGTAAATAATTTATATTCTCTGTAAATATATTAACAAAATGTTTTTTTAGTCAAGAGACAGCAGGCTGGATTGAATTAGGCGCAACATTTACCCGGCGCGATGACACTTATCCCACGACCAGATCAACTGATTCTCTTCCGATCAATATGGGAAGCTACCGAACGTAAGTCTTATGGAATAAAACCATCATTATATACAGTCGTGAGTTTTAGCGGTAGTTCTGACTTTGAGAACACTGCGATAGAGTGGATAGCAGTGCGGGGTCATTATCGTACATTTCAACAAACATCGTACACACAGAAGTCACAACAAAAGTAAATCATTCCGTTGAGAAGTGGTTATTTAATTGATTATTACATTGAAATGGTAGTTTTACACATAACCTACATCTATCTTTCATGAAATGTTATTTTCAAATTTGAATTTACGTAGTAAGTGTATATTCACCAACACGGACGATGTTTTTAGTTACTAGTAGCAGTTAGGCTCGACCGGGCGAGAGACACCGTTTAACCTCACGATTTGTACACATTTAATTCAGTCTTTGTGTCAAAAGGGAGGTGACCACTGCACAACAGCAACAAAACTTATAAAAGAGCATCAAGAAAGCGACATTTAATTTGTGACAAGCGCTGTTTTTATGGCTACAAAAATACAATATTTTATAAAATATTACAAGAAATCTGAAAGAATAGGGGGTAGAGTGCAAATTAGAAGCAGTCAAACCAGTTAAGTAGAGACTAACCGTCTCACAATTAACAAGTACTATAACATGTCCGGTCTCATATGTCCACAGCTGCCTGAAACCTAGATCATAAACCGACCCTTGCACACACAAACACACACGCGCAGCAACCTGCCTTACCTGCGTTCTAGATTACATTCCTCAGTATTGAGTCCCCTACTAGGCGCTTGACTGCAATACTACTATTTTAGTTGTAATTATTTTTATGAAAATTGTATAATAATTTTCAAAATCTACGAATTATTCCTTGAAAAATGAGCCCAAACACGATATCTTTATGATAATCCTAAGCTTTTCCGATGTTGGATTTCATTCTGACTGCCGTTGTTCAATAATATTATAATAAATTTAATAACAATAATAATAATTATTATTATAAATGTAACAATTAATAGCATAATAAAATAAATAAAAAGTATAAATGTAGTACTATTAATTTTATAAAAACGACAGTGTTATTCAAATATGTTTTGATAAGATTAACGGAATAAAATGTAGTAATATGTAATTGTTACATATATAAAAATAATAATATTCATTGTTAAATTTATAATAATAATTATTAAATTTATTAATATTATTGAAAAACGGCAGTCAGAATGAAATCCGACATCGGAAATGCTTAGGATTATCACAATGGCAACGTGTTTGGACACATTTTTCAAAGAATAATAAGTAGATTTTAAAAAATTATTATAAAATCTTGATAAAGATATACAACCAACATGGTAGTATTACAGTCAAGTGCCTAGTACGTGACTCACTACTGAAGCTTATAGAACACCGCTAGGCAGGTACAAAATTGCGTGCATTTGAATTGTCAGTCCAAGTTTTCGCTTGCGTATGACTCGCGTGTATGTACGTTTCGTCCATGTAAACAATATAACGTCCCTGTTCTCGATAAGCCTTGATGTTTCTTAAGTAATTAAGTCGTAATTGTCTAATGTCATGTTTTTCTACCAGTAATTTTCGGTCGTTTTCCGTTTTCACCCATTTAAAACCAATCCTCTGCAGTTCTTTGCATAATGTTTCTTTACTTCCTGTGTATCCAGTGTCCTTACAAAACTTGTTATGAATTGTTTTTAAAGTAGGGATTGTTTTCTCTGTTACATGAAAATTTAACACTGTCCTACGTAAAACACTGCAGTCAAAATCATCTAACACTATTTTTCTATTTTGGTTTTTAAGCCGCTTTTTTAGTGAAACAAATGAACATGATTGTCCGTCAGCAATCTTTTTTTTTCTAAGGCAATTCTTCGAACGGTGCTCAAGCTGACCCCTGTCGCTGCAGCCACACGCTCTTGAACTTTGACAAACGGAATTACTGGGCTCCCGTGAATTGCCTCCTGGCGCATGAATTCTAATAGTGAGCCGATTATTTCACGTGCTTGAGAGTGAATAGTTTTTTGCTTCACTCTACTTTTTACACTCATAGCGCTGTTAATAAAATATTATGCTGTTTTTTAAATACACAAAAACACCATTTTAAATAAACACACAATTACACTTTTTTTAATAAACTAACACTAAAACACTATTTTCAAAAACACAATTACACTGTTTTAAATAAACTGGTTTTCGATAACGCATAAAAGAAAATTACGTCTTACAGTATGTAAGGTACTATTCTAAGGAAACCGACTGGATTACAAAACCGAAACACTACTTTTTTGACCCACTGTACGGATGTTCACTCTTCGGTGACTGGGAACGCACTGGCTCTGAAACCCCCCACTACTTCCTTTGCTACTGCGCATAACAACTCATATCTCATTTGGAATGAGTTGGCCTATACAGGGGTGCTGCGCGCGCGTGTGTGTAAGGATCGGTTTATGATGTAAGTTCCACGGAGCTGTGGATTATTATAACTACAGTTGCCTATTCGAATAGTTCCGTGTTCCATCAGAATACTATTCAACATTAAGTATACTGTTGAATAGTAATAGTAAACTTACACTTAAGTACAAGAAGTTACAGTAAATTAGAAACGGAAACGACGCAAACTGCACAGCTTAAAAATAAACCATCTTCATTTTTAATTCAATCTAATAAATAGAGAAAATTTTGAATGAATAAGTAAAAAATCTCTTAAAAGTTACGGAAAATTAACACAATATTTATACGGAATGTCCAATCTTGGATTAGTAAGGTTATGCAGTTGCATAGAACGCAAAACATTAGGGCTGGTCAGGGCTTTGCTTGGAGTCGTCAAGGAAAACTGCAAAACCGAACACCAATACTATTTCATTTAACTATTTCTTATAAAATTATTTACTATTGAACATAACAGAGACAATAGAAAAAGCTAATTTCAAGAATCAACTGTAAAAACACAAAATTTAAAAGAACCCAAGCACCTTGTAGTAAATTTAAAGTTAATTTTCTTTATATTAATACATAAAACAAAATGTTGTTATGAAATGCTTTAGGGGAAAATACTCCGTTTTTTATCAACATTTTTTTTTCTTATCGAAAAGCTTCAAACATTCATTACTATTGCTATGTTTATATTAAAAAATTCTTTTACTTTCTTATGTAACACTACGAGTGTTACCCAATACAAATAATTTTTCTTATCGAAAATGGACTCGCTGAATACACACGTAATGAAAAATGAGTAAAAATAGACAAAAAATATCAAGTACAAGTTAGTTCAGTACTTAAGGGGAGTGGTTCACCGAAAAAAATATTGATTTTTGTATTTTTTTACATTAATCAATAATTTAAAACTTCTCTTTTTAAAATGACGGTAATTTTGTAACAATCTGATAGATATTATTTTTATTATTGTACTTTTTCTGCGCTTATGTTACAACAAATATAATTACAAGTATACCTCAATTTCTTAGTTATTCTTATCTTTAAAGCGGAATTTCTGAAAATTTTATTTTCTTACTTCAAATTGCCCTTTTCTTAGTTCCTACTGCAGATATCAGTGTGGAATATTTACTGTGGGTTTCTTACCGTAAGGTGATAGTTTTAACATATCCAAATGTAAAAGTTTTGTATAGAAGATGAACAAAAAATTTTTAATCGGCGAAAAACAACTCGTATTTCTCAATATCATGCATTAAATATAAGATGGATATGTTAAAATGTAGAGAAAATTTTGTAGTTTTATGTAAAAAAAAACAGAAATAAATTATCTTTAGTGTTCTTTAAGATACGTGCACTTTCATTAACACTGTTATTATAGGGTGAACCACTCCCCTTAAAGTACCGAATAGATACTTCAGGCGTTTTTCCTTTGTCTAGTTCGTATCGCCAGGACCGATACATAACATCCCATAATCCTGAAAGTTTCTAGGCAAAAACCAAAATTCCCAGAACATTTTAAATACTTGTTTCTTTTGAATAAGAATACTTAATGTTACTAATCTTGCAGGTCACCAGATGCAACAGGAACGATGGAATTATCCAGTGATAAAGATGTTATTAGTCCGGAAGCAGGAGGGTCCAGACATCCTCAAGAAGCGTAAGTTCTCTTTGAAGTAGGAAAATTACAATTTAACCAGTATTACAATCAATAATACTTCGATTTTTACTTCAATTGGCATTAACATCTTAGTCATTAGTGAACGAGGTCTACATAACAACGTAATGATGTTTTAAAGCGTAATGATTTCGAAATAATTTTATAATTAGAATAAAAAACATACGAAATACTTTGTTTTATAAAAATATGTAATTTCCGACAAGTTTTAGTTACTTAAAAAAAAATTAGAAATATCTTCTGAAATGGTTTTACAATTCGCATATGGCTCCTCTTTACCGGAGGCCATCAAATTATAGACAGACAGTATATTTAGTGTCCCGTACACTATACCATACGTAATATCAATAGAAGCTTCTGTAAGACGTCATTGCACTCTCACACTAGTAAAGTGGTTGCAGCACTTTGTATAGTGTGCTGCAAAACGCACTACTACACCCATACTCTAGATTATTATCAAATGAGTAATGGGCATAATATAAATCACTATCTATTTTTACTTTTATTCATACTCGTATATTATAGTACATTTGTTTTTGGAAGAAGCTTGTAAGGGGAGGGCGAGTAGGTAGAGTAGGGATAGTTTCAACGGGGCAATTGTTGTCTCCTTCTCACTTAATGATCATTCCCTCTCTTTCTAACTGTATACTGCTCTGTTACAACTACTACGGTAGACTAAAAACTAGTTAAAAACTTTATATTTTCTGTTGTCTTTTGCCTTTCTCCATTTGAATCCCATATCTTTAATTATTTCCTCAGCGACCATTTACTTCCTTTGAAATTAATTTCCTCCCGCAAAACGGGGAGTAACAAATTCAAGTTGCCCATTCAGCGTTTGTTTTATGAAAATCATATACGTATTGTTCTTCTCACAACACACTTATCAAAATCGTCCACTTCACTCTTCACTTTCCTTCTCATTCTTTTCTTATTTGGTGTTCTGATTAGCACATCGGGGTTTTTTCTTTCAAAATTCTTTGAACTGTACAACGCGAAGTAATTAAGCGTGTGAAGTAATTAAGGGTATTGCAGACCGGTCAACGATGAATGTGGTAATTTACGCATGTACCGATCGGTACGTGGTATATTTAAACTAAAATAGGATTATTGTGGTTAATTACCACAATAACTTTATAATAAGTACATTCATACGTAAGTATTAAACATTGGTAACAGTTTACAGGCATACTTTTCTAACAACCAGTACCTATGTTGACAACTCTGAATAAAAAAGAGGAGGCAAGTAGAGGGAACATGTACAGCAGTGCAATCTTCTATTGAAATTGCATGTATAGTGTATAATATTGGGCGTCTCACTTGGCGCGCAGAGAGTTTAGCCTGTAATAATACAAGGTGTATCAAAAATTACCGCTCTAAAACAAAATGCACGATATAGTTTACTATAAAGCGTACATTTATACAATAATATTCATATACACCCAATTATAATTTATAAATCTCTTTCCTAACCTTAACAAAATTTCGATAACAATTTTGAAACAGCGCTACTTTAATTTTTTAATTAATTAGACTATTAATATTCGTCAATATTTCTAGAACACTGTTACGCACTGTTATGAATGTCATTGATATTTTTACTGTTTGTTTTCTAAAAAAAATTGCCGGCGTAGCTAATAAAGTTTCTTGAAGTAGGCTACATTAAAAAAAGGTTTCTTTTTCTAGTACAACTAGTACAATTAGTACCAACTAGTAGGTGCTGTAAAGTAATAAACAATAAAATAATAACCATTACACTTGGTATTCTATAAATTTGGTCCGCACACATCATAAAAAAAACCTCAACACTTTTTAACTGTATTGATCGCACTGAACGATAATTGATTGAACACTGAATGACAATATTCACTGTGCATTTCATTTGTTGGTTAGGCGTATGTTGTTGATTATCATTTGCTGTCAAAACCAGTATTATTTGTAAATAAACTGTCTACTAATAAGCCTATAACTGAATAACAATAATAACTGATGATTAATTATAATACTTTACATCACTCCCCATTCGCTTTGAACTGCATTTATAATAAACGTATTTTACTATGAAATGTAGAAAAATATATACATTAGTTTTGTAAACAGTCTATAATATCAGGCTAGGGACGGGTGGATGTAGTATCTGTAAGCTGATTCATTCGAAGCCACGACGAGCCAGATGATAATATGCCTATACTTCCACCGTACACCGGTGTCTCGTGTGCTGTCATTCTAAGCCTGTTCGCAGCTCTGAAGGAGCTGAAAAAGAGTTGGTCAGTATGTAGGAAACCTAATGAACGAGCGCCGTTTTAAGATAATCAGTTGACACAACGTTAGGCCTGATCCCACAAAAACCCCACCATGAACATACTGCCTCTATACAAGGTTTTCCAATCAACTCTTCCGCAAACAGCATTGAAGCTGATATGGATATCTCCTTATGAAACAGAACTAAGTAATAAACAAATTATTTAGCATGATTAACGTTAAAGTTAATAAGTCAAAGAGGAAGATGGAATTGTTTAATTTCTTCATATCAACACGTCAAAGATAGAAGTTCTGATAAAATACACTTTTAATTTTTTTTCGAAAGAAACTGCCAGAAATAGAATTTAATTACAATGGAATATTGTAATGACTTGTATTAAATCGAAATACACTGAAGTGACATCGTAGTTAAGTTATAGTTGTTTGATTATTCTTCAGTTAGCTCAACGACACCCAAACAGAATTTTAGACGTCATTTCGAATATTGTCTATTCGTAGCCTATACTTGCATAGCTTGTTGATTGTATAAAAAAAACATTTTGTACACGAAAAAATTTGTTGATTTTAGATTACCTGGAATATATCAATTGGCGGACTTTCCACTAACGTAAGTTATATGTATACAGTGTGTTTATTTTTTTTAAATTTTGGATATATCTATTATTTTATTGTGTTTATTTTGCATAAGGTACGTAGTTACCAGATAATGCATTAAGGTGGCAGCACAAATGCCATCTACTATCAATAAATGCATTACACAAGTTGTTGTGAAAACGTAGTGTAAAATACTAATACGACTTTCTCTTAACAATGTAAATAATGGAAAATATGTGGTTTAGGTCATCAGCCAAAAGGCTGGTTTAAACCTCTAGAGGGTTTACTTAATAAAACGAGTAGTGAGATGGTTTACTTCCTCATTGAGTAAAAAGTATGCTTATCAGCAAGTCAGGCCCTCAGAAAAGCATCCACTTTCCACCCTGCAAATGACACCTTCACCTCATTCACCATAGGGTCTGGTATAATGAAATTCAATACTCTGAAAGGAGATAACCGTGACTAGTGTCTTTTACACCTCTACCTCTTCTGTTCTTAAATGCTTCAGTCATAAAATTGGCTGACCATAAGATAAGAAACAATAATATTTTGTGGCCCAGTAGATCGAGTGCAAATAATTTAACACTCTACCTGTCTGTTATGGGCAAATGAAAAATATAACCTATGTTTAATCATGAGTAAACAATATAAAATGAAAAACATAACCTATTTTTAATCAGGACTGTATGTCGCTAAATTAAAATCAACCTCTGTAGAACTTAAAAATACCGAAAATCACTAATTGACGCTATATGATGGGGAACCAAAAATAACCGGACTGAGAGCGCGCTGCTAATCGTAGACATAGTAGAGAGTTCTCCCACTGGATGGAGCTAGTAAAGACTTTCAAAAAACAACTGCCCGATGGCGTCAATTTGTAGGTTAACGTTTCATCGTAGTGTTGCGTTTCTCTTACTGTTGACATGTTCTACCAGCGCAGTCATTAAGCATTAAGTCAATCTTCCACTGGTTTAACGCTTGGTTTCTGGGTCATACCAGTAAAACCAACTCTCATTACCTTTTATGACTTAGGTCAAAAAAATAGGATCACTTTCAATCTTGCTTTTCAAGTCCTGGCTCAAATTCAACGAATGATTAGTTGATCCTGTTTGAGAAGGCGAGGAACAAATTTAGCGGCAACACGTCTCATTTGCAAATCCTCATATCAAAAATCATCGTTTCAAACTTCGTCGATCGTGAAACGATCGACGAAGTTTGAAACGATCGAGTTCGGTAAAAAAAGAGTGTGACTTAGCGAAGGGGCAACCTCACACCCCACCTTGGCTGTTATTGGCTAGATCTCATCTGCAGTCTTTAGCTCGTTGGGTATAGAGAATTACCTCACTATAACGGACAACAATTAATGTTAGCCAATACATGGTTGCTGCCAGCGTAACACTATTACAAACTTATTGATACAAAATATCCCATTTCATGAGGAAACTGACATATGCGCCACCCGGTAGTTAGACCTGCATTTATTGTATTGAATACAAGGTATAATCAAATGTATGTAGGCATATAAATTAAACTACCCATTACTATTATTGTAGTTACGGAACACCTGGAGAAGAGGAAGGTTTAGAAAATTCAGAAACACAGGAGTCTGCCTCAAGAATCCAAGATACGTCTTCAGATGCTAGAGAAGTCAGTTCATCGGACGGATGGTACGTTACTGAATTGGAAGTCCTTTTAATATGAGCCTTAAAATATACTATGTATAAATACGAGGTATGGCTATTAAATAACGAGATTGACGTTGTAAAAATTTTATTTTTATTTTATACATAATCACTTATTGTCACCTTCAAAACACTCCTTCTCTATCCCTACAACGCTCCATGCGAATTTTTCATTGTTGGAAACAGTCTTCTGTCAGCTCCTTCAGGACACAAGCCGCTCAAAAATTTTTGAAATGACGCTCGCAAAAATGTTTGTACTGACACTTTGTACGCGACTGAAAAAGGCCTAAATTTTTTGGAAACGATAATAAAATGTGATTAAACGTGGTTTTTTACTTATGATCCGGAAACGAAGCGCCAGTCCATGCACTGGAAGAACCGAACTTCACCGAGAGCCAAAATAGCTCGAATGAGCAAGTCAAAATTTAAAGCAATGATGTTTGTTTTTTTATATCCGTGGGATTGTGTACTTTCACTGGGTTCCTAAAGATCAAATAATTAATCAATATTACTACCTTGAGGTACTATCCAAACTACGTCAAAGAGTAAGGAGAAACCGCCCCTGTGGAAGGACTGTGGAAGGACCAATCATGGGTTCTCCACCAAGACAATGCGCCAGCTTATTCCACGTTATCTGTCAAGAGGTTCCTAGCCAAGTACAGCATCTCAGTGTTAGACCATCCACCTTATTCACCAGATCTTGCACCATGTGACGTCTACCTGTTCCCTAAGGTGAAATCTGCATTTAAAGGTACAAGATTTGAGTCTGTGGAAGCTGTAAAAGAGAAAGAGGTACGTGTTCTGAAGGAGCTGACAGAAGATGACTTCCAGCACTGTTTCCAACGATGGAAAATTCGCATGGAGCGTTGTAGGAAAAGAGAAGGAGTGTATATTGAAGATGACATTAAGTGATTATGTATAAAACTAAATAAAATTTTTCACGTCAGTCTCGTTATTTAATAGCCACACCTCGTATTTCATGACCTGAAAAATTACACTACTACTGGTAAATCACGAATGACTAATTATATCTCGTGGAGCAATACTTCACTTTTGAATCAAAAGATGGCCTTGTATAAGTTTTAAATATTGAACCATATTCAATGCCAAGTACAAAGAATACTCTGTTCAAATAAGGTAAAGATTCTGCTTGAGTAATTGAAATGAAACCATTAAAATTTTATTTTTAAAAACTTAGAAACTAACGTAACCTTAAATTTTTGGTTGACATTCGAAATATTTTATTTCTTGGTTTTAAGTGTTCGGATTTCAGACAAGTGATGTGCTCTATGACTTTACTGCGTCGCTTACAATCATACAACACTAATTTTGTAACGAATTTACGAGCGAATCGTTGACATCATTTAATGGATTATGAAATGTAAATTGTGGGATTGCAAAAATTGAATCTAGAAAGTGCTTTAAAAAAATTACAAAAATAGAATAATATTTTAAAATATAATATAGGGAATTCTCAGTTTTAATTAATAAGAAAAGCGTTAGAAGGAATGTAGTTATTATACTATGATATTCAGATAAGATACGCATGTATAAAGTTGGGCGTTTACATCTCGTCACATTTTTTACATTTCACATCATATAACTTTTCCTTTTAATGACGATATATGTGTTTTATTATTTTGTTATAAAATCGAGTTTTATCTGTAATTTGATACACGATAAGTTCGACGGAAACAGAAATAATAAACGAGTTTGAAAAATGACTCATGTTTTCTTATTATGTTATTCAATAGGAATTTGTAAATGAGAACGTGTTGAGGCGCGGAGTCGATATTTTTAGTTAGTGTAGTAGCGCTAAAACTCCCACATGAAATACATTGCTTATGGACTTCCCGTACTGCATTCTGAAAGTGAAATCAACTATAGTTCGTATCAACAGGACGTATACATAACATCCGATAGAAAATTCTGAAAGATTCAAGGGGGCAGACAAATATTCCTGGAACACCTTTTTAAACACGTGTTTCTTCTGAACAGTAATACGTAATGTTATTTAACTTACAGGTCACCATATGGAACAGGAACGATTGAATTATCGCATAATGCACATAATATTACCCCGGAAGAATGGTCCAGTTATCCTCAAGAAGCGTAAGTTCTCTTTTTAAGTGGTATCAACATCTTCATCATTAGCGAATGTCAGGTTTACATAACAAATACGGTAGGTTTTGACGGGTAATGATTTCGATACCCTCTAAGGAAACGAACCCGGAACCTTAGTTTTGTAAACTAAAGCACTAATCACTATGTTACGGATGCAGCTTACTATTTATCATTTAATATGTTAATAATGAGGAATTTGTTAGAGGTATTGTATTCCTTTACTTTGTTCAGGTGTATAATCCTTAAAGAAAATGATGGCAAAGTGTAGACATAGATAGGCAATACCTACACACTCTTTTTTTTGCGGATAATCAAAAGGTTTTAACAACGAACCAGTTTAACATAGTAATATGATAACAAATATGACTGAGGTTGAAAAAAAACCAACATGAAAAGTTTCCTTTTAAGGTATTGAAACTTTACTCCAGAGTAATATTTTCTGTTTCTATTATGCAAAAGGTTTTGAGAAGTACAACGAAACAGAAAAACATTTCTACTATTGGCCGTTGGATTAATAAGATGTAAATACATATTTTGGTTTATGTAAATTGTTTTACAGTCAATATTCTACCGCAGACATAGAACTGGGTAGAGCAATCAGCAGAAGCGACATCACTTCTGCTGATGTCAGAAGTGATGTCGCGTGATCTCTCCATTTATTTCCATTGTTCAAATAGTCTTCAGTTTAGCGAAACAATCTAAAAAAATGAGTTAAAATAAGTTAGCCGAAAGCGTTTTTAGAAGATAGGCAGACCCACAACTTTTGATGTACAACAGAACGAATGTAGGAAATGACGTTACCAAGTCATACAGTACTAAAATCAAGATAAATGTGCAACAAAACTTATTGACAATCTCATTAGATAAAAAACGTTGATGCGAGTATTTTAGTAACTTTGTATTAATGCATCTTATTTTTCCTCCTAATGGTTGATTATATCTTAGATTGTTGGGAATAAATTGTAAAATTACAATGGATTTACTACTGACCACTTGTGTTCTTAGCGTCGTCGTTTAGGGCGAATTACAAAGCCGTTTGATTCCCAAAATAAAAAACGTTAACAAATTAGCAACCCATTGGCCCAATGATGTGAGGATTATGCACGGTTACTATACTAAAGTTCTAGTGAAGTAATCGTAGGATTATGTATGCCGTGTAAATGAGGCGTAGTCTTGTACAGCTCAGACCAACCATTCCTAAGACAGTATGGCTAACTGAACTCCAACCATGAAAGTACGGCAATAATAACTGTCTAGTATAAAAATCCGTATAAAATTAACTTTTTTACTAGGATTTGAACCATGAAACCTTCAACACCGAAAATGAGCAGTTGATACAAACAAGCTGCAGTCAGCTGTTAAACAGCTGATTTTCGAAGTGACTTATTCACCATTTACCAACCAGTAGGTTTAATGCAAAACCTACAAAAAAAACCTAATAATTTACTGCATAGATATATGAAAGAACAACTAGCAAGCGAAGATTGCTTTGTGACGGACCACTAATTTTATGATTAATGACAAAATATTCTAAAAACAATAAGCATATAATGTCAGATCACAATTTAGCATAATCAGTGAGTTAACCAGACACTCACCCGTTAAATTTATAAGAACTACGATTGCCTGTTTCAATAGTTTCGTGTTCCATTACAATATTCTATAGTATTAAAGCAATGTCCAGCAAAGTACGATATTGTTTATCTATATTTACGGATGTTGACATAAAAAAGTAATAACCACAAAAGTTTCTATTAGCGGAAGGATCAAGAGGTTTCAGCAAAATACCAGTTTAAAACATATAAATGTGATAACAAATATTATGAAGGAGGTTGCAAAAATACCAAAATGTCAAGTATAGCGGACGCCAAATAAGCTTGCCGGTGTAGCTGCGCGAAAGGTTCGGATTCAGTCGGTGGATTTCGTGTCTTAGTACCGAACTGCCTACTAAATCACAGACTCTGAACGTTGTAAAGTAAATTTTGTTGTACATACAACATATTACAGACTAATATTTTCAGGTCAGCTGATATTTAACGTGGCGAGAGCGACGTGATTCTGATCACAGCTAGTACAGCACTGACCCCCACCACTCGCTGAGGCAACCGAGCGCACCATTACCAAAATAAAACTTCTGCGCACTTTAGAAAACTGGCAAGCTTATTTGGAGTCCATTCTATACAAAACTTTACTCCATAGTAATAATTTCTGTAATTATTATGGAAAAATTTGATAAGTTATAAAGGGTAAAAGTGAAAAAAATATTTTCTAACATTGTCGTAGAACTACCAAGGTGTAAATATACTTTTAATTTACGTTAATTGATTTTACAGTCAATATTCTACTCCAGACTTACGACAGGAAAGTGCAGTGAGAAGAACCAGAAGCAATAGTAGCATCAGCAGCGACATATCACGGACACAAAACCAACAAGACAATAATACATACACAAGATCATATGAATCACTTCCATTGGGTTCGCAAGGACCCTACCCAACGTAAGTCTCCTGGATTAAAACAAATATTATGTGCATCTCTAATGTAGCCCTAGGACCAAAAAGATGGTAACTATTGCCCAAATGTTATAAAACTTATAAAAGATCGTCTAGAAAGCAACATACGAACGAAAATTCGCAAAATAAACGAAAAAAAGAACAGCGCATCAACAGCTATCATACTCTGTTTATAACTTGATGGCCTCCGGCAGAGAGGAGCAATACGCGGATTGTAAAACTATTTCAGAAAATATTTCTAATTTTTTAAGTAACTAAAACTTGTCAGGAATGACGATTTTTATAAAACAAAGTATTTTACAAGTTTTTGTTCAATAAACATATTTTGAAATACACGCTTTATGAGGTAATGTGTAATGCAGTAAAAGTTTGAAGAAAAAACTGTCCTCGTAACTTAAAAAGTAATGATTATCTGTTAAATGTTATTGCATCATAGTTTTCTATAATTATTTCAGAATAAACCTGCCAAATATTATGTTAATCCGTGAAATCGTTGTTGAACAATGATGAAGTATTTGAAAAAAATACGGTTTTTTCTTCAAAAACAAATTTTTTACTTAAGTATTACCTCATTAAGCGTGTGTTTTTCGCAATAATTTTATAGAACAAAACATACGTTTAATTTACGTTAATTGATTTTACAGTCAATATTCTACTCCAGACTTACGACAGGAAAGTGCAGTGAGAAGAACCAGAAGCAATAGTAGCATCAGCAGCGACATACCACGGACACAAAACCAACAAGATACATACACAAGATCATATGAATCACTTCCATTGGGTTCGCAAGGACCCTACCCAAAGTAAGTCTCCTGGATTAAAACAAATATTATGTGCATCTCTAATGTAGCCCTAGGACCAAAAAGATGGTAACTATTGCCCAAATGTTATAAAACTTATAAAAGATCGTCTAGAAAGCAACATACGAACGAAAATTCGCAAAATAAACGAAAAAAAGAACAGCGCATCAACAGCTATCATACTCTGTTTATAACTTGATGGCCTCCGGCAGAGAGGAGCAATACGCGGATTGTAAAACTATTTCAGAAAATATTTCTAATTTTTTAAGTATCTAAAACTTGTCAGGAATGACGATTTTTATAAAACAAAGTATTTTGCAAGTTTTTGTTCAATAAACATATTTTGAAATACACGCTTAATGAGGTAATGTGTAATGCAGTAAAAGTTTGAAGAAAAAACTGTCCTCGTAACTTAAAAAGTAATGATTATCTGTTAAATGTTATTGCATCATAGTTTTCTATAATTATTTCAGAATAAACCTGCCAAATATTATGTTAATCCGTGAAATCGTTGTTGAACAATGATGAAGTATTTGAAAAAAATACGGTTTTTTCTTCAAAAACAAATTTTTTACTTAAGTATTACCTCATTAAGCGTGTGTTTTTCGCAATAATTTTATAGAACAAAACATGCGAAATACTTTATTTTATAAAAATACGTCATTTCCGACAAATTTCAGTCACTTAAAAAAAATTATATGTAAGTTTTTTGAAATGGTTTTACAATCCGCATATTGTTCCCCTCTGCCGGAGGCCATCAAGTTCTAGACAGCCAGTACAAATGACAACTGAGAGGTGTGGAACGATGAATTTGAAGATAGCTTTACAGCTTAGTACGCTAAACCCTATTTACAGGTGGCGGCCGCTTTATTTCTGTTATCATATAAATGAATACACGACTATTAAAACTATTAATTATAAAAAGATAAAGATGTATTACATCGGAGGGGCATAACAAGATTTACTATCGATAAATTCATTAAATTTATAATTGGATTCATCGAATTGGTGCACGACTGTAAATTTTGGGCCATGATTTCAACGTTAGATGATATGCCAGATAAATGATATTTTTGAAAGAATTAGCGAAAGTAAAACCATCGCCTGGATCTATTTTTTGGATTAATTTTTTGTTTGTTAAAAATCTCTTTCATTTGTTGTAAGGCTTTACTAAATAAACTAGGAGTAAAGTCGTTTACTAATGGCTTCTTTGCTGAGTGGAAAAGTATGCTTCTCAGCATTCCAGGCCCTCCGAAAAGCAGTTACCTTCTACTCTGCAAATGATATCATTACTTCATTCACCAAAGGGTCTGGCTGTATAATGAAATCCATGACTCTCAGAATAGATAACTCTGATTAGTATCTTTTACATCTCTACCTCTTCTGTTCTTACATACTTCAGTCATGAAACAGGCTGACTACGTGATAAGATAAAGAACTATTTTTTGTAGCCCTGGAACTAGCAGACCGAGGGCAAATAATTTAACAGTTCACCTGCCTCTTATATACACACATACATAACTCACCAGGTAGGATATTCTACGAAAATTGAGAACAGATTTCCACGTAAGATTTGGCTATAGGTTCCAACTGGACGAAGGATACGAGAACGAGAAAGGTGAAAGGAGTGGACGAACGTTGTTACGAGAGTTACAGAAAGAAGGGGTCAAGGGATCAAGATGTGTTTAGTAGGAATTCATGGCGTTTGGGCTGCGGTTAAAGGCCTAGTGCTGTAAAACCGCCCCTGTAATTATAAAAAAAAGATAAGATCTATCGAAATTTCCGGAATTCGTTTATTTTCACGAACAGTTGAATTTGTACATACAAAAAAATGTTTTTACACTTTAACTTTTGTTGATTTATTTACTTCAAAATTTTATTGGTGGCAATTTTTAAAATTTTCATCTTCCGTCACAACAAACGGTTGTCGGATTCGGAATCTACACAAAAAGTTAGTGGGCTTAAATTGGGTTTGAAGTTCCGGTTTCGACTGGAAGTGGCCCAAAATTTTTGTAAATAATCAGAAAACTCTTTTTTGTAAGCAGCCAATCTTCAGAGGGCGTAAGTGAACGGAGAACGACCCAACAAAGAAGCGCACCACCATCACCAATTACTATTGACTACTTTAAACCAGACTTCCGGTAAGTTTTAAAAATTGAACACGATTTTATCAGGAACTCATTACAAATAATCGAGATGATCTTCAACTAATGAAGAAGCTCGAAGAGCGTGTGAAATGGGGGCTTCGTACGAGTATAAATGGAAGACAGAATACTCGTACGTTAGTTTGGGTGGATTTTCGAAAAATCTCTAATAGAGAATGACGAGATCGGTCATAGTGATCAGTACAAATAACTCGGGTCAAGTTTTTCGTACGAGGGAACGAGTTAGTAGGATAAGAATAAACCGTATAAATCAAGGTTCTGCTAGTTTGAATTGTTAAACTTGGTTCACTTGAAATACTGCCCTTTACCAGAGTAACATCCCATGCTAGAAATAACAATAGAAAATTTAATGAAATATTTAAGGCAAAAGTCCTAAAAACCCTTCCAGAATATAGTCCCTCCATTGTTGTTGTTTAGGTCATCAGCCGAAAGGTTGATGTGAACCAGTAGAGGTTTTACTAAGTAAAACGAGGAGTGAGTTAGTTTATGTCTGCCTTCCTCACTGAGTAGAAAGTACGCTTATCAACATGCCGGGCCCTATGAAAAGCACATATTTTCCACTCTGCAAATGACACCTTCACTTCATTCACCACAGGGTCTGGATGTATAATGAAATTCATTACTTTCAGAGGAGATAACTTTAGTGCTTTTACACCTCTACCTCTTTTGTTCTTAAACGATTCAGTCATTTAATTGGCTGACTATATGATAAGAAACAGAACTATTTATTTTAGCCCTGCGACGAACAGATTAAGTGTAAATAATTTGACACACCACCTATCTGTTATGGGCAGAGTCCCTCCATATAGTTTAGAAAGACAGAAACGGCTTATATTTAGACCCTAGGCGCTACTTCTAGCACACAGCTAAACAGGCCGCAATAACAGACTAGAATTCTATTAATATGTCCGAAATATCAATTATAACTTCAAACTTCCCACATTTCTCGTCTACAAATATAATGCCATAATTCCCTTATACAACTAAATGTGTTTTCTTATATGTGTTTATGATTCCCTTCATAAACACCATGTTATCAATATCGACCATCTTATATTACAATAGCCACAGCAAACCCTGCCTTCAACGTCTGAAGAAGGCAACACGCCTGGAACATTATAACCATGTAAGTCCCCTATGTAATCAACTTTATTTCTTTTTCTGTCTGTGTTAAAACATTATTTAGTACTTTACATACAAAGTTTTTCATTTCAGGTTTTCAGAATCAGCTTTTACATCAACTTCTTTGAGCGCACCTTCGACAGAAATGAAACCCATTGAAACAGGCGGGGGTACATTTGGGTAAGTAATTGTACCCCAAAAATAATATTACGTATTAAAGCAATCGTTCCATGAACAAATTTTTCTTCTTCTTTGTCTTCCCCGTCGCTTTCTTGTACCATGCCCTTTCAGGACGTTGGTAACCAACACAGCAATTTCAATTTATTGGCAGACAGCCTAAAAAGCGCACTCGCTTATATAACTATAATATATAGTTTGTTTTATTTTAAGTGGCATTAACAGCTTTGTCACTAGCAAATACTGAGGTCTACATACAAGGTACGGTAGATTTTAACGGTAATGATTTCGATTTTCTAATGAAACGAACCCGGAACTTTCGTTTTGTAAACTAAAACACTCATCACTATTTCAGGAATGCAGCTTACTATTTATCATTTAATATGCTCACAATGAGGAATTTGTTAGATGTATTGTATTCCCTTACTTTGTTCAGGTGTATCTGAATCCTTAAAGAAAAGTACGGTAAAGTGTAGACATAGATGGGCAATATCTACACACTCTTTTTTTGCGGATGATCACAAGGCTGTAGCAACGAACGAGTATAACATAGTAATACAGGGTGATTCACGAAGATATGCAGAAACTTTGGGAGCCCATTGTACATGTAAAAATAATGAAAAAAGTTTATATAAACATGGGTCCGGAAATGCTTCGTTACAGAGTTACGGCTAGCGAAAGATTTCGCCCGGATTTCAGCTCACCAGGTGAAATGAGGTCTTTCTGAAATTCTGGTAAGGTAGATTAAGGGGCGAATTCAACCGTTTCTTATGGTTTTTGACCTGATAAATTGAATAAAACAGGTCCCAGAACTGTAAGTTAAATAGCTTTTGAGAAAACCAGTGTCAAGTGCAAAAAATGGTGTGAAAAAAACACAATTTTTCATCTTTGTTTTTCCGGTTAATTTTACTTTGTACTGTTATGAATAAAAATTCGTTTAATCAAACATCTATTCGCTTTCTGTGTACTTTATTTACACCGGTTTGTTCACAATAAAATTTTCAACATGTTTTATTCAAAAATTTTAACTGTTTCTTGGTGAAATAACAAAGTTGTTCCTGCCCAAAGATTAAAAAATGTGTTTTTCACTCCATTTTTTGCATTTGACACTGGTTTTCTTAAAAAATATTTAACTTAAAGTTCTGGGACTTGTTTTATTCAATTTATCAGATCAAAAACCATAAGAAATGATTGAATTCGCCCCTTAATCTACCTTACCAGAATTTCAGGAAGACCTCATTTCACCTGGTGAGCTGAAATCCGGACGAAACTTTCGCTAGCCGTAACTCGGAAACGAAGCATTTCCGGACCCATATTTATATAAACTTTTTTCATTATTTTTACATGTACAATGGGCTCCCAAAGTTTCTGCATATCTTCGTGAATCACCCTGTATATAACAAATATGACAAAAGTTAGAGCAATATAACGGAACAGAAAAGCTATTTCTACTATTGTCGTTGAACTAATGAGATGTAAATACATATTTGGTTTACAAAAATTGTTTTACAGTCAACATTCTGAGCCAGACTTACAAATGGGCAGAGCAAAGAGCAGAGCCAGCAGCACCAGAAGTAGTATATCACAAACACCAACTCAACCAGACAATACCGGGTAAGAGATCTCTCCATTCATCACCATTATTCAAATAGACTTCAGTTTAGGAAAAGAATCTAAACTAACACGAGTTAGAATAATTTAGCCTCAAGCGTTTTCAGAAGATATGCAGACTTACAAATTTAGATGTACAATAGAACAAATGTAGTAAATGACGTTACCAAATAATACAAAATATACTTTACAGATCATACATACTAAAATCAAAATATAAATATGCAATCAACGTAATGACAAACTCATGAAATATCAAAAGCTAATGCTACTATTTTCAGGATTATAAAATAAATATTATTGTTTAGATCATCAGCCGAAAGGCTGGTTTGAACCTCTAGAAACTTAAATAAGTAAAATGAGGGGGGAAATGGTTTACCTGTCTTCCTCACTGATTCGAAAAGTATGTTTATCAGCATGCCAGGGCCTCCAAAAAGCATTTACTTCCATTCTGCAAATGACATCTTCACTTCATTCACCGAAAGGTCTGGCTATATAATGACATTCATTACTCTCAGAGGATATAATTCATACTAGTGCCTTTTACAACTCTACCTCTTCTGTTCTTAAATACTTCAGTCATATAATTGGCTGACCATGTGATAAGTAACAGAACAATTTTTTTGTAGCCCTGAAACTAGCAGATCGAGTACAAAATAATTTAACATTCTATCTGCCTGTTATGAGGTATAACATATTATCACCATACAATATGCATAAACTTAGTACAAAATCAATCCCTTCTCCAATCATGAATTGACAAGATACTGCGCCCACCCTGGAAGCAAAAACTTAATAATGATTGTTTTAGCATAGCTACCGCGTTTCTATCCATTAGAAGCAAGTTGACAAACGCCTAGTACTTTTTCGTAGATTTAAGTTATCGAATAATTGTGAAAATAAGTAAATAATTTATATTCTCTGTAAATATATTAACAAAATGTTTTTTTAGTCAAGAGACAGCAGGCTGGATTGAATTAGGCGCAACATTTACCCGGCGCGATGACACTTATCCCACGACCAGATCAACTGATTCTCTTCCGATCAATATGGGAAGCTACCGAACGTAAGTCTTATGGAATAAAACCATCATTATATACAGTCGTGAGTTTTAGCGGTAGTTCTGACTTTGAGAACACTGCGATAGAGTGGATAGCAGTGCGGGGTCATTATCGTACATTTCAACAAACATCGTACACACAGAAGTCACAACAAAAGTAAATCATTCCGTTGAGAAGTGGTTATTTAATTGATTATTACATTGAAATGGTAGTTTTACACATAACCTACATCTATCTTTCATGAAATGTTATTTTCAAATTTGAATTTACGTAGTAAGTGTATATTCACCAACACGGACGATGTTTTTAGTTACTAGTAGCAGTTAGGCTCGACCGGGCGAGAGACACCGTTTAACCTCACGATTTGTACACATTTAATTCAGTCTTTGTGTCAAAAGGGAGGTGACCACTGCACAACAGCAACAAAACTTATAAAAGAGCATCAAGAAAGCGACATTTAATTTGTGACAAGCGCTGTTTTTATGGCTACAAAAATACAATATTTTATAAAATATTACAAGAAATCTGAAAGAATAGGGGGTAGAGTGCAAATTAGAAGCAGTCAAACCAGTTAAGTAGAGACTAACCGTCTCACAATTAACAAGTACTATAACATGTCCGGTCTCATATGTCCACAGCTGCCTGAAACCTAGATCATAAACCGACCCTTGCACACACAAACACACACGCGCAGCAACCTGCCTTACCTGCGTTCTAGATTACATTCCTCAGTATTGAGTCCCCTACTAGGCGCTTGACTGCAATACTACTATTTTAGTTGTAATTATTTTTATGAAAATTGTATAATAATTTTCAAAATCTACGAATTATTCCTTGAAAAATGAGCCCAAACACGATATCTTTATGATAATCCTAAGCTTTTCCGATGTTGGATTTCATTCTGACTGCCGTTGTTCAATAATATTATAATAAATTTAATAACAATAATAATAATTATTATTATAAATGTAACAATTAATAGCATAATAAAATAAATAAAAAGTATAAATGTAGTACTATTAATTTTATAAAAACGACAGTGTTATTCAAATATGTTTTGATAAGATTAACGGAATAAAATGTAGTAATATGTAATTGTTACATATATAAAAATAATAATATTCATTGTTAAATTTATAATAATAATTATTAAATTTATTAATATTATTGAAAAACGGCAGTCAGAATGAAATCCGACATCGGAAATGCTTAGGATTATCACAATGGCAACGTGTTTGGACACATTTTTCAAAGAATAATAAGTAGATTTTAAAAAATTATTATAAAATCTTGATAAAGATATACAACCAACATGGTAGTATTACAGTCAAGTGCCTAGTACGTGACTCACTACTGAAGCTTATAGAACACCGCTAGGCAGGTACAAAATTGCGTGCATTTGAATTGTCAGTCCAAGTTTTCGCTTGCGTATGACTCGCGTGTATGTACGTTTCGTCCATGTAAACAATATAACGTCCCTGTTCTCGATAAGCCTTGATGTTTCTTAAGTAATTAAGTCGTAATTGTCTAATGTCATGTTTTTCTACCAGTAATTTTCGGTCGTTTTCCGTTTTCACCCATTTAAAACCAATCCTCTGCAGTTCTTTGCATAATGTTTCTTTACTTCCTGTGTATCCAGTGTCCTTACAAAACTTGTTATGAATTGTTTTTAAAGTAGGGATTGTTTTCTCTGTTACATGAAAATTTAACACTGTCCTACGTAAAACACTGCAGTCAAAATCATCTAACACTATTTTTCTATTTTGGTTTTTAAGCCGCTTTTTTAGTGAAACAAATGAACATGATTGTCCGTCAGCAATCTTTTTTTTTCTAAGGCAATTCTTCGAACGGTGCTCAAGCTGACCCCTGTCGCTGCAGCCACACGCTCTTGAACTTTGACAAACGGAATTACTGGGCTCCCGTGAATTGCCTCCTGGCGCATGAATTCTAATAGTGAGCCGATTATTTCACGTGCTTGAGAGTGAATAGTTTTTTGCTTCACTCTACTTTTTACACTCATAGCGCTGTTAATAAAATATTATGCTGTTTTTTAAATACACAAAAACACCATTTTAAATAAACACACAATTACACTTTTTTTAATAAACTAACACTAAAACACTATTTTCAAAAACACAATTACACTGTTTTAAATAAACTGGTTTTCGATAACGCATAAAAGAAAATTACGTCTTACAGTATGTAAGGTACTATTCTAAGGAAACCGACTGGATTACAAAACCGAAACACTACTTTTTTGACCCACTGTACGGATGTTCACTCTTCGGTGACTGGGAACGCACTGGCTCTGAAACCCCCCACTACTTCCTTTGCTACTGCGCATAACAACTCATATCTCATTTGGAATGAGTTGGCCTATACAGGGGTGCTGCGCGCGCGTGTGTGTAAGGATCGGTTTATGATGTAAGTTCCACGGAGCTGTGGATTATTATAACTACAGTTGCCTATTCGAATAGTTCCGTGTTCCATCAGAATACTATTCAACATTAAGTATACTGTTGAATAGTAATAGTAAACTTACACTTAAGTACAAGAAGTTACAGTAAATTAGAAACGGAAACGACGCAAACTGCACAGCTTAAAAATAAACCATCTTCATTTTTAATTCAATCTAATAAATAGAGAAAATTTTGAATGAATAAGTAAAAAATCTCTTAAAAGTTACGGAAAATTAACACAATATTTATACGGAATGTCCAATCTTGGATTAGTAAGGTTATGCAGTTGCATAGAACGCAAAACATTAGGGCTGGTCAGGGCTTTGCTTGGAGTCGTCAAGGAAAACTGCAAAACCGAACACCAATACTATTTCATTTAACTATTTCTTATAAAATTATTTACTATTGAACATAACAGAGACAATAGAAAAAGCTAATTTCAAGAATCAACTGTAAAAACACAAAATTTAAAAGAACCCAAGCACCTTGTAGTAAATTTAAAGTTAATTTTCTTTATATTAATACATAAAACAAAATGTTGTTATGAAATGCTTTAGGGGAAAATACTCCGTTTTTTATCAACATTTTTTTTTCTTATCGAAAAGCTTCAAACATTCATTACTATTGCTATGTTTATATTAAAAAATTCTTTTACTTTCTTATGTAACACTACGAGTGTTACCCAATACAAATAATTTTTCTTATCGAAAATGGACTCGCTGAATACACACGTAATGAAAAATGAGTAAAAATAGACAAAAAATATCAAGTACAAGTTAGTTCAGTACTTAAGGGGAGTGGTTCACCGAAAAAAATATTGATTTTTGTATTTTTTTACATTAATCAATAATTTAAAACTTCTCTTTTTAAAATGACGGTAATTTTGTAACAATCTGATAGATATTATTTTTATTATTGTACTTTTTCTGCGCTTATGTTACAACAAATATAATTACAAGTATACCTCAATTTCTTAGTTATTCTTATCTTTAAAGCGGAATTTCTGAAAATTTTATTTTCTTACTTCAAATTGCCCTTTTCTTAGTTCCTACTGCAGATATCAGTGTGGAATATTTACTGTGGGTTTCTTACCGTAAGGTGATAGTTTTAACATATCCAAATGTAAAAGTTTTGTATAGAAGATGAACAAAAAATTTTTAATCGGCGAAAAACAACTCGTATTTCTCAATATCATGCATTAAATATAAGATGGATATGTTAAAATGTAGAGAAAATTTTGTAGTTTTATGTAAAAAAAAAAAAAACAGAAATAAATTATCTTTAGTGTTCTTTAAGATACGTGCACTTTCATTAACACTGTTATTATAGGGTGAACCACTCCCCTTAAAGTACCGAATAGATACTTCAGGCGTTTTTCCTTTGTCTAGTTCGTATCGCCAGGACCGATACATAACATCCCATAATCCTGAAAGTTTCTAGGCAAAAACCAAAATTCCCAGAACATTTTAAATACTTGTTTCTTTTGAATAAGAATACTTAATGTTACTAATCTTGCAGGTCACCAGATGCAACAGTAACGATGGAATTACCCAGTAATGAAGATGTTATTAGTCCGGAAGCAGGAAGGTCCAGACATCCTCAAGAAGCGTAAGTTCTCTTTGTAGTAGGAAAATTACAATTTAACCAGTATTACAATCAATAATACTTCGATTTTTACTTCAATTGGCATTAACATCTTAGTCATTAGTGAACGAGGTCTACATAACAACGTAATGATGTTTTAAAGCGTAATGATTTCGATACCCTCTTAGGAAACGAACCCGGAGTCTCCGTTTTGTAAACTAAATCACTAACCACTATGTCACAGATGAAGCCTACCACTTATCATTTAAATTGTTAATAATGAGGAATTTGATACGTGTGTTGTCTTTACCTACAGTTAGGCATTTGTTCCTAGGGTAATTCATTTTTATTGCCCGAGTGCTGTTATTTAAATATACGCGCCCTGCGCCCCTTAATCTCATCTCAACTAAGTTCTGATCTGTGCTATGACTGCGCGATCCAATAATACGTCACCTATGCATCCTCTACCCTACCTACTTCCGTTTGTTCTTCTCCTTCCCATTTGTGAACTTGACTTGCTTGAGTATGCACCCGTCACCGCTTCCTAGCTATGCATTCTGTTGTCGATTATCAAGGCTTTCAACGTTCAACCGGCGCCTGTTCCCGTTCCAAAGGCTACGTTGTTCATGTAGACTGTAATTTCTGGTAAGTGACTGTTTGTATATCCTGGTTAAGTTGATTTTACTTGTCAATTCCTATTCGTTCCTTTTCCTACGTTAATTGTACGCGCTTCTATCCTCGTTTTTCCTCTTTTTATTTACGTTTACCGCAGTGCATCACGTTTTGCGTTAATTCTCATATATTGGTCGTGGGTGTTGACCTTAATAAATCACCCTGGTTCTCCGGAAAATTTACCGGATTAAATAAGTTATTAAAAATTGTATCTCTTTCAAGTATAGCTCGCGGTGCTTAACGTTTTGTAGCCGATACTTAACACCTACTTTGTTAAAGATTTATATGAATATAGCTTCAAAGAAAAGGACGGCTAAGTGTAGATAGATAGATAGATAATATTTTGTACACCCCTTTTTACGGATGATTGCTTTAGGAACGAACGAGTTTAACATAGTTACATAATGCGGAAAGCGGGGGTTCTAGGGAAATGGGGTCTAAAAAGTAACTACTCGTACTTAAAGTTGACGTATCTACCGACTGAAAAAATGATGCGATCTGAAAATACGAGGATAAGGAATAGAAGTTTTTGATGAGTACAAATACTTTGATGTAGTGCTGAGTAATGAAGGGAATAGCAGAGCATCACAGGAAAGGGCAGTGCAAAAGATGCACGAAGGGTAGTCACATAGATGCAAAATTTCGTTTTGTGGTCAAAAGAAATTTGATTTAGAACTAAGGAAACGATAGGAAAAGTCATAGAGCAAATCATTCTGACGTACGGTGGAGAAACATAGCAATGCGAAGAAAGTAATAAAAGGGTAATTGCAGCTGTGCACATGGACTTTTGGAGAGAAGTTATCGGATGTCGAGGTTAAACCACAAGAGCAAAAAAGAAATTTGGGAAAAGTATGCCAAATAGCATGTCAGATGAAAAAGAATGGGATATCCGTCTTCATATTTTGCTGGGCCAGCAAAATATGGAACTGGACCCCAACGGAGAGAAGGACGAGAGGATGCCCAGCAAAGCAATGGAAGAAGAGGAATGGAGGCGATGACCAGTAGAAGCTACCGGACGGTGATTGGATGGATAGAGCGGCTTGGCATTTTGGAAGCGAAAAACGGTAATAATAGCTGCAAAAAATATTAATAATGAAAAAAAATCCGTCACCCAGAAGCTGTATAGACCAATCAGATTTCTTTCGTGAAAATTTTTGAATACCCTGGTTATTTGCGATACGGAACAGTAAGAAATGTGTATGTATATTGGTTAAAAAAAAATTTTCAGTTTAATTTTAAATACTATTGATGGTCCAGTAGCGTCAATATCGATACGCCTGTGTTATCATCTTGGCTTCACTCTATTTAATGTCCCCTTAATATTGTAATCTTTTCAGTTTAACGTCAGTGGTTTTTTTGAATGATTTAGATTTTTAGATCGAACAATTTATAACGTAAATTAAAAAAAATGTAATTACAAGAAAATATTATTTCTATAATCATTGATTTACTCATAGAGTACAATTATTTAATGAAATCTATTATTATTATAGTGCTGAAGTCGGCCAGAAGCGAGGTAGACCACGGATGGCTGTTCCTACAAAGTAAGTAGTTCAAAGAAAACTACGTAATTCACTTACTTTAGCGTTAAAAATACATTTAAGCTAATTACGTTCCTTCACCAACCGACGCGTTGATGGAATGGATTCCACAAAGTCGTACAATTCGGTTACCGCTCAGTACTTGTAACAAGTTGTACTAGGAACAGGAAATTTCTGTTCAGATCCAAGACTAGATTACAGAGTGTTAGAAACAATTTGTGAATTTCCGGATTGTAGAGGTTAAGACTCTACCCAAGACCGAAAACATCAATCTTTATTGTTATCCGACAATTATATTTTAATCATCAGCTGTAGAGGAAAAGTATTGAGACAATATCTAAAGGGAATGTGAGTTCAAGAATTTTCGAGAAGGACCGAGATTTTAAAAATGTTAACGTAAATGATAAGAGTGATAGGCCTAAATAGGGTTCCACGAAATAGTTATAAATGGTTATGTAGGTAGTACTGGTAGGTCTGCCTATTGTTGTATTGTACGGGTATTGTGAAAGAGCCGGGTACCTATTTATAAAATTGGCCTTTTTGTAACACATTTTATTCAGTCCTAATTTGTTTACGGTTTGTAAAGATTTATCCGGAACCCGTCAGAAGAGTTTTATATTTTTATTGTTATATTGAAAATCTCTGTCCTTTTAGTGAATTCCACAGCGTCAGCTATACAAGGAGCCGCCGAGTTCAGTATTTGATCTATCTTTAACGAGCGTTTGTTGGGTAGTGTGAACAGTGCATTAGAGAAGGTCGACGTTACTGTGAATTCCTGTCTATTGTTTAACGTTTATTCTGTATCATTTTCGTAAGTAGTATTTAGTAGATTGGTTAAGTCTATTTATTGTTAATAGTTAATTATAATTAATTATTTATTATAGGTATTTAATTGTAATTTACTTGTAAATTTTTAGTCACTTTATTATTGTAATTATTTAGTTGTAATAAATACTAGAATTTTAAACCATAGTGCGTTCATTATTTAATTTACCCAGATCCCGAAGTAGACCTTAGATAAGTGGCACAGTATTTATTTCTGCAGTAAACAACAAAATCTACTAACTAAATTAGCGAAAAAATTAATTTAGTTTACAAATAATTTTCATAACTTACAAGTTTCTTTGGATACATAAAACTTAAGCCATTTCGACGTTACAGATTCTTCAACTTACCTGAAAAAATAAACAAAATGTTTTGTTAAAACCTAGACAAATTTTCTATAAATTCAGACTTAATAGTAGACAAGAGAAATTCCAATACGGCAGTAATCATAAAAGGATAGCAGAGAAAAATGTATTCAGTAATAGAACAGTGTTTTTACTTTTTCTTGCCTATATGAATATACAACAGAAGCAAGGAAAGTACTGTTTTCATGTAGATTTTTCGAAATTGAGTTTTCACCGGATATACACGGTTTCAGACCCCCTGAACTAAAAAAAATGTTTTTAGCTTAGCGATTGGTCTGTGTGTGTGTGTGCGAGTGCGCGCGCGTGTGAACAAAATATCTAAAGAACGAAACATTGTACGAAGTTAACATTTGAAACTTTAGTTAGGTACTACTACCGGACCCGACACGAACATTTTCATCAAAATCGGTCAACCGGAAGTAGTAGTTTATTCGTGTCATTTTTCACTTTTAGAATGCATTTTACGAAAAACGTTTATATAATAAAATTTATAGAAAAGTAAACGATCTACAACTTTTATTCTAAGAATTTTTCTCTATAGATTCAAGTTTAGCGTGAAAGAGTGATTTTTCCGTAATATTAAGCCAAACTAAGGTCGGTTTTTATTTTGCATCATTCAGTCATGATTATAATTAGATTGTTTGTTTTTTGATTGTTAATTTTTGTTTATTTTTATTACTAATATTATTCGTTAGTTGCATTGGCACGAGAAAGTCGTGTGATTGTTTCACACCAGATTTTTAATGTTATAAAAATATATTTGTTTACAGATCACGATCATTACCGAACCCAACTTCATATCTTACGCCTCCGCAGAAATCTACCGCAAAGTAAGTTTAGTCTACATGTTATTGTTATTTGAGTAAAAAGTTTGCCTTTGTTTGTAACGAGAGGTAAAGGGAGAAAAGCAACAGTGCGCATGCGCACCTGCTTTAATTTCAGTACAACAAACACAACAACTTAATCTACACCCAGAGCATATACAGTATATCGTGGAACCTTTTGTAGGTTAACTGTACGAATACGATATAACTGTTTGTTACCGTGAACAGAAATTTTAGTGTCTCGAAAACGTGGGCAGACTATTCACAGTGCTGAACGAAATCTAATATGCAGGGTAATAATGCTGTGAAGTTGAAACTAAACAAAAATGCCTTTCCCTGCCTTTTCACAAAAGCCATGAGCGAGTGGCTAACTACAGTGATGTTTCTCTTTCCACAATTCGAAAAATAAAGAAGGCATTAAAGACGTGAAGAAGCTATTCTTCAACAGCTTTGTTGACATCTGGTAAAAAAAGGAAACGGTTTGGTAGATACTAGTGAAACTGATAGAGAAGATGCCGGTGACAGCAATAGTACAGAAGACGATTTATTCGTAGAAAACTTTGCTCCAATGGAATAAGGTAGCTTGTAATTACAGAAAATCAAAAATTTCTAGTCATGTGTAATGTCTATAGGCAATATTACAGGTTACATTAATTTTTTATAAGGTTTATGAAAAAAACATTTTCTCGGAATAAACCACAGCTTACAAAACGTATGAAGAAACTGCACAGTAGTGAAATGTACGAGTAGTGTCTCACTACTGAGTTTGGCAGCACTACAAATTTTCACTTCCCTTCCTCACAGCTCATCCATACGCAAAAGGCAATCTCGTGACTTCAGTATCTATACCACTAAAACTTTATCTAATTTGTCACTATCACAATACTGCCCGTTCCCAAGCTTTGTGCAGCTGTGAGGTATGCATTACGTCACTACTACTGTGAGAGATTGCGTTAGTAGTTGTAGTAACGTTTTACTAGTATTATGTTTGTGGTAGTCACGGGTACTATCCAAACTACATATATTCTGTGTCGCCGTCTACAGCGAATAGTCAAAACAACACCCACGTATGTCACTGCACTAGGCAGCCGACTGCCCAGCGAAGGCAATGAGATGATTAGTACAGTGTTATGACGTAACAGCAGTCTGGTACTTCGTCTGTCCCCTTCATCACGCAGCTGAACAAAGCTTAGATTCATACAGTACTTTCTCATGATGTGTTCGACAAATTGAAGAGCTGAGTGGATGAAAGCGCTGTGTCATTTTTTTTAAAACGTTTTTATGATTGATGAATATTAATTGCCTATTTAGTTACTTAGGTGGCATAGAATGCTCTATTTCAACAGTTTAAGGAAATACTAGAGGATCAAGGGCATGTACCATATAATTTTGTTTTGTATTGAATACAGGGATAAAGATCATCTTGTTCCTCTAGAATAGAAGACATAATTATTTTACACATTATCAATAACAGTTAACTCTAGTAGTAATAAACATTAAACGTCATCAATCAAAAATATTATTAAAAATTTTTTTAAAAGATTTTCTAATGAAAAACTTTATCTAGTATTATTGAAATAGCCTACTGTTTATCCATTCTCAAAGGAAACAGAATTTTTGTGAATAAAGGAATTATATGCAGAGGAAAGTTTTAAGAAAACTCATATACAGGTAGAAGAATAATGTTAAAAAGCAAAATTTAAAAAATGTTTAAATTCATTTATAATTTTTCCTGAAGGGAAAATAAGTAGGTACCAAAACACAACAAACTCACAAAAAGTTGGGAGCCTTAGATTTTTGATCGCATTTTCCTCAAAACCATTTGTAATATAACACCTTCATCCGCTAAGGTCTTCAATTATTAGTGAACTTATGGTTTTATGCCCGTTGGAATGCAGAACCGTCTAATTTTTAGTTTCTCGTGTTCTACATGTATTATAGGTATGTAAGGTTTCATGTAGCATTTTCGAAATCGAGTTTCTACCAAAAATACACATTTTCTGGCTCCCTGAACCCAAAAAAGTTGTTTTCACCGATTGGTCTGTGCGTGCGTGCATGTGAAAACAAATTACCCCTAAAACGGAAAATCCTACGACGATGAAACTTGGAACTTAATTTATGTACCACATTAACATTATGATACCCAACACGAACATTCTTACAAAACGAATTAAAATATTTTTGAAATAATAAAGTTCTTTTAAATATCAATAAATAAATTAATTAAATTTTAAGGTTTAGAGATTACAAAACTTTTTAATTTCTTAACTATCTAGATAATTTCTCGCGTTTCTAATAACCTAATAAATTTTTACATTTTCCCTTTATTAAATAAACCGAAATTATTTTATATCAGACAAATAACTAAATATATATTTTTAATTACGGTAACTTAGGTACTAACAATTTTGTTTACTAAACTGAGAATTTTTACAATTAATTAATATGTTTGAATTATATGTAATTTGAATAACAGCTAATTCTTTCTAATTTATTTTATCAATTTACTAGCATGGCCCGCGCGGCTTCGCACGCAAAACATGTGTAGGACCTAATTAATTTTTTTTTAATAAATATGTATCAGAAATTGTCTAGCTGCTACATCGACTGTATATATACTACATATGTCTCTTGTTCTTCTCCCCTTTCAACTACTGTCTTTCTGTAACTTGATGGCCTCCGGCTGAGAGGAGCAATATGCGGATTTTTTTTTATTGAGTGATGATGCCTACATAAGCCTTGGGCTTGTGCGTAGGTAATGATATGTGGTGATTTACAGATGAAAAAAATGCCAGACCTGACCGGGAATCGAACCCGGGACCCCGGCATAGTAGCCAGTTGCTCTGACCACTACACCACGGGTAGTGATTGTAAAATCATTTCGGAAAACATTTCTAATTTTTTTAAGTAACTAAAACTTATCGGAAATGGCGTATTTTTATAAAACAAAGTATTTCACATGTTTTTGTCTACAAAATTATTTCTACAAACACGCTTAATGAGATAATGTATAATGTAGTAAAAGTTTTGTTTTTGAAGAAAAAACTGTCCTCGTAACTTAAAAAGTAATGATTTTCTGTTAAATTTTATTGCTTCATCGTTTACAATTATTGCAGAACAAACCTGCCAAATATTATGTTAATCCGTGAAATAGTAGTTAAACAATGACGATGTATTTAAAAAAACAGTTTGTTCTGAAAAAAAAAACTATTACTAAATTATATATTATCTCATTAAGCTTGTGTTTTTCGAAAGAATTTTATAGAACAAGAAATACGCGAAATACTTCGTTTTATAAAAATACGTCATTTCCGACAAGTTTTAGTAACTTAAAAAAAATTAGATGAATGTTTTCTGAAAAGGGTTTACAATCCGCACATTACTTCCCTGTATCGGAGGCCATCAAGTTACAGACAGACAGTATCTACTACAACAATAAGTATATACACACGCACGCACGCGCGCGCGCACACACACACACACTTACATATATGAAAATCTTCATTAAGGCCCTTAGGGTTATCATTTTTGAAGATTAAAAAAATATTGCTGTGAATATAAATACGAATCGCTGTCAAAATTTCATGAAAATCCGCTAAGTAGTTTTGGAAATTAGCCTGCACAAAAAACAAGCTTTATCTTTATAATAGTACAGATTATGTATTTTACAAGTAAGTTGGGACAATTTGAATCTTTTTCAGACCTCAAATGAATACGAAAGACGTAACAGTCCAAACTGCACAAGTTCAGGGTGATGGGTAAGTATTTATTAGTAATTTTTTAATCTATGAATCGCATCGATATCATTAGCAACTACTATAGTTGATTTCATGTTCAGAATGCAGTACTGGAAGTCCGTAAGCAATGTATTTCATAAAATGGGAGTTTGAGCGCTACTACACTAAGTAAAATTATCGACTCCGCGCCACAACACGATCTCATTTACAAACTTTATTGAATAACAAAATACAAAAACATCAGTGATTTTTTTTTAACTTGTTTATTATTTCTGTTTCTTCCGACATATGACTTATCTATATCAAATTACAGATAAAATTTCATATTATATAACAAAATAATAAAATACATATGTCGTCGTAGAAAGAAAAAGGTTATATGATGTGAAACACAAAAAAATGTGACGAGATTTACTGTCCATTTCTTTATTGTAGATACCCGAGTTTGGAGCCTTGTTTCTTCAAAACCGCTTGTTCAATTTTAACGTACTATACACCAAAATTTAGCTAATTTAAATCTGCGTTGTTACATGTTAGTTTCATATTTTTTGCGTTTATTAATAATCCGATATCAAGATGAGAAGAGAAAAAGAGCCGGTTTTTTGTTACTGCAACACATTGGATGCATTTAGAGGCTTATAACTCAAACAACGCTCACCGATTCATTTGAGTTTCGCCGGAGTATAAACCTGTATGTTGTTATTGTACCTACGAAATTTCAGATTTTTAGCGTATTTAAATTTTGAGTAATTAGTAAAATCTGAATCCCTGTTAACTCCGAAACCGCTTATCAATTCGGCAATTTCAAAATACTGTGACAATATCGTAAAGACATGGTTCGCGTAATTTCTAGAATTTCATTCATGGAAATAGTAAAGAGAGGATAATAGAGTGAAAATAAGTGACAATAGGACAAGAGGAACAATGAGGTGGCTATAAAGGTATGCCTATTCATAGAAGTTGTTTGAAAGGACACTGCGCTATTATTTATGAAAAGGTCGGCCTGTAACAACAGCTTCTATTTACAAAAGACCTATTGTTGACTTGTTTACAATAGATTTTTCTAGCACTCATTTATACAGGGTTATTTTTTGTACTTTATCATTTGCATGGAGTTTCTCTGCTTTTTCTGGAAGGATCTTTTTAAATGAGTATATAAAGAGACCCCCCCGAGCGCGGTCAGAGTCAGCATTCGTTTGATCTTTGACGAGTGGCTACGGGCGTTATTCAGGTTAACGGTTCCGAGCATTGTGTTGGTCAACGATTGTTTTACCGTTTTTGTTTGTGTGTGTATTGTGAAAAGTTGATGTGATCTGTATTAAATTCAGTTTTTGTGTATTTAGTTTTATTTTGTATGTGTATTCTAGAAAATTGATTGTAAGTAGTGCTAAGTAAATTATTAAGTTATTTATTGTTTATTATTTATTTTAAGTAAATTATTAAGTTAGTTATTGTATTACTTTATTATAATTAGTTTATTATTTATTTTGTAAATCGTTTAGTGTAATAAATATTTGTAATTGTAAACTTTAGTGTAATAATTATTTAGTAACCAAGATCCCGAAACGGACCTTAGCGATAAGTGTCACAATAACATTGTATTCAGTATAAAAAATTAACACAAATTACAAATTCATTAATATTATGGAACAGCGATTGCCAGTTTTCGGTAGAATTGTTTAAATACGTATTTAAATAATAGTTGATTATGCTACGTGGGGGGTGGGGTGGAAAAACCCTAACCATGTTGCCGCCGCGTTGTAAATCGGTAGGCCTACTACCTATTTTTATTGGCATACCTGGGACCTGTCCCTCCAGTATACGCATAACAAACATGACAATGCAATGTTAATACCCATTCATCATTTACTTACAATTTTCAACTAAACTACTTGTATGTTACGTCGGAAAGCGACTTTAGCAGGAAGAGAAAAGAACACAACCGATTAAAAGACGTGGCAACATGGTTAAGCTTCCATCCCCGCAGCATCTACCATTATTTAAATATTTAAAAAATTGTACCAAATAACTGGTCAATCGCTGTACCATAACATTAATGAATTTGTATTAATTTTTTTATACTGAATACAAAAGTTTTTTGAAATTGTCGAATAAATGATCGGTTACGGAGTTAACAGGGGTTCAGAATTTTACTAATAACTCAAAATTTAAATACGCTAAAAATTTGATATTTCGTACGTACAATAATAAGATGCAGGTTTATATTCCGGCGATATCTCAAATAAACCGGTTGAACGGTGTTTGAGTTATAAGCCTCTAAATGTATGCAATGTGTTGTACCAACAAAAAAGCCAACTCTTTTTTTCTTCTCATCCTGATATCGGAATATTAATAAACGCTAAAAATATGAAACTGACATGTAACAACATAGTTTGAAATTAGCTAAATTTTGGTGTATAAAACGTTAATATTGATCAAGCGGTTTTGAAGAAACAAGGCTCCAAACTCGGGTATCTGTAATAAAGAAATAGACAGTAAGCGTTCAACTTTGTACGAGCGTATCTTATCTAAATATCAGAGTATAATAATAACATTTATAGCGTAATAAAATACAATTCATTAGGAAGCGAAAGAAATTTTTGATATAAAATGAGGTTGTTTGAGCATGGTAAGCGAAACTAAATAATTTTGCCCGTGACCTTCGGGTGGTTCGACGGAGGAGGGTTATTTTATTAGCTGTGCCTGATGTTTTCCGTACGCCTGATAACACAACGGGATCTCATAACACCTGTACTGCATTCTGATCGTGAAATAAAATATATGCTGTGGGATTTAGAACGCGGCTTTGCACCTGCAATACTTTCTAGACTCTGGCCAGGAATAAACCTGGGACCTTCCACTTTGAAGTCCAGCACGCTGACTATTACGCCGGTGAAGGCGGTTGAAGAAATAATTTTAAATAAACATAGGCTTGAAAACGCTTCATTAGCGAGTTATATAGTCAAAGATTTCGCCGAGAATTAAGTACCCTCGGTGAAATGAGACCATTTTTATGAATATTTTTAAGGCTGTAAAAAAAGAGACAAATCTGATGGTTTCTTATGAATTTTTACCTGACAAATTGAATAAAGTTGGTCCCAGTAATGCAAACTCATCAGTTTTAAAGATACCTTACGTAAAACACTAAGACTTAGGGCTAAAAATAACAAATTTTCTTTTTAACCACCAACTTCATCCACCCCCATAGAAAAAAGTCTGATGGCGTGAGGTTGGGAGACTGTGTGGTCATTTTAAGTTGAATTTATGTATTTAACAAAAACGGAGGCCACTTTGAGCACCTTTTGTAGGTAACTAATAACTAATTTTTACTCTGTTTTTAAACGGGAATTCATTAATTTTATGTAAATCTACAGTATTAAATAAACAATAAGCTGTTATTTCCAACCTATGGACAAAATTAGTTAGTATTTCTTGCAGTTAAAAATGTTTTTCACAATTACGTTTGTTTTGTTTTTAAACAAAGTTAAATTTGAATATTTAGTATTTAATTTTTTCTTGTAATTTACATGAATCTTTTAAGAAATTTTCTACAAATGTAAGTAATAAAAATTACACCTTAATTTACAAAAGTTCACGTTAAACACAAAAAAGTGTTATTTTTAAGCCCTAATTCTAGTGTTTTTCGTAAGGTATCTTTAAAACTGATGAAGGCACATTACTGGGACCAATTTTATTCAATTTGTCAGGTAAAAATACATAAGAAACCATCAGATTTGTCTTTTTATTGCAGCCTTAAAAATGTCCATATAGTCTAATTTCACCCAGAGTAGGGCCTACTAACTTCTCGGCGAAATCTTTGACCCAGTATAACTCGCTGAAGAAGCGTTTTCGGGCCTTTGTTTATATCTTTTTTTTTCTTATTTTTAGCTATAGAATGAGCAACTGATAGATTGCCGTATAGTTTTGTATCACCCGGTAAAAATTCATCAATTTTCAAAAGAGGAAAATCATTATTTCTGTCACACTGTAATCATTGTTTCGTTTTTTGTAGCGTACACACTGTGTATCATTGTTTCTGTAATCGAGAATTTAAGACTCATTAGTACAAATCCATCAGAATTTTAAGAAAGTGGGTTATGAAAGGTTAACTCATCAACATCGAAACCAAACAAATTTAAAAGTCAATACAAGTGAAAACGTAAAGTGTAAGTCTTTTATTAAATCTCAGCAATTTTGTGATTGTGAGGAATCAATATTAATTCTACGCACCGAAATCATTTTGTTTTCTCTGGATGCTAACAAAAATTTAAAGTAAGTTAATTCAAGAGTTGTGAACTGGAGGAAGAACAAATAAACATCGGCCGAACGTTGTTTGACTGTCCAGCACTGTCGGACAGTGAGGTACTGATCTTAGGTATTCGGGGGATTTAAGAGAGTACACCGCTACAAAACATTTTACTTGTGTGGAATGATTTAATTGTCTGTTAACCATTCTGCCTAAATAAATTTAAATTCACTTCGGTGCTATGAAGGGTAACATGGTTAATTGGTATATTATCTATAATACGTTTTCGAGGATCTCTTTTGAAGACCATAGTTTTTGCCTTCCGAGTTATTAACTTCTAAACTTAATACAAAGCTCTCATCTGCTACCGTTTCTATCTTGCTGAAATCAGTTGTGGTTTAGCATCGACTGATAAAGTTCAATATTTAAAACGTGAAATTCGTGTTACTGCATCTATCAAACAGGTCTGGATATTACAGGAGATCTTATGTAAGATTTAGAACCACTGAATTGTTTTGCTAGATAAAATGGCAAACAACACATACAAATTAATCAAAAATATAATATTACGTATCTGTAAATGTTGATGATTGAAACACATTGTTCTTTTTACAGGGTGAAGCTATCAAACTTTGGGTATGTTATAAAATTTATAAAATTTTGTGAATAGACGTTTTATTGCACATACTCTTTTGTGAACTTTCGCATTGTCCAATATCATCAAATATGAAACCGCAAACCAATTTCGTAAAAATATACGCAATAATTCAACACAGAAAATTCACACTGCTGTAATTCTGTAACTAACATAAAATATGCATAAATCTATGAAGTACTTAGCGGTACACAAAAAAAATAGTCAACAGTTTAAACATTATATTTAATGTTATATTTATATTATATTTAGTTTATACATTAATAGTTAAAGTTTAAACATTTTTATCACAAATGTTTGTTACATATATTTTTACTCTAAAACGCAATGGTCAAATAAATTTGATACAGGTCCATTTAAATTTTGATAAGACAGCCACGGTCGGGCCAACTTTTTACTTAGGTCTACGTTGTCAACCGTACAAATTTAGATATGGCAATCATCCTATCACGAGTTGCTTTCAGCCTGATCGCGGCCGTAACTTGTCCAATCCAATCATTTCAGAGAACTTTATTATATATCGTGTTGACATAATCAGTTGCTTTCAGTACGCTCACACCTAAATGTAAAACTTTTTACATCACAGAAGAAGATAAGATCTGCGTACAAAAAAAATATTCTCTAGAGACCACGGTCCGGGGTCCGCCAGTTGGTGACCACTGCGTACAACGCAACTGAAATTGCTTTACAAAACCGATTATCTGAAAGAGAACAGAACATCCTTCTCATATTTCCCTGATATCACAAAAATTCGGCTATACGTATAATAACTTATAAAAAGGGGGTCTTTTCTCTTAGTCCCCCGCCACAGTAGAACTACTGAATTTTAGTGTATTATCTTATCTGAACTGCTCTACTGAATTGTAGTATCTTATTCTAATGTACGAGCTGCTCAAGCAGCGCGTCTGTAGAAAATGGTCATGATATGACTTAGTCGCTTACAGATAAAAACGATCGATGGCGTTGTTACAGCCGCGCGTGTCGTGTTGAAGTGGGATTAAGAATAGATACATGGCTCGAAGGTAGTAGATTATCTCTGAGAAAAATAGTTTGGTTCATTTACTGTTTGTGTAAAGAACATACCACTGTGCAGATGAGTTAGGGTTGTCGGCTAACGGTGTTACAGACTGGAAAAATTACATGCGCGAGGTGTGCGCAAATTCTATACTACGAAACCCCATCCAGATTTACGATTTAATAACCTAATCAATTTGAAAAATATTAATGTAGGATTTTTTAAAAATATTTTTCCCGTTTTTATCGTTAAAAATACTAAAAGATTACAAATGAAATATCCACGAAATTAAAAAAAACATGCTGGTGGGGACTAAAAGAAAAAATCCTAAAAGGTTTTAGAAAATTAGATTTTTATATTTTCCACCGAAGTAAGAACAAGTAAACTTTGGGGCTACATAGTTGGTTCAAAAGGCCGCATATGAAAAAATCTTAGTTTTCAAATATTATCCAAACAGCCTTGTAATTTTGACTCCAGAGTACATAATAAAGTGATGGGAATATTTCCAAAATCAAATTTCGGTTTCAAATGTCAAAATGGTTTATTTACATTTGATTTACCATACAACTTTACCACCTTTTAAGTTCCCAACAAACTCATCTCTTTGTTTTTAAACTGAAGTTCATTAATTTTATGTAGGTCAAATCTATAATATTGAATGAGTAATCAGCTGTTATTTTCTTGCTATGGACGAAATTAGTAATTTTGTAATTAATAATTAATTAATCTAATAAGTAATAAGACAAAAAAGTAGTTCATGCAGTTAAATTTTTTTTCACAATCATGTTTTTGTTTTTAAATTAAGTTAAATTTCAATATTTAGTATTCAATTTTTTCTTAAGTAATTCACATGAATCATTTCAGAATTAACTTTTCCACAAATCTACTTAATAAAAATACACTTTAATTTACCATTTACCAAAGTAATTTCATGTTAAAGACAAAAATGTGTTATTTTTCAACCCGAATTCTAGTGTTTTACGTAATATATCTTTAAAACTGATAAAGGTACTCACTGGGACCAACTTATTCAATTTTTTTTAACTTCGTATCAACTGCAACGGTCACTAGCGACAACGTTGGGGTGTAACTGTGTACGGATGAAATAAGTTTTTGTAAAGTATGAAAATTTGCCGCGCCTGAGTGCGATTCGAACCCACGACTGCATGATGAGAGACGAGCACGTTACCAACTACGCCAATGCGGTCGGCATTGGCGTATTTTTATTTTTATTCAATTTATCAGGTAAAAATACATAAGAAACCATCAGATTTGCCTCTTTATTACAGGCCGGCCCGTTGGCGTAGTGGTTAGCGCAACTGGCTTCTACGCAGGGCTCCCGGGTTCGATTCCCGCTCAGGTTTGGCATTTTTTCATCACTCATTTTCATATAATAATCATTCTCCACCGCCTGCACTAGCAGAAATTTCAAAACAGTCAGACGTAAAACAAAAAAAACATATCTTTATTACAGCGTTCAAAATGTCTATATGGTCTCATTTCACCGAGGGTAAGGAATCACGACGAAATCTTTGACCCTACATAAGTTGGCTAACGAAGCGTTTTCGGGCCTATGTTTATATGAACGTTTTTTCTTATTTTTAGCTATAGATTGAGCTACCGAGAGATGCTTATAGCTGTTCTGAATCACTGTGTGTATATATATATATTATTATTATTAATTCGTTGATCGACCAACTAAGGATCACGTTAAGCACTATTTATCTTGGTTTCTTCCTCTCAGGATGTCATTCCTCTTATCTGCCCAAATATATATATATATATATATATATATGTATGTAACTTTTTAAATGCAGTTGTAATGCAGCCCTTCTCAATAGGGTGTAGTTGCTAATTACATATAAATTTTTCATCTATAACAGATTAACAATTTATTGGTAGCAATTTAATACGAAGAATTTCTTCTTTACAGAGCTGCGAGACACCTTCGCGAGGCGACAAACCCAAATAGAACAGCGCAGAGAACACAACCGGAGGAGTAAGTGTGCCAATTTTAGATAAAGTAAAAAAATCAGTCAACAACATAGATTCTAACCGAATTCGGATAAAAATCATGACTGAAAATAATGGGCTACAGCCGCACTACCGCGCTCGCTAATCTTCAAATTGTAGTGGTGGGGGCTTATACTCTCGTGATTACGGATTGATATTTTTTTAAGATTGCAACCTTAATGCATTTTAATACAAAGGTGTATATTAAAATTACAGAGAATAAAATTCTACAACCTTTAGTTTAAACACTCATTTCTACAAAGCTCTTGGTTCAGCGTCAATTAGTGGTTTTCCGTATTTAGCCCATCAAAATCAAGGTCAAACAGAGGTTGATTTTCAATTACAAAGTATACTGAAACCAATTTGGACGTATGGGTTAGAGCTATGGGGTACAGCTAGTTCATCAAATATAGAAATACTGCAGCGCTTTCAATCAAAATGCCTGAGACTGATCACTGCAGCCCCATTGTGGTACGAAACAAATGAAATACTACACAATGACCTAAACCTGCCCTTCATAAAAGAAGAAAATTAAACAACATAGCGTTGTTTAGCCTCCTTGACAACAGCGAAGATACTTACAGACTGAAACGCTTTAAACCATTGGACTTACCTCTACGATTTTGTTAGTCATTTAAAATTTTTTCATCTTTTCTACTTCAACTCCTAATCATCAGCATCTCATAATTGGCGTCGTTTTCATCTCTACCATCGTCATTGTCATTTCCAACTTCAACACTTTGTGTTTCGGGATGTTGATTCACAGTTCATCAAGTTTGATTTTGTATAGATATATTTTTTGTTTCTTCACAGTTTGGTCTTTTTCAAACACACTACTGAGTGTCGTTTGTGTTTTAATTCTAAGGACATTACTCAGATTTTCTCATATTTGCTTAAAGTTATTGTATTTATTAACTGATTGCAAAAGAAAAACTATACTGTTAAAAAAAAACAATTAGGTTCAGTTTTAATCATTCACACTGGCAAAAGAAATTTGCGTGAGTGTTTCACACTATATTTTTAATAATGATTTCATTTTATTTTTATAGCAAACCAAATTCACGCGTTGCCGCTAGCTCCAATATTGGATTCATGCCTATGCGACCATAAAGAAGTATGAGTCTTTTCAACTATAGGCTTCAACTATAGGCTTTCTTAGCATATGCTAATTAAGTTTTAGTCTTATTAGTACATGTTACGTGTGTATTTCACTTAGAAACACAACGAAGAATAATTTTCTTCAAGATTATTTCAATGTTAAAAAAAATAATTATGTAAATAATTTTATAGTTTAACTAAAAAAATTAATAAAACTCTTTATAGAAATTAGCCTACTTTTTGCATTTATAATCCCATCAACAGTTAAGAACATTTTGGGTACTACCGTACCCATTCATAACTAAGAATACTTAAAAAATTTAAAACTTGAACAGTTGATTGCTTCCAGATTTAGTCAGAAATCCAATCCGGGACCTTCAGTTTTGTATTCTACAATTGAAATATCGAGGTGGTCACTACAAATTATTGTTACCTCATTGTAATTAAGTGCCTTCTGTCCTAAGTGTGCCAAGAAATATGAAGATCGTCTTTAAGACCACTTCAACAGTTGGACACAAGTGTTTTTTCTGCATCCAGGAGACTCCAGGAGGAGTATAGGGCATGTCAGTTATAACACCTGAAATACGTATAAGAATCACACAATGTATCACTACTATCAAGAAAGAAATTCTTGTAAGCTATAAAAATTTTCACCGAACAAGTAATTTTTCAGATTTTTTTTAAAGGAATGCAAATTATCACAACATTTTAAAAATAGGGGTAATTTATTCATGAATTTTCTCCCTGCATAAGTAGGTTTTTGTTCAAACAATTTTGTGAAGTGATTAGCCACATAATAATCATTTCTGTTTCTCGTGTTATGATAGTGAACATTGAAATTCTGCATAAATTATTTTGCCTAAGATACATAATCACCTTAAAAATGTAGAGAGGGAACTGTAACAAATTTAAGCTCCTTAAATGGCCTGCATGAGGTTAGCTGGTTAGCTCCCACCATACACCTAATAGCTTTCTTTTGAATTTTGAAAACCCTATTTGTGTAATAGTAAGGCGACTGAAAAGGACTTAGGCCTGTAGATTTAATGAGATAAAGGAAATACTACAATTCAAAAAAACTATAGAATAAGTAACATACAAGATTTAAGTCATACAAGTTACTAAAAATACTGTTTAAGATTAATTAACCTGGACAGGCATCTAACGCGGAGGACTCAGACATGGAGCAGAAGAAAGCAGCTCAATCTCAAATACCAACAACAGTATTGGATGCTCAACGGCACTTCTAAATTGACGGCCCAAAATAAAATATTAATTTACAAAAAAGGTACTTATTCCGTGTGGACATACGGGATACAACTATAGTGTGTTTAGGTCAACAGCCGAAAGGCGGTTTTGAACCTCTAGAGGTTTTAATAAGTAAAAACGAGGAGTGAGGTGGTTTACAATTTCCTTCCTCACTCAGTTGAGAAGTACGCTTATCAGCATGCCGGACCTCTGAAAAGCACATATTTTCCACTATGCAAATTACACCTTCACTTCACCACAGGATCTGGCTGAATAATGAAATTCATTACTCTCAGATGAGATAACTCTGACTAGTGTCTTTTACACCTCTACCTCTTCTGCTCTTAAATAGTTCAGTCATATGGTTGACTATGTGATTAGAAAAAGAACTATTTTTTGTAGCCCTAGAAGCAACAGAACGAGTGCAAATAATAATTACACTTCGCCTGCCCGTTATGGGCAAACAACTACGGGGTACAACAAATCACAGTAACATTAAAATAATTCAAGGTTTCACTCAACAATCTGACTCATCTTGGTAAAAATATACCACTATATACAGAGACACGAACACTCTCACATAACAAGAAAAACGTACAGAAGTTTTGCACCAATTACCAAACACGACTTGAAAACCATCAGAATCCAGAGGCTATCAATATCGTAAACAGTTTAACACAGAGAATACTGCACACACTATGTTCACAGAAATCTGTAGGGCAACAGATAACACTTAACACTTTCCTTTAACATCAAAACAAATTTTTATTTATACAGTGATACCAGGGGATATTATTCACACTCGCAACCAGCTACTCATTGTTCAATAAGAGCAGATCTTAGAACCACATGGTTCAACACAAAAAGGAAGGTAACACAAAATAGCTGTAAATAATAATGGTTAAAAAGCTATAAATAATATTGTGACAGAAACGACCAGATGGTTCGCGAAGGTTCCAGAATTTCATTCATAAAAATAGTAAAGGAATAATAAACTAACAACACACAATAGCAACAATAAATGACAGTTGTAACCATAAAGGTATGTCTATTCATAGAAGTTAAAATAAATATCGTGTAGTACGCCTATTATAAAAGTTCAGGTATTGTGTACAGCTATTATGTGGGGGGGGGGGCAGGTTGTTTACGTTTTCTATTTACAAGAGACCTATTGTTGACCTGTTTACAACGGATTTTTCTAGCACTCATTAATAAAGAGTTATCTTTTGTACTTTATTTTTGCATGTTGTTCTATTCCCTTCTCGAACTATCTTTGTAAAAAGGTATATAAAAGAGACCCCCGAGTGCGGTCAGTCAGTCAGTCAGTATTTCGTTTGATCTTTGACGAGCGGTTACGTTGCGTATTCAGGTTACGAATCCGAGCAACGATTGTTATACCGTCTCTTTGTGAGTGTATCGTAAAGTTAATTTGCAGTTTTTGTGAATTCAGTTTCTGTGTTTTGTATGTTTGTGTAATCTATAAAAGTGATTGTAAGTTATTTATTGTTTATTATCTATTTTAAGTGAATTATTAAATCAATTATTGTATTACTTAATTATAATTAGTTTAATTACCGTATTTACGCGTGTATAAGCCGCACCCAGTTTTGAAGCAAGTAAATTGGGTAAAAAATGTTTTTCCAATTATGGATAGCAGGAACTACAACCAACAAAAGTACCTATATAGCCTTTTCAAAGACCGGTATTGTGACGCAATGAATTCTTGGTAGATAGTATTGTAATCGAAGGAAACATACTAATGAATGGTAAAACCCATAAATCACCCAATACAATGAATGTTATTCATACATCTACCTATACAATGCAACCCATTTCCTCTTTCTATACTTCCTGTAACTTTCCTGTGTCCCTATCCCACTCTACAAAAACTACAAAAGTAGCCTGTCTCCATTAGATTTCGTCATAACGTGAGTTGAATTTGTCGGTGCAACATGGGCCGAGAACGAGTTGGTTACAATTCAAAATTCAAGCTGCAAGTGGTGCGTTACGCAGAAGAAAACGGTAATCGTGCGGCAGGGAGAAAATTCGATGTTCACGAAAAAAACGTACGGAGGTGGATCCAAGCAAAGGCCGCGCTTCAAAAAACATCAAAAAATCGACAATCTTTTCGCGGAAAGAAGGCAATATATCCTCAAATAGAAACCGTTCTCTTGGATTATGTGCGTAAAATACGAGCTAACGGGTTTGCTGTGTCTGTAGAAATGTTGCAGTTTGAAGGCTAAAAAATAGCAGAAAGCATAAAAATTCCTCGTGATGACTTCAAGGGAAGCTACGGCTGGGCAAGAAGATTTATGGCGCGACATGAATTGGCTATTCGACGACGGACCACATTGGCGCAACGGCTTCCTGATACGTACCAAGACAAACTTTTCGAGTTTCAAAGGCATATTCTGGAGCTAAGAAAGAAGAACGATTATTGCATGGGGGCGATTGGAAATTGTGATGAAACTCCAGTATTTTTTGACATGCCGAATGAAACAACAGTGAATGCTTCAGGTGAAAAAACAGTGTTAGTGCGAACTGCTGGGGCAGAAAAGCAGCGGTGTACTGTGATGTTGAGCATCACTGCAGATGGACGTAAACTACCGCCTTACGTGGTGTTTAAGCGCAAAACAGTTCCTAAAGAAAAGCTGCCTTCAGGAATTTTAGTGAGAGCACAGGAAAAGGGATGGATGACGGAAGAACTTTATATGGACTGGTTAAACTCTGTATGGTTTCGACGTCCTGGTGCACTCCTACGTCGGCGGTCTATGCTCATTATTGACAGTTTTCGAGCACATATGACAGAAAACGTTAAAGATAAATTGAGGCAAGAAAAGTGTGACATGGTTGTTATACCAGGAGGAATGACGGGCATGTTACAACCCCTTGATGTATCGATCAATCGCCCATTCAAAGTACATTTGCGGAGTTTGTATCAGGCCTGGAGAAGCAGATCTACAGAAATGACACCGACCGGACGATTGAAGAAACCTTCATTATCTCAAATGTGCGAATGGATTCTGGCTGCCTGGAAACTCATTCCCTCAGAAATGGTGTCCAAGAGCTTCAAAGTAACGTCAATTTCAAATGCGATGGACGGGACCGAAGATGATGCGGTGTGGCAACAATCATCTGATAGTGAAAATACAAGCATGAATGACGACTGCAGCGATGAATCAAACGATGAACAATAGTTTATTTACCATATTTTAATTTTCATCAGGTATGTAATACTGTATTTTTCATTTTAATAAATTGTTTTCAATTTCATATTTGAAGTTTTATTCATACTTATATTTATCATATGCATGTAGATATAGCCTATCTCGAATATAAGCCGCACCCCATTATTTCACGTTCAGTTTTGTCTAAAAAAGTGCGGCCTATACACGCGTAAATACGGTATTTATTTTGTAATCTTTTAGTGTAATAAATATTTGAAATCGTAAACCTTAGCGTATTTATCATTTAATTACCTAGATCCCGAAACGGACCTTAGCAATAAGTGTCACAATATCAAGTTACTTTTAAGCCACAAGTTTGCTTTAAAAATTTCATATCAGCTGCCTGCAATCTGCTCCCATCTCTCTTTGCTAGCACCCAAGTTCCGCTGCCATGAAGTAGGGTTGGCAATGCAAAAAAAAAAATTTCAACCTTGTATCTCTACTGGTGTTGTTTTATAAGGTTCTGTGGATAGTCCCGTAAAAATTTCATTTCAGCTACCTGCAGTTTGCTCTCATTTGTCTTTAATAGCATCCAAGTTCCGCTGCCATGAAGTAGGGTTGGCAATGCAATTTTTTATATAAAATCTCAACCTTGTATCCCTATTGGTGTTGTTTTTTTTAAGGTTCTGTGGATAGTCCCGTATATAATGTGGGAATCGGTGCATCTTACTGAAGGCATCTTTATCTTATTGCTATGTTACATTGCAACCCAGACGATACTGTAAGTGGGTTAACTGTTTCAAAATATTGATCTCTCTATAACAATTTTGCTCCTGACTGGATCCTTCCCTCGGAACGCCATTACCGTCGTGTTGAAATTTGAAATTTCAACACAGATAGAATCATCAAAAACCTATTTAATTTTTTTTAATATGCCGTACTTTGTAATTATTTTTCGAAAACAACCACGCATTCTGGTAAAGTTGTGAAAAGATGATACTTAATATTAAAATGTAAATTTCGCTTCTATTTTATGTGACTTGAACTAAAACCCGAGTAAAATCAATGTGGAAAGGAAATGAAAAGAAATTTAAATTTTTTATGAGTACGGAAAGAGAAGAGGATAAGATTTTGTATTATGCAGAGCCAGGTATAGTGGCAGTATTCCCATAGGTCTTTTTAAAAATTCAGTCTACGTTGCGACATCCCTTTAGTAGGGTTGGGACTCTCATCTATCTACCCTGTATTCATATTCTCTCTCATTATCTGAGGAAATCCTTCCTGGGGCTAACAAACCCCATTGATGTATTCATCATTCTGGTACTCCAACTTGTATTCCACCAAAATAACAAAGCCTCAGCCAAAACAGAACAAAGCAACTGTTTCATTACAAAATTCCTTTCTCAATAAAATTGTAGAATTTTATTCCTTTCAAAAACTGAATTAAATTTACAATATCCAACCTTCTAACAATAGTTTATGACCATGCAGCAAATGATAATTTAATTTAACTCGCCAAAGGCTGTGAATATAAAATATAACAGATTGCGGATTATTTGGGATTAGTAGTAAATTGCACTCGCTTTTAATAAAATTTTATATTTAATCTGCGAATGTACAAACAATACTGTGTAGAATTATATCGAAGTAGCTTACTTTTTCATGAAATAAGAACGTTTACAATCTTCTAGGTTTTAGTAGGCAATAATATTAAAAGAACAGTACAAATTTTCGGTACTGATTGAAGTGATTTTTCACTTTTTGACAAGCGCTGTGAATCCAACTTCAGCATCACCTTACAAAATATTTTGTTTGGATCTAGACCTAATTCCTTCAACATAAGTACTTCCAAATGCAGCATTCAGTACGAGGATTCCCACCAAAATAAATAACTAAAAATACTTCTACTGTCTCCAATTTTTAAGGTTTTTCCACTTTTTTTAAAGCGGAAATTTCAAACTAAATAACAAGCTAACTATCCGAAAATCGATATTTTTCGTGCACTGCTCCCCAACTACGGTTATAAGTTTAAACAGCTAAAATAGAGAAGTGCTTAAGATTAGAGTGGAGTATTTTTGGTAAAATTATGAGAAATCATAAAATCCCTTTACGACTAAGTAGTTCCGTTTTGAATCAGGGTGTACTTATTGTATTTTCCTACGCTGCAGAAACTTGATCCTTAACGCAGTACCTGGAGGAGAGCCCGACCAAGACAAAAAGCCCCATGGAAGATTTATGCTTAATATTAAATTTAAAGACCGAATAAGAAATCAGGATATATGCAAAAAATAAATTAATAGAAGTAAGACTGTATTAATAGAAGTAGCACTGCTATAAAAATAGGCCGGCCCCATTGAGGTAGACAGATGATTCATGGAACAAAGATATTCCAGCAGAGCAGTGGATAGCTGGGAAAGTTAAGTGAAAGTCGTACACTCATAAATGACTTGAAACTGGTGGTTGGATTTAACTGGGCAGGAAGGGCGCAGAATACGGAATTGTGGAGACAAGCAGGAGATATGTATGCAACGCTCGATGATGAAATTCTGATAGTGATGATAATGACGAAGAAGAAAATGAAGAAAGGTAGGAAATTTAATGGGGTGTTAAACCTTTACTGAGTAGGTGAGCGCAAAGAAATAGGATTTTATATTGGCCTGTTTCAATACTGCATGTGTTCATACTAAAGGAATTATGGAGTAGTTCACAGTATTTAGTTCTCCCTAATTCAAGTTCATTATGCATTGACAGGAAGCACGCACAGATGGATATCCATTTTACAAGAATGTTTACCACCCTGTAACACGAGACTATAACAAAATTTATGAACAACACATAAAAGTCGTTCATAACAACTGAACAAACTTGATTCAAGTTAGTACGGTAAGAAAAAACACCAATAGCGGAACGACAACTTTATAAAATAACTAGCATGCCCCGCGCAGCTTCGCACGCGAAACATGTGTAATCAATTTTTTAAAATAAATATGTAACAGAAATTGTGTACCTGCTAGATCGACTGTATACTCACACACACAAAATTGTGATAAATTCCCTGTGTACGTCCCTCGCTAGTCTTTGTACGTATGCACTGTCTTCAACAAAAGAACAAACACACACAAAAAACGATAATTTGATAATTTCCCCCGCGTACGTCTCTAACCATCGTCAAACCCCTTCATCTACTTTAACAGCAATATGTACTCACATGTACACGCGCATATACCTACATATTTATGAAAATTTTCAGTAGGGCCCTTAGGGTTATCATTTTTGAAAATTTAAAAAGGAATTGTTGCTGTGAATATAAATACGAATACGCGGTCAAAATTTCATGAAAATCTGTTCAGTTGTTTTTGGAAATTAGCCCGCACAAAAAACACGCTTTGTCTTTATAATATTAGTAAATATAGATATATGTGACAAACCGCATTAATTTTCTCGCTTAACTTCAAGAAATATACAACTCTTTTCTCACATAAGGACATTAAACAATTTTAGAACACTGAATTTAATGCAGTTTATCACACAAATAACAAATGATAGCTAAACTACGCGTTTAAAAAAAGATGGCACACAAAAGTTCAAGCATTTTCAATCATCTTTAATTTTTATGTGCATTTTTGCTCTAAAGTGTATCGAAAGGCTCTAATTTTGAAAAAAAACATGATTTTTCAAACGACAGCGAGCCTCCATGAATTTTTCCAGAGGCACCACTTATAACAATCAATTTTCACAAAATAAAACAGTGGCGACATTAAGCGCCGAACAAAAAGTGTTTAATAGAAAAGTTGTAACGTCTTTAATTACCTTTAATTTTTTATTTTGTGCATTAATGCCTGAAAAGTACCGCAAGGCTGTTATTAAAAAAAACTGATCGTTCGAACTCCAGCAGGGCATTCCCATGTAAATGAAGAACATATTATCGAAATCGTTTTTGAGAAAATTGAATATTTACACAGGAGTTAAAACTCACTTCATTTTAATGCTACATACTAATTTACAAAATGCAGGTGGAATAAGGTTAAGAAAACCTTAGTTTCAAATTTTAGCCGGATCGGTCAAGTAGGAGTTTGAGTCATGTGAAAATCAATTGCGATATATTTAAGGAATTTTTTCCCTATCGCAATACTTTCTAACAAAGGAATAAAAGAGTAAATAAAACGCAAAATGTTAAAAATTTTAACACAGAATTTTACAGACAGCACTACAAAAACTTTATTTTGAATGAAAAAAAATTATTTCCTCAGAAAAAAACAAATTATAGAAAATACAAACAATTAACTTTTTTAAAAACCTTAAATTACCCTAAAAAAATTACGAGCGTATAAAATTTTCAGGAAGTACCTTGAACAGATCGGAATAAAGTTTAAAATCGTATTAGCGTAATCCGAATACATACTATACATTTAAGGGTTTCCACAAAAAAAAAACACTAACTGAGACTGGAACCAAAAGTAAAAGAATTCTGAAAAACGTGGGCTGCAAGTAGATTACTAGATTTTTTTGCTTTGATTTGTTAGTAAAAACAATACATTCGATCGTTTCTTTTTTGCTGTACTTTTGACATGTGTTAGGCATAAATTTTTAACAGGAACTTAAAGTGAATTTCGTTTATGTATGACTCTCAGTTGTTCATAACACGAAGTTGTTTACACAACTGGTGTTACTTAATAACAATACCAACTTTCTACCAGGTGACTGAGTTAGATCAAACGAATTACTTATAGTCTCAAACAATTATAAAAACTCTACTGGTGAATCGAACAAATTATTAACAATTATTTAACACACGATACAATTTTAGGTTAATCAAATTCACGATTTTACATTAACCTACATACAAATAATAATGCTATATATATTTTTTACTATTGCGTGAAATCCGTAAATTCAAATGCAGAATTGACAAAATTATAACAATTTACGATTGTATTTGTTTATATTGATCAGATTTGGAAAACATCGTTTCTAATTAAAGGAGAGGGATGAAAGGAGAATTCGCCCATTAAAGGAAATTAGAAATGAGTTCCAGAGGCATGTATATTTGTATAGCAACCCCCCCTCACTAACATACTAGTATTTGTAACCCCCATACTCAACACAAATTTAGTAATAATTTCCTTTCAACCCGAATACGTAACACCTACGTGTTATGTTTATATTATAATGTAAGGGTTAAAAGATAGAAAGTTTGCTTATCAATTTTATCTTTCGTTAAAGTCGATAAATCCCTTTTGAGTGACCGTTAAAAACATAGAAAAAACACTAATTGCCGCTAAATTAAGCGTTGTACAAAAATACTGTTTACGATGAAAGTTGTAAGTTTTTAAATATTCTACAACCTTGATTATACACACTTTTGCTATTAAAGGCATTTTTTTCATATAACTTTCTTTTTTACTTCTTTTTTTTAATTCTTAATGTGTACGTTGCAATCTGTTCAAGTTAGAACAATAAGCAACGCCATGACCCAATGAGATGAGGATGAAGTGTGTGACGTGTAAATGAGGTGTAGTCTTGTACAGACCCAGGTCGAACATTCCTGAGAGAGTATGGTTAATTGAACCCCAACCATCAAAGTACACCGGCAACCACTGTCTAGTATTCAAATCCGTAAAAAAGTAGCCACCTTTATTAGGATTTGAACCAGGAACCTTCGTCTCCGAAAATCAGCTGTAAAACAGCTGATTTTGGCGACGACTTTACCTCTAGACCAACCTGGTGGGTTATCTTTTTTTTAATGCATAATCTGTCATATAACAATAAATGTAACATCGATTAGATTTAATTCATGACAAAAATTACAGCCCACTGGTGTAATTAACAAATTATAACATTAAAACATATTATACTGTTCTTAATTATTTTTTACAATCAAAATTTTGATAAATAGTGTTTTTTTAAATAAATAAAAAAATAACCAAAACCTCTTTTAAAACGAAAAAAACAATATGAGAAGTAATAAAATAATAAGCACATGATTCCGAAATATATGTACACCGAACTTTACTGGAGATAATTTAAAATGTTCACTCAGTTATTTACAACATTCACACTCAAACACGACAGTTGTCTACAAAATATTAACATTATATTACTGTATTTACAATTTTAAAATCACACCATCAGGATCACCGTGGGAGATCCAGTACTGTAGCATGTTTTCGACATCACTACTGCAATCTAAATGCATATTAAGGCCGCAATCTCAAAATAATTCTACGAGAGCACATCCTCCGTAAGAATTTCAGCAGACATTGCGCTTACGCTATCTTGTATAGAATCAAATGTAGTTAATGAGGCGATTTTTTAAAAAAAAATCATTCTTTAGAAAATAGCTCGAATAAACTAATACTACCGGTTGACCGATTTTGATAAAAATCGGGTCCGGTAGTGATTTCAAACCCAAGTTTCAATTTCGTATTAGTATATATCCCGTTCTTGAGATATTGTATTCACACACAGAACAATCGCTAAAAATATGTATATCCGGTGAAAACTCGAATTCGAATAATCGAGATAAAAACAATACTTTCTTTCCCTATACATTTATATAGAGCAAGAGAAAGTTAAAAACCGTTAAGTCCATACTCAAACACAAACATGCGCGCGCGCAAGCGCATACACAAATGTTTAATTAACTAACAATTCATTTTACACTTCCTCTGAAGGTCAAATGTCAGTAATTACAAAAATTAATTAACCCTATTTTTTTAATTTTACTAACAGAGGTTATGTATAACTTATAGCGACGATGACATACGGGTACGTCCTTACATTAAGACAAAATCATCTATCATTAATTACTAACGAAACAGTAGCTAAATAAAATTTTCATAATATTAAAACGTTGAGAAATGGGAAAAAGATTATTATATTCACTGTAAAAATAAGAAAATCTTCTTGCGTGTTCTCAATGAAATAAAATTAACGCTTCCTTTTGAAAATTACATTTCATGAAATTATATTTCCTTTCGTTTGGAAACAACACGCACCTCTAAACAAAAATAAGATTATGTCTATATAATTAGAGATATATTACACAATTGAAATAGAGTAGTAGACTACTTAAATATTACAGTTAGAATTAAGAAAACGTGGAACATACACAGACAACAAAATTTCAATTGTGATACTATTTCTGTTACATGAAATAATTTTTTGGAGGCAATTTTTAAAATTATCATCAGTCATATTCCTTCGTCCGTCCGTCCGTCCGTCACACCCAGATATCGGAAACTCCAAAAATCTGGTGTGAAACACTCACACGACTTTCTCTTGCCAATGAAAAAATGAGCAATATAGGCCTAACATAAAATTAGTAATAAAACATTAGAAATAAACAAAAAGCTAACCACAAAAAACATAACCATATTTTAATCATGAGTGAAAAACGCAAAATGAAAATCAACCATAGTTTGGCTTAAAAATACGGAAAATCACTCTTTCACGCTAAACTAGGCTCTGTATAGAAAAAAGCTCAATGTAAAAGTTGTAATCTTTTAATTTTCTATAAATTTGATAATAAATTTTTGTCGTAAAATGCATACTAAGGCTAAAATCTTTAAAAAAACAAATCGATTTTTTTTACACGTTTTCGTGAGAAAAAAACCGAAAATCGCTAATTACCGCTAAACTAAGCGTTATAAAAAAATGTTTAAAATAAAAAGTTGTAGGTTTTTTAATTCTCCACAACTTTTATGGTATACATTTTTGCGAAAAAATGCATATTAAAGCCGCAATCTTAAAAAAATCAATTTTTTTACGAGAAAACAACCTTCCAAAGAATTTCGCAGACATGGCGCGACTTAAAAAAATTTAGTAAATAAGGCGATATTAAAAAAAAAATCTAGGAGCCGTTTTTGAGAAAATCGTAAAAAAGTGAAAAATGACACGAATAAACTACTACTTCCGGTAGACCGATTTTGATGAAAATGTTCGTGTCGGGTCCGGTAGTAGTATCTAACTTAAGTTTCAACTTCGTACGATGTTCCGTTCTTGAGATATTCTGTTCACTCGCACGCACGCACACGCACACACATACCAATCGCTAACAACATGTTTTTTGGGTTTAAGGGGTCTGAAAACTGTAGATCAGGTGAAAACTCGATTTCGAAAAATCGATATGAAACAATGCTTTCATCCTATATTATATTCATACAGGCAAGAGAACGTAAAAATGGAGCGTTAACTAGTGTACGAAGTAATTTTGATTGAAACGGTTGAAATTTAGCGACGACTGATGGTTTTGACGAACCATGTATCTGACAACCGTACAGAACATACTGATATAGTTCTGGAATGGATGAAATATTCCTATATTAAATAGTAAATTTTTTTTAACATATTTTCAGTTGGGAGTTGTTATCGTACTTCATATTATTAAAATTACGAGTGAGAAAGTTACTGTTTTAAGTACAGAAAGAAAGAACACATGTTACAATTTCTATTAGAAATATTACTGATCAATTTTCTCAGAAGAGAACAAAACAGAAGAGAAGGATAACAATGAATAATAGACCTAATTAGAAGAGTGCAATTCATACAACAATAGTGTGAAAGCGGCATAACTAACTGTTTAAACAACGTTGCTATGTGTAACCATTGTATTAGTTACTGTCTATTAAATTAAACCTACTAACTAAATAACTTACCTTACCTCACACAAATTCTTTATAATTATGCTTTAAAAAAAGTAGGAACGTATGCGAAATTCACGGGAAATTATAATAGCGCTCAAAACTTATATACAATTCTACTTTATAAGGTTTTCACGTTAATTAACTACATAAAAAAGAAATTATAGACTAGGAAGAAAGAAATCCTTATTTTAATTATAACGCAGCTTTCGCTGCTGAACTCAGAAAGGTGCAATAAAATAAATTGGTTTATTGCTTTACACAACACTTCAAATTTTCTACTAATCACTTTAAGAGTTTTAATGAAGATTTACATTTTGAATAAAGGTTGTCCGGAAAGAAGACCAAATTCTACAGCAAAAAACCGTAAATTTATAGATAACGAGAACGAAAACTAATTTCGATAATCAGTAATTCGACATTAGTTCGGATTTATCAAATTCGGTAGCTAATAAAATAAGTGGATCTCTTCATACAAAGTATGTAGTATTCTAGAGGATGAACGTAAAGTTTCTGGGAGTGTCACGAAATGGATCTTTATCGAGCGATTTTCATCTTCATTATATGTAAAGGATTAGGCTCAATGGCCTGTTCAGGCATCCATCTCATTTTAGGTCTTCCCAAGTCTCGTTTCCCTTTAGTTTAGACTCTACAGAGTTTAGTTTAGCGTGAAAGAGTGATTTTCCGTATTTTTAAGCCAAACTGAGGTTGATTTTTATTTTGCGTCTTTCACTCATGAATAAAATTAGGTTAGTTTTTTGTTTATTCCAAATGTTTTAATATTAATGTTAGGCTATATTGTTCATCATTTGCATTGGCAAGAGAAAGTTGTGTGAGTATTTCAAACCAGTCTTTTTTTTAAATTGAAAGAAATATGTTATAAGTTAAATGCAATATAAGATCAATTAAATTTGAACAAAACAAAATATCTTAAAAAATAGCCAGGTTATGGATATACAAAATGCTAAAAAACGCACATAAATAGGGTGGCACTTTAAGTAGTACTTGGAAAATACCTGACATTTTTCAGTAGTAATTCACAATATTCTCCAGGCACTGTAAAAGTTAAAAATACTTGATAGATGAAACATTTGACAGTGCACACGAATTCCTTTCTAAACTGTTTTTGGTAGAACAATATTTATAAACTTCTTAGAAAACGCTAATCTAAGATGAAACACTAATCTAAGTAAAGTAATGGTAATAAAATGAATTTGTAAGTAATTAATTTTTAATAGTGTTAAAATTTAGGTTTATCAGGTTTATCTTGACATGTCATATAATCCTTTCTGGATTTTCCTACACGCAGTTAACAAAAAAATTAAAATACATTGCTTGAAAACTGGCGAGAAAATCAGGCCGTCCATTTATTTAAATTGGGTTCAACGTACAAGCGATCGTTCTCCTTCATCCGTCAAAAATTATATTTCAGTTGTTGTGAGCAGTAACTTCGAACATACTAGTAATTTCGAATGGTACGTGTAACAATTTGCGGGGTTAATCCTGATTTAGTTAGATCCCACATTAGGGAAACCGAGGAAGGGAATTTTAGTTTCAACATCAGTATAGTACATTCAAACAATTAACTGAGTTAATCTAGGTGAATTTTGTCAGAGCATTAGATTGGGCAACATTAGGCAAACAGAGAAATCATTATTTATTTCTTGCTTATAGTGCAGTTAATTTTGTAAATTTAAAGCAAAAAGTGTAAGTACTGAATACAACGAAGCACATCATATTTCGTAGTTATTTTTGAAACACTTTAAGTACCAAAAACATTAAAAGCACAAGTTTCATACTTTTGAATACCAGTTACACAAACTTAATCAAAAAAAATCTGGTGAGAAACAAACAACTTTCTCTTGCCAATGCAAATAATTAACAATATAACCTAACATTAGTAATAAAACATTAGAAATAAACAAAAAAACCAACTTCAAAAAACATTATCGTATTTTAATCATGAGTGAAAGCCGCAAAATGAAAATTAACCTCAGTTGGGCTTAAAAATACAGAAAATCACACTTAAACGCTAAACTAGGCTCTGTAGAGAAAAATGCTTTAAATAGGAGTTGTAGATCTTTTAATTTCCTATAAATTTGAATATAAACTTTTTTGTCGTAAAATGCATAATAAGGCTGAAATCTTAGAAAAACCGATTTTTTACACAATTTCGTGAGAAAAAAAACAGAAAATCACTTATTACCGATAAACTAAGCGTTAGACAAAAAAATGTTTGAAATAAAAGTTGTGGGATTTTTAATTTTCTACAACTTTTACTAGAGACATTTTTGCGCTTAAGTGCATATTAAAGCCGCAATCTTAAAAAAAACAATTTTTTACGAGAACCCTTACAGAGAACAGCCTTACCCAGAATTTTAGCAGACATGGCGCCCACCCTATCTTGTAGAGCATACAAAATGTAGTAAATGGGGCGATTTTCAAAAAAATCGTAGGAGCCGTTTTTAAGAAAATCGCAAAAAAATGAAAAATTACACGAATAAACTACTTCCGGTTGACCGATTTTGATGGTAAACCAATTTTTGATCGTGTCGGGTCCTCTAGTGGTACTTAACATAAGTTTTAAGTTTCAAGTTCGTACGATATTCCGTTCTTGAGATATTCTGTTCACACACATATACAGACAACACAGAGAATCGCTAAAAAAACTATTTTTTTGGGTTAAGGGGGTCTGAAAACGTGAAGATCCGGTGAAAACTCGATTTCGAAAAATCGACATGAAAACAATACCTACTTTCCTTCCTATATATTCATATAGGCAAGAGAAAGTAAAAAGTGTAAGTTTTGTTACATCTGAAAACAGAGCCAAAGTACTGAATACAATGAAGCACATCACATTTTTAAAACCGTATTGCAGTTATTTTTGAAACACTTTAAGTACCAAGAACATAAAAAGCAAAAGTTTTACACTTTTCTATACCTGTTACACAAGCTTAATTAAAAATAATTACTACATCTTCATATATTCAAATGCTAAATACACTTTCGTTTACAAGTTACACAAGCTTAACAGAATTTAAAATTCTACAACTTTTATTTCAAACATTTTTTTTGTATAACGCTTAGTTTAGCGGTAATTAGCGATTTTCTGTTTTTTTCTCACGAAAACGTGAGAAAAATCGATTTTTTAAAGATTTTGGCCTTAATATGCATTTAACGACAAAAGTGTATACAATCAAATTTATAAGAAATTACAAGATCTACAAATTTTATTTAGAGCATTTTTCTCTTTAGAGCCTAGTTTATCGTGAAAGAGTGATTTTCCGTATTTTAAGCCAAACTGAGGTCGATTTTCATTTTGCGTCTTTCACTCATGATTAAAATAAGGTTATGTTTTTTTGAGGTTAGTTTTTTGTTTATTTCTAATGTTTTATTACTAATGTTAGGTTATATTGTTTAAATTATTTGCATTGGCAAGAGAAAGTTGTGTGAATGTTTCACACGAGATTTTTTTCTGGAACAAAGTACATACACCAAAAAATGGATCAATGAGATCCAGAAGGACATGAAAGAACTCAATACCACAATAAATGATTTACAAACTACGAGATAGTTTCCTGATCTACTCGTAGATCAGGAAACTATCACAAAATCAAATACCCAATAACCAGATTCCAACAGAAAGCGATAGTGGCAAGAAAATCACTATTTTCCGAAGCACAAAGGCTCAGAAGATCAGAAGCCTTGAAGAAATATTGGCGGAACAAGAGAGAAGCGAAAGAACTGCAAAAGTGCTGCAAGAAGATTAAAAGCAGAAAAAGAGCTTACCAAACTGTGAACTTGAAAATGAAGCCTTAAAAGTATTTAAAAAAAGAGTTAAAAGTTAAAAGAGTTTATTTTAAATTATTAATTTCGGTTAAAAGTAATATTTTTGTCGCATCTCAAGACTTAGAAAACCATTTAACCTGTAAGAAATAACTACAAACCTAGAACACAATGAAAAAGCCAAACACATAATACCTCTCGGAATTTCATCTGAATTATTACAGAAATATTATACGCATTATATAAAAATAACATCTACTTACAAATCGACCATTTGCCATAATATCAACGCCAACTTACCTGTTAAACAAAACAAAATTTAATTAAAAACTTCATATTACAAAACAATTAAACATGAATAAAAATTCAATAAGAACAGTAATGAATCTACACAAAGCAAATCAAGATAAAAAAAAATCTGGTGTAAAACACTCACACAACTTTCTCTTGCCAATATAAATAATTAACAATAAACCTAATATTAGTAATGAAACATTAGAAATAAACAAAAAACTAACCTCAATAAACATAACCTAATTTTAACCATGAGTGAAAGACGCAAAATGAAAATCAACCTCAGTTTGGCTTAAAAATACGGAAAATCACTCTTTCACGCTAAACTAAGCTCTGTAGAGAAAAATGTTTTAAATAAAAGTTGTAGATCTTTTAATTTTCTATAAATTTGGTTATATACACTTTTATTATAAAACGCAAACTGAGGCCGAAATCTTAAAAAAATCGATTTTTCTCACGTTTTCGTGAGAGAAAAAAACAGAAAATTGCTAATTACTGCTAAACTAAGCGTTATACAAAAAAATGTTTGAAATAAAAGTTGTAAGTTTTTAAATTCTCTACAACTTTTATTATAAATTTTTTTTTCGCTAAATTGCATATTAAAGCCGTAATCTTAAAAAAAACTTTGTTTTTACGTGAAAACAGCCTCACCCAGAATTTCAGCAAACATGACACCTACCCTATCTTGTAGAGAATAAAGAGTAAATCAAGCGATTTTTAAAAAAATCGTAGGACCAGTTTTTGAGAAAATCGCAAAAAAGTGAAAAATTATACGAATAAACTACTACTTCCGGTTGACCGATTTTGATGAAAATGTTCGAGTCGGGTCCGGTAGTGGTATGTAACTTAAGTTTCAAGTTTCAAGTTCGTACGATGTTCCGTTCTTGAGATATTCTGTTCACACACACATACACACACACACACACACACACAGACCAATCGCTAAAAACATGTTTTTTGGGTTCAGGGGGTCTGAAAACGTATAGATCCGGTGAAAACTCGATTTCGAAAAATCGACATGAAAACAATACTTTCCTTCCTATATATTCATATAGGCAAGAGAAAGTAATAATACAGTATTATATAACAGATATTAAGTAATAAAAAACACAAACTAGGTTAATTACAGAAAACATATCAAAATACATTGTTTTCATCAGCTCGATGAAACTGTTCAAAGGGGTTTTCTTTAATGACAAGCACTTCATATCCTGTTGTTTGAAATACAATTCAAATTGTTTCTTTTAACAAGAGCTTAAATACAAGTAAATTTCAACGTTTATCATAATTATTATAGTCTTATGTATTGTGACAATTAGTCACAATACGCTAATTCCGTTTCGGGATATGGGTAAAATAAACAATTAAAAAGCTGTCGTTTAAAATTACAAGTATTTATTACAAACTATAAATTACAATTAATAATGTGTTTAAAATCTACAAGTAAATAACGATTATTACAATTAAATTACTTATAATAAATAACAAACTAATTATAAAATTAACTGTTGTTTAGGTCTTCAGCCGAAAGGCTGGTTTGAACCTCTAGAGGCTTTACTAAGTAATAAAAAACGAGGGGTAAGGTGATTCACCATTGCCTTCCTCACTGACTTGAAAACTACGCTTCCCAGTATGCCAGGCCCTCTGAAAAGTATATATTTTCCATTTTGCAAAAGACACCTTCATTGCATTCACCACAGGGTCTGGTTGTACGAGGTGTGGCTATTAAATAACGAGACTGACGTAAAAACTTATATTTTAATTTTATACATAATCACTTATTGTTACCTTCAATATACAATCCTCTATCGCTACAACGATCCATGCGAATTTTCCATTGTTGGAAACAGTGCTGGAATTCATCTTCTGTCAGCTCCTTCAGGACACGTGCCGCTTTCTCTTTTACAGCTTCCACAGACTCTAATCATCTCCCTTTTAATGCAGATTTTACCTTAGGGAACAGGTAGAAGTCAAATGGTGCAAGATCTGGTGAATAAGGTGGATGTTCTAACACTGAGATGCTGTACTTGGCTAGGAACCTCTTGACAGAAAACGCGGAATGAGCTGGCGCATTGTCTTGGTGGAGAACCCATGATTTGTCCTTCCACATTTCGGGGCGTTTTTCCTTACTCTTTGACGTAGTTTAGAAAGTACCTCAAGGTAGTAATAATGATTAATTGTTTAACCTTCAGGAACCCAGTGAAGGTACACATTCCCATGGATATCAAAATAAACAATCATCATTACTTTAAATTTTGGCTTGCTCATTCGAGCTTTTTTGGCTCTCGGTGAAGTTCGGCTCTTCCAGAGCATGGATTGGCGCTTCGTTTCCGGATCATACGTAAAAAACCACGTTTCATCACATGTTATTATCGTTTTCAAAAAATTTGGGTCATTTGAATCGCGTACAAAGTGTCAGTACAAAAATGTTTGCGAGCTTCATTTCAAATATTTTTGAGCGGCACGTGTCCTGAATGAGCTGGCAGAAGATGACTTCCAGCACTGTTTCCAACAATGGAAAATTCGCATGGAGCGTTGTAGGGATAGAGGAGTGTACATTGAAGGTGACAATTAGTGATTATGTATAAAATTAAAATGTTTACAACGGCAGTCTCGTTATTTAATAGACACACCTCGTATAATGAAATTCATTACTTTCAGAGGAGATAATGATAAGTGTCTCTTATACCTCTACCTCTTCTGTTTTTAAGTGATTCAGTCATTTAATTAGCTGACCATGTGATAAGAAACAGAACTACTTTTTTATAATTAACTAATAACAAACTTAACTAATTACAAGATTATTTTTCCACTCAATTTACCTAAATATTACTTACAAACGATTATAATCCATGTAATATCCATTGGCGGGTGACCAGTGTCACACTAATACACAAATACTTAAAAGAAAAACTAACATACGATGTTTAATTTACAGCAAGAACCATTTTTATGAAAAAATGATACAAACTTTTTCAAAAAACTGCTTAAAATGTTGGGAGTATTGCGTTATACAGAGCCAGTAATAGTACGTTAGAATAATAATATCTAACCGTAATAATAATATCTAACCCGCTTATTGAATGTAAACGAACAATAGCTATAGCCTACGATGTCCACAGTAAACGCCGAATATTTTCAACAAACGATCTCTGTTACACAGTACAACTGACTCACTGACTGACAGATCATCTGTATTACCCTTGTTTAATGCGTTGGGACAAAGTGGTAGGGATAAAAAGAGGGCTGAGGATAATAGCGATGGGCAGGAGAGAATTATGAAGATTTAAAGATGGCACGACTCTACAAGGTCAAAAATAAAGTCGAAAGTAAATCTTTAATTGGAATTGTACGAGTATAAAGAATATTCATATTTCACAAATCAGAAAATTATTAAATCTTCGTACGGTAATATTAAAAACCGTACAGAGTTAACAAACTGTCAATAAATTAGCAGTTATGATGAATTGAATACTTAAAATATTGAAAAATAAAGCTAAAAATACACTCAAGATAAAACGCCAACGAAATTTACGGGACTTGAAAAATAATTAGGCTTGACACAGCGGTTATAACTATTACACACGCAACGGTAAATACCGCATTATAGTGGATGTAATTATCTGTAAAATACATAAAAAAATCAATACTTGTGTAAAATAAATAAAAAACAGACCTAAAAGTGATTCATAAAAAATAATTACTTATCAAGACGGATGATAACAGTTTGTGGGCCTACGGTATTAACAACAAAATTACGCACCGTTATAAATAAACTAGGCTTCTCATTAATAAATTAATGAATCAATGATTCAAAATAAGTTTATTTTACAATCTGAGTAAGAAACAACAATTTGAGACAAACGATATTTTTCACGTGTCCAATAATGCATAGAAAAATAGTTTAATAACTACAATTTTATACTTCAGGGCTAACATTGTTAATATCTGTAAGTTACACAAATTTATTATTAATATTAAATGGTTAAGAATATATTGTATTTTTATTTTTTGTCTGTTATGATCAATTTTTCACCGAAAAATACTCCCTTATGCTGATATTTTGAAGTAAACCAATTTTTGAACGACAACAATATATTAACACGACTACGCCAATGGTCCCGGATTCAATTCCCGGTATTTTCCATCACTGATTTACATCTATCACCCTTGATCGTCTGTATTTCTCTTAATGTGCAAAACGATCAGGCTTAAAACACCAAAACCTCAGCTGAATTTTCCCAGAAATAAGTTTCTTACTTTAATGAACCCAGCAAATAAAGTAAAATGAGATAAGTTTGATTAAAATCTTTGACGGCATTTTTAAGACGATTGAATTTTTATATTTCCGCATCGTAGCTTTAAGGGATGGAAGCCTGGACCTTAAAGTAGAATATTACCGACAGATTAGACGGTTCGAAATGTGGAAATATAGAAGGATTTGAGACTGAATTGGGTGGATCGTGTCACAAACGAATGTTATTACAATAATGGGGAGAGAGAAAGAGGTTGTGAAGACCATAAAAATACGGAAGTTGCAATACTTAACTATCGTTGAATAGAAGAGAGAAGTATAACTTACTCCATGTAATAATTTAAGGGAAGTTATCAGTAAAAGAGTTCGGGGTAGAAGACGCATAACCTAACTGAAAAGCTTGAGAACATTGTTCAGATGCGGGTTCACTGATTTGTTTATAGCTGCAACATCTAAAGTCATGGTTGCCACAATGATTGCCAACATTTTTAAAGGAGAAGGAATCTGAAGTAAAAGAAAAAAAATCCATAATTTTGGGGTCACATAGTTTATTCTCAAAACCCTCTTGGGGTTCAGTTGACAAGACCTTGGTTTTAAGATTACAACCCAATCGATCAGCAAGTTTTAGCTCCAAAAAAATAAGACATTCACACATCCTTCGAAAAAATTGGTGTCAAGGCTTCATAAAACGAGAACGATTAGTTAAATCCGTATGAATAAAAGTTTGCTCCAGCAATCCTTTTGCACTCTTTGTGTAGAGCTCAGGAGAGTACAAAAATAAATAAAGAATTGAAACTCAAGGTAACAAAAAAAGGTCTATCAGTGTAAGGAATATAGTACGTATAATCTACCAAAAAAGTATTGCCACTATCTTAGAAAACAAAAATATAAATAAAAATATGAAATTTTATAGTAAGAATTGATCATTACTGTCTTTAAAGATACGAAGTAACAATGTATTAAATGAAATGGGAGCGTTATAAAACCGTATACATAAATAATAATGAAATATTATTAAACGAATCATTAACATGAGTTTTACATCTTACGCTTACAAAATGTCTTACTGTTCAGTCTGGTAAGCCTGAAACAGGGCTGAATCTTGAATATTTTTGTTATGGTTGGGCAATGATGTACTCAGCTGCACTTGTTGTTTCCCTATCTACTCGTATCTCTTCCACCATATTTTTCTCACAATGTGAGTCAACGACCTCAAAACCCATTAACGCTTTTTGTATAAAATATATTTCATAATTTTTAACAGTGTAACCTATTTCATTAGCGAACAGGACTCTATTAACAAAATTGATTAGACGAGATCAGAGTGAATGACTGATAATGATGTATATAAATTAAAAATATTGTTATTATTAGAAAACTCAGGTCGCTTCCAGAGTAGATAATAAATAAGTAGATAATTAACTTGATAATCCAAAAGTCTGTAATCCAAACTCTTAAAAGATAACCTGTAGTGTAAAATGTTAAATACATCTAGTAAATTGTATCGTATTAATACGATAATTACCACCAAATGTATTGGAACATTATATTACCATAGAAGTAGTTAAGGTACCGAATTTTTTTTTAATGTCTAATGTGTGTACGTTGAAATCTGTTCAATTTAAAACAATAAGCAACCCCATTACCCAATGAGATGAGGATAATGTGTTTGACGTGTAAATGAGGTGTAATCTTAAACAGACTCAGGCCGACCATTCATAAAAGAGTATGGTAAATTGAACCCCAACCATCAAAGTACACCGGTAACCACTGTATAGTATTGTCCCAGAGGTTCGTAAATAAAATTTTCAAATTATTTTAATCTCTTTAAAATTCAAGGTTCTTTATTAAAATTTCTTGATAAATATTATAAAATTCTTAAAAGTATTAAAATCTTTAAAATCTTTTAAAATGTGTTAAAAATCCTTGAAAATCTGCTCCACCAAATCTTCTAAAATTGTTTATTATTTCTCAATAATATTTTTTAAAATTCGCAAACTGTTTCTATTTTAAAAAACTGTAAATCGCATCTCATTCCTTAAAAGTTTTAAAATAGAATGAATTAACAATCCATTTTATTTCATAAAATAATATGTTCTTTTTATTTTCCTTGTAAAGTTTTTTTTTTATTATTATTCTCGTTGCTCACATCTGAAGGTGGCAAATCATCTGTTGTTTATATTGAGTGTGTGAATGTGTGTGTGTGTACGTGTGTGTTTACGTGTGTATTTTTAGTTGTGTGTAAGTTTGCATGTTTACAATTGTTTGTTTGTATACGTATGCGTTATTGTTTGTGTGTATAAGTGTCTCCTATTACAATCTTCCCCCCCCCCCCGGGGGAGTATGCATAAGCAAAAAGTATGGATAAGCAAAAAAGGGGTGGGTGCTTAAATGTTAAAAAAGAAGGTGAGTACATAGCAGTTGTCGGCCTGAGACGGTAAAATTCGTTCATTCGGGGCCCCTTTCAATAATACATTCATACAGCATGCAAACAGCATTTTTTTTTTTTTTTTTTTTAATTACAATCATCTCAAGCTCGAGTATCGCGACAGACATCACCTAAAAAGTATTATTTTTAGCAAATTATGTAACCTTTTTAAGGTTAGAAATGTGTTCTTTGGTTATTTCTCCCCCAACGGTCTTACGGAGTAAGGCTGTAACTGGAGTGGAGAAGCCGATGATATAAAATGGTTCAGACCATCGGTATGCCATTTTTGCACAAATATTTTTCCGTTTCGAACTTACGGGGTGAGTTTTAAGCAAAACTTTATCTCCCACCGAAAACGGATTGGGGTGGCGCATAGCATTATATCGGCGTGCCATATCATGATGAGATTTAATTAGTTTTCTTCTAATGTCACACATCATGTTACTTGAACGTACAGGATTTCTATGAAGGATATCTTGGATATTCCATGCCCTATCCAACGGTGTTTGAGCTGGAAAATTATGTAATATGTCAAATGGACATTCCCCATGCGCGTTATGTTGAGCCATATTGAAGGCTAATTGAAACCAAAATAGAGATTTATCCCAGGTTGTTTGAGTAGTTGCATGGTATGCAATAAGAATAGACCGAAGATTTCGGTTTAATCGTTCGGCGTGAGATGGTTGTGGATGGTAAGGGGAGAGAGTGGTTCGTTTTATGCCTAGATTGAAACAAAAGTTTTTAAAAATTATTGAATTAAAATTTTTGGCATTATCTGTGACGATTAACCTCGGGATGGAGTAATTTTGAAAAATACGTTTTAATTCCTCTATAATGGAGGATGTATTAGTGTTTTTTAATGGAGCTAACCATGTAAATTTTGAAAAACTGTCTACCACCACTAGAATATATTTGTACCCTTGGTTGGTTTTTGGTAGGCTGCCTACCGTATCTATAAACAGTGTATCAAATGGTGTTGTTGGAACTCTGGAACTGAGATTTCCCCATTTATAATTCATTCCAGGTTTGCTGCGTTGGCAGGTTGTACAAGCATTCACTTTTAAAGGAATTTCTTGATATACAGCCGGCCAATAAAAATACCGTGTAATTTTGTGTATAGTTTTAGCGACACCTAAATGTCCACCGATTTCCGAATAATGAAAATATTTAAATACTAAATCTTTTAAGGAATTGGGGAGAACGATTTTGGTCGGATTATTGTTTTTATCTTTTAGACATAGGACTCCTTTGGATAAACAAAATTTATTATCCATTTGTTGTTTTTGTTGAAGGATAAAGGTATCCTGTTCCTGATGTTGTCTTACGTCTGTAAAAGATAGGGGGAACTGTGATAATAAAGTATTAATATAAGATATATCTTTTGAGATATCTTCATTATTTAAATCGTACATCCTCGATAATGCGTCAGCCACATTATTATCCGAACCACGGATGTGCTTAATTTTAAATTTAAAAACAGATAACCGAAGTAACCATCTAGCCAATCTACCCAACTGTTTTGGTCTGGAAAGAAGCCAGGCTAAGGCTTGATTATCGGTTTCTAAAAGAAATTCACGATGTGCTAAATAGGTCCTGAAATGATCTGTTGCAAAAACGACCGCAAGACATTCGCGTTCATATGCAGAAAATTTCCTTTCTGTTTCTGTCAATGTCTTGGAAGCATATGCTATGGGTCGTCTAGAACCTTCTTGTTCTTGTAGTAAGACAGCTCCTAGACCTGTATCTGACGCATCTGTTTGTAAAATAAATTGTTTAGAAAAGTCAGGTATGGATAGTACCGGGGGATTAGCAATTGCTTCTTTAAGATCTTCAAACGCGTTTCTTTGTGAGCCTCCCCCAGACAAACTGAGTATTTTTACGACGCAGTTTATTCAGGGGTTCGATTCTATCAGCATAATTTTTGATAAATTTAGAAAAATAGTTAATCATACCACAGTATCGATGTACTTGTTTCACTGACGTAGGTGTCGGGTACTCCAATATTTTTTGTGTCCTAGTTGAGTCTATAGAGACCCCTTTGTACGATAATGTGTGTCCAAGAAACGGTATTTCATTTACGGCAAATGTTACCTTATCAGGATTAACTGTAATGCCAGCTTTCCGCAGAATTGACAATACTATTTTAATGTGTTTCAAATGTTCTGGAAAACTTTTGGAATATATTAATATATCATCCATGTAATTAAATACAAATTTATATTTAATGTTTTTGAATATTGTATTCATAAGACGTGTTAAAACTTGTGCGCCAGTCGACAAACCAAAAGGTAATCTCTCATATTCGTATAAGCCATCCGGGGTACAGAACGCGGTGATTTGACGAGATTTTTCTGTCAATGGTATTTGATGGTACGCTTGTGCTAAATCTAATGTACTGAACCATCGAGCATTGGAAAACCATTGAAAAGCATGATTTATATTCGGTAAAGGTTGGGCCTCTGAGTCAATTATTAAGTTGACTTGGCGATAGTCTACGACTAAACGACTCGTGCCATTCGGTTTTGGAATCAAAAACGCTGGAGATGAATAAGGCGAAACACTTTCTCTAATTACTTTATCTTTTAATAATTTATCAATTTGTTGTTTCATTTGAAGTGTTTTTATTGGATTTAATGGATAGGGTCTAGATTTTATAATTTCACTATTTTTAAGTTTAATATCATATTTTAATATGTGGGTACAGCCTAATTTAGTAGTGAGTACGTCAGGAAATTCCTTACATAAATTATTAATTTTATTTTTAATATACTCACTTTGTTCCACATTATTAATCTGATCTGGGTATAAATTTATTAGATGAAATTTTTGATTTTTCAACCAGTCAAAAGTTATCACAGACCTTGTGGCGTTAAATATTGCACGTGTTTTTTGTAGAAAATGCATTCCAAGTATTATTTCGTGCTGTATTTTTGTTAATACCTTAAAATTTAGTTTCCATGATATATTTTGTAGGTTAATGTTAATCCAGACCTGTTTGTTAATTTCTAGAGGAAACCTATCAGCTGTAAGACAAATTGCCTTAATATTTTCCTCTTTTATAATCGCCTTCTTAGCCTTTAAAAGTTTATACATTTGTTGGTTAATAATGTTGTGCGTGGAACCAGAATCAATAAGGGCATTAAATATATCATTTTTGATTTTTATTGATAAAGCTTTCAAAGTATAATTTCTGTTTAACCCTTGTTCTTTTATCTTTAAATGTTTACATGTGTTATGTTTACAAATACGCATCATATGACTATGTTGTGCGCATTTGTAAACATTCAGTTTTTTGGAACATGGTTATTTCCTTTTTGCTGCAAAAGTTTACAATTTCTTTTGATATGACCTAATTTATGACAATAAAAACACTTCAAAGTTGTTGCTGACATTTGTGATCTGATTTTATTGCATGCTGTATCTCTTAATGTGTTTTGTTTACCTTGGGTAGGTACTGTGTTATTTACATTGTTTATGACGCCTGTATTATTCATTTTTGATAAACCGATGTCATTAAGAGTTCTAGCATAAACTCTTTCATAGACATAGACATCTAATTTATTAAAATCTTGTAAGTTATTGGGTCTGCCGATTATACCTATGTGTGTGGCATATATTTCATTTAAACCCGTTAAAATTATATTAATTAACTCACCTTCTGTTAAATCTAGTCTTAATACATCATGGTTTTCTAAAATTTCTCTCATGTATTCCGCAAGGGTCTCCGTTTGTGACTGGTTTCGGTATAATAATTTTAATTTTAATATTTCTTTCATTTTTGGTGTGATTAATTTATTTACTAAATCTCTATGAAATTGATCGAAATTATGATTATTTCTAATAGAATTTTCAAAAATTTGTTCTGTGAAACCGGTCATAAACGGAGTTAACAACACCAAGGGTAAATCAACTGCATAACGTTTCTGTATCTGTTTAATAATTTTGATATTTCGTACTAACGTGTCAACGTCACGTCCATCAGTAATAGTTAATTGTTTTATTTCGTTTTCTATTGGATTTGCAATTTTTGTCCAATTAAAGTTCAATTCGCGTTGGAAACACACGGGATTATTGTTACCTACGGGATTTGGTATTAATATATCAGGGGTTTCGTTTCTAAGAACAGGATTTTGCATTTCTGGGTGATGCATAAGATTAATTTGATCATAATTAAGATTTCCTTGTTGTTGATCAGGTAAGAAATTATTCCCTAAATGTGCCTCTTCAGGATTTAAGTTTTGCTCGAAATTAGGTCCAACTTCGAAATTATGCAACCCATTAGTCTTCCAAATATCAAATCCCTCTCTTAAATTTTGAAAGCCTACGACTTTATCTGGTTTGTTGGGTAATATAAATGTTAATATTTTGTTAAGCCGATCATCAAAAATTTCGGCATTATACTTTTCTAATTCATTTAAATTTTCTATGTTTCTTAACCTTACTAAATAGTTTTGACACTCTGTCAGTTGTTTGTCCATGTCAAATCTATGTAATGTAGTTAGGTCGATTTGTCGCCCGTTATCTAAGAGTTTTTGTAATCTTTGCCTTTTTTGTCTTACGTTTCCTGTTGTTGTGCTTTTCCGTATTCTAAGTTGGAAGTTAAGGTTTGTTTCGTCTAGTTTAGTGGAATCAAGAATCGGTGCTACCTGTCTATTCATGTTTCTATTTGTTTTGTTTGTTGATGATGATTATTTATGTGTATGTAATAGATGACTTACCAGTCGACGTCGGTATACCTGTCAGATGTGAGTTGTTTATAATTTAGTTTTTTATAAATTCTAGAAGATTTGTTGTTTTATTTTTGATCTTTCTCTTTGTCTCTTTCTTGGTCTTTGACTAATTTTGTTATATTTGTTTGATGATTTCTTGTTGATGAATTCTTCCTTTTTGTTTATTATTTTAATTTCTTTCCCAAATATTATATTATTAAATTTATTTATTGAAATTTTTCATTAAGTATCCTGGTCACGGCACCATTTTTGTCCCAGAGGTTCGTAAATAAAATTTTCAAATTATTTTAATCTCTTTAAAATTCAAGGTTCTTTATTAAAATTTCTTGATAAATATTATAAAATTCTTAAAAGTATTAAAATCTTTAAAATCTTTTAAAATGTGTTAAAAATCCTTGAAAATCTGCTCCACCAAATCTTCTAAAATTGTTTATTATTTCTCAATAATATTTTTTAAAATTCGCAAACTGTTTCTATTTTAAAAAACTGTAAATCGCATCTCATTCCTTAAAAGTTTTAAAATAGAATGAATTAACAATCCATTTTATTTCATAAAATAATATGTTCTTTTTATTTTCCTTGTAAAGTTTTTTTTTTATTATTATTCTCGTTGCTCACATCTGAAGGTGGCAAATCATCTGTTGTTTATATTGAGTGTGTGAATGTGTGTGTGTGTGTACGTGTGTGTTTACGTGTGTATTTTTAGTTGTGTGTAAGTTTGCATGTTTACAATTGTTTGTTTGTATACGTATGCGTTATTGTTTGTGTGTATAAGTGTCTCCTATTACATCAATCTATTATTCAATCCGTATAAAAGTAACTACCTTTACCAGGATTTGAACCAGAAACCTTTGTCTCCGAAAATCAGCGGTTAAACAGCTGACTCACGGCAACGACTTTACCTCTAAACCAACCCGGTGGGTCAAGGTACCTAAATAAATCGTTTATTGTAAGAAATTTCGTACTGAATGAATTGGGGTGTAAACAAGAATAATGTATTGCGATGAATAAAATTTTTGAATAGGAATTCTTTGAAATCGAATGTTTGTTTTAATTCTTCAACTTCCACCCTGTTTCAGACAAGCGGAGAAAAGTTATAGACGTATCTAAATTGTTTCAGAAACTATCAGACCGCAGGTATAAAAACAGTTAGCGTCTTTGTAGTGAGTAGTAAGTACTTGGACAGTGAATAGAATTAGTGTTGTCGGACCGTTTCGAAATTTTCCGTTACGAGACCGGTTCTGAATTACGTTAAAAGGGCTTGTGCGTACGGGCGTAAAAAGCTTGAGCGACTGATTGTGGACAGATAAATAACTGGTTTGACTGTTTAGTTCGAATTCCGGTTAGATCTGGCACTTTGTCATCACTCATCTTCATTTATCATCCTTCTCACCGTCAGCATTAGCAGTAATTGAGAACAGTCGGACGTAAAACAAACAAGAAAAATACAATATCTTATTTACAGCCGAGTTTAGTTTAGGCTAAGTTTTGTAATAATTAATTTAATTAAAGAAATCATATTATAATTTGTTAGTAATCTAAGCTTAATAATTAATCGTAATTATTAATCGTGTCAAAAAATGTTATTAGTTTAAAGGAAATCTATTCATTATTTATTACAGCCAGATCCCGAACGAACCTAGGCTTAGGTGTTTTAGTAAAATATTGTTTGGTGGACAGCTTGTAGAATAGCAGTCTATGGTCCAGTACGTCGTTGATCGAAGATCTAATTCAATTAATCAATTGTTGTAAATTCAAGAAGAAATTTAAAAATAATCATAAATATTAATCAAAATTAAACAATTTTTAATTTCAAATTTACATATTCTAAACAGTAATTAAATACATCAAGATGAATTATATGAATAAAATAAAATATTTAAAAAAAATAATTCCAGAAACCAAATACCTTATTGGATAAAAAATACGAAGTGCATTGCACCCGCGCTACGCGAGGACTTTTTTTCTAGCCTCAGTGGTGTGCAATAAATAAACTGATTAATTGCTTTTATCCGTTTTCTTTGTTCCACTCGAAATTTTATTTTTCCAGGTATTACTTCAAAAAATAAACATACCTGTTGTGTTTTTGACAATTATGTGGTTACAATAAAAGCAAAAATAACTCAGATTTAAATGCACACACAGAAATTTAAATACAGAATGTTTTAGAAGTTGGACTGTTTTAACGACTATAATTAATTTTTTAATTACGAGTTACTTTATGATCCATTATTTTATTTAAACAACAGCTGTAACTGATAGATTTTTGCATAAATTTAACAATCCTAGAAAATGTAAATACTTTTATATGGAACTAAATACTAGACATTGATTACCGGTGAACTTCTATGGTTGGAGTTCAATTGTAGATACTCTCTCAGGAATAGTCAGCCTGGATCTGTACCAGAATACACCTCATTTACACGTCATATACATCAACCTCAACTCATTGGGTCATGGGGTTGCGCATTGTTATAAACTGAACAGATTGTAACGAACACACATTAGGAATAAAAAAATTTAACATGTTAAATATTAAAACGTGATAGCCTAGCTCATAAAATTTATTTGATACAATATTTATTCAGTAATCGTATAGTAATTTAACGAGTTTCAAGAGATTTTATGATTGGGTCTGTATAGAAGTTAAACAAATATTTAAATAAATGTAAATAAATATCAGTAGGTATACACAGAGTCAAAAAATATAAACAGAAACAAAACAGGCAATGTGACTTATACCCTTCAAAAAAAAAATCTACGTTGTTATTTATAGGATAGGTTATTGGACGAATACATACATGTAAGCTTAAACCGAATACTTTTGATGTCTGTCAAGAGAACAAAAGGGCGTATGTACATCGAAATTCAGCTAGCTAAAATTTTTGACGTTTTTAGGCTTCTTTCGGTGAAAATGTTTTTTCTACATCTACAATATATGATAAATTTATTATTAGACAAGCACTGCACCCGCGCTACACGAGGACTTATTGCTAGCCTCAGTGGTGTGCAATAAATAAACTGATTGTTTTTACCCGTTTTCTTTGTTTCACTCGACATTTTATTTTTCCACGCACTAAGTTACTTCAAAAATACGTATTAACCCTGTTGTCAGAATTAGACTTACTTGTACTGAAGATACAGAAATAATATTAAAAAAGAAAGAATATTGCTATGCGAATGTCACCCGTTTTTTTTTTATCTTAGACGCAAGTGGCCGTCTTGTATATAATTATATGTTTTGTTTTGGTCAACAGCCGAAAGGCTGGTTTGAACCTCTAAAGGTTTTATTAAGTAAAATGAAGCGTGAGGTGGTTTACAATTGCCTCCCTTACTAAGTACAAAAGTAGCCTATGCTTATCAGCATGACAGGCTCTCCAAAACGAATCTACTAAGCACCCTGCAAATGACAACTTCATTCACCATAGGGTCTGGTTGTATAATGAAATTCATTACTTTCAGAAGAGATAACTCTCGACTAGTGTCTTTTACACCTCTACCTCTTCCGTTCTTAAATAGTTTAGTCATATAATTGGCTAACCACGTGATAAGAAACAGAACTATTTTTTTTAGCCCTGGAACTGGCAGATCGAGATCAAATAATTTAATACTCCACCTGCCTCTTAAGGGCGAATATAATACATGTAATACATTATATACTATAACTTGTATATAATATACTCCTATACACACAGATATCTTTTGAGATCTCCAGGAGAAATTTTTAAATTTTCACACATTTAATAGCTTTAGGATAGTAACCTCTTTTTAACCCCATTAGAAGAAAGTGATCGAAATGCGCTTGCATTTCGATGCAAATCTTTTTTTTTTTTTTTGATTGAACGCTTTGGCTTTTTCAGTTCAGTTTAACCTGTTAAAAAAATGTGCTGAATTTCAGCTTACTAGGTGATCGCGAAGTTAAGAGAATAGTGATGAGTGAGTGAATAAATTCTAGAATTTGACAATTTTCATGGTTCAGTTTTGGAGGATTTTTTGGCAACTAAATGCCACGCTTGCTATAAGCAAGCTAATAATTATATTTCGCTCATTCCATCCAATCCAGATGCCGTAAGTAAACCCAAATTTGGGTACAGACACTACTTTTGCCTTGTTTTTTTTTAAATATGCAGTTTTATTCAGGTAGTACGGATTAATTATTTATTTAATTGTAAATACCCATATTTCTGTTTAATTAACTTTTGTAAAATTAAGTTAAGTAAGTTGATTGTAATTTCCTTCCCATTTTAACTAAATAAATAATGGAAGTAATTTATTTGTAATAAATATTTATACACTTTAAAGGAAGTTTTGTTAGTTTTAACAACCAGATACTGAAAGAACCTGGAATAAACGTTAAATACTTATTAATACAGATACATAATTTACAAATATTTTGAACAACTAAGTTTTTATGAAGAACATAAAAATAAAAACAGAAAAGGATACGATGAGGTATTATTTATTAAACGTTAGAGATTCCACAAGGGATATTAATAAATAAAAGTCAATCTCCAAGGATGGTTACTTAAAGTAAAATATGTATATATTTTTTTGTATTACAAGGTAGAAATAATTTAAGAATTTATATTTACGAATTTTTATATAACATTTACGGTATCATAAATTAAATACACAAAAAAAGATGCGCAAAACGTTTTAAACTGAAATTTAATTCAAGAGAAAGTAAACAGTTAAAAACTTTGTACATTACGGCCACATAACACGGAAAATAGCAATAACATCCATTAAAAAGTTGAGGGTTTCAAACTTTTGTTGGTAGGTAAAATGAATGTAGTGAACTTCAATCTATAAAGTTAAAGGGGGTAGGGGGAATTGGTGCAAGTGTAACACGAATTACTCGTACCAATCTTTTTACGTACATAAAGAAGAAGGGTGAAAACTGAAAGAAAACACAAAACAGACGTCAACACTCTCACTCCATAAAAACGCCTAAGTGAAACTTTTCCACAACGACCCAACAAAGAAACTAAAACAGCCCCATGACCCTCATGAACTTAAGTGTCGATTTGTCACCCATCTCTTCACTATTTCTCCCCTCTTTTAAAAGACGCCGAAACCGAATCATTTTTCATCAATGCAGTTTTATGTCGCAGCCACTCCTTTCTTATCATCCACAGTAAGAAATAAGTATGACCGTATTTCATTTAGAAATCAATCCGAAAATAACTTATCAAAAAATTTAATTTCGTTATGTAGAATGAATTTCTTTATGCCCAAAACAGGCAGGTGGAGTGTAAAATTATTTGCACTCAATCTGCTAGTTCCAGGCCTATTAAAAAAAGTTCTGTTTCTTACCACATAATCAGCCAATTATACAACTGAAGTACTTGAGAACAGAAGCGGTAGAGGTGCAAAATACACTAGTCAGAGTTATCTCCTCGGAGAGTAATGAATTTTATCATACAGCCAGACCCTGTGGTAAATGTAGTTAAGGTGTAATTTACAGGATGGAAAATAGTTGCTTTTCAGAGGGCCTGGCATGCTGATAAGCATACTTTTTCCACTTAGTGGAATGGTAAACCACCACACTCCTCGTTTTACTTAGTAAAGGCCCTAGAGATTCGAACCAGCCTTTCGACTGATGACCTAAACAACATGTAGGTCTACGGAAAACTAAAATTAAAATATTCGTACAGTTAAATTTTCGGTTTGATGGTCATTATTCCGGAAAACTTATAAGATTAAAATTAAATACCATACTATTATCAAAAACTTTTGTTTCAATACGTATTTTCTTGCTTCATTAAAGGGAATTAACACATTTTTAGAAGACTCAATACAGTTGTTGCACACAATTATAAATAAATAAATAAATCTTTATTTGTCAGCGACCAAAACAGGTAGGCTATACATTAAAATCTATTTTAACAAACAATTTATATAATTTGTTTTTGTTTACAATCTAATGTAGTATTCATAAAAAAATAACTTGTACATTAAATTACTGCCGACCGCATTGGCGTAGTTGGTAACGTGCTCGACTCTCATCATGCGGTCGCGGGTTCGAATCCCACTCAGGCACGCATATTTTCATAAGTTACCAAAAATCATTTCATACTCCATTGTAAACAGTTACACCCCAACGTTGTCACTAATGACCGGTTGCAGTTGATGTGACGATAAATAAAAAAATAAAATTACTACTTAAATGTCACAAAAATTGTAAATTGGAATTTCAGATTTGTCATTTACACTATATAATGTTAAGTCTAAATTCTATACTGATTACATTTAAAGAACATTCTAGCTATGATAATTTTATTTAATAACTCCTGATCAGAATAAAATGAATATTTTGTAAAAAAACTCTTTGACTTCCCTAACAAAGTTTTTTAAATTAAGGAGTCTTATTCTAGATGGTAATTAGTTTAAAAAATTGAACGGAATTGTAGTGAATTCCTTTTGAGAATTTTGAAGTTCCATATTTTTTAATTCTGTAGTCATCGCTGTGCCGAGTTTCATAATTATGATTGTACTTATTTTTAGTATAAGTATAATTCTGAACAATAGGGTTATTAATATTGTAGCAGCTCTTCTACAGTGCTAGGTTATCTACTGCAACCCAAAACGTCATTAATTATTGAACATACCTTTATCCCTACGACTCTTCCTCAACATAGCTCTATAACATTACCAGTACACAACTTTCTGAATCGTTCCCATTTCCTTCGTTTGGCTGGAACTCATAGCCAGATTTCAAGGATTTACTCCGACAGAGCCTAGTTTAGCCAATTAGAGATTTTTCGTATTTTTAAGCAAAACAGAGGTTGATTTTCATTTTGCGTCATTCACTTATGATTAAAATCAGGTTATGTTTTTATTTGACATTGTTTACCTATGATTAAACATACGTTATATTGGTTTATAATTTTCATAGGAAAGACAAAGTCTTGTGAGTGTTGTAATATGAGACACCTACACAGACACACAACGGACAGTACACACATTAACAACACTCAAACGTAAACATAAACATAACTTTACAGCATCAACATCAACACAAATATCAGATGACCTCGCCTACAGATGTGAGAATAACAAAAAAAAAAAAGAAAAAAGAAAATTTTATTAAGCTAATAAAAATGGATTGTTGGGTCATTCGTTTTTAAAACTTTTAAAGAAAAAGGTCACTGTATACAATTTTTATGATAAAAAAAAACAATTTAAAGAATTTACTAATTTAAAAGTTTATATTGAATTTGAAAAATAAATTTTAGAAGATTTAGATAACAAGATTCAACGATTTTAAGAAGTTTTAAAGAATTTTAAGATTTTAATTGTTTTTAAATATTTTAAAAACCTAATAACGATTTTTAAATAAAGAAGTTGGATTTTCGATAATATAAAACCTTTTTAGATTTTTTTTATTACGAACCTCTGGGTTAACAAAATGGTGCCGTGACCAGGATTCAAAAGTCACAATAACCAAGATTCAAAAGCCACAATAACCAGGATTCAAAAGCCACAATAACCAGGATTCAAAAGCCGCAATAACCAGGACAATTTCAAGAAAAATATTAATAAATTAACTCAACAATAAAATTTGGAAGGATAACACAACAAGAAAAAAGGACGAACCGGAACAAAATTCATCACACAAAATTCATCAATAACAAAACAAAATAAATCTAAAATTTACGAAAACAAATTATAAATAACAATTACAAATTATAAACAACTCACATCTGGCAAGTATATTGAAGTCATCTGGTAAGTCATCTATTACATACACATAAATCATCATCATCACCAAACAAAAACAAGTAGAAACATGAATAGGCAAGTAGCACCAATTCTTGACCCCACTAAACTAGACGAAACAAACATTAACTTCCAACTTAGAATACGAAAAAGCACAACGACAGGAAACGTAAGACAAAAAAGGCAAAGATTACAAAAACTCTTAGATAATGGACGACAAATCGATTTGACTACACTACATAGATTTGACATGGACAAACAACTGACAGAGTGTCAAAACTATTTAGTAAAGTTACGAAACGTAGAAAATTTAAATGAATTAGAAAGGTATAATGCCGAAATATTTGATGATCGGCTTAACAAACTATTAACATTCGTATTACCCAACAAACCAGATAAACTCGTAGGATTTCAAAATTTAAGAGAGGGATTTGATATTTGGAGGGTTAATAGGTTACAAAATGTCGAAGTTGAACCTAATTTCGAGCAAAACTTAAACCCTGAAGAGGTGCATTTAGGAAATAATTTCTTACCTGATCAACAACAAGGAAATCTTGATTATGGTCATATTAATCTTATACATCCCCCAGAAATGCAAAATCCTGTTCTTAGAAACGAAACCCCTGATATATTAATACCAAATGCCGTAGGTAACAATAATCCTGTCTATTTCCACCGCGAATTGAATTTTAATTGGACAAAAATTGCAAATCCAATCGAAAACGAATTAAAACAATTAACTATAACTGATGGACGTGACATTGACATGTTGGTACGAAATATCAAAATTATTAAACAAATACAGAAACGTTATGCAGTTGATTTACCCTTGGTGTTGTTAACTCCGTTTATGACCGGTTTCACTGAACAAATTTTTGAAAATTCTATTAGAAATAATCATAATTTCGATCAATTTCATAGAGATTTAGTAAGCAAACTAATCACACCAAAAATGAAAGAAATATTAAAATTAAAATTATTATACCGAAATCAGTCACAAACGGAGACCCTTGCTGAATACATGAGAGAAATTTTAGAAAACCATGAGGTATTAAGATTAAATTTAACAGAAGGTGAGTTAATTAATATAATTTTAACCGGTTTAAATGAAATATACGCCACGCACATAGGTATAATCGGCAAACCTAATAACTTACAAGATTTCAATAAATTAGATGCCTATGTCTATGAAAGAGTTTATGCTAGGACTCTTAATGATATCAGTTTATCTAAAATAAATAATACAAGCGTAATAAATAATGTAAATAGCACGGTACCTACCCAAGGTAAACAAAATACATTAAAAGATACAGCGTGCAAACAAATCAGATCACAAATGTCGACAACAACCTTAAAATGTTTTTATTGTCATAAATTAGGTCATATCAAAAAGAATTGTAAACTTTTACAGCAAAAAGGAAATAATCATGTTTCAAAAAAACTGAATCTTTACAAATGCGCAGAACATAGCCATATGATGCGTGTTTGTAAACATAACGCATGTAAACATTTAAATACAAAAGAACGCAGGTTAAACTGTAATTATACTTTGAAAGCTTTATCAATAAAAATCAAAAATAATATATTTAATGCCCTTATTGATTCTGGTTCCACCCACAACATTATTAATCAACAAATGTATAAATTTTTAAAAACTAAGAAGGCGATTATAAAAGAGGAAAATATTAAGACAATTTGCCTTACAGCTGATAGATTTCCTCTAGAAATTAATAAGCAGGTCTGGATTAAAATTACTCTGCAAAAAATATCGTGGAAAATAAATTTTAAGATATTACCAAAAATACAACACAGAATAATACTTGGCATAAATTTTTTACAAAAAACCCGTGCAACATTTAACGCCACAAGATCTGTAATAACCTTTGATTGGTCGAAAAATCAACAATTTCATCTAACCGATCTATATCCAGAACAGATTAACAACGTGGAACAAAGTGAGTATATTAAAAATACAATTAATAATTTATGTAAGGAATTTCCTGATGTACTCACTACTAAATTAGGTTGTACCCATGTATTGAAATATGATATTAAACTCAAAAATAGTGAAATTATAAAATTTAGGCCCTATCCCTTAAATCCAATAAAAACACTTCAAATGAAACAACAAATTGATAAATTATTAAAAGATAAAGTAATTAGAGAAAGTGTTTCACCTTATTCCTCCCCAGCATTTTTAATTCCAAAACCAAATGGCACTAGTCGTTTAGTCGTAGACTATCGCCAAGTCAACTTAATAATTGACTCAGAAGCCCAACCTTTACCGAATATAAATCACGCTTTTCAATGGTTTTCCAATGCACGATGGTTCAGTACATTAGACTTAGCGCAAGCCTACCATCAAATACCATTGACAGAAAAATCCCGTCAAATCACCGCGTTTTGCACCCCGGATGGCTTATACGAATATGAGAGATTACCTTTTGGTTTGTCGACTGGCGCACAAGTTTTAACACGCCTTATGAATACAATATTCAAGAACATTAAATATAAATTTGTATTTAATTACATGGATGATATATTAATCTATTCTAAAAGTTTTACAGAACATGTGAAACACATCAAAATAGTATTGTCAATTTTGCGGAAAGCCGGCATTACAGTTAATCCTGATAAGGTAACATTTGCTGTAAATGAAATACCGTTTCTTGGACACACATTATCGTACAAAGGAGTTTCTATAGACTCAACTAGGACACAAAAAATATTGCAGTACCCGCAGCCTAAGTCAGTGAAACAAGTACATCGATATTGTGGTATGATTAATTATTTTTCTAAATTTATCAAAAATTATGCTGATAGAATCGAACCCCTGAATAAATTGCGTCGTAAAAATACTCAGTTTATTTGGGGAGACTCACAAAAAATTGCGTTCGAAGATCTCAAACAGGCAATTGCTAATCCCCCGGTATTGGCAATACCAGACTTCTCCAAAACTTTCATTTTACAGACGGATGCGTCTGATACAGGTCTAGGAGCTGTCCTACTTCAGGAACAAGAAGGATCTAGACGACCTATAGCGTACGCTTCCAAAACATTAACAGAAGCAGAACGGAAGTTTTCTGCATATGAGCGAGAGTGTCTTGCAGTTGTTTTTGCAACAGATCATTTCAGGACCTATTTAACACATCGTGAATTTCTTTTAGAAACCGATAATCAAGCCTTAGCCTGGCTTCTTTCCAGACCAAAACAGTTAGGTAGACTGGCTAGATGGTTACTCCGATTATCTGTTTTTAAATTTAAAATTAATCACATCCGTGGTTCGGATAATAATGTGGCTGACGCATTATCGAGGATGTACGATTCAAATAATGAAGATATCTCAAAAGATATATCTTATATTAATACTTTATTATCGCAGTTCCCCCTATCTTTTACAGACATAAGACAACATCAGGAACAGGATACCTTTATCCTTCAACAAAAACAACAAATGGATAATAAATTTTGTTTTCCAAAGGAGTCCTATGTCTAAAAGATAAAAACAATAACCCAACCAAAATCGTTCTTCCCACTTCCTTAAAAGATTTAGTATTTAAATACTTCCATCAGTCGGAAATCGGTGGACATTTAGGTGTTGATAAAACTATACTCAAAATTACACGGTATTTTTATTGGCCGGCTATATATCGAGAAATTCCTTTAAAAGTGAATGCTTGTACAACCTGCCAACGCAGCAAACCTGGAATAAATTATAAATGGGGAAATCTCAGTTCCAGAGTTCCGACAGCGCCATTTGACACACTGTTTATTGATACTGTAGGCAGCCTACCAAAAACCAACCAAGGATATAAATATATTTTAGTGGTAGTAGATAGTTTTTCAAAATTTACATGGTTAGCTCCATTAAAAAACACTAATACATCCTCTATTATAGAAGAATTAAAACGTATTTTCCAAAATTACTCCATTCCGAGGTTAATCGTCACAGATAATGCTAAAAATTTCAATTCAATAATGTTTAAAAACTTTTGTTTCAATCTCGGCATAAAACGAACCACCCTCTCACCCTACCATCCACAACCCTCTCATGCCGAACGATTAAATCGAAATCTTAGGTCTATTCTTATTGCATACCATGCAACGACTCGATATACGACGTCGATACGACGATATTGGTTTATAATTTTCATAGGAAAGACAAAGTCTTGTGAGTGTTGTAATATGAGACACCTACACAGACACACAACGGACAGTACACACATTAACAACACTCAAACGTAAACATAAACATAACTTTACAGCATCAACATCAACACAAATATCAGATGACCTCGCCTACAGATGTGAGAATAACAAAAAAAAAAAAAGAAAAAAGAAAATTTTATTAAGCTAATAAAAATGGATTGTTGGGTCATTCGTTTTTAAAACTTTTAAAGAAAAAGGTCACTGTATACAATTTTTATGATAAAAAAAAACAATTTAAAGAATTTACTAATTTAAAAGTTTATATTGAATTTGAAAAATAAATTTTAGAAGATTTAGATAAGAAGATTCAACGATTTTAAGAAGTTTTAAAGAATTTTAAGATTTTAATTGTTTTTAAATATTTTAAAAACCTAATAACGATTTTTAAATAAAGAAGTTGGATTTTCGATAATATAAAACCTTTTTAGATTTTTTTTATTACGAACCTCTGGGTTAACAGTGTTTCACACCAGGTTTATCCTTCGGAACTGAACAGAAAAATTAAACCACTTACTTTTCGACCACTGACGTCTAAAGGGTAAAAAGATGCGGATAACCCTCAAGAAAAATTATTTTAATACTTTTCCAAAGAGAATTAGTATTAAAACTTATCACATATATTCTATTTTGTTGTTTAGGTCATCAGCCGAAAGGCTGATTTGAACCTCTAGTGGCTTTACTATGTGAAACGAGGAGTGAGGTGGTTTATCATTGCCTACGTCACTGAATGGAAAAGTAGCCTATACTTATCAGCACGCCAGATCCTCTGAAAAACATCTACTTTCCACTCTGCAAATGACACCTTCACTTCATACACTAGAGGTTCTAGCTGTATAATGAAATTCATTACTCTCAAAGCAAATAACTCTGACTAGTGACTTTTATACCTATACCTCTTCTCTTCTTAAATTTTTCGGTCATATAACTGGCTGATCCTGTGCTAAGAAAGAGAACTATATTTGTAGCCCTCGAACTAGAAGATCGAGTGCAAATAATTTAACACCCCACCTGCCTGTTATGGGTAAAATACATATTATATTACTAAAAGTAATTTTTTTCACCACTGACGTTTGCGAAACCTATTTTTAAGCGATCTCTTTGAGGTTAGCCGTTGCTAGTGTAGTACAACTGAATGTCAAAAATAACAAGATATGAAGAAACCCCACCAAAAACAAAGATTTCTTAAAATAAGGGAAGGAAGAAAAAATAACAAATGAAATGTTTGCACACTAAATAAATCAACCAAATCAATCATTTAAAACAAAACTATAGTCGATTTTAAGGTTCTTTTCAATTTATAAGATTAGTTTATGCCTAGTTCAAATGTAATTGTTTTCATTGAAAATTATAGAAAAATGATAGATTATTGGTTGAAAAAATTACAACTGATAGTTAATTATAAAATTGATCATAAAAGATTTTAGAAATAATTTTTATCACACTTTCAAACGAGAAAAATGTTCATTAAATCACACATCATAAAGTTTCAAACGATAAAAGCAATAAATCAAATTAACTGTCGTATGAAATTAAATTAAACAATACACTTCCAGTACACCTTTTTATGTTTTAATAACAATTCATTTTTATTAATTTTTTATCCAAATCAACTTTTACCAATAAAAGAGGTCTGTTCTGGATAGGAAGCCTCAACCGTGGTAACAGCGGTTGAAAGAGCGACTTATTTTGTCTGAACTAACAACAAAACCAAACAAAAATCCATCGATTTTAATTAATTAATTTATTTATTACTTAAAACAATACAATGAATCTTATCCTAATACCCCCATAGGTCTACCCTGTGCGCGGGTATGAGTTGTTAATATTGTTAAACTTATTTATATTTACACTAAATTTAAAAATAAAATAAACAAAATTTACAGAAAAAACGTAGAATAAAATTTCCTAACGTAATACTAAACTTAATATATATTTTTATTATTGCCTTTACCGAGTGTGATCGATTATTCGAAATTGTCATGCCCTAATTATTTCGGATAATCGGTACTTTATTGTAATGAAATTATTTACTCTCAGAGGAGGTAACTCTGACTAAAGTCTTTTACACCTCTACCTCTTCTGTTCTTAAATGTTTAAGTCATATAATTGGGTGACCATGTGATAAGAAACATAACTATTTTTTGTAGCCCTGGAACAAGCAAATCGAGTGAAAATAATTTAACACTCCACCTGCCTGTTATGGGCAAATATTTCTGGTTTGTAATATTATTTATTACTGGTTTATAGTATCACAGAAAAGGGGTCGACCTAGAATACGGTGAAATGATGACTAACTGAAAACTTTTCGGAGGTGAGAGTCTATGCAAAGATGGTGAGGTATAAGAGACATTGGAAAGGGTAAGTGTTGGAGGCCAAGGCTCACTTCGGACTGAAGTGTTGAAGGAAGATGAAGAAGAAAATGAAATCACCTATACCTGAACAAACTAAAGACTGCAGGTGAGATCTAGCCAATAACAGTCAAGGTCGGATGTGAGGTTGCCCCTTCGCTAAGTCACACTCTGTTCCACCGAACTCCAGCTAACTTTTTGTTAAACTGTCATCCACAGCGGGACCACAACGTGACAACGCAGGATACGATTAACAAATGTCAATTGGCTCCTTGCTGTGATCCAGGTCACTATGCTCCGCCTTCATCTGCAGTCTCTGGTTCGTTAAGGTATAAATCCTCATTTTACATAGTGAAACGTCAAGTGGTCCACATCAGATTTTTGTTTATTCAAAACAAGAAAATTTTACTGGTATCATATTTTACAAGTAAACAGTAATTTCACTTTTTGTAAATAATATTTATAAATATTAACCAATGAAAACCTAAATTTGCTGAATTTAGCATTGTGAGTTTAGCATTGTTTATAACCTAACAATCATTGTTTATAAATACTGATGTTGTTTATACTATATATACTAGAATTAAATCAAAAACGCTAATTTTGCAAAGAGTCATGATCGTAGATTACTACTGCCAATAAATCATTAACGGTAGTTCATTTACTAAAAGGGTAAATAACATTACTGCTCTTTCAAATATTTAATTGTTAACTCAATGTTTCATTACGACAACAAAATAAACGGTGTCCTTATTTTGACATGTGGAAATTATGAAGGTTGATTACATAATAGATTCGTATCGTCAAACAAGTGAGAAAAACTAAAACTCGATAACAGACCCTCGTCAAACTCTGTAATCAATAAATACATTTACAAGATTAACAGTAATTTAATAGATACTTACGAATATTAAATATTTAAAAACACTTTTTGTTTCTAAGAAAATTTATTTTTTATTAAATAAAAATCGACATTTTTTCTTTATCACCATCGACATAATAATTATTACCTCTATCATGGTCATCGTATCTTCAGCTTCAACAAATTAATGTTTGAAGGAGTAGTTTAAAACACTTACAAGCGACTTAACATATTTTGGAAAATATAAAATTATAATATAGGTAATATAAAAAATAATTATGTGTCTACAGAAATATTTTTGAATATCCAAATTAAACACTATACCGTGTTTGCTAACAGTTCAGAGTCAAGTTTACTTTGGTGTTTTGTTCAGAGTTTAGCCTTTCTTAAACCACACTACTGAGTGTGTCTTATATTTTCATTCTGTAGTTGTTTATGTCATCAGCCGAGAGCCTGGTTTGAACCTCTAGATGTTTTAAAAAGTAAAACAACGAGTGAGGTGGTTTACCAGTGCCTTCCTCACTGAGAAGAAAATTATGTTTATCAGCATGCCAGACTCTCTGATAAGCATCTACTTTTCACCTGAAAATGATACCTTCACTACTTTCACCACAGGGTCTGGCTGTATAATTATAATGAAATTCATTACACTCAGAAGAGATAACTCTCACTAGTGTCTTATACACCTCTACTTCTTTTTAAATGCTTCAGTCATCTAATTGACTGATCATGTGATTAGAAAAAAAACTATTTTTTTATTTTTTTGTAGACCGGGTACTAGCAGATCGAAAGACAATAATTTAAAAATACCACTGCATGTTACGGACAATTTTCATTCTAAGAACGTTGAATTCAGACTTTCATCGCATTAGCTTACAATTTTATATTTACATTAAAATTTTTTTGCAAAAGAATTAAACTATGTTAAAAAATAAATAAAAAATAATTATGGTGAAAAACTGACACCGTATGTCCGTATGTATTGGGAACCGTATGTACAGATCGGTTTTAGAATGTATTGATATATCATTAATTTCTTTGATAAAGGGAGAGGGAAATGACCATTGTCGTATTAAGAGGAGTTCGTAATAACTCGAAGTACTCTGGATTGGCAGGACTGTAATCGAGTTATATTAACTCGGTTTAGCGGACCCATTAATTTGGGAACCGTAAGTCCAAATCGGTTTTAGAATGTATTGATATATCTTTCATTTCTTTGATAAAGAGAGAGGGGAATGTCCACCTATAAGATTGTATAAACATTTTGTTCTGTGTTATTGTTTGTCGTTTTAGTGATATGTGAGGTTTACAAGTTAGTCTTGTCAAATTATTTATTTAAATTGAATTGTTTACAACAGGCCAACAACGGCACAATTACAGAAACAATATTTCATCACAGAGCAAAGAAAATATACAAAAGGAAAAAGAAAAGAAAAGAAGAATACAAAGATAGTCAATAATGCAAATAGAATTAAGAATAGTACATAAAACAGCATTTTACAGATAGATTTCACAAATAATTTACTAATAAATCACGATAGAGGTCCAAAACAGAAAAAAAACAATTAACACACACATAATGTGGAATAGTTTGAGAACTTACATTTTGAAAGACTTATGAATGGCTGAACTATACGATGCTCGGCTCTGACAAAATGGATCTATTGAAATGGATCTATTGTGATAAAACATATTTTTGGTTTTTAATTTAATCGAATTTACAGTAGAAAATGGAATAGAATTATTCAAAATGTATAACAGACATGTTTAAAAATTTATAGGTTACATTTCAAAATTTAAACTGAATTTTTATCAAAAGAATTTTAATTCGAATTCAAGTAGGCCTAACTATGGTTGGAATGTTATTTTGAATAGAAAATGGAGAGTTCATGGAATAAAATAAGAAGAATGCTTTTGTATAAACGGATGTAAGGAATATTATGAAGACTAGACTATGATAAAATACAAGATAAAGAGTTATGTGATGATACTACGAGATACGAATGTTAGTGAAGTGCCGTTATGAATTACGGCAGTAAATTTGAAAGGCACAGAGGGTGAAATGAGAACCACCACCGAATAGCCCTTTACACCCTTCTTTTTCACCCTTATATTATACGCAGCCAACACTTCAGATAGATAACGCAAGCGACTCCAGCAGTAACATGCAGTGCCCTCAGTCTGCACCAAATATAAATATTAAAGCTTGTTCTATTTAAAAAAAAACATGAATTTTAAAGTATCATATAATGGCTTTATAAATAACAATTGTATCACGTATCTACACCATCTATCTGTGTATAAAATTTCGTAGTGTAATCAAACTGTGCAATAACTACCACACCGATTTCAATATGTGACAACTTTATAGAAAGATCTGGATCTCAAAATGAACGTAAAAAAATCTGGTGTAAAACACTCACACAACTTTCTCTTGCCAGTGCAAATAATTAACAATAAACCTAACATTAGAAATAAACTAAAAACTAACCTTAATAAACATAACCTAATTTTAATCATATATGAAAGACGAACAATGAAAATCGATCTCTGTTTGCCTTAAAAATACGGAAAATCACTCTTTCACTCTAAACTAGACTGTAGTGAAAAATGCTCAAAATAAAAGTTGTAGATCTTTTAATTTCCTATAAAATTTATTACATACACTTTTGTCATAAAATGCATACTAAGGCCGAAATGTTTAAAAAATCGATTTTTTACACGTTTTCGTGAGAAAAAAAAACAGAAAATCGCTAATTACTGCTAAACTAAGCGTTATACAAAAAAATGTTTGAAATAAAAGTTGTAGAATTTTGAATTCTCTACAACTTTTATTATATAAAGTTTTGCTCTAAATAGCATAATTAAGTCGTAATCTTAAAAAAAACTATGTTTTTACGTGAAAACAGCCTCACCCAGAATTTCAGCAAACATGAAGCCTACCCTATCTTGTAGAGAATAAAAATTGAGTAAACCAGGCGATTTTTAAAAAAATCGTAGGACCAGTTTTTGAGAAAATCGCAAAATAGTGAAAAATTACACGAATAAACTACTACTTCCGGTTGACCGATATTGATGAAAATGTTCGTGTCGGGTCCGGTAGTAGTATGTAACTTAAGTTTCAAGTTTCAAGTCCGTACGACGTTCGGTTCTTGAGATATTCTGTTCACACACGCACGCGCGCGCACGCACACACACACACAGACCAATCGCTAAAAACATGTTTTTTGGTGTTCAGGGGGTCTGAAAACGTATAGATCCGGTGAAAACTCGATTTCGAAAAATCTACTTGAAAACAATACTTTCCTTCCTATATATTCACATAGGCAAGAGCAAGTAATAATAAATCAGAAGTATGACAATCAGAATCAAATAAATTATAATCGAGATTGACAATCAAAAGTACCATGGCCATCACCTAATACAGTAAAACCCGGATTATCCGAAACCCGGTTATCCGAAATATCGATTATCCGAAATCGGTTTTTTTATTTTTCTGCAAATTGTGTAGGTAGAAGACGAACTACTACCGTACTCAATCTGGTAGGCAACGATTCTACGTGTACTAAAAGTCATCAACTTTTAATGAATTTGAAGACATTAGCAAGTAAACGAGAATAAGTTGCTACCGGTCAAAAGATCAGTAAAGATCGCATTACGGCTATTGTCTGAGCGAATTTAACTGGTTCACACAAAATTCATAAAATATAAATAGTCAAGCATTTGAAGCGTTAGAAACAGCTTTAATATGGTGTGAAATGCAACCTGAAGCAGATTTTTCTACTCTCCTAACTGTCAAACGAGTCAGGGATCTAGCAGCATGTAAGAGAAAGAACAATGTTAAAAAACGCAAAAAAAGCGATTTTTTAAAAACAATGAACTGCACTAGGTAAATAGTTTTTGTTTCTTATAACAACTTATAATATTTTATTTTTATTTATTACGATTCGGTATAAATTCACTATTTTCATTGTTTTTCCACTATTAAAATTGATATTTTTCACTACTAAGTATATTTATCTTTTTATTAATGCCTTTCCCGAGTGTGATCGATTATCCGAAAAAAATCGGTAATTCGAAATTGTCATGCCCTAATTATTTCGGATAATCGGAACTTTACTGTACTGTACCTCAGAAAGACACCCACTACAGTACGTAAAATGAAACATGAAGCCTGTGTTTGGAACCGCGTATCTTACCAACAAAATAACATAAAAATTTCAGGTACGGCTCGTAAATCTTGGTTTTTTTGTTATTTTATTCGTATAAATTACGAAACACACGACTGTTTGACGCATTTTTCAGCGATTTAAGAATAAAATACTTACCTGTTTTTAGCGCATTTTTCAGTTGATCCATGTTTCACAACATTTAGTCTACACGATCAATTTCAAGAGGAAAAATATGACGTTTTAGCGGAGTGTTCTGCATATTTTTTTATATTAATGTGAGCTAAAATTCAGCTTTTTAGTAAAAACGGTAAAGGAATTACAGCAGTTAAAAAAATTGTTATTTTGTTCCTGATGGACGTTACATGTTAGAACGAACGCTTTATCTGTTTATAAGGGGATGAAATAAGGGGATGAAATTTCACTACAAATAATTTTATTTTAAACTGAAAGGGTTTTCTAAAGGAAAGGTAGATTTTTAAAAGGATTTTAATAATTCAAAGCTACGTAGCGGGTAAGCGGGCAGTGAAGTGATGTCGCAATGCTTAGTGTTCTTTAACACGGACTGAGTGAAAAAATACCCAAAGAAACCGGGTAAATATTTTGTTTCCAAATACCTAGAAAATGCCTAAAACATTCACGTGTTTCGTAATTTATACGAATAAAATAACAAAAAACCAACCTTTAAAACGAGCCGTACCTGAAATTTTTATGTTTTTTACTTGATGAGATAAGCGGTTCTAAACACAGGCTCCATCTTTCATTTTACGTAGGCCTACTATATAATGCTACACCAACTATACCTATGTATAAAATTTCGTACTGTTAATAAAACTAAGAAAAAACTACAACAGCGATTTCAATATGTGATAACTTGATGGTAATATCTGGATCTCAGAATGAACGAAAAATAATAAATCAGAAGTATGACAATCGAGTATGATATTTAATCAAAAGAACTCAGCTATCATCTAATACCTCAGAAAGACACAGACTACTGTCAGTTTCATAATCATAGACACCCGAGTTTGAACTCTTGCGTCTCCAAAACTATGAATCGGATTTTAACATATTTTACATCAAAATTTAGCTCATTTTATTCTGCGTTGACCCATTATAGCCGTATATTTTTAATGTTGTTTTAAAACTGCCATATCGAGGTTGGAAGACAAAAAGAACCGGGTTTTTTGCTACCGCAACAAATTTCATGCGTTTAGAGTTGTGTAACTCGATAATTATCTGACCGAACAGTTTGAAATTTTAACACAACGTAGACAATTATATTCTTACAGCGTATACAACATTTCAAATTCGTACGTTATTTAAATTTTGATTAATTAAAAATATTCTGAATCCTTGCTATCTCGGTAACCGCTCGATCGTTCGACACGAGCAAACTATCGTTTTATTCAGCGTAAAAAAACTTAGTACAATATGGTAATAACATGAAATATTAATTGGCCAATGTTGTGGTTCAGTCATTCGGCTGACCATGTGATACAAAAACAGAACAATTTTTTTGTAGCCTGTAACTAGATATCGAATGCAACTAATTTAACATTCCACCTTTTTCGCAATAATTACACACAAAGTAAATAAATAATTACCAGTTTCACAATAATTACACAAAGACTTGTAAAGTTATTTCGCGACGGAAATGGAGGAGGAGAAGGAAAAGTTTAAAAAAATTTAGAATAACCTAAAAATTTACACCGTTAATTTTAAACTTCTTTAAAGGAAAATATTTAAAAAATGTGAGTTGTATCTAAAAAAAATCTAAAATTGATAACATAATCAAAGCTTGAAAGGCATAAAGTAAAGAAAATTTATAAAAATTTGGTAGAAACAAACTACACTGAACATTACAAAACCAGGAAATATTAAGTACACTAGATTATTTAACCAAAATAAAGACACAATAAACGCATTTCTAAATGTATAATAAAAAAATAAAAATAATAAAAAAAGGATTCAATATGCGCATTAGTAATGTTCGTTATAGTAGTATTACATCCGTGCAAAATTAACATAGATATATTTTCCAGTGTAGTAGATAGGCCCAGACGTTGACTATACTACTTACTTAACTACAAACCATGGCCAACTAAATCATAAATTCGTTACACTTTCTTACTACCGAAATTAAGTCAAAGAAAGAGAAATAAATAGTTTTATAGTACAATACATTTTATACATGTTTTTCTTTACATATTTTAAACATAAGGCTTACCGGAATTCTTCAAATACTAGACCAACTGTTAATTTATATATATATATATATATATATATATATATATATATTATTAATTATTTTTATTTTAATTAGTTAAAAAAATTATACAAGGAAACTCAAATGAAAAAATAACACGAAATATTATACATTAAAATATGTATACTAATGAGCATAAGTGTCTTCCCTAAGACCGATTTTTATGATACAAAAAATGTCATAATTCCAATGTACAATTACGTTTTAAATTTTACATTTATAGATACTGAAGTTACGACATTGCCTTCTCCGTATAGATGGGCTGTGAGGAAGGGAAATGAAAATTTGATAGTGCTGCCAACCTCAACATTGAGACACTACTCGTACATTTCACTACCGTTCAGTTCCTACATATATTTTGTAAGTTGTTAATTATTCCGAGAAAATGTTTTCTTCATAAACCTTATGAGAAATAAATGTGACCTGTAATATTGCCTCCAGCTTAATTACCTGACTAGAAAAGTTTGATTTACTGTAAGTACCAGCTACCTTATTCCATTGGAATAACATTTTCTACGAATAAATCGCCTTCTTTACTATCGTTCTCACCGGCGACTTCACTATCAGTCTCACTAGTATCTACCTAACGTTTCCTTTTTTTAACCAGGTGTCAACAAAATTGTTAAAGAATAGCTTCTTCAACTCTTTAATTTCCTTCTTTATTTTTCGAATTGTGGAAAAAGAAACATCACAGTAGTTACCCACTCGCTCATGGCTTTTGTTTAGCGTCAACTTCACAGCATTTTATTACACTACATATTAGATTTCGTTCAGCACTGTGAATATTTTGCCAACGTTTTTGAGAAACTAACATTTCTGTCGACGGTAACAAACAGTTATATTCGTACAGTTGACCTACAAAAGGTTCCGCGATATACTGTACATGCTCTGGGTATAGTATAAGTTGCCGTGTTTGTTGTACTGAAATTAAAGCAGTCGCGCATGCGCACTAATGTTTTCCCCTTTTAACTAACGCTGCAAACAAAGACAAACTCGTAACTCAAGTTACTATGTAAGTGATTTCGCTCTAAAAGTAACGAGCCGATTTTTATGAAATTATTACTACGGAGTTGTAAATTATCTTTCAATGTGCGGTATGGAAACAAATGCTATAGACTCTTCCATTTTTAATTTTGTTTATTTATTTACAAATTTTTACACAAAATGAAAATGCACTTTGAGCCTTTCAAGCTAATTAAGCTTAATATACAAAATTTTAATTCATAATTCAAAAAATTCATATACAAAATTTTAAATTCTGATAATATGCCCATAACAGGCAGGTGGAATGTTAAATGTTTGAACTTGAACTTCTAGTTCCAGGGTTACAAAAAATTGTTCTGTTTCTTATCACACGGTCCGCCAATTATATGACTGAATCGTTTACGAACGGAAGAGGTAGAGGTGTAAAAGACACAAGTCAGAGTTATCTCCTCTGAGAGTAATAAATTTATTAAACAGCCAGACCCTGTGGTGAATGAGGTGAAGGTGTCATTTGCAGAGTGCAGAGTAGATGCTTTTCAGACGGCCTGGCATGTTGATAAGCTTACTCTTTCAATCCATTAGGAAAGACAATAGTAAACCACCTCACTTCTCGTTTTACTTAGTAAAACCTCTAAAGGTTCAAACCAGTCTTTCAGCTGTTGACCTAAACAACAGATTCTTCCATATTTACAACGTTTTACATAAATGAAAATGTACTTGGAGCCTCTAAAGCTAATTAAGCTTAATATATTATACCAATATGCCCATAACAGGCAGGTGGAATGTTTTAATATTATTTTTACTTGATCTGCTAGTTCCAGGGATACAAAAAATTGTTCTCTTATCACATGGTCAGCCAATTATAAGACTGAATTATTTAAGAACAGAAGAGGTAGAGGTGTAAAAGACAAGAGTCAGAATTATCTCCTCTAAGAGTAATGAATTTCATTATACAGCCAGACCCTGTGGTGAATGAAGTGAAGGTGTCATTTGCAGGGTGGAGAGTAGATGATTTTCGGAGGTCCTGGCATGCTGATAACCACACAAAAGTATGGTTATCATACTTTTTCAATTTAATCTCCATTCAGTGAGAAAGCCACTGGTAAACTACCTCACTTCTCGGTTAATTAATAAAGCCTCTAGAAATTCAAGCCAGATTTCGGCTGATGACCGAAACAATAATAAAAATGTTTTTCCACATTTGTTTTTTAATATGAATAACCTTACACCTTAACTATAATACAATTGCATACGCATTTATCCCTACTTTTAAATTTATGCAAGAGTTGGAAAATTGACCTACCCAACTATGGTCCGCATGACCTAAGATAGGTCGATTCAATTCTCCTGGCCGAAGCTCTGTAGGATAAAAAGCGCTTGAAATAAAAGTTGTTAGTTTTTAATTTTTATATAGGCCTATACTTTAGTCCAAAATATATATTAAGGACAGGATCTTAAAAAAAATTATCATGTGAGTACAGCCACATGAATTTCAGCAGACATGACGCTTACCCTATTTTGTAAATGAGGCAATTTAAACAAAATTGTAGGAGCGATTTTTAAGAAAATTGCAAAACCAGGAAATTCGCATGAATAAACAGCTACTTTCAGTCGACCAATTTTGATCAAAAGTTCACGTCGGGTCCTCTTGTAGTACCTAACTTACAACTTCGTACGATTTTCTGTTTTATTGTTATTTTGATTTTTTAAATTTTATACGACAGCTGATGTTTGTTGTGTTTTTGTGCTGGTCATTTTTTATGTTAAATGTACTGAATTATTGAACATTTTCGTAAAAATAATATCGTCTGGTCTTCAGTTTCATTGTAAGTGTTTTTCAGAATTAATTTACTTTGTATTGAAAACTGTTCCAAGAAAATTACAACGAACACCATAAATTTGTTCGTTTAAGGTTAGGTTGCTATGCAACCGAGTAACAACGTTGGTTACGGCCCGTGTCCTACTATGGAGACTGTCCAAACTATCCAAACTAGTTTGAGTTTGGATAACGTAACCAAAAATAGTAATTCAGATAATTACGGCTCCAATAACACGGAATGGAGGCAAGTAATAAACAAACGTAAAATTACTGACGTTTCTATTGATGAAAATGCTATTAAAAAATACATCCGAATGATCCACGGTCGAAAAATTCAATTTTATATGAAAACAAAACTCCTGTCAGTAATAAATATTCCTTACTTTCTGATATTTCGAACGACAACTCAGAAAGCGATAAAACTAAGTTGAACATTCAACGGCCCCCGCCGATTTTCTTAAAGTCAAACGTAAATTACGTTCCGTTATGCAACATTTTAAAACAGTTAGTCGGAGACAGTTTCAAATGTTCTTCGACAACTCAAGGTATCACTATTTACCTTTCCAATGGTGATGATTACAGAAAGTGTGTCAAATATTTGAGAGAAAATAATGCTGACTTTCACTGCTATCAGCTTTCTGAAGATAAACCATTCAGTGTAGTCATACGTGGGTTGCACCAGTCGATGGATCATAGCCTGATAATTTCAGAACTGAAGGAGAAAGGTCATACAGTACGCAGTGTATCGAATGTTATGTCCCATCGCACAAAACAGTATTTGCCGCTATTGTTTGTAGACCTAGAGAAGGCAGAAAATAATCAACAAATATTTGATGTAACGTCTTTATTTTTTTCTAAAATAAAAGTTGAGCCGCCGCGTCCGAAACGCCATATAGTTCAATGTCTAAGGTGCCAGCAATATTCACATACAAGACGTTATTGTAATCACGCTCCTAAATGCGTGCGTTGTGCAGGGGATCATGAGTCTTCCAGTTGTACCAAACCACGCGATACGCCAGCCACGTGTGCGCTCTGTTCCCAGTCTCACCCGGCTAACTACAAAGGGTGTGCTATATACAAGGAAATCCAGAAACGTCGGGCACCCCTTCATAAAACAAGTGAAAATTCAAAAAATCAAAGGCACCCAGTACCTGACATTAATTCTTCATCTTTTCCACCGTTGCCTTCAAAATCCACCGGAAATAAAATTCAAGCAGGACAAACTCCATTATTACAGGTACATTCACCTTCCATATTTTCATCTGCCCAAATTGCGGAATATAATGCTGCGTTGGGGCCGTCAAGTCAAATTAATACTTTTTTGTCGGAAATGAAAACTCTATTGTTTCCAATGATTTCGTTGATGACTCAACTTATACAAGCCTTAATGTCTAAAAATAATGCCAAATAATATGACATCTAATTCCCTTGTCGTCTTGTTGTGGAATGCTAATGGTATTTCACAACATTTCAATGAGCTAGAATATGTGCTACATGAGAAAAGAATAGACATCGCCCTCATTTCGGAGTCTCACTTGACTTCACGTTCTCGTTTTTACGTTCCCGGTTACATCGTTTACCGGACTGATCACCCGGCCGACCGGAGCCAAGGGGGCACGGCAATTATCATCAAGGCGACTTTAAAACATGACTTCCTTTTCACTGAACCTCCAACAAATTTTCTTCAGGCAACTGTACTTTCTTTATACCTGAACCAGTTAAAATTTAATGTAGCATCAGTTTATTGTCCGCCACGATTTCGAGTAACTGAGGAGGAGTTTCAAAATTTTTTCGATGAGTTGGGACCAGCATTTATTGCAGGTGGTGATTATAATGCGAAGAACACTCAGTGGGGATGTAGAGTCAATACACCACGAGGCAGGCAACTGCTAAATGTAGTTGACTACAATCGATTTGAAGTAATAACGCCCAGGATGCCAACATATTGGCCTTCTGCCGTCACAAAGCTACCTGATATACTAGATATATTTATAACACGAGGTATAAGTCGACTTCACCATGCGGTTGAAAATTTAGACGATTTTAGATCCGACCATTCTCCGGTTCTGTTAACTATAAGTGCTACTCCTCTTTATAAACAGCAACTACCATCGCTAACGCCAACCGGTAAGATGGATTGGGTCAAATTTCAAAATCTTGTAAATAACAATTTAAATGTTCACGTCCCTTTAAAAACTGCTCACGATTTAGAATGCGCCATAGACGATTTTACCTCTATCATTCAATCTGCTGCATGGGATTCTGCAATAACTGTTTCAAAAAATGAACGCAATGGACCTCATTATCCCAGATCCATACGGGAATTAATTACTCAAAAACGGGCAGCACGTCGTCGATGGCATCGTACAAGACTTCCGGAAGATAAATCTACTGTCAATCGGCTATCCAACAGACTTAAAAAGGAAATCTGGGCAGTTAAACTCGACCGCTTTGAAAGCCGCTTGAATTCCCTGGACACAGAAGATGGCTCGTTATGGAGAGCAACAAAGCGACTTCTAAAGCAAGTTCCAGTTTCGACTCCTCTTCGGCGTGAGAACCAAACCTGGGCCAAGTCTGACCAAGAAAAAGCTGATTTATTTGGAGAACATCTCAGCAACGTATTTAAACCTCATGTGCAAACAGGAGACATTGAGTTTGACAGGGATGTACAGGAATTCGTAACGTGCCCAACTACGCTATCGTTGCCGCCTAAACCTGTGAGTTTAAACGAGGTCAAGAGTATTATTAAACGTCTTCCATTGCACAAGTCACCAGGTCTGGATTTGATAACTGCAGAGATATTAAAGGAGTTACCAGAAAGAGGGATAATTTTTATACGAAACATATTTAATGCTATTCTCAGAAATGCGCATTTTCCTTTACAATGGAAATTGTCAACTATTGTTTTATTTCAGAAGCCGGAAAAACCATCTCACTGTGTAAGCTCTTACCGGCCCATTAGCCTTCTTTCAGTCGTGTCTAAACTTTTTGAACGAATTTTGTTAGATCGACTTTCGCCGATAATTGAAGCTACAACTCCAAATTATCAGTTTGGATTCAGAAGGCAGCATTCAACAACTCATCAGCTGCACAGAGTGGTTGATTTAATTTCTGTAGGGTTAGAACAAAAATTATACACATCGGCTGTATTTCTGGATATTAGTTCGGCGTTCGATAAGGTTTGGCATCCCGGGCTTTTGTATAAATTAAAATCTATTTTTTCTGATACATATTATGGAATTCTGAGATCATTTTTAGAGGATAGATATTTTGTTGTGCGCCAAGGTTTGGAATATTCTAATATCTGGCATATCGAAGCAGGAGTTCCTCAAGGGTCCATATTATCTCCTGCTTTGTACTCCATATTTACGTCTGACTTCCCGGAAAATGACTTCACGACAGTAGCAGCGTACGCAGATGATACCGTTCTGTTATGCAGCAGTGAATCTCCAGAAGAAACTTCGATGAACATCCAAAATCACTTGTATGAGGTATCTACATGGCTCAAAAACTGGAGAATGAAAGTTAACCCGCTGAAATCTGTGCAAGTGACTTTTACTTTAAGAAGAAGAACTTGTCCAACTGTTTACCTGGATAACAATGAGATACCGCAAGAAAATAAAGTTCGATATCTGGGCCTCCATTTAGACCGTAGACTGACTTGGGGATATCATATCAAAACAAAACGTTTGCAACTAAATAACCGTACAAAATTACTTTCAAAATTCATCAACAGAAAATCAACTCTATCATTAAAATTTAAATTATTAACATACAAAGCCTATTTACGACCGATATGGAATTACGATATTGAAATTTTTGGGACCGCAAAGAAAACTCACATTCAAAAAATTCAAACTCATCAGTCAAAAATACTTCGGATGATAACGAACGCCCCATATTACGTAACAAATTTAACATTGCATTCCGATTTGAAAATCCCTTTTGTAACAGAAACTGCTAAAATAAAATATTCCAAATTTAACAGAAAATTAACAGATCACATCAATCCCCTAATACAGCAAATGTCAAGACGAAACTTACCACACCGACGCCTACGAAGAAAATGGAGTAGAGATCTATTGATCTAATTGTTCTATATTTTTATTAACTTATTTTTTGAAATCCACTATACTTTTGAATTATCCACTGGGATGTATTCTTTAAAAAAATATTTCTGTTTATTTATCAAGTCATTTGTTTTTTTCAAAATTTAGTTAAGCTTTTGGATGGTTATACTGTACTGTATAGTTTCTAAATAAAATAAACGTTAAAAAAAAAAATAAATAAAAAAAAAAATTGTTATTTTGTTAACTTAGACAGACACACAGACTAATCAGTAAAAAAATGTTCTTTTTGGGCTCAGAGAATCTGAAATTATAACTTTCCTTAACTACGTACTAAATTTCATGTAAGGAAAGGAGATGTAAAAAGAACTGATAAATAGAAAAAAAATTGTTACTGCGTATACAATGATTATACGTTCACATTAATTATAACTGAGTCTACTGGAGAAGATTCAACAACTTTTTGATGCAGATCTCAATTTTACAGTCAACTCACTCGACTCGATTCATTAATATAATTTATGTTTGCTCTTGTATCTATGATCTCATAAATTTATCCGCTTGTCTAACTTTAAAGTTCAGTCGCGTAATAAAGTACCTGTATAAAGTTTTCCACTTATTGAAAAAAGAATAAAAGTTTGAAGACATTTTTTTAGTACACTGAAAGCTGGACAACTTTATTTTCAACTTAAATTAATTCAGTTAAAATGAAAGTTAAGTATACTAGAAGTAAACTTTTATAAAAATGTTATGAGACATCTCTATACGTCAACGCGAAAGTCTTCACTGACTCATACATCACGAATTCTTAAACTTCCTGAGCTTGCATACGGCACATTTGGTTCCCTAAGAGTTAAACATAGAAACCATTGCAGTTACATTGAGATCACTTGCACAAGGGGTTAAAAAAGGGATGATAACTTTAGAGGATTACATAATATTTCTACACCTTCTAGAGGAAAAACAGTTAAAAAAATGTCATGCGTATTCTGTAAGTGAAACGAAAAGTAAAGCATCTGAAATTGTACAATTATCTTTTAAGAGGTAACAACTCTTCTTTTTCCTGTCACGAATTAGGTCTTCCGACGTGTTCCAATTCACTGCTCATCATTTTCGCGGCCTAACCACATTTCTTTATCCACAATTAATTAATGCTTGTTTCGTTCATCGATTATCACTCATCCGTATAACATACTCATCCTATTTCTCTGTGTATTAACCTTCTTTCTCCACGTAAGCGGGAGAGAGAAGACATTTGTGCACGGGTTTCTTCATTCTTAATGTGATCCATCAAACTACATTGCCTAACTTGTCTCACGAACCACATTTCCAATGCCTGGATTTGGCTTTAATTTTTTTACGCAGTACCCAGGACTTGCTACTGTACAGCAATGCTGGAACACCATTTTCTTGTAAAATTTCAACTACGTTTCTTTTCGAAATCTTTTACCCTGTGACCTTGTAATTGTCTTACAGATAAACTAATAATGACTTAGTTAATTCTTCATACCTCCACTTCTATTACAGGTTAGGTCTCATCCCAGGTATTTTGAGTGATTTACCTGCTTTATTGGGCATCCATTGATAACCATTTTTGTTCGTACCGAATTCCCTCTTCTTGATACAACAACGTACTGTGACGTAACAATTATAAAACATAACAAAGAAATGTTTTAAATTAATAATACTAACGAGGAACATAGAAAAAAAATAGTAATTAATTATAAAGGTATTTTGTTATAAATAAAACCGGAAATACGTAGGCTTCGCGCACTTTTTTTTGAAGAATTGAGGTCAGACGGAAGGAAGAACTTAATCGTACTAGTTACTCACATGCTTTGTTCATGTTCTATGTAAACAGATCATGGGTAAACATTTTATTATTTAAGTAAAGCCTATATAATATGTAGGTCTGCTGTGTTATTAAAAATATATAGGTTAATTCTTTGATAAAGTAAGTAAACACAGATGTACTCTTCTCAGCAAAAAATACTATTATTTCAAAATTAATTGAAAGAAACGTAAGCAGGATAAAAAACGTGAGAGACTCCAGAGCACTTGTACAAATTAGAAAAACACCGACTTTATAGCGCTTTTTGATAAGAGTAGAATAAAACAATGCTATACAATTTATGATAACAGAAACATATAATTATTTTCACGTTTCAAGAGCCCTTGCAGCCAAAAACAGAATTTTTCAAAGATGTTTACTGTTTCATTGTGCCTTTTCATAAAGTCTATAAACGATAAGTAAATCATCCATATTAACATTAATAATAAAAATAACTGTCACCGGATGGCGACGTTAAGTGGCAACCTTATTAATTTGGTGGCCCTGAAAAGGGCCGTTTAAGCGGTGGTCGTCTGTCGTAGTCGTCGTGGCGGTCGGAGGCTGGGCGACACGGCGTGTCGTCGTCCAGCGGAGACGTCATCTTCTTCCCTCGCAGTAGTGCGTCGATGGCTGCTTCGTCGGGTCCGGTGGGCGTAAGGCTCGGTCGAGGGACCGCTGTGGGCATCGCTCGCGTCAGCGGGCGATGACGGTCCGGTCGACGGCCTACGGTGACGGGACGGCGAGCGGAAGCAGCATCTTCTCTCTTGCGGGGTCGTTGATTAGTTCTCGCTGGAGTCCGGCAGCCGTGTGCGGTGGTGGACGTCTCGTCTGCTGTCTGGTGGAAGTGAATCCCTCGGTGTCTTGATTGGAATTGATTCGGCCGGCTCAGTGCAGCGCTCTTTATATAGCTGCCGGGAGCGCTGTGGCAGAGAGCGGCTACTGGCTTGGCCTTGATGACAAAGGCAGCTGAAAGGTTTGTCGGGCGCCGCTACAGGGCTTTGTCGCTTCGCCGCTAAAGAGCCCATCGCGCCGACAAAGGCCGGAAGAAGTATTGAAGGCCGGCAACACAGTAAACGATTAATTAGAAGGGAAGGCGGTGACATAACATTTGTTTGTTTGTACGAGGTAATTTCAGAAACTATCCAACCGATTTTCAAAATTCTCACAGTTGAAAAGCTTAAGAGTTTTTAAATGGAATTAGGTAATTTTTAAATTATGAAAAATAATTCGTGATTGATAAAATGAAGTCATTTGTTATTTTATAAGGTCGTTTGGAAAAATTAGTTCTTCAATCAATTTAATACATTGAATCTATTCTATTACACAATTTATTGTACACACTGTACTGTATTATGCAGTCAGGTATCAGATAAGGTACAATATAACCCTACAATACAAGACCATCCCTAAATATTGTTTTCAAAATTTTTGAAAATTATTTGTGGAACACACATCCAAAAAATGATATCACATCTGATTTCTGCATATAAAATTATGTAAACCTTCCAAAAATGAAAGAGATCGGACGTACCATCTTTTTAAGAAGTAAATTTTACTTAATTTTTCTTAAAGTAAATATTCAGTTATTCTCAGGGGTGTAAAAAATACTAAGGTAATAAATACGGTAATAATAAATAATAAGGTAATAAATACTAAGGTATAAAAATACTACGGGGTGTACACGCTTGGACAGAATAAGGAATGAGGAAATCAGGTCAGAATTGGGTATTTACAACTTGAACGAAAAGATAAAGGATTATCGCCAAAGTTGGAGACAGTGCATGGCAAGGATGTCAGACCATAGGATAGTACCTAAGCAGGCACGTTGGTATGCTCCAGAAGGTAAAAGGAATGTCGGTAGACCTAGGAGAAGATGGAGTTAAATGATACAGTTTGTGAGATCGGAACAGGCTGCGGCCTAATCCTTGGTTGGAAGAAGAAGAAGTTATTCTCAGGTCGTTTCTTCTCTTCCACTGACAATTCATACTGATGTAAACAAAATCCTGTTTTCAATATTAATTGGTTTTATTTGTACAGTAGATATTTTTCTTTCGCCATAAAGGTTGGGTAAGAAGCTAAATGCTTTAAGTTTAGTTTGCCATCAAGCGTAGCGAATGGTGGCGAGTTTGCTAGTACGATACACGAGTATATTTATTGAATTTAATATACTTAGTATTGTAATATTTAGTATTTATATAAATACTTTTTTTTACTTTAGGTATTAAAAGTCGCATCAACAGCTCCGTCACTAGCGACTACGGTGGGATATAAACGGTGAAATTTTACCTTATGAAACTTTTCAGACCCTGGCCGGGAATCGAACCAGGGACCTTCGCGTGGTAGGCTAGCGCATTACCACTACGCTACGCGGGCGACCTAAATATATATATATTTTAGTTAAGTAGCATCAACAACTTGATTTGGCAACTGCTTTGGATTGGGGAACAGTGGGTTTGAACTTGTAATAAATTTCCAGACCCTGGCCAGGAATCTAACCCGGGATTTCCGCTTTGCAGCATAGCACGTTAACAAATGGGCCACGGAGGGGCCTACAGTACAATTATAATTATATACTGTATAAATAATAAACAATTATAACAACAAATAAAATTATATTATTTAATTCTTGCAGCTAATATTGTGGATGGTACAAATTTAATTAAAAACAGTTAGAGCCGTTTTTAAGAAAATTGGATTTTGGTGTTTTTGCACCGGAGTCAAGAAGGTAAATAGCCTACTCTTAATATTGAAGGTAATTACAAAAACCCTTAATTTTGAGGCTAATTCCAAAAACCTATCTTTGTCGTTCAGGGGAACCTTAGTTTATTCACATTTCAGCCCAGTGGGTTCTGCAGTTGTGTTCCTTGAATGAATAACACGCACACATAAACGGCCATCCGTATAATAAGACACTTTTTGGCTTCAGGGGTCATGAAACGTGAAAATTAGTTGAAATTCAGGAACCGAACATTTTTCCACATCGCAGCACTTTCTCTTCTATTTTGTGGAGAGAGGGTGAAAAAGTAAAAAAACGTATCTGCATTTTGCAGGTGAAATAAATAGGGTTGAAATCAATAAAACTGCGTGACAAGGGTCAAACTTTTAATTGGATATAATGTTTAGTAAACTTTTTTCACGCTTCTATTCCCCTGTTGCAGTGGATTATTCTACAGTTACAGTAGTTCACAAATTGGAATTAGGCCGGTTTTAAACAAACACATCCGTCGTTCATTTACCAGAACTTAAATAATGATAGAAAAAAAAACATTCATTCGTACTTAAAAATTTAAATCTAACCTTATTTTCGCCCAATAACCTTCAAGTTTATCCAAATTACAAATTAATAAATATTTGAAAATCGAGTTATAAAAAAAATCAATTTCTTAACTCTGAAAAATAAAATTAATGAAAACAAATCGCAACAAATGACGTTTACTCTGAGACGAAAAAACTGCCCAACCGTTTACAGTAATAATATTCCACTGCTTAAAACTACTCAAACATGCTAATTAGGCTTACACTTAGACAGAAAACTTACATGGAACGCACATGTTACACACAAACGCCACAAACTGAAAACACGCTTCTTTCAACTGAAACACTTATTTGATAAACGTTCTAAATTCTAAACATGTCACATAAATTAACCAACTACAAGACAGTCTTACGACCAATCTGGAAATATGGAGTTCAACTGTGGGGATATTCTAAACCTTCACATACGAAACGTATACAAGCGATTAAAAACAAGATTCTACAAGCGATTACGCAATACCCCTTTTACGTCGCAAACTTACAATGACTTACAAATCTCATACGTAAATGACGTAGCGAAACAACTTTACAAGACGATGTACGACAATTTCGAATTACATGACAACCCTCTTATAAAAAACATGTGCACTAGGGCGGTACCGGGTACTCAGCACAGACGTTTAAACGCCTCTGGCCAAGGGATTTTCTTGGCCAATTCAAGTTTTGGAACCTATAGCGTCATTTTTAGAAATTGTTATATTAATAAATAAATAATAACATATAGCCTACTAAATTTTCAATTAAAAGTGTCAAAAAAAGTTTTTTAAAAGTTGACAGTTTGATCATTGGCAAGTACAGAGGGTCATGGAAAAGTGGGTTTTAATATTCCGACACTAGACAAGAATCGAACCAGGACCTTCCGTTTCGTAATATACCATGCTAATAATTACAGTACGAAGGCGATAAAAAATATTTAAAATATACAAGTATATTTTTTATAATTGTATTTAAATACAATATCTATCACACACAATTATTACGTTTCGAAAAATACTCCGACTTCTTTTTACAAAACACCGCCATATCTCATGATAATAAATGTAGGGCTTACACTTTTTGGGCCATCTTGAACAAAATTGATACATCACAAAAAAATTAAACGACTTCTGAACTGAAACTTCTCAGCTCTATAAATCGTTTTATCATAAATTTTTTATTAACATTTATACTAAATTTACTGTTTACAGAAACCTGCTAATTCCCATAAAAATTACTGCAATTAATAGTAACAAAAATTCAATCTTTCCCAACTAAGTGCATCATAGCACGTCTCAAATTTAACGTTACATAACGACCTAAATATTTCATTCTTAGAGAATGTCAAAGTATGTGCAACAAATTCTACGAAAAATTACATATTAAAAATCCGGTTGTTTATATAACTGTGGATTTTAACTTGTAAAAATTTCCAGACGCTAGCCGGGAATCGAACCCGCGTTGTAGGCTAGCGCGCTACCACTACGCTACGAAGGAGTAGTGGTGATTAATTTTTTTTTAGAATATATTTTTGTCACAACTAATCGTGAGTTCTTCCAAAACAATTGAAAGAAAACTTAGTAACTAATTTACCTTCACTTGAATTAAATTTTTTTTAGAATATATTTTTGTCACAACTAATCGTGAGTTCTTCCATAACAATTGAAGGTAAACTTAGTAACTAATTTACCTTCACTTAAATTAAATTTTTTTAGAATACATATTTGTCACAACTAATCGTGAGTTTTTCCCATAACAGGTGAAGGTAATTAAATTATTTACTAATATAATTTACCTTCAATTGTTATGAAAGAACTCACGATTAGTTGACAAAAATATATACTAAAAGAATTATCAAGTGAAGGTCCTTAAATTAGTTAATTTTTTTTTAATTGTTGTAAAAGAACTCACGATTAGTTGTGACAAAAATATATTCTAAAAACATTTAATTATTTTTTGAGAACTGTTTTATGTTATGTTTTATTTCATAATATCTGTCCACATAGAGCGTAACTGTCCTGAAAATGATTCTCATTATTCAGAATAGATCATCTCTCGAATATCCTGGTAGAATACCCATCAGAATGATATTATCTGGCTAAAAGCTGGTTCCTTGCACTATGTTTATCTCCAACTGTTTTTGTTTCCATTAACACCTTAATTTTTCAATTCCTCGTGTTCCAGTCTTTGAATTTAAGTACGGGACTAAGCAGCACAATTTCTGTATAAATAATGTTTAACCGAACGATGAGGAGTTTTACTGCCAGGAGAAGAAGTTCCTTTTTTAACTAGTCCCTAGTTCCATTTTTACTTTCTCTTGCCTATATGAATATATAGGAAGGAAAGTATTGTTTTCATGTCTATTTTTCGAAATCTAGTTTTCACCGGATCTACACGTTTTCAGACCCCATGAACCCAAAAAACAAGTTTTTAGCGATTGGTCTGTGTGTGTGTGAACAGAATATCTCAAGAACGGAACAACGTACGAACTTGAAACTTGAAAAAAAAGTTACATACCACTACCGGATCCGACACGAACATTTTCATCAAAATCGGTCAACCGGAAGTAGTAGTTTATTCGTATAATTTTTCACTTTTTTGCGATTTTCTCAAAAACTGGTTTTTGTAAATGGTACGATTTTTTTAAAAATCGCCTGGTTTAATCTCAATTTAACCTCAATTTTTTATTCTCTACAAGATAGGGTAGGCGTCATGTTTACTGAAATTCTGGGTGAGGCTGTTTTCACGTAAAAACATAGTTTTTTTAAGATTACGGCTTTAATATGCAAATTAGCGCAAAAATGTATAAAAAAAAGTTGTAGAAAATTTAAAATTCTTCAACTTTAATTTCAAACATTTTTTTGTATAACGCGTGGTTTAGCGGTAATAAGCAATTTTCTGTTTTTTTCTCACGAAAACCTGTAAAAAATCTATTTTTTTTAAATTTCGGCCTTAGTATGCATTTTACGACAAAAGTGTATATAATAAAATTTATAGGAAATTAAATGATCTACAACTTTTATTTTAGGCATTTTTCTCTACAGAGCCTAATTTAGCGTGAAAGAGTGATTTTCCGTATTTTTAAGGCAAACAGATCGATTTTCATTTTGCGTTTTTTATATATGATTAAAATTAGGTTATGTTTATTGAGGTCAGTTTTTTGTTTATTTCTATTGTTTTATTACTAATGTTAGGTTTATTGTTAATTATTTGCATTGGCAAGAGAAAGTTGTGTGAGTGTTTCACACCAGATTTTTGGTTTATACGTCGATATACAGAGGGAGAGACTTACAGATAGGTGAAGGGCTAGCTGGTTTGGATAGTTATCTAGCCGACCACGAAAGCGATTGTAAAGGACGCGATTAATTTTTTATTTTTTGACGTCCTCCTTTTATTTTCGCTTGCCCTATATGAATATATTGGGAAGGAAAGTATTGTTTTTAAGTCGATTTTTCGAAATCTAGTTTTCACCGAATATACACGTTTTCAGGCTCCCTGAACTCAAAAAAACATGTTTTTATCGATTCATCTGTGTGTGTCTGTGTGTGGGTGCGTGCGTGTGTGTGCGCGCGCACACACACACACAATGGCTCCTACGATTGTTTTTAAAAATGCCTCATTTACTACATTTTTTATGCTCTATAAAATAGGATAAGGAGCATGTCTTTTGAAATCTTTGGGGGGCCTGTGGTCTCGTAGGAAAAAATGGTTTATTTAAGATCGCAGCTCTGATATCCATTCTAGAGTAAAAATATAGGCTTTATAATTAAAGTTGTAGAACATTAAAAACCCTACAACTTTTATTTCAAATATTTTTTTGTAAAACTCTTAGTTGACAAATAGTGATTTTCTGGTTTTCCCCCATCAAAATTGGCAAAAAAATGAATTTTAACGATTGCCTTATATGAATTTTACGACAAAAGTGTATATAATTAATGTTATAGGAAATTAAAATACCTATAAATTTTATTTTCATCATTTTTCTCTACAGAGTCTAGTTTAGAGGAAATCACTGATTTTTCCGTATTTCTAAGTTCTACAGAGATTGATTTTCATTTTGGGTCATTCACTTATGATTAAATAGGTTAAATATGGTTCCTTATTTACATTGGTAAAAGAAAATCGTGTGAGTGTTTCATACCAGAATTTTTTTGTCTTCAATTAATTCTTCTAACATAATTTTAATTAAACCTTCTTTCATAATACGTATGTCCTACCCAATTAGCTGATCTCTTTCTTTTCCTTCCATTCTTTTTCTTTTATAATAGAATATAAAAATCTGAATTCCAAAGTCAACGACCTTTTGACAAAAAGTTACATCGTGTCTGGGTATATTATTACAACTTGAAATTTTATTAATGTAGTAGAGATCTTAGTTGAAGGTTAGAAAGCAAAACAAAATGTCTGAAGTGAGTAAAGCCGCGTTTATCTGTAGCTAGAAGGCAGAAACAAGCGAAGAAGTTTTGTGAGACGTTGCGATTCTAGCTAGTGAGAAGTAAGTACGTGCTTTTCTTACACTTACAGATAACAAACAAGGACGTAACTATCCTACTAGTCACAGCCTGCGTTATCTAACGATACCTATTTGATATATTATTGCCTTCTTCTCCGTATTCACTTTGTTTTCTTTTGTTATATCTTTCACACTCTTCTTACCTTTTTTATCCTTTATCCTTTTTACTTAAGTATACAACGTGATTTATTTGGTTAATGATACCTCCTCTTTTTAATCTATCTAAACTGCTATTTCTTCTAAATTGTATCCTTCTTTTAAAATTGTACGTTCTCCTTGATTTACGTGTACACATACATTTAAATATGGTAGGTATTAAATCATATTTTAATTTTACATTATTAATTTCCTACACGTTTCGCACGAGATGTGATATGATTTATACGAATTTTCAGTGAAAATTCGTTAGTAACGATTTGTTTTAACAATTATTAGTGTATTATTTTTGTTGTTTAGGTCTTTAGCCGAAAGGCTGGTTTGAACATCTAGAGGCTTTACTAAGTAAAATGAGGAGCGAAGTGGTTTACCATTGCCTTACTCACTCAGTAGAAAAGTAGCATATGCTTATCAGCATGCCAGGCCCTCCGACAAGCATCAACTTTCCATTTGAAAATGACAACTTTATTTCATTCACTACGAGGTCTGGCTGTATAATGAAGTTCATTACTCTTAGAGGAGAAAACTGTGACTATAGTAGGTATACGTAAAATGAAAGATGAAGCCTGTATTTGGAACTCCGTATCTCATCAAGTACGAAACCTAAAACTTTCTGGTATGGATCGTTTTAAAGCTTGGTTTAAGTTATTTTATTCATTTAAATTACGAAACACGGAAATGTATTGGGTATTTACTAGCGACTTAAAAACAAATATGTGCCCGTTTTTTAGCGCATTTTTCACTTAGTCCATGTTTCAGAACATGCAGCACGATCAATTTTTTAGAGGAAAATAATGACATTTTATAATAGTATTTCTGCATGTTTTGTAATTATTTTGAGCTAAAATTCAGCCTTTTAGTACAAAGAGTAAAGAAATTACAGGGTTATTTTTTTTAAAGTTATTTTTGTTTGCGATGGACGTAACGAACTAGAACCAACGCTATATCACTATTAACAAAGGAATAAAATTACACTACAAATAAATGTTGTAATCTGAAGGTTTTTTTTCAGTTGCATGGGAAATATTTAAAAAAACTTGCACTAAAAATGTGCGTTCGGCAGCGAGTTGCTAACGTTTGTGTTATGCAGCAGAGGAACGCTGTACAGTCTGGTTTTGAACTAAGTAGAAATACCCATACGAGGATCTTTCATTTTTATGTAGTTACATAGTATCTGGCTCATGTTCGACACGAAACGGAGCGTACAATGCGACACCACATCACTGCCCGCTTACCCGCTACGTAGTCCACTGCCCGCTTTTTTTCTAACATCTGAGCTTATTTACAATCAGTTTAAAAACAAAAACTAAAAGTAAATAACATATAAGTGTTCACATGACGAAGACTAGTATTACTTCGAAAAGAAAAACAAAATAATTTTTAATTTTTGAAAAAATTAACTAGCTAAAACATGAATAACAGTAATAGAAAAAGTAACAAAATTAATAGCGGTGATAGTAGAATGCGTAAGGAAGAAGATGATGTTGATATGGAATACAATTATTTACACTGTAGGTTAGTCGGTAAATCTAAATGGAAGGTCAAGCAATTTTATTTGTTTTAGTCTTGTTAAGTCTTCGCTATTATCAAGTAAATTAAGCGCCAACGAATTTGGGAGATCTGGTAATTTTACTTGATATTTAGAACTTAGCTGCGTAATTTCTTCTTTCACGGTGTTGACATGTAAATCACTATGCAACATATCATTTGTCACATACCATGGAGTATTCGTTATTATCCGTAAAACTTTCGACTGGAATCGTTGGATAATAGCAAGATTCAATTTCGCAGCTGATCCCCAAAGCGGCAACCCATAAGTCCACAGCGGTTTTAATATGACTGTACACAGTAGGTCGTATTCAAAAATAATTTTAGGGTTAAATTAATATATTATTTATGTAAGAGATTCATACCAATACAAGTTATTTCATTGGAAATTAAGAGAACGTGTTTATATGATACAACGTGGTACTGCACTATAATAAAAATTTGTAAATAAAATTAGCGAAAACGAAAATGCTAATTTATAAACCGGCGTATTATCTTTAAAGGAATAATTTTAAAGATAAGAGTAAGACTCAAATAATAAACTTGTATAAATAAATATATAATGATGTACCAATTAGAATATGTTTACAAATGAAATGCAAATTAAACAACAGAAGCATCTGCCGATTTATAAAGTAAAACAAATAAGAACAATTAAATTAATACAATGAATACAAAATAATATTTATTAATAATAAAATAACGGGGTTGAAAACCGAAATCGGTTTGAAATAAATGCTCAGCAAACCGCAATAATTTACAACACTGAAAATTTAATGTCAATTTTCTCTGAGTCACTTGTAGTTAATGTGACAATAAAACTGAATTGATTTTGCGGTAAGTTCAACATATTTGTATACGTGCACTTATAAACATATAATAATATTTTGTACATTATTAAAATAGTATAATACCCATGTTTACCCATAAGAGGCAAGTGGAGTGTTAAATTACTTGCACTCGATCAGCTAATTCCAGAGCTACAAAAAATAGTTATGTAAATTGTTATGTAGAGGTGTAAATTACACAAGTCAGAGTTATCTTTTCTTAGAGTAGGCTAATGAATTTCATTATATGGCCAGACCCAGCTGTGAATGAAGTGAAGGTGTCATTTGGAGGATGGAAAGTACATACTTTTCACAGGGCCTGGTATGCTGATAAAGATACTTTTCCACTTAGTGAGGAAGGTATGGTAAACCACCTCATTCCGCGTTTTACTTATTAAAACCTCTAGAGGTTCACACCAGCCTTTCTGCTAATGACCTAAACAACAATACCCACGTGGAGCGCTGAAAATCTGAACAAATTTGGGATCAATCACGTTTCGATTGACAATATGTCCGGATTTTCGATCATAGAGAAAAAAATTATACATAATTTAATCCGTAACTTGCAAATAAGCTAACGTACTTATTTTACTAAAATTTATTTCTCAGAATTTTCTTAACATTTTGAAATCAGTAGATACAGGAAAATTGTTTCTATTTTTTATATATACTTTTCTTATCTTGGCTTGCAACGGAATTGTACAGATTTTTATATCTGAAACACAAATAAATGTATTTCCGTTTTCCGCAAATCATCATTATTATTCATTATAAAGACTGAAAATCTCGGCAACCACTGAAGGTATTGAAAAAAAATTTTTGGTAGCTGTTTATCGCGGTTAAAATAAACAAAAATTACGAACAACCTTCAATAGAAAACTTTTTAATTGACAATTTTAGAAAATATTTGAATGCAAATTCATCATCTTCTTCTTATTATTATTATCAAGGATTAGGCATAAGCCTGTTCCGAACTCAGAAACCATCCTGTACGTCTACAGAAAATTCATAATTTTTAAAAACCTATACAATTTGTAGTTAAAAGAACAATACCACATATTCAGTTTAATATTATTTATTTACAAGTAAAAATTCCCAAAAAACCTGAAACTTTGCCTTAGAAGGTTAAGTAAAAATTGATAACCTAAAAAATTTAATAAAAATTAAAATTTATAACTTAGTAGTAGTGTAATCTAGTAGTGTGTCTAGCAGTGTAGTGAAGAGTAGAGTAGAGTGTGTTCATTGGTTTCTGTGGTAATAGATCTTGGCTTTACCAAGTTTAACAAATGGCATAATAGGGTTTCCAATTTCCCTTATTACGAAACATTTTAGGTCTACATTAAAGAAACTGAATACTTAAAACTTCAAAAACACATTCCTGGTTTTTCACTTAAGTATAAATTTATATTAACCCAGCGGGTTGGTCTAGTGGTAAAGTCGTCGCCGCGAGACAGCTGATTCCGAAGAGTTCGAAATCTGAGCTGAGACGAGTTCCTCTTAAAATCCTGGTAAAGGACTTTTATACGGATCTCAATGCAAGACAGTGGCTACTGATTTACTTTGATGGTTGGACAGCATTAAAATAGAGAATAATCTGAATATCAGTGAGAGATATCAGGTTTTGATAAATTAAAACAGAATATAAAAAAAATCCACTGAGTTTTTGATACAACGTTCTGATAATAGTTTTCGTAACACAATTACTGTAAAATACAATAGTACTACATTACTTATGCGTTACGGTATAGTTGATCTTAACGAAAACGATGTAGTCTTGAGCTGAGCACAATGGCGAATGAAGACAAGCATCACCGTTCCTTTCCGTGATTTCCCGACCGACTAACTTCCTGAAACCATCTCATCATTTCCGTTATCCTTCTCCTTTCTTTATCTGTTCATCTGCGGCTGTATTATTAAAATCGTCATCAACGTCAAACCGGATTTGACGCTAACAGAATTACAGTTCTTTATTCTTGTTAACAAAAATATTCTTATAAAAAATATTGTTTTAAATATTCTTGTTAGTGAATCATAAATTAACTTTTTATAAGACTAAATTTACAAATCTTTTTATTCCCATTGTGTGTACGAATCAATTTGTTTAATTCAGAGATGATGATGTGTATGACGTGTAAATCAGGTGTAATCTTGTACAGGCCCAGGCCGATCATTCCTAAGAGAGTATGGTTAATTGAATCCCAAACATCATAGTACACCAGTAACCACTGGCTAGTGTTTAAATCCGTATAAAAGTAACTACTTTTATCATTTGAACCAGGAACCTTTGTCTCCGAAAATCATCTGTTATCAACCCGGTGGGTCAAATTTACAAAATAAGTTAAATTTATGTTTTAGTTAATTATATTTGATTTTTTTAGTTAATCATTTGTTAATTGTAAAGTGAATCAAAAAATAAACTTTTTGTAGGACTAATTTACAAAATAAGTTAAATTTATGTTTAAACCCTTTATAGGTCTTTGGTAAGTACGTATACTTACCACTGGCAATAAGCTCGAGTTTATTTAAGAATAAGCTATGCAGTTGAACCTTATTGGCATTTTATTGTGTCATAAATGTTCTCTGGTTAAGTTAGCTATCCGAATTTTGAAATTAGCACGCAGCGACCATTTGCTTCGTGAGTTGCACGAATGTGGTAAGGATTCATACCAGGGTAAACTACTGTGTTGTTTTGTTGTTATTTTTGTACAGTGCTTAGAAAATTTGAGTTTTTTACGAGAAAGCAAGCATTCACGCTAATATAAAGTTAGATAATATATTCTACAAATCTTTTTTATATAATACTATAAGTTGTTTTAATAAGCATTCTTACCACTAAACATTATGAGATTCCCATTTCAATAAACATTTCTTGGTAAGTATACTTACAAGGGCTTAACATCAAAATAAAGATATATCTTACTGTTCTGGCACTAGATATATATTATTCAAGTCTCTTTAAACCAAAATTTAACAGTTTACAACATACATTTTTTCTCGTTGTACTGCCCTATAAAGGGTTAATTAATCATACACAGCGTTTAAAACATGTTCCACATTAAATGGAACAGAGGTAGATACATAGAAAAATTTGAAAATCTTTGAATTCGGTTTTCGGCTACTAAGGACTGGAAATATCTCAAATTTATTTCACCAACAAAATTTTTGGATCCAGTCCTTAATAAAATATTAATTATTATTGTGTCCCTTTACTTCCTAAAATATTTGTAATAGGATTGTATGAAAATTATTTATCAATATACTTCAATACCAGGATTCCACTTAATATCCCCCGCACTTCCCGATCAACTGGAATGGTGATATTCATTATTTTACTTCCATATAAGTTGAACAGAAAAAAATAAATCATTTACATTTCGACTCTTTGTATCTAAGAAGTAAAAATGGGCTACGACCCTAACGTAATACACAGTACATAATACTTTACAGGAGAATTACAGTTCTAAAATTCGGCTCGCATATTCTGTAAGAGATACCTAGAAAAATAAGAGCATTCTATTTTCGACCACTTACTTCTAAGAAACGAAATTACCATCAAAAAACAAATAATATTTTTGAACCTTCCCAAAGATCTATAATTCTGAAAATCGGCAGTAGTTTCGTTAAGAGTGATAACTAGAAAAAAAGTATAGAGTGAAACTGAGCACAGCAATAAACCAGTTTATTTAATTCACTGCTCTACGGCCATCTACCCGTGCGCAGCTCAGGCCAATTTTCTACTAATTTATACAGAAATGAACCTACTGATAAAAAATAATACAACTTTAAACAAATCTGAAACAGCGGTAATTAGACAGAAAACACTAACAGAAAAATAAACACAATGACAATGTTATCTCTTACCTATAACAGGCAGGTGGAGTGTTAAATTATTTACGCTCGATCTGCTAGTTCCAGGGCTACAAAAAATAGTTCGGTTTCACATCACATGATCAGCCAATAATATGACTGAAGCTTTTAAAAACAGAAGAGGTAGAGGTGTAAAAGACACTAGTCAGAGTTATCTCCTCTGAGAGTAAAGAATTTCATTATGCAGCCAGACCCTGAGGTGAATGAAGTAAAGGTGTCATTAGCAAGGTGAAAAGTAGATGCTTTTCGGAGGGCCCGGCATGCTGATAAGCATACTTTTTTGCTCAGTGAAGAAGGATATTGTAAATCGCCTCACTCCTCGTTTTACTTAGTAAAGCCTCTGTTGGTACAAACCAGCCTTTCGGCTGATGGCCTAAACAACAATGTTATCTCATTAATAATAATCATTAACACGAGAAGTTAAATAATTAAATTCTAAAGTTTTATTAAAAACTAATAAAAGATTAAAAATTCTATCAAAATTATTAATAATTATTTAAATTATTTCATAATTAAAAATTCCACTGGTGGATCACGAAATGGACTGAGAAATAAAGCGAAAAGTTATTGGTCAAGTGTAACGAAACGGATTTAGTTTGATTTTTTAAATATTACACTCAAAAACCCGTTTAATTAAGTAAATTTCATCATTTAGAACAAAACAGGTAGCGTTAAGGTATTTCTCCTACGCTATTTGATTTGTCCGAAATGAAATTCATCAGTATCTTTCTGTGGATTCAGTGAGTAAAGTAATTAAAAGAATCAACAAAAAATAAATAAATTTGCTTGTAAGCCACTTAAATCCTGAAGCAATCAATCTGCTAGAAAATAGCAAAAACGTGAGGCGTTTTAAGATATTGAAATATATTAAACCAGCAAATTAATCAAAATTATTACAAACATTTATATTCAAATGAAACAGTAAAATTCATTAAATAGCAAATCAAATTAATTAGTTTTCAAACTAAAATTTAATTAAATTAAATATAAATTCAATCTAAAAGAAGAACCTACGCTAGTGTCTACATGGAGTTATTATTGGTTTGTCACTACTGAGTGACTACAAATAACAAGTATTTTAACAACTAATAGTCACCAGAATATAATTATTGATTAAATTATAATACGAATATATTAAAATTAATTTAAGCCCACACTCCAAACAAAGGTTACATGAACAATTACAATGCACCGTTAAAAATATTGTTTGAACAATTCAATAAACTATTTGTTCCGAATAATTTCACAATTGTATTTAGAAATTCTGCACGAATATAATTAATATTTCATTACAGAGACTCTGGTCATGTACCCAGAATAATTATTGTATTAGCATTTTGGTTAATGGTGGACAAATAATTCAATACACATTTTCACGATGACGTCATTATGTTTGTACAAAAGCGCTTCAACAAGCACACCGACGACAGAACTATCGTTTCACGTGTGCGCTTGAAATAACAATAAATCATATTGTTTGTATTAAAGTCCTGATTTACAACGGTCACCATGCATAACACAATTACTTAACTACTAAAACTAGATGCAATTTTAAATGATGCATTGCCCTAGGATTGGTCAAATAAATAAACCGTACACATTATTTATTAGTTTACAATAAAAGTTATTCGTCAAAAATGAGACAGACTGATTTTACTTACGGTTCATCTCTACTTAATTTGTAGCACACTACAAAAAAAATAGAGTGGTATCTCGATAATCCGACATATATCGGACAGCACCATTGTCGAATATGACTGAATATGATTAAAAAATTAACGTAATCTTGAAACCACGGTAAATTTTATTAAAATAATAAAGTGATTTTGGCCGCCTCCGTAGCGTAGTGGTTAACGCACTATCCTACAATGCGGAGATCTCAAGTTCAGTTCCCGGCTAAGGTCTAGAAATTTTCACAAGTCAAAACCCACTGTTCGAGATCCATAACCCGCCGTATTCGCTAAAAACTAAGCAGTTGATGCAACTTTATACAAACCAAAAATTAAAACACTAAAAAAAAATTTCTAATACAGACCGGTGGGGAGGAGAGATGTTGGGAGGCCAGGCAAAAGATGGCAATAATTCGGTAATTTGTCGCTGTTGTGAGTCGGTACAGGCGGAAGCATAATCCTTCATTGTGAGAACAACAAATTTTCCAAAAATTACGTACTCCCACAAAATAAAAAATGGAAAAATAATGTCATAAATAACACTAAAAACTACAAAAAACCGAAAATCGAACAAAAAATTTCAGAACAATATGACGAAATAGTTAATGTTTATCTAATCCTTAGCTGTTATCATTTGTTAAGTTTCTTTTGTACAGAATTGTACTGGTCTTTTGTTTTACTCTTTGTTTTAATCGACAGTATAAAATTATCTTCACAAAACGTTTTGATTGTATCGATAATACGACTAACGGTGAAAATATTTGAAAAACGTGAAAGAAATTTATGAAAACTCTCGGAACATCGAAAGGGTCGGAATAGATAATGTTGGACTAGCGAGAGAATACTTCAGAGTATTGAAGAGAAGTATTGAGAGAAGTCGCATCAACATCTTGTTCATTAGTAACTTTGTACATCCAAAACTTTTCTACCATAAATAATTTGGTTTCTTTGTATATATTTTATGAAAATGATTTCTTGTGAAGATGGAAAAATCTACAATCATGATGAATTTCAAAACAAAAGACAAATTTTTTAGATTATTTAAAGTCGCATCAAAATCGTAGTCATTCGTAACTCTTTAGGATTAAGAAATGGGGAGGTTTGAACGTGTAATAATTTTCAAGGCGCTGGCCGGGTATCAAACCCGGGAACTCCGGTTTGCAGAATAGCACGCTAACGACTGAGCTATGAAGGCGGTTAAAATACATTTTGTTGTAATAAGAAAACTGCTACAAATATTACAATTTGAATTGTAAATAGAAGAAAACGAAAACAAATCACTTAAGACTTAAAGTAAGAAACAATAAAACCACAACGCTGAAATTACAGGGATTAATCAACAGCTAGGGCTATAAAAGAAATTAATACACACTTATTTATAGCATCTTATCCCCATTTACGCTCGAACATCACAAATGATCAACAAAAATTGAAATTATCTTAAATCTACAATTTTATTTCTTACTGGGAACTATACACAATTTTCACAACCACCTAATTTCATAACAGTTTTTAATTCTAGATTTTTGAAATGGATGAGAAATTAATTGAACAGGAACCCTAGGGCAGGTAGTTGATGCTTGGCTGTCAGCTAACAACCATAAAAAGTCACTCGTTCAACTTCTTCTTCTTCTTTAAGTGCCGTGTCCTCCTAGAACATTGGCGATCAGTCGCATGACCTTCACTCTGTCCACAGCCAACCGAAATAGTGTCGTGGTGCTCACCCCGTACCACTGGCGAAGGTTCCTAAGCCAGGACGTTCTCCTACGTCCGGGGCCGCGCGTCCCCTCTATCTTCCCCTGGATGATCACTCGTTCAACTGGTGTTACTTAATTAATTGTTAAATGAATTCAACCATCTGACTGGGCTGGCCGAAATGCCAGGGAATAGCAAACCTGATTTTGTAATTTCAATAAACTGATGAAATAAAATCACATCATTTTAATAAAATCTCAGTAACGTTTTTTGTTATTGCATCCAGGTGACTCCCAAGGAAGTAAAGGGCATGTCAAGAACTTAAGAACTTATAGGTTAATAGTTATCTAACATATATATTACCTTTCTATTCAGATCATTTTAATTACACATAAATCTACAACTGCAAGCTTACTTAATTATTTTTTTGCTTATTTACTACAGTAAGTCAGTTATCTTCTAATATTTACCCCAAAGTACACACGTTTCTTAGTATTAGCCTGAATGTTAATTTAATTTGATTTATTTCCTCTTTTTTACTTAAAATTTTAGTTAGTTACCACTAGAGAATGCGACACGAAAATTTTCAACAAAATCAGTTAACCGGAAGTAATAGTTTATTCGTTCACTTTTTGGGATTTTCTCAAAAACGGCTTCTACGATTGTTTTTAAAAATCGCCTCACTACACTTTTTATGCTCTACAAGATAGGGTAAACGCCATGTCTGCTGAAATTTTTGGGGGAGGGTGCGCTCTTGTAGAAAAAAGGTTTTATTTAAGATTGCGGTTTTAATTCGTATGCATTCTAGGGCAAAAACGTATAAAATCAAAGTTGTAGAATATTTTAAAAACCTAAAACTTTTAATTCAAACATTATTTTGTACAACGCTTAGTTTAGCGGCAATTAGTGATTTTCTGTTTTTTTCCATGAAAATCTGTAAAAAATTGGAATTTTAAGATTGCGGTCTTATTACGTATGCGTTTCATGAGAAAAGTGAATGGTGATAAAAGTTATAGGAAATTAAAAAACCTACAACTTTTATTCTTAACATTTTTCTCTACAAAGTTGATTTTCATTTTGCGTCATTCACTCATGATTAAAATTGGGTTGTTTTAAATTTTATATTGTTTAGGCCTACTTATGATTAAAATTAGGTTATATTGTTCATTAGCTACATTGGTAAGATAGAATCGTAAGAGTGTTTCACACCAGATTTTTAAATAAAATATTTAGAAAGAAATTCTTGCAGATCTTATACTACAAACGGACTGAAGTAAATAAAAAGAAATTCAACAAGATGTTGGAAACAATAACAACCACAATAACATTAAAAATAAGATAAAGAATTGTTAAGAGTATTTACTTTCCCGTACAATATTTTATTAATAACTAATCTATAATGCAAACGTTTCTTACATTAGTAGATAGGTACTGATGTAAAAATCAGTCTAAAAAAATTATGTATATTTTTTCCAAATGCCCCCAAAGCTATATCCTAAACAAACATACGATTTTATAAATTTCAGAAGGTAAAATAAAGCAGAGAACCAAAGCAAATAAAATCAATAAATTTGTTATAATTTATTTATAGTACTATCATATCAGTATAAAAAATGAAATGCTTTTCAAAATGCTGCCCACAACTATATCCTAAACGTACAAATAATTTTATAAGTTTCAGAAGTAAAATAAATTGAGAAACTTAAGCTAATAAAATCAATCTGTTTTTTACAATTTATCAGACTCATTTATGCAAAATAGTAATTACGCCCGCACATTACTATTAGTATTATACGTACATAAAGAGCGGTACTGCCCATAACAGACAGGTGGAGTGTCAAATTATTTACACTCAATCTGTTTGTTGCAGGGCTAAAATAAATAGTTCTGTTTCTTATCACATGGTCAGCCAATTAAATGACTGAATCATTCAAGAACAGAAGAGGTAGAGGTGTAAAAGACACTAATCAGAGTTATCTCCTATGAAAGTAATGAATTTCATTGTACAGCCAGACCCTGTGGTGAATGAAGTGAAGGTGTCATTTACAGAGTGGAAAATGTGTGCTTTTCAGAGGGCCTGGCATGCTGATAAGCGTACTTTTCCACTCAGTGAGGAAGACAATGGTAAACCACCTCACTCCTCGTTTTACTTAGTAAAACCTCTAGAGGTTCAAACCAGCCTTTCGGCTGATGACCTAAACAACAACAAAGGGCGGTAGAGCAGTAGCTCTTTAGGAAGGTATAAAATAAGAATTTATTACTACATGATAGCGTTATCCTCCCTTTTACCCCTTAGACGCAAGCATTCGTAATTAAAATGCTTTATTTTTCTAATATATCAAAGAATACACATGCCGATTTCCAGAACAGTAGCTGTTTAGGAACGTAAACTGTGGACAAATCGAACTGGCATAGTTCTAGCTCTACGAGTACACACAGTTCCGCATAAAGTATATCCATAACCTATTCTTTCAACAAGGTCTACAAATTTTAATGTACGCAAATACCTACAACCTTATTTCAATGTACCTACTAACATACAAATAATAATATCATTTTAAAATATGTATTTAATTTGTCCCAGTAAAAAAATTAAATTATAAATTACAAGAATTAAATTGCAAAAACTCACTAAATTATACCCTACAGACGCACGCAACTAACTAAACAAATTTGTCTGAATACATAATGAACAGAAATCATACTTGAAAACAAATTAGTCACATCATTGTGTCTTGACAGATTATTAATAACAACAGTGAAAACAAAGCGTAGTGACCGTGCGCGAGTCGTGCTTTCAGTAGCGATTGTATACTTTTGTGACTGTACCGTCATATCATTGCATGGCGAGGGGCGAAGAGTGGAGTAGATAAACACCGAAGCTGCATGTGCCAATTCGAATTGTCCAAGGTATAAACAACTAATATCATTTTGTTTGCAGTTTATGTCCAGAGTTGAAATTCTAGAAACTGGCATGAGAAAATTACATTAGTCTACCGTATGTATGATACAATCTGTTCAATTAAATAACAGTAAACAACCCCATGACCCAATGAGATGAAGATATTTGACATGTAAATGAAGTCTTGTACAGACTCAGGCTGATCATTCCTGAAAGAGTTTGGTTTACTAAAGCCCAATACCAAGTCACTACCTTTACTAGGATTTGACCACAGAAGGTTCGAAACAGTGAGTCACAGCGACGACTAGAATAATGTAATATATAATTAACAGAAAATTAAAACGAGCTATAATACATCAGTAACGTATCGTATTTGTAAATACATATTGTACATTTAATGTGCTCATGTGCTTTTGTGAGTGTCTAAACGTTAACGTAGTACGTGAAAAACGCCATCCAGGAATACTGCGGCTAACTCTTTCGACCTTCAAGCTCGCAGTGATACGCATAGTATAGCAATAATAAAATTAAGACTCATTTTTTTTTTTTGTTTAACGTCCGACTGTTTTGCAATTACTGCTAATGCAGACGGTGAAGGATGAAATGAATTTTTGTAACGTACGCTAATATGTCGTGCCTGAGTGGGATTCGAACCCAAGACCGCAAAGAAAATAACCCAAGAGCCGCATAGCAGAAAATAACAATGTATTTCTAACGTATTAAAACAGAACGATTAACAATTATTTTTAAGAAGAAAAACCTGACGGTTGTCATCACCTGATGTTGAAAGTTGAGTACGAATTCATGAACGATTTTTTTTTTTTTTTTGTTTAACGTCCGACTGTTTTGCAAATTGCTGCTAATGAAGACGGTGAAGGATGAAATGAATTTTTGTAACGAATGAAAAAATGCCATGCCCGAGTGGGATTCGAACCCAAGACCGCGTGATGAGAGGCGAGCACGTTACCAACATCGCCAACGCGGCCGGCGTTGGCGAATTTATGAACGAGGAAGATGAGAGACGAAGACAATACTTCTGCACTTACAGCTTACTTCAAAATCACATTGATTTTTTTAACAGAAAAAGAGTTTATGTGGGAAATAAATAGAATATCCCTAGAATTCCCAAATGTTTGTACACAAGGCTGTTGTTGTTTGAAAGAGGGGTGAGGTGCTATACAAGTGCCTTCCTCACTGAGGGGCATGCTTATCAGCATGCCCTCTGAAAAGCATCTACTTTCCGCCCTGCAAATGACACCTTCACTTTATTCACCGCAGGGTCAGGCTGTATAATGAAATTCATGAATCTCAGAGGTTACTGTGACTATACGATATAGTCTTTTGCACCTCCACCTCTTCAGTTCTTCAAGGGGGTAGTCAACTCAAGAAGATGATTTTTTTTAAATTTTGATTGTTTTTTTGCATTTAATTGAAGTTTAAAATTTTCTGAATCACAACATATTTTGTTTACTTTGTAAGTTGACAAAAAGTTATAAAAAAATCTGTTTAAAATAAAGCTCACTAGCAAGGCAAGTGAAATTATTCCTTCAACTTTAATTTTCCGGAAATAAGGTTTTTGCATGATTGTAAATTCTGGTAATTAAATATTTTGGTTTGTATTGGAGGTATTTGGAAGATGTTTTTTTCAAATGTTCATAATTTCTTGTTCTATTATCTGTGGAATCATTATTACAAAAACCTTAATACGGATTTAGTTAAAAAATAATTTGTGAATACATAAAATAAATGTTTTTGAAAATATGGTTTTTCTTCAATAAAATTGTTGTAAGAAAAAATACATACAATCGCATACAACAGATAATAGACAGCAATTTTCTGTATTTTGTAGCATAAGAATCATGATGATATCTTTCTTAGTTCCTGAGATATTTGATTCCCCATAAAAGCCCGCTTTTACAACCTCACCTTTATATTAGGGGCTGTAATTAATTTTTTGGCTTGGTTCAAATGGTAGATCATTACTAGTAAATTACTCTTTCATTTAAAATAAATAATGATAAATTATAGCCAGAAGTTTTCATTTTCATTTTCTCGGTTGACTACCCCCTTAATGCTTCAGTCATATAATTGGCTGACCATGTGATAAGAAACAGAACTATTTTTTGTAGGCCTGAAACTAGCAGATAGAGTGCAAATAATTTAATATCAAACTGCCAGTTGTGGGTATACACAAAGCTACAGAAGAAATTTAAATATTTTTATAAAACCTATCCAAAAGTTCAAGACCATATCACTGCAGTTGAAATTTATATACAGTTAATATTGCCAGATAAAGGCTTAGGTGTTATGTTGTGTAGGCCTCGTACACAATCAGATTAAAAAAAACAATTCTGCTTCCGACAACGCTTTACAACAGCCGTTCGAGAAGTACAGGGTAACGGAACGTACCTGTAATAAATATACACAGACTATTAAACACATACCCTCCTTCCGTGGTTGAGTACAAAAGGGCTGTTCCGGCATTCGCCATTAGGGACTAACAAAAACCAGTGAACCGAAAATAATGGAAGAGCAGTAAACATATTAATTTATAACAATAATAGTATACCTATCACACGCCGACGACCTGATTGTTGTGAAACATCGCGTGCGTCCACCGATTCAAACAAACCTTTTGTGAATTTCTTAGTATTCAGCCCCCTGTCACATTTTACGTTGTTATTAGGCTACATTTATTTTTTGTAAATTAGTTTCTCGAAAGAAACTTATTTTTTTAAATAAATAGATTTTACTTGACCGCCTTAATGGTTTAGTTGTATCCACCGATTGCCATGCAGAAGTTCCCGGTTCAATTTATAAATAAAACGTTACCAAATAAATTCTGGTGTTCCTCAAGGCAACACTTCAGCCCATTTTTATATACGCTTCACACAGCCGACGTTCCAGAACTTAAATCTGTAATGACGGTAAAGTTCGCAGATGATAGCGATTTTAGCGGCGAATGCTTCTTAAACATGTGCCTCTAAGGAGACACAAACCTATCTTGATAAAACTCACGAATGGTGTAAGAAATGGAGACTGAAGATTAATGAGGATAAGAAAACACACATAACGCTTGCATTAACGAAACCAAGTTTAGTAGTCACCTTGATTGGCACAGTTTTTCCGCAAAAACAAGTTAAATATCTGGGTTTACATTTAGATCGAAGACTTACGTGGAGAAATCGCATATGGACGAAACGAAAACAATTTGAGCTGAAGTTACGTCAACTGTTCTGGCTCAACTTTTCCTTAAAAAGACTGTACTTTGTATCCTGCCAATGTTAAATTTGCTATTTTTAGGTACATTTTTCATAGGATTGGTGAAAATTACGAAAATGAAACTTTACACACTTATGTAGGGTGGTTTTAGCTACTGGCATTTTTTCAATTTAATCCGTTGGACCATAAAGTTTTTCAAAGAATAACGAATAACACAAAATTTTTACAATTTTTTTCTACGTTTTCTGCATATTACTATTTTTTTGAGCCACTGAGGAAGTAAAGAGAATATCGGTGAAAGTGCATGTACATGATAATTAACTGGTAAAAATTTCAGCCTGGTACGTTAAATGGTTTCTGAGAAAAACGTAATTAAGTGTTAAAAATCTAAATTTACGGAAAAAGGCACAAATGAGAAACAAAATGTACACAAACAAGTTTAATTTCCTTTTAACAGTTAGTAAGAAAGCTGCACCAACAGCGGAGAATATTAAAAATAGTGAAGCAGATATTTTAAAAAAAACTATAATTCTTTTTGCACTAAAACGAGCAATATAAAAATATGAAAAGTATTTGTTCTTGGCGCATGTTAATTTTTCAAGATAAACCTGATAAAAACTTAAATTTTTTTCATTAAAATAATTTTTTGTTGTAATTTAATGTTTTTGTGGTAGGTCAAGGTCTAAACTATTGAAAAACATAATAAAACCGAAAATCAAAATTTTCAGTCAAAACCATCATACAGTCTCCCCTTAAAAATAAAGTCCTCCTACACAAAGTAATTCTCAACCAGTTTGGAGTTACGGGTTACAGCTATGGGGTACATCTAGTTCATTGAATATACTATATTCAATAGCGCTGCAATGCAGCACTTTCAATCAAAATGCCAGATACTGATCACTGCCGCTCCATGGTATGTAACCAATAAAATTGCACGATTTAAATCTGCCCTTCATAAAAGAAAAATTAAGCAACGTAGCAAAAAACATTTAAAAAAATTATAAGAAAGACTGTGCCAATCAAAATACTTTCGCATTCAACCTCCTCGATAACAGTGAAGATACTCACAGACTGAAAAGTTAAAACATTGACCTTACTTTTACGATTTTGTAAATCATTTAAATAATTTACCTCTTTCTACTTCTACTATTAATTAAAGCTATCTCTAAAATGGCATCATTATCATCACCATCATGGCCATCGTCATCTTCGCTTCAAGAACTTCATGTTTACAGAAATACTGTTCACAGTTTAGAGTAAAATTTAGGTTTATTTGTTCAAAGTTTAGTTTTTTTTAAAAAACCCACTGATAAGAGAGTTTTATATTTTAATTCAAAGAACGTTATTATTCAAACTTTTATCGTCTTTACCTAAGTTTATATTTGCATAAAACAAAATTGATGGGAAAAGAAAATTATACCTTGTTAAAAAAATGATAGAATGTACAGTTTATGTTGATACGGTAAATAGAGATCTATTTACGTAAGTAAATAACCATAAAATCTATAAAGATTTAACAAACTAAACCGGCAAAAAATCTGTACTTTCAGTCTGTACACTCAAGATTTCTAATAATATTTTGGTATGATCCTTATAAAAAATTTTAGTTATTTACGAGATTTTTTAGTAGTAATAAATACCAACGAACCAAACAAAATCAGAATAATTTCTATTTTCCTAAATTTACTGATGTGGTTTAAATTTTTTTTAAATGTTTTCTTACTTTTAGAATGATGTTATTTATTGTTAAGTAACAACGGTTTATCAATCAACTTTATGTTTTTTTTTTTTTTTTTGTTTTTTTTTTGGTTTAACGTCCGACTGTTTTGCAAATTGCTGCTAATGCAGACGGTGAAGGATGAAATGAATTTTTTGTAACGTATGAAAAAATGCCATGCCCGAGTGGGATTCGAACCCAAGACCGCGTGATGAGAGGCGAGCACGTTACCAACATCGCCAACGCGGCCGGCAGTTATATGGTGATCAGGTAACATCAACACATGAATAAACTCTATTGGAGTTTCATGGAATTCAATGTATAGGTACTTCAAGTCAAAGTAAAAATCTGAGTAAAAATAAAATTGGGTAACCCTTCTGTTAATAATTTACAGTTATCGATTTAGAATAGAAGCTAAAAAACTATTTTAGTTTTACTAACTGTAAGTGAAATAATGAATAGGCTACGGTATTTCTATTTTAAGTAACAACAACGAAATTTGATCTTTGAGGATTAAATTGGGTTAACGAGCACCAACAGACTGAAGCCGGGAAATTACCAGGGACTTCCTATTTTGTACAGTTTGGCGCGCTACAATATAACCACGAAAACGGCTGAATATGGTAAACCACAATACAAAAACAAAATTATTAAGTTCCCTAAATTTTTGGATACAGTTTAGATTCGGTTTACTTAATTTCCATTCACATATACGATATGAAATTTAAGGTATTTTAATTACCTTGAATACTGTTGAAAATTTAAACAAGTTATATTAAAAACTAATGTAGCACAACTTACATATAAAGAAAGCTATCCTATCTTAACAGTTTTTATGGCATATATAATTAATTTTTTAAGGTTTTTATTTGTATATATAAAACAAAATTCTTGAAACATTATGTTTGACGTGTGGCGTAACACGGGAGTGAAATGTGGGTGATAAGGGCTGTAGAAAGGAAGAAAATAGAAGCTTTTGAAATGTGGTGTTACCGGAAAATGTTGATGATTAGGTAGGTGGACAAAATAAGTAATTTAGAGTTTCTTAGACGAGTAGATGAAAGAAGTGTAAAGAAACATCTTACCAAAAGAAGGGATAGGCAAGTAAGGCATATTTTAAGACATCCAGTATTGAATAATGGAGGGTAATATTGAGGGATTAAATTGTAGGGGAATCAAAGGTTAGAATATTTAAAGCAAATTACAAAAGATGCAGTGTGTTGAAGGTATGTAAATATGAAACGACTTGCGCAAGATAGAACAGCTTGGAGAACTGCATCAAACCAGTCAAGAGACTGTTGACAAAAAACATGTTTTATAGCGTTTCCAAAGTAAATTCTAGCGAATCATTACTAATATTGTATAATTTATTTTATATTGTTTGTCATACAAGTAACTGTCTTCAAGCTATTTACTTTTGTAATTAAAGGTCATTTTATTATTATTTTTTAACAATAATATGACAAAGGAAAAGCTTACGTGTAGGTATTGAATATTTTCCGTAAACATTGTTATGCGGAAAAATTTAAAATTATTGAAAACATATTAAAATATGAATGGATAAAGGATGGGGTGGGGAAACACAAGAGATTTCCAGGAATATAATTTACTGTTTTAATTTTCATGAATAATTCCAAAGGGATATATACAGCAGTAGCGCATTATAACTGAAATACTTCTCTTTTTCCCTAACGATTAAAAATTTCAGCCCTGTATGAAGTACCATAAAGACTAATAAATTTTAATTTTGCAGCTACATTAAACAGGAATCGTTACTGTATGATCCTTTAATATGTTCAGTAAAAAATAACATAAGGGAATCTTATCGTATCGAAATATGTTATTGATTTTTATAAAAGCATACGCGCGCGCACATAAATCATCCTACCACTGCATCGTTCAGGAAATTCTTCAGACACAACAATATTTAACTGCGTGTAGAATAGCGTAGACGTAATATGTATCTACTAGAAACCTAATCCAAATTACACCCTTCTTTTAACTCACCCTTCTTGCCTTGCGGCATTAGACCTCCCCAAACTACGCTTAATAAAAATAGATTTGAACGCCTATCCGAACTCTTATTTTTTTCGGTATTAAACGTTTTCCTATTATAATTCTAAATTAATATTCTTTCCCGAGAACTTATTTTTTCTAATATAACCCCGACAACTATTATAGAATTAACTAGGGAACAAAATAATTTGAAAAGCAAACATGTGTAGATAGAATATTTTTTTATCGGCTGAAGATTTAAAGCTTGGATAGATGGGAGCTTTCTTGATTGCTAGCGTAAGGAATTCAGTTTGAGAGGATTGTTTGTACGATTCCCCACTTCCTAGACCTAGTAGTAGTAATAATACCATTAGTACACACTGTTCTAAAAAATATTAGTCACAAACCATTTCGAATAACTACTGTAGTACCAAAATATTTTATTAGATTTTAACTAATAACATTCTAAAATATTTTTATTATATACTAAAATTTTATTATAATACCATAATAAAGTAAAAAAATATATTAGTTTCTAATATTTTACAACCAAGTATTACATTTTATATCAGTTTATTAATAAATAGACCACGTATATGAAACTATTGATTAATATTGGTTGATATTAAATTACATAAAATAACTAGATTAATAACTTCACGAGCTGTGAGCGTAATTAACACCATTTCAGTGAACGGTCTTACAATAACAACTGACAAATATGACGAGTAAATATTTTTAGAATGCACAGTACACACGTCGCCACGTGGATTTAAAGCAGCCATTGCTACATCACGTCTCACTGTCACCAGTCCCCCTAAACCCGTACTAGCAAACAAGTCAGTTCCCTACTATACAAGGGTTGTTACGCTGAGTATCAGCCATTCTACAAACATTTTGTACTATAAACAATACCATTGCCCAAAAAAGACAGTTGTTTAGGTCGTCAGCAGAAACGCTGGTTTGAACCTCTAGAGGCTTTAGTAAGTAAAAGGAGGAGTGAAGTGGTTAACAATTGCCTTCCTCACTGAGTGGAAAAGAATGCTTATCAGCATATCCGACCCTCTGAAAATCATAAATACTTTTCACCCTGCAAATGACAACTTCACTTCATTCACCACAGGGTCTGGCTGCGTAACAAAATTCATTACACTCAGAGGAGATAACACTGCGACTAGTGTCTTTTACACCTCTACCTCTTCTGTTTTTAATGCTTCGTCCAATAATTGGGTGACCATGTGACAAGAAAGAAAACTATTTTTTGTAGCCCTGAAACTAGCAGATCGAGTGCAAATAATTTAACACTACACCCGCCTGTCATGGGCAGTCCATTTCATATTTTTTATAAAGTTGTTCTGTGATACAGGGCATATTCTGAAGAAAATAAATTTCAAAACATTTACTTAATACAATTAGTTTACTATTAAAAATAAATGTTTTACTTTAATCGTTTTTTAATTGGAAAAGAATTCTAATGTAAACCTACAGTAAAACAGGCAGGTGGAGAGTTAAATTATTTGCACACGATCGGTTAGTTCTAGGGTACAAAAAATAGTTCTGTTTCTTATCACATGGTCAGCCAATTATATGACAAAGTATTTAAGAACAGAAGAGATAAAGGCGTAAAAGTCAGTGTTATCTCCTGTAAGAGTAATTTACTTCTTTATACAGCCAGATTCTGTGGTGAATAAAGTGAAATGTCATTTGCAGGGTGGAAAGTAGAGGCCTGGTATGCTGATAAGCATACTTTTCCACTTAAAGGGAAGGTATGGTAAAAAAAACCTCACTTCTCATTTTACTAAGTAAAGCCTCTAGAGGTTCACACCAGCCTTTCGGCTGATGACCTAAACAACAATTAATAGTATTTAAAATACTTGTCTAGATTAGCTTTTAACTTGAGAAAAAATAACTTAATTTTAATGCTATCGGCTTTAATTATTTATTGAACTTGCAATTTATCAGTACTAAAGTTATTCATTGCTAGACATTCACACCATATCATCACTTAAAATATTAAAAAGGGCTTCTATCACTAAAAAAAGCGGCACTAATCAAAATAGGGGCCGTTCTTCAAACTGAACAATGTAAGTCTATTCAAACGACTTAAGGAACAAAAAAATACCTTATAGTAGTTTCAATTCTTAAATCTTTAAGTGAGGTCTTCCTCGTGTAATCACTGGGTTCGCCACTGAACTTGAAATAAGCTTAAAGAAAGAACAGTATGACCTACTATGTACTGAGTACCTAGCTACATCGAAAGTCTATTTTATAAATTTTAAGTTGATTTCGAGTTTCTAGTAAGATTTTTTCTTATATTTTTAAGTTGCACAGCGATTTGGTTTTTAGAGGCGACCACAGATGATTGCGTTTGAGGAACGTTATATTTTAGCGTGTGAAAAATTTCCAACACGACAGCGACAGGATCGAACCCGCGATCTTTCGCTAACGCAAACCGCTACACCACAGAATTGGCCTTTAATAACAACTGAGAAGTATAATTATAAAAATTTAAATATTTTGAATGATCGTCGCAAAATAAATACGTAAATAAATAAACAGTTAAATGTAGGCCAATAAACCTCCCTCACGCTAAATTCCAGCATATTTATTTGATTTATTTCAGCTATACACTTGAACTTTCCAGGTTGAAAATAATATTATTATTGTTGTATATTAAACTTGCAAGTTAATTTGAATATAGAATTTGCCCTTGAGAACAAATAAAAATAGAGAAAAATAACACAGCATACAGTAAACTAAAATACAAATAAAAAGTAATTTTAGAAAAAGTTATTCAAGATAGTTTTTCCTCTTAAAATAGACACAACTTAGTAAAGGTCTTCAATAGTAAAATAATCTACGTATGTATTAGAAAAACATCTGGGAACTCACCAAACACGTAAAACTATTTCACAACGTACAATTTCTCAAAATTTGTACAATGGTTCCTTGTTTGTTTGTTTCGATAGTAAAAACAAAACATTGTCATTCTAAAGTAATTAGTATATTAATTTGTATACAACGGATTTCGAAAAATCGATTCAAAAACTTTTCGTTGAAATAAAAATGTTAAGAACTAGTGAACATAATTTTACAAATTAAGACTATTATTAAAATCTGAAATATATTAGATGTACATACACAGAAGTATGAAGCTATAAAGCCCGAAAATAGTTTTATAAGATTTATCAGTTATGCCTACAGCCCGTACGGGCTTATTGCCAGCACCACTGGAGTGCCAAGTTAAGATGAAAGTGGCAAATACCCATAAAAAAACCTTTAACTTTTATTTGTTATTAGAAACTGTACAATTTTACATAACAACACAATTTTATCATTGCTTTTGACGAATTTTTGAAATTGAGTATGGATGTATGTGGTACAAAAACTAACAAACAACCCCAGTAGAATTTGTTCAAATAGAGCATAATTTATTTCTGGAAGTTTCGTGAGAATATGATTAGCTGAAAAAATTATAATTAAGGGGAGCAGACTGATTTCAATAAAAAATATTGATTTTTCAATTTTACAATACATTGATAGATCGTTTTCCCCTATTTAAATTGATATAATTATGTAACACGACATTCGTTACTTTTTCTGTTGAGAAAAATTATGTTTTTACGTTGATGGGGTTACGTAGTGTTTATTTCAATATTTTTCATGTTTTTCATTCTTGTAAATTGAGATTAATATAATCATGTTACTGCTCTAACATTACGGAGATCGCGTTCACATAAAAACTATAATTTCTAGAACGCATAGGAATCAGCCGAAGAGCAAATATTGGTGTGTTTTTGTTTGGAAGTTAATTCCAATTGGCAATAGGTGTTTCTGTTACGGTATTATCCTTTTACTATATCCGCATTTTGTATTTTTTGACTTTAGGTACATTTATTTCAGGAACCATCCCACCTTGGAGTGTGAAATTTTGCACACTACATTTTAGTACTAAGGTGTGTATTTACTCCAGAGGTATTTCAAAAATTTTGGAGTTTTTATTTTTTGGGTGTCTTTTTCATAAAAAAACATGTGGGCTACATTGAAAATTTTTTGAGAATAAAAGTCTTTTTAGATTAGATAAAGATAAATGAAAAAGCTCTGGTGAAAATTTGTAAAAAGGTACTGTAATAGGTGTGCCGAAGCTCAGCTGTGTAGCTTTAACGGTTCCTACACAAAATCTACCTAAGTTAGTATGGCAGGTATAGAGATAATGAAAATGGTCTGCTCCCCTTAAAGGAAACCATAAATTATTCCAAAAGAAAATAAAAGATCCAATTTAACTCACCGGTGATTCGTATAGTTTTTGAAGTTCATCGTAGAGCCACATTTCCACAGCCAAACGTTTACGTATTAACGACATCTGATGGCTACCGTATTTAGCCGTCAAAAACTTTTCACGTCGTTCCTTAACTTCACCTTTTTCAGTGAAATTGACGTGAAGCCCGGCTTTAGCTGGGCTTCTTTCAGCGACTACCCCACCACCACCGGCCACGACGCAATCCATTTGATAAGGCTGCTTCTTCTGCAATCAAAAAAAAAATCTGGTGTTAAACTCTCACACGACTTTCTCTTGCCAATCCAAATAATAAACAATATAACCTAACATTAGTAATAAAACATTATAAATAAACAAAAAAAAGAAACCCCGAAAAACATATGCTTATTTTAATCATGAGTGAAAGTCGCAAAATGAAAATCAATCCAAGTTTGGCTTAAAAATACGGAAAATCACTCTTTCACGCTAAACTAGGCTCTGTAGAGAAAAATTCTCTAAATATGAATTGTAGATCTTTTAATTTCCTATAAATTTCATTATATACACTTGTAAAATGCCATACTAAGGCTGAAATCTTCTAAAAAAAATCGATTCTTTTACACATTTTCGTGAAAAAACCAAAAAATTGCTAATTACCGCTAAACTAAGCGTTATACAAAAAAATGTTAAAAAAAACGTTTTAGGATTTTAAATTTTCTACAACTTTATTATATAGAAGGTACATTTTTGCGCTAAAATGTATAATAAAGCCGCAATCTTAAGAAAACCATTTTTTTACGATAAAACAGCCTCCCCAAGAATTTCAGCAGACATGGCGCCTACCTTATCGTGTAGAGCATAAAAAATTTAGTAAATGAGGCGATTTTTAAAAAAAATTTTAGGAGCCGTTTTTGAGAAAATCGAAATAAAGTGAAAAATGACACGAAACAATTACTACTTCGGTAGACCGATTTTGATAAAAATGTTCGTATCGGATCCTCTAGTACAGTCATGTCAAAGATACGGCCCGCGGGCCGCATCCGGCCCCCGGGCTGTATCAATACGGCCCGCGATCGCAAGTATCACAGAAAGAAGAATCATGTTTTTTTAGAGCTTTAAGACTTCACTCGATTCCTCTACGGAAGTTTCAAAATGCGTACACTACATTTATAAGTAATTTTAAGGGCAGCGCGTGCCGAGACAAGCGAGAGAGATTGCCAGTAACGCCATTTCTACCTGACATCAATGAGCTTGTCAAAAACAAGAGAAGTCAGGTATCTTGATCCTCGAGCTCAAAATAATTACCATCTTTTATAACTTTGATATGATTTTTAACAACCGTATATTATATACTATACAATTAAATAAATAAAATGTTATAATAATTCAGTACATTTTTTGTTATTTGAATCTGGCCCGCCTACATATTCTAAATTTAATATATGGCCCTCTGCAAAAGAGTTTGACACCACTGTTCTAGTAAGTACCTAACTTAAGTTTCAAGTTTGAACTTCGTATGATGTTCCGTTTTTGAGATAATCTGTTCACACACACACACAGACCAATCGCTAATTTGGGTTCATGGGGTCTGAAAACGTGTAGATCCGGTGAAAACTCGATTTCGAAAAATCGACATGAAAATAATACTTTCCTTCCTATATATTCATAGGCTATAGGCAAGAGAAAGTAAAAATAGATAATATAATCACTATTTAAAAACCGTTAAATGATAACAAATGTGTCTTAAAATAAAATAAAAAATGGATCAGTGTTTACGTGTAACGCAGATGTAACAGGAAACATATTTTTATGGTGAAATAAAAACTTTGACAGGCGTAAGAAAACCTCAGTAGAGTCAGTAGGAGTGTCGAAAATCCGAATTAACAAGGACAATAAACAGTTCGGATCATCGATTTGTTTGGATTTTTGAACGACCTTTTAATGACCATGTATTGCTGTTACGAGCAAATAAAAAAATATTTACTGTATACTTGAGTTTTATTGACATACTCGTATTGTAATATGGAAGTAAAAGCGCACTTTTGTTAAAGGTCATTAAACTTAAAGAGAGCTGTTCACTTATGAAACAAACACCGAATCACAAGATAAAAAATGAATACTGTAGCTACTGAAAATCACAAGTAAACAATAAAATAGATTAATTTTATAGCAATATAGAATTCACTTGAAAAATCACTAATTTAGATTGAATTAGCTTGGAATTGCTTTTTGCTGCTAGATCCTTATATCTTAACGAACTAAAGACTGGAGATGAAGGCGGAGCATAGTGACTTAGATCACGGCACAGAGCCAATTGACTTTCGTTAATCGTATCCTGCGTTGTCACGTTGTTGTCCCACAGTGGATGACAGCCGAACAAAAAGTCAGTTGGAGTTCAGTGGAACAGTGTGTGACTTTCCGAAGTGGCAACCTCACATACGACCTTGGCTGCTATTGGCTAGATCTCATCTGCAGTCTTTAGTTGGTTAGGATATAATTCTTTTCAGAAGAAGCTGTGCCCTGGTACTTTCTGGCTGTTTTTCAACCATGACATGAGTGTCTATGGTAGTAAATACTTCACCATGGGCAGGATCGGTGTAGTTGTCCTCTTCTGTATCACTCACATCCTGAACTTCCTCTTTGTTTTGAATATTTTGACAACATATTCAAGACAATAGGGCCGTTCGGATTTTTGACGGTTCGAATTTTCAATGCTCTTCTACTGTATGAAATTGAACTTAAATAGATTTAACAGAGCTACCGAGACGATTTACAAGAAACATATTTATTTTTACGTTCTAGCGCTATATTGTCATTACTATCATCTCTGGTTAAATGAACAATAATATGTTTATTTTGGAATCGTACTATATCTAACACAACAGCTGTTTTAGTCCCATACCGCCATTATGTACACACAGTTTCTAATTCTGCTGATTAAATACTGGTTAAGTAGTACTATAGTGTACCCCACATCATTGTGAGCTTCAATGTCCAACATTATTGACAGCTCTACTTCGCCCATGTTTTCCAACGTTGCCACTTTTGGAAGATGTGGTTACACAATAAACTTCGTAATAATTCTACCTCCTGCGTTGCTGCAATCATTGAGCCTATTGTTTAAAAATAATTCATGCTCCTGTTACATTGTTCGTGTGAATAATAATATGTTTATTATATAATTTTCGTTTTTACTGTAGATTACGCCCATAACGGGCAGGTGGAGTGTTAAATTAATTGTACTTGATCCGTTGGTTCCAGGGCTACAAAAAATAGTTTTGTTTTTTATCACATAGTCAGCCAATTATACAACTAAGAACTTTTTTGAGGTAGAGGTGTAAAAGACACTAGTCAGAGTTATCTCCTCTGAGAGTAAAGAATTTCACTATACAGCCAGACCCTGTGGTGAATGAAGTGAAGGTGTCATTTGCAGGGTGGAAAGTAAGTGCTTTTCGGAGAGCCTGTCATGCTGATAAGCATACTCTTTCAACTCAGTGAAGAAGAAAATAGTAAACCACCTCATTCCTCGTTTCTACTTAGTAAAAGCTCTAGAGGTTCACACCAGCCTTTCAGCTGTTGACCTAAACCACAACAAAACTGTAGATTACTTTACACTTGCGGTTACTTTCATTAAACTACAATAGTACTTATATTTTTAATAGTGTATTTCTTTTGCAATCGGTTTTTTTATAGATACAAGGCGGACCCAAAAATGACCGGACTGAGAGCGCGCTGCCATTTGTAGACGTAGTAGAGTTATCCCGCTACATGGGGTTGATAGAGACCTTCAATAAACTGCCCAGACGGCGTCAGTTTGTAGGTTAACGTTTGATCGTAGTGTTGTGTTTCTCTTATTGTTGTCATGTTCCGCCTGCGACGTCATTACGCGTCAAGCTAATCTTCCACTGGCTTGACGCTTGCTTGGTTTCTGGGTCATACCCGTAACATCAACTCTCATCTTCTGTAATGACTTTGGTCGAAAAGTTTGGATCACTTTCAATCTCGTTTTCAAGTCCTGGCTCAAATCCAATCGAATGTTTTGTTGATTCTGTTTGAGAAACCGAGGAATACATTTAGCGGTAACACGTTTCATTTGCAAATCGTCAGTCAAAATCCGCTGGTACAAGCTCCAACTAACGCCTGTCTCTTCTGAAATTTCGTCGATCGTGAACGATGATCCTCGTTGATTTTGGGGATTTTTTTAAGTTTTCATCGTTTCGATATGTTGAAGGGCACCCAAAACGAACATGGCCTTCATTACTTATCTCACCACTTCTAAAGCACCCAAACCACTCAAAAACTTAAGTGCGGCTTCTAGAAACCTCCTTAAAAGCCTGTTGAACCATTTGGTAAGCTTCCGTTGTCGATTTTTCAAGCAAGAAACAAAATTTCAAACACAAATTGTTTTTTTACATCTGTCTTAACGACGTCGCAGACGGAACACGAAAACAGTACGAGAAACACAACACTATGATCAAAAGTTAACCTACAATCTCGGCAATTGTTTTTTTAAGGTCTCTACTAGCTCGATCTAGCGGGAGAACTCTCTACTACGTCTACGTATGGCAGCACACTCTCAGTCCGGTTTTTTTTTAGGTCCCCATCGTATAATTATAAATTTTAAGCAAAGATGAGAAAATCTGAGTAATGTCCTTAGAATTAAAATAAAAACCACACTCAGTAGTGTGCTTCAAAAAAGACTAAACTGTGAAGAAAAAATATATATACGATAAAATATACACTCGTATATAACTAAACTTAACGAACTGTGAATCAACATCCTGAAACACAAAGTTGTTAAAATTGAAGATGACGATGACCATGATAGAGATGAGAATGATGCCGATTATGAAATTAACCGTCTTATTTTAAAGCCGTTATAATGAATGCTGTCGATGTTATTGATGATCCTTGTACTTAACCAAAACCTTTAAGTAGTGAGTGAATCAGGAAAATGGACTTAGGAAAGCAATAATTACCAATAAGTATTACATTTTTCAAAGCTTTGTCGATAATCCTTTAAAGCCGAAAATTTTAGAAAGGTTCAATAACTAACATTCCAAGAGTTTTGGGTAAGCCGAATATCTATACATTCAGCATAATGGGAAGTTGAAAATTGTGAGAAAGGTAAAACGAAGTTACATAAAGAAATAAAACTCTTTAAAAAGTACGCCTTTAACAAATTTTGATAGCTTATAAAATAGATTATTATCCTTATTTTAATAGATTTATAAAAAAAAATTAATGAAAAATAGTAACGTATCGTTTGGTTTTTTTACAAAGATACTGTAATTTTATTGCGTTTATATTGTGTTTGAGTAAGTCAAGTATTTGAACACGTAACATGTGAAAATGCGATCCGGCAATGCAGCGGTAAATTCCATTGACTTTCAAGCACGCAATGATATGACTCATAGTATAGATGTTAAAAATCAACGTGAAAATTAGTACAGCTTCCCGAATGGTTTTTTATAATGATGACATAGTATAGTAAAAATGTTATTCTTCAATAAACATTCATTACAAAATGAATTCCTATAACTAAAATGCAATACTTAGGAAGTATATTGTCACATTACTTTAAACTTAACGATTCTACAATAAAAATAAATACAAGTAAAAAGATACAATCGTTAACACAAAAAAAGTAGTTAAAAATAATTTATTACCTACAATATTATATTGTACAACAAACGAAAGAGCTTTCAGATACGGTATTCTATACAGACAAGTACTTTATTTATAAATAAAATCATTGAACAAACTGTAAGTGACCTTGGCATGAGTCAGTTTTCCGCAAAATAATAAAAAACTATTAAGCCTATGAATAATATTAACATTTACCATCTGAACAATGGGTTTATGCGTAACGAACAATATCGTTCGGTTTATTGGCCTCTGAATAAATTTATATTAAAAAAATACGTTACTTAACATTACACGCGTGCTCAAATTTATCACGTACTTATGATAACACGTCAGAGAGACAATTCATGATAAATAGACATACACATTTTGTTGTTAATAAAAATTAATAAAATGACCATTGTTGTATTGTCTTTTTTACTTAAAAAACCGGTGTGAACACTCACACGTCTTTCTCCAGTCAGTTTATAAATAATTGAAATATAATCTAATTTTAATCATGAGCGGATAACTTCAAATGAAATTAACCTCTGTTGAACTTTGATTTTAAGAGCAAAATACGGTAAATCACTAGACGCTAGACTAATAGGAAAAATGAGTCTTATCGGAGACGAAGGTTCCTGGTTCAAATCCTAGTAAAGGTAGTTACTTTTATACGGATTTGATTACTAGACAGTGGTTACCGGTGTACATTGATGGTTGGGGTTCAATTAACCATACTCTCTCAGGAATGGTCGGCCTGGGACTGAACACGACTACACCTCATTTACACGTCATACACATCTTCCTCATCTCATTGGGTCATGGGGTTGCTTATTGTTCTAAATTGAACAGATTGCAACGTACACAAATTAGGGATTAAAAACAAAAAAATCTGTTAGAAGCCCCGCACTCTTTTATACGAAACACTGTTTCCCATTGCTTTCTACTTTCCCTACTTAGTAGAAAATAACCAAATAAAATAACAATAGATATATCCAAAAATGAGATTTAAAATTACATGTTAATAAAACATTCAGAAACATTTCAAATGTTAAAGTTTAATATTATCAAATTTGGAAATATGATAATACAGACTTTAAATCTAGAGTTTTTCTATTGTGATGAGTTTTACTTGATGAATACCACTAGATCTTTATTTTTTAAATTGAATATTGAAATTTTACAAGAATCTTATTAATTTTTGAAAAGTTAGTTTACATTTTACGGGCTCTAAATTTTAAGTGTCTTTCATATATTTAATTACTTACAGTTACTTTATTATGAATTTTTGAAGCGATAATGTATAGCAAAATATCTTTTCAAAAAAATTGTAAGTCCACAATCGCAACACAAGAACAGAATCTGCAGTTTTTACAGGAGCGCTAACAGAGTGCGGGGCGTCTAACAGATAAGACCCGAAAAAACGCCGTAGTACCTATAAGTTTTATTTTTTATTTTTCTATAACTTTGATTGTATACTAATTTGCTCTAAATTACATTATGGCCGCAATATTGAAAGAATCAATTTTTACCAACAAAGGACAACTCCTCCCCCCACCACGGATTTTAGCAAACATGCCGCTTACTCCATCTTGTAGAGTACAAAAAAATATAGAAAAATGAAGCGATTTTAAACAAAATCATAGGAGCCATTTTTGAGAAAATCGCAAAAAAGTGAAAAATTGCACCAGTGAACTAGTACTACATCCGGTTAACCGATTTTAATGAAAATATTCGTAAAGGGTATCCTAAACTTTCAAGTTTCAACTTCGTACGATTTTCCGTTTTGAGAAAAATTTTTAACACACGCACGCTCGTGCGCAAACGCAGCCCAACTAATAAATGATCTAATATTAATTTTTTTCCTCCTATATGACCAATTTCAGACCACGTGAGGTGGTGAGTTTAGACGTTTCAAGAAGCATTTTTGCAGCCCACATTCACAGCACTCACTGTAGGCTTTACTCCTTTCTTCTGTCCACCCGGTGTTATGTTTTTATTCTTCATAGAAGCCCTTAACGTCCGTAATTAGTTGTCTTAGTTTGGTTCGATTCATCAAGTTTTCTCAGTGTATTTCGGTTTTCTCAATATTCTTCCTGACTTCTTTAAACCATTTATCCTACACCATAGGTCTATAGTTTAGTGTCTTAAAAATGTGTTTTGTCAACCGGTTGTCATCCATTGTGTCCGTAAAATTTTAGCCTTCTTTTTCTAATTGTTTCCATTATCTAATATTAATTATATATAATATTATCAGTAATATTAGTGATAACTGAGTCAACTCCATACCTACATGATCTAAAAAAATGTGGAAAGAAAGTTTCTCGCGTACCGTCTATTACCAATGAAAATATCATTGTAATATTACAGTAAAGTCTCTACAGTTCGGTACATCCAGTAAATCGACACTTCAGCAGATCGGTATACGTGATACATATCGATACATGTGTAGATACGTGATACATGTACAAGGTATACATGTGATACATATCGATATGTAACATATATCGGTATTAGCAACAGACAGGGTCTGACGAATGTATTATTATTCATTCCGTAGTTTGTTGTAACGCTCAGTTTAAGAGTTTAATATCATATAATCAGTACAATAAACTTAATCCATAAACAAATTACGACTATAACATTTATTATAGCAATCAATTTGTTAGACAATGCTAGAATCAAAATTCAAGAACATTAATTAATACTGACAAAACAATAGAAAATATACATAACAAATATTAACGAAAATATTTATTTTTTTTAGAATTGTCTTAAGAGTAATTGTAATGAAAATTCAGTGTAATAATATTTTGTATTGTATTTTTTCTGTTCATACAACATAAGTCAACGATTGATAAATTTTAACGGTTTTTTTTTTCAAAGAAAATGATACATTGTAACCAGTAAAAAAAAAACTAGTAATATTTTTGTTTTCAATCCGAACATTATTGTTCTTATCTTGCCCAACACAGGCAGGTGGAGTGTTAAATTATTTGCACTCGAGCTGCTAGCTCGAGGGCTACAAAACATATTTCTATTTCTTATCACACGGTCAGCCAATAATACGGCTGAAGCATTTAAGAACAGAAGAAGTAACGGTGTAAAAGACACTAGTCACAGTGTTATCTCCTTGAAAGTAATGAATTTCATTATACAGCAAGACCCAGTGGTAAATGCAGTGCAGGTGTCATTTACAGGGTGGAAAGTAGGTGCTTTTCAGAGGGCCTGGCATGCTGATAAGCATACTTTTCCACTCAGTAAGGAAGGTAAACCATCTCTCTCCTCGTTTTACTTAGTAAAGCTTCTAGTACTTCAAACCAGCCTTTCGGCTGATGACCAACAACAACAACATTGTTCTTATGATTAATTTCCTGACAGTAAAAATCAGTGCTTTATAGCACTCAGACTTAAAAAAAGTCTCAACTTTAAAAAGGCCTTTTACTAAATTTTTTTGTTAGTACAGTACTTATAAATTAACTTGTTGGTAAGTGAATTTAATAAGATAGTTATTTGTTCTTACTGTGATTACTGCTAGTGTTTCTTTATTCAAATTCCAATAATCCTACAAATCTTCCGTAATACACACAAGCTTGTCCGATACATGTCGGCTACAGAGCCGACACTACTAAACGGGTTAATTGCCGGAGTAAACCAGCTATTTTAATTTTTTAATTATCTAATAATCTTTAACGTTTAGTAGAAAATATATTCAAATAAGATCGTCCGTAGACCGACAAGAGCTATTTATACAGATTGTCAAAATACAGTTAAAGGACTTGACGGACTGAAACCACCACAAAGTATCTTTTACCAGAACCAGCCCACCGTTATACTATTTTATTTTACTAAAGGGTACAAAATGGAAAGGGTGGATCAAACGTTTACCAACAATACAGGGTTAAAGACAATTTAGAATCCTTATCATGCGTATTCCTATTAGGACTAAAACCAGGTGTATATAATACAAAAAATATAACAAATATAAACCTATATTTTTTACGACCTGAAATTATTTAGCTCATAATGACAATCTCATCAATGGTTTCTGAGAAATTCATGAGCATTTATACAAACGCACACTCATCGAAGTATCTCGTTTCTGTATTCGGCTATAAAAACTATAAAAAACCTATAGGCTCTTTAAATGCCCATAACAGGCAGGTTAAGTGTTAAATTAATTGCACTCGATCTGCTTGTTACAGGGCAACAAAAAAATAGTTCTATTTTTTATCAAATGGTCAGCCAATTGTAAGACTGAACTATTTAAAAACATAAGAGGATAAGGTGTAAAAGACACTAGTCAGAGTTATCTCCTCTGAGTTATGAATTTCATTATACAGCCAGACCCGGTGGTGAATGGTGTGAAGGTGTCATTTCAGGGTAAAAGAGATGCTTTTCAGAAGGCCAGGCATGCTGATAAGCACACTTTTGAACTCAGTGAAGAAGGCATAATAAATCACCTCACTCTTCGTTTTTACTTAAAGGTTTAGGTCAGCAGCTCAAAGGCAAGTTTGAACCTTTTAGAGGTTTTACTAAGTAAAACGAGGAGTGAGGTAGTTTACCACTACCTTCCTGACTCACTGGAAAAGTATGCTTATCACCATGCCAGACCCTCCAAAATGCATCTACTTTCCACCCTGCAAATGACACTTTCACTTCATTCATCACTTCAGGGTCTGGCTGTATAATGAAATTCGTTACTCTCAATAAGAGTAAATAACTCTGACTAGTGTGTTTTACACTTCTACCTCTTTAGTTCTTAGATGCTTATCATATAATTGGCAGACATTGTGATAAGAAACAGAACTATTTTTTGTACCCCAGGAACTAGTGGATCGAGTGTAAATAATTTAGCTAACACTCCACCTGCCTATTATGGGCATAAAAAATTACGATTATCAAAATTTATTATAACCATCAATTTATTAGAAAATTGGAAATTGGAATAATTTCATTCCAAACCGTACCGACCTAAAACAATAATTCTTCTGGGTCAAGAAATACAAGGAAAATATATTAAAACTGGGACGTTAAAGTTCAATTATTATTACAAACCATTACGTACATCTTAATTACTTAATTACTACGTACAATAAAATCTGTTAAATAATAGCCCAATTGAAATACAGAATAACTTTTTATTTTTACAAGTTATTTATAGTATCAGTATTACATCCGACGTAAAAAAAAACAGGCCAACAATGAAATTGTGCTAAGTCGACAATAACAAATAGTCATTATTCAACAATAATTAACAAACCAACCCAAGCTACAATAACACAAACGCTTACAAAAAAAAACATCCGTGTAGAGAATTCCATAGAATTAATTAAACCGTATTTATTATACTGTAAATAACACTTCACACATACCTATAAAGCTACGATAATAAAGCTAGAATATTAAGTACAGTAATAATGAGTAGGTTTGCAGGAGGTAAAGTACAATGCCTTACTTTATATAGTATTTTTAAAAATAACTCTCATACGAATCACAAAATTTCAAAAATAAAATTTAACAACAAACCGTACTAACTTTCTCGCTAATCTTCAACCAATACAACATTTTACTCATTCTTAGACCGATTTTGATACTGAATTCATAACAGTTTTTAGTTTTACTTGGTAAAAATTGTCGAATAACGTAATATAGAATGGACGTATTCTACACCTATCTGTTGTTGTTGTTGTTTAGTTCACAGCCGAAAGGCTGGTTTGAACCTCTAGAGGTTTTACTAAGTAAAACGAGGAGTGAGGTGGTTTACCATTGCCTTCCTCACTGAATGGAAAAGTATGCTTATCAGCATGCCGGGCCCTCTGAAAAGCACATATTTTCCAATCTGTAAATGACACCTTCACTTCATTCACCAAAGGGTCTGGCTGTACAATGAAATTCATTACTTTCAGAGGAGATAACTCTGATTAGTGTCTTTTACACCTCTACCTCTTCTGTTCTTAAATGATTCAGTTATTTAATTGGCTGACCATGTGATAAGAAACAGAACTATTTATTTTAGCTATCTATGAACCTATAATGCAGTTTGCCTATAATGCAATTATAACGTATTAAATGCAGTTTTTTATATAAAATCACTAATTTCGTTTTACATGATAAAACTACAAAAAAAAAATCTGGTGTGAAACACTCACACGACTATCTCTTGCCAATGCAAATAATAAACAATATAACCGTATATTAGTAATAAAACATTAGAAATAAACATAAAACTAACCGCAAAAATTATAACCTTATTTTAATCATGAGAGAATGATGTAAAATTAAAACCAACCTTAGTTTGGCTTAATAATATGGAAAATCACTCTTTCACGCTAAACTAGGCTCTGTAGAGAAAAATGCTTGAAATAAAATTTGTAGATATTTTAATTTCCTATAAATTTGATTATATACATTTTTGTCGTACAATGGATGCTACGGCCGAAATCTTAAAAAAATCGATTTTTTACAGATTTTCATGAAAAAAAAACAGAAAATCTTTTATTACCGCTAACCTAATCGTTATACAAAGAAATGTTTCAAACAAAAGTTGTAGATCTTTAAATTGTCTACAAGTTTTATACATACACTTTAGCACTAAAATGCATATTAAGGCTCCAATCTTAAAAAAAACATTTTTTATACGACAGAACAGCCTTCCCAAGAATTTCAGCAGACATGGCACCTATCCTTTCTTTTAGAGGATAAAAAATGTATTTAATGAGGCGATTTTTATAAAAATCGTAGGAACCGTTTTTGAGAAAATCGCAAAAAAGTTAACAATGACACGAATAAAATACTACTTCTGGTTGACCGATTATGATGAAAATGTTCGTTTCGGGTCATCTAGTAGTACCTAACTTAAGTTTCAAGTTTCAACTTCGTACAATGTTTCGTTCTTGAGACATTTTGTTCACACGCGCGCGCGCACACACAGACCAATCGCTAAAAACGTGTTTTTTTGGTTCAGGAGATCTGAAAACGTGTACATCCGGTGAAAACTCAATTTCGAAAAATCGACATGAAAACAATACTTTCCTTCGTATATAATCATATAAGTACGAGAAAGTAATTAGTAGAGCTTTTAATCATTTTTTATGTTGGTACGTTATAATTTTGGCCTAAATTATATTTTAAGAACGTAATTATAGAAAAATTCGACTTTGATGCGATATTTCACATAAAATTACAAATAAGGGCTAAGGTACCTTCAAAGAAGTCAACATCAAACACAAGCGTCGTAGTATTTATGTAATGATCTTCAGTTTGTTATGTAATGCATTTTTAACCTAAATCCGACTCTACTTAAATCCTCTTTGTATTGCTACCTGTGTACCTCTGTGATATCTATGTATTTACAATAATATTGTTCTATTGATGTTAAAATTACAGTTTTTGAGTTCATTTACCATCATCATTTATAACATTCAACCATTGAATTGTTTTTCCATAATTTAATTATTTATAGTCATTTGTATTCTTGTAAATTTTAATTTAAGTGTGCGTGCTACAGAGAGCCGATATCATCGGATCATGCAATTTTATTTAAAGACTCGACTCTTGAATATCATTTATTTTTTGTTTGTTTTGTGAACTAGCCACATGTACTGGTAATTGTGGCTAGTAAATTCCGAGATGTATGTATTGTTTATTATTGTGTATATAATTTTAAAGGAATAAATTCATTATTTTCATTTTCATTTTACCTACCGTATATGATTTTGAAAACAAAAAGATTTTTTGAACGAAAGACGTCCCCTATAATTTTCCCACGAATACCATTTATGCCGCATATAAAGTGTAAAGGAAGTTTCATGAAAATTTACGGTGCGTTTTTGAGAATATAGATTTTTTTGTATTTTTACATCGGACTTGACTAATTGTTTTGCTGTCTGGATAGTTTCAAAAAACCCAGCTGGTGTTGGTTGAGGAAACCTTAGGTCCTAAGTTTCAGTTCAACCGGTGTAATGAGTTTTCTTCACAACGAATAAAAAATCACAAAGAGAGAAAGAGAGAGAGGGCAAAATTCTTTTAAAAACGTCTTGAAGAGGTAATGCAATAAGAAGACCGGTTAATCAAAAAATTGTACACCATCGCAATACTTTCCTAAAGACAAAACACGAAAAAGTAAAAAAAAATAAACAAAAATAATTATGGTTTTTATAGATCTGAACTGGTTCAATCCTGATTATTTATTCTCCAAAAATTAATTACCAGTCCTGAAGTAAAGTATACTACATGAAATAACATGCCGAAAATATAAGTTATTATTTGGTGAATAATATTTTTGGGATCAGGATATCGAAGTAATACTAAAATATTACCTATACTTCAAGTTCAAGTATTAACACAACGATAAGAGATCTTATAATAAAATGTAAGGCTCATCAACTAAAGGCGGTACAGGGTAGAACACAGGTAAATCCCGGATTTAGTTAAGAAATAAACTATTTGTAGTTAACAGGTTTATTGATTTAAAACAAACAATAAAAATACCTTTGTTAGCATCATTAATGTAGGTATTTCTATGACTGCTCTAAGTAGTGGTAACAGAAAAATTAATAAATTATGTAGAATCCAAAAATAATATAACAAAGGACATACATTATGAACCGCAAAATTTAAGAACCGATAATTTTTAATTAATAAATCATTATAATTATATAAGTTAATACAACGCCGGCCTGTCAATGATAAAACAAATTTCCCTAAAGTGAACTCATAAATTTTAATACGAACAACAGGGGAGGTTATCTATAATTCAATTTTACAATGTACACAAGAAGAAGAATGATCTTACCTATTGCACTGAGTCTCTGAATATAATGTTGTTTTCAAACAATAATGATTGTACAACGTATTTATGACAGAAATGTACAGGAACCAATATAAATTTAATTAAATAATAAAAACATATATTTAAAATCACTAAATTTAAACAAATATTATCACAGAAACTTGCAAATAATACAGAGAATAAAACACAACACTAACAAAAACGAACTAAACCTCACGAACGACGAACAGAGACTACTGAACGCTTGTCTCATTAGTTCACGCAATGGCAGCTGGAAATTGTAGGAGCGCTTCAATCGCGTAACGTCACAGCTAGAAACAGTACGGTTTGACCACAGCCGGCTAACTGATAATCCTACGATCAATGTCTAAGAAGAAAACTATCTCAGCTCCAGGAACTAATACAATAGTTTGCTTTTAATTATTTTCTCTATCAATAATAAATAACAAAGAACAATAACCTATTTAACAATAAATGCGTATTGGTTAATTTTTTCAAGTACTCATTTAATCTATATCAAAACACTACATGATTTAATTATTATATTTAGTAGTATTATAACATAATGTTTTTGTTTACAAATTCTTTGTAGAGACAATTAAAAACCAAATAAGCTTATAACTTACAGTAAAGATTTTAAACTCCATTCAAACCGTTATGACTTCTGATAACATTAACAGGAACGTTCACCGCATCAAACGTTTCAACGGAGGCGTAAAGTACAGTGAGTAAGCTGGGGACTCACAAACACGGAAAACTAAATTTAAAACGTTTAACCTCTACCACACAACCTGACAAGTTGAAAGCTCAATCACGAGTGTACAAATAAAACCAATTTGTATTGGAAACAAGAATTTTGTTGACATAAGTACGAATCCCCATAGAAGAGAAGAAATACGACCTGAGAACAACGGAAACAACGGATAAGTATAAATACAACCCAGATGAAATCTATTCTACTTTCTCTTGCCTATAAAAATATACAGGAAGGAAAGTATTGTTTTCATGTCGAGTTTTCACCAGATCTACACGTTTCCAGACCCCCTAAACCCAAAAAACATGTTCTTAGCCATTGGTCTGTCTGTGTGTGCGTGTGTGTGTGTGCGCGCGCGCGTGTGAACAAAATGTATCAAGAACGGAACATCGTACGAAGTTGAAACTTTAAACTGAAGTTAGATACTACTACCGGACCCGACATGAATAATTTCATCAAAATCGGTCAACCGGAAGCAGTAGTTTATTCGTGTCATTTTTCACTTTTTGCGATTTTATCAAAAACGGCTCCTACGATTTCTTTAAAAATCGCCTCATTTACTACATTTTTTATGCTCTACAAGATAGGGTAGTCACCATGTCTGCTGAAATTCTTGGGGAGGCTGTTTTCTCATAAAAAAATATTTTTCAAGTCCTTTTTTGTATAATGCTTAGTTACGAATAGAATAATTCAAAGGTTTCAGTCAAGTCGCCTTCTTTACTATCGCCGTCACCTGCGTCTTCACTATCAGTCTCAATAGCATCTACCCAACCGTTTCCTTTTTTTACCAGGTGTCAACAAAGCTGTTGAAGAATAGCTTATTCATGTTTTAATTTCCTTCCTTATATTTCGAATTGTGGAAAGAGAAACATCACAGTAATTAGCAACTCGCTCATGGCTTTTGTTAAGGCCGAGTACATACCAAAAGCAACCGGTGATTCCAACGCAACGACAACGCAACGACAACGCAACGGCAACTTGAGTTGCCTATGAATAACACACGCAGTTTAATGGGCCTGTGTATACCAAAGCGACTGTGATGCGACGGTGATTCAACGGTCACTTGACTGAGCAACGAAGGCAACTCAAGTCACGACATGCTGTAAACTCGGGTTGAGAGGCAGGGAAAGGCATTTTTGTTTAGCTTCAACTTCACAACATTATTGCACTGCATATTAGATTTCGTTCAACGCTGTGAATAGTCTGGCCACGTTTTAGAGAAAGTAACATTTCTGTTTACGGTAACAAACAGTTATATTGGTACAGTTAACCTACGAAAGGTATATGCTCTGGGTACAGTATAAGTTGTTGTGTTTATTGTACTGGAATTAAAGCAGTGGCGCATGCGCACTGATACTTTCCCCCTTTACTCCTCGTTGCAAACATAGGGAAACTTCTGACTCAAGTAACTATCGTTACTTTTATACGGGTTTGAATACTATACTGTGGTTACCGGTGTACTTGGATGGTTGGGGTTAAAAATTAACCATATGGTTGGTTAAATTAACCATACTTTATCAGGAACGGTCGGTCTGAGTCTGTACAAGACTACATCATTTACACGTCATCCTTATCTCATTGGGTAATGTATGGGGTTGCTTATTGTTCTTAATGTGAACAGATAGCAACGTACACACATTAGGGTTAAAAATTACTTGATTATATTTTATACAATTTCAATTTCGAATTTCTTTTTAAACTATTAACTTGATTTAAAATAAATTTAATTCTTTCAATTATTATTATTTACTTTTTTGTCATTGTTTTGGCAAGAAAATTGTTTGTTAAATTATTGAAAAGCAGTTCTACAATTATACGAAGATTGACTCAAATTAAATTATCTTTTGAAATTAATTTTATAAAACATAAAACCAGCGTGTATTGTTTTAAAGAACATAGGAACATAATTGAATAATGAATATGCATTAAAATTCATATTAAAATATGTTTACAATGGTACGATTATAAATTCATTGTACGAATGAAATCTTAAACCACTAGACAACACAGCGCCGTGCCAAAGTTGACCTTGAACACAGAGCACGTTGTTTTTAGAAGTGGGGAGAATTAACAGCTGATATTTTAGTTGCTTATACAGATAGATGAACAGAATTATTTAATGAATGAGCAAGCCTTCGTATACTGTACATATATTTTTTATTTATTACTACAAAATATTTTGAGTTAATTCTTGTTTGTATTTCTTACATTATAGTCTATGCATAGTAAAAAAAATTATTAGAGAAAGGCAAAAGCATATTTACTTTTTTTTTAATAAGCCTACGGCGAACAAAATTAAAAGATATAAGTTCAAAGACCTTCCTTATTGTATTTTTATTTTTTAGATACAGTACACACCCATTAAGGAATGATTTTTTTAAAAGCATGGGAACCTGTTTAATTTTCATTCATTTTGTTTCGTATTGTTTTTTGCTTTAACTCATTTATGTTTTTGTATAATGAACGGTGTTTTTAAATACATAAATCAGTGTTTATAATTTTGTTTTTTAATGTTGTTTACACCCACACTTAATAAAACCATTTCTTGTTAATACAATATAATTATCCACAATGCGATGCTGATACTTTCTAATTAGATATAAAATAATATACGAGGTACGTTCGTAAAAAATTTCGTTTTGAAATAAAAAAAAAGAACAAGTACAGACACAACAATGAAATTTATTTCATAAAAATCTACAACTCAAACTTTTTCGACATAACTCCCGTGATTTTCCAAGCATTTGTCATAGCGTGGTACAAGCTTTTGTATACCCTCTTCATAGAATGCTGCCGCCTGTGTAGTCAACCAAGAGGTGACATGTTCTTTCAGTTCTTCATTGCTGTTCAACCGCTGACCGCCAAGGAAAGACTTCATATGCAGAAACAAATGAAAGTCGCTAGGAGCGAGGTCATGGCTGTACGGAGGATGGTCGAACAAGTCCCAGCCAAAGTCCTGAAGGAGTCTTTTCGGGCATTCTCATGAATGAAAACCACACCTTTCGTGAGCATTCCTCGGCGCTTGTTCTGAATTGCGTGGCACAGTTTCTTGAGAGTCTCGCAGTAAACTTCTTTATTGATTGTTTCACCTCATGGCAAAAAATCAATCAGTAAAATTCCTTTTCTGTCCCAAAACACTGTACACATGACTTTTCGAGGTGTCAAAATTTGTTTTGGTTTAACTTTTCCTGGAGATGAAGTTTGTCGCCATTCCATGGATTGCCGTTTGGTTTCAGGGGTATCATAAGCAACCCAAGTTTCATCCCCTGTGACTATCTGCGATAAAAATGTATCGCCACCCTCGTCATAACGAGTCAAGAAATCAAGTGCACTGCTCATTCGTTGTTCTTTGTGCTTTTCAGTCAGAAGTTTAGGCACCCAGCGTGCGCAAAGTTTACGAAACTCCAGTTTTTCAGTTAGTAGACAGTCCGTACGTAGTTTAAATTCGATTCGAATGGCTTAAATCAATTTAACTAAAAATCGCACTATTATTCTCACTGATCTACAAGCAACACAATATTTTATTAATTTATTAGACCGATTTCGATGCCGCATCTACAACAGTTTTTTTAGTGCCTTTTTTACTTTCTCTTGTCCTAATAGGGAAGGAAAGTATTTTTTTCATGTCGATTTGTCGAAATCGAGTTTTCACCGGATATACACACGTTTTCCGACCCACTGAACCAAAAACCATATTTTTAGCGATTGGTCTGTGTCTGTGAGTCTGTGATATATCTCAAAAACGGAACAACGTACGAAGTTGAAACATGAAACTTAAGTTAGGTACGACTACGGGACCCGACACGAACATTTTAATCAAAATCGGTCAACCGAAAGTAGTAGTTTATTCGTGCAATTGTTCACTTTTTTGCGATTTTCTCAAAAACGGCCCCTACGATTTTTTGTAAAAATTCGCCTTATTTAGGGCTACTACATTTTTGATGCTCTACAAAATAGGGTAAGTGCCATATCTGCTGAAGTTCGTGGGGGGGGGGGGGGGCTGTGCTCTTGAAGAATAATTTTTTTTTTTAAGATAGCAGGCTTAATATGCATTTCGAGAAAAAGTGTATACAATTTAAGTTGTAGAATATTTAGAAACCTACAACTTTTATTTCAAACATTTATTGTACAATGTTCTCTTTTATGAACATCTGTAAAAAAGGATTCTTTTTAAAGATGGTGGCCTTATGCATTTTACGAGAAACGTGTATAAACCCGAAGTTGAAGGAAATTAAAAAACCTACTACTTTTATTTGTAACATTTTTCTCTACAGAGCCTAGTTTAAAGGTAATAACTGATTTTCAGTATTTTTAAGTTCTACCGAGGTCGGTTTTCATTTTGCGTTATTTATTCATGATTAAAATAAGGTTATGTTTTTCATTTTACATTGTTTAATCATGATTAAACATAGTTTATAATGTTCATTATTTACATTGGCGAGAGCAAGTTGAGTGAGTGTTTCAGACCATATTTTTACGGAAGGTCTCCTACTGCCGCTAAACTAAGGTCATTTCCATTAGGAGGCTTCTGAATTGCGACTAAACCGTTACTACCCCGTCGCGTCGGGGTTACTATCCCAGTCACTTACTACTCGCTCAATGACTGCATTCTCGTATACTATTAAGATAAGTTATAAGGGACTACCAAGTGATAAGGGAAGAACGCGACTAGTTATTGTCTACATTTATTCAGAAACACAACATGTGAAGCGATGATGAAGAAATGGTCTATACACTACAGCCCCCTTTCCTTTCTTACCCTGCGTTTTAAAATCGAAAATATTAACAATGAAATCATTGTGTCTTACAATATTCCGATACATTTCGCCTTTTTTACAGATTTAATGAACGCATTTTTGGTTTAAACCAGGCTTTAAAGATTTATTATTTCATTAGAGACCCATAACAGGCAGGGGGATTGTTAAATTATTTGCATTCGATCTGCTAGTTCCAGGGCTACAAAAAATAGTTCTGTTATCACATGGTCAGGCAATTATATGACTGAAGCATACAAGAACAGTAGAGGTAGAAGTGTAAAAGACACTAGTCAGAGTTATCTCCTCTGAGAGTAATGAATTTCATTATACAGCAAGACCCTGTGGTGAATGAAGTGAAGGTGTCGTTTGCAGGGTGGAAAGTAGATGCTTTTCAGAGGGCCTGTAATACTGATAAGCATATTTTTCCATTCAGTGAGGAAGGCAAGGTAAACCACCCACTCCTCGTTTTACTTAGTAAAGCTTCTAGATATTCAAACCAGTCTTTCGACTGATGACTTAAACAACAACACATATTTCGTTAAAATATGCGGTGGCACAAAATGGAAAGTAAAGAAAAATAAACAGCTTAAGACAAAAAGAACAATGTAGTTTTTATGAACATAGCTTAACTAAAAGAACGACAGTAAACCCTAACTATGTAATTTATTTTAGTCAACCATCCGGACTGAGCCTTAGAACAAAAAACGAAAGCAAAGGAGGGTTTTATGAACACATTCACAGAATGGACAAGAACAGAATCACAAAACAAATCTTCGACATCATAAAAATCAGAAAGAATAAGTCAAAATGTGTAAAATGTGACAAGGGGAGCAGAAGAAAATCTCAAACAACTGAAGATCACAGAAATGAACAAAAAAAATATTTTAACCTGATTTTTCACAGTGAGGAGAGAAAGCCAGTGGACTGAAAAACGAGGGAATACAGAGAACGCAGGAAAAGCATTTGATAATAACGTTGGTTTTAAAAAAAATAGTTTTGTCCACTTTTTATCCGTATTATTGGAGTTGGTTTCCATCCGATGTTCCCTTGGTTCCCATTACCTCAGACAAGAACTTTATACTGTACTTAATAATAGATTAAAGTTACAAAAGGAAAACTAAATAAATTCAATGTAAAAGTAGGTTAATAAAAACCTACTAAAACCTAATTTTCGATCGTTATTTCAGTTTCATAATTTAAGTAAAATTGTACGGCTCAATTAACAATAAGAACATTTTTTACTGGCATTATGAAAAAGAGATTTTGAATTAACTACAGAATCATGTCACGTGTTAAGTTGATAACATCTAGAAATTGATCTCCCTCGGGGACTGGTGAATTTGAACATCTTTTCCCTCGGGGAAGTTAAATTTCGATAATTTCATATGTTGTGATGGCAAGAGTTTATATAAAATACGAAAGTATATTGCACTATAAATGGTTTAAGCATGTAGGGTCTACCACCGCTACAGAAATTTATTCGTAAATTGATAAAAGATATCAAACTGGCATGCTAAGCTGGAAATACGGACGCTATTCGTTCAAACATAAGTACTAATGCTTAACATAAGTTTACAATATTAATTAATTACTACAACAGAATTTCCTCATAAATTCTACATAAAAAAACTACATTAATGTACTGATAGAAATAAAGTTTTTTTTGTGTAAAAATAACTTTATACAAAAAAGAGGTACCTTTTAAATAACTATTAACCAGTTTTTTAAATAAATTTATGGATTTTCAAAACGATCCCCTTTATTAATAAGACTTAATACAATTAATATCTGCCAGTAACAGACAGGTGGAGTGTCAAATTATTTACACTCAATCTGTTAGTTGCAAGGCTAAATTATATAGTTCTGTTTCTTATTACATGGTCAGCCAATTAAATGACTGAATCATTTAAGAACAGAAGAGGTAGAGGTGTAAAAGACACTAATCAGAGTTATCTCTTCTGAAAGTAATGAATTTCATTATACAGGCAGACGCTGTGGTGAATGAAGTGAAGGTGTCATTTGCCGAGTCGAAAATATGTGCTTTTTCTGAGGGCCCGGCATGCTGATAAGCGTACTTTTCCACTCAGTGAGGAAGGCAATGGTAAACCACCTTACTCCTTGTTTTACTTAGTAAAACCTCTAGAGGTTCAAACCAGCTTTTCAGCTGATGACCTAAACAACAACAACAATTAATACAACTTAATACAATTTTGAAAAGCTTAGTGGACAAAGGTGCTATGTAACAAAAATATAGTTTAGTGGAAATTGATGAAAGTACTAAGGCTTCCCTTCATGAAAATTTTGTCTTATGCAATTAAATGTTTTAAAACTTTTCATTGTCACTTTTCTTGATTTATCGAGCACCGACTACCATTGTCATATAACTTGGGCACCTTACGACATTTATTCTTACGCATACAACACTTTCATCAACTAAAAAGTCTTTATTGTACTATGTATCATCTATACATGGATTAACGGTAATTTAATAATACAAAATACTCGTAAAGATCTTTATGAGAGAAATTTTTAAAGGAACACACAATGCATATTAATGATGGTAATAGGTGTTGATTACTACATTTAACTGTTATAACTCCAAAAAGATCTCTATTAGGTTGTAGTGAATCCTCTAGAAAAAGGTGTCAAATGATGTTAACATCTTATTCCTCTACAAACCTTAAAATTAAGCTGTACATAGTCCGTTCATTCCCTAGTATTTCCGTAAACTGTGGCTGTAGAGTGTTCTATGTCATCTGCGTAACTAAGTATGCCCTTGACACCTTCAGCAATCACAAAAAATACAGTTTTGAAAAATGTTACATAGCACCTTCATCCACTAAGCTCTTCAATTCACTCGATTAATAAAATGAAAGTCCCAAGTTCGATTCCAAGCTACGGATTAAAAAATTTATTCCTTCATTCAACCACAGTTTTAATTCTCCGAAGTAGCAAAATTTTATAACCGGGGACCATACTTTTAAAAGTATCTGGCTGTCTGTAGGACGACAATTCTATAATTTTTGAAATTTTTTTGGAGGAATATGTATCATCTATACATACAAAAGCGAAATCCATTCATTGACTGTGGTATGAACGTTTGCGTTATACAAATGATGACAGGTGGTGCAGTAAATTATGGAACTGGACTTCAAGGGAGAAAAGGAAAGCGGACGGCCAGCAAAGCAATGGATGAGTGGGAGTGATGGTGGCGATGACCAGTGGAGAGAGGTCTGCAGAAGGGTGATTGGATAGAGGCTTGGTGTTTGGGACGAAAAAAACGGCAATCTGTAAAATTTGTATGATAAAATAACAGGTAGTTTTTACCCAGTCAACTAGCTGGAAATATTCACCGTAGAAAACTATTTCAGGACACACGATAAACGATTTGAACAGAAATAATGAAATCGTACTAAATATTTTTGAAGGAAAACTCCAAAAAAAAAATATCGGTTTTAGGAACGCCTCGGATCCAATATTTAAATCAAAATTCCCCAGGGATGTATATTTCACTAGATTGAAGAGACTGGCTCACGACAGATTCGGACGTTGATATTCCATCCAATCATATGATTGAAGTTAAAAGATCAACCCTAAAATGGCTACAAAATAAACAAACAAAAAGGAAAAAATTAAGGGATCAAAGAGTAGGCGATATTTGGTCACGTTTTCATTTAAAACTTTTATGGTTTGACAAATAATCCTCAATCAGACTCGTTTTGAGTATTATTTTTTAGAGTAACGGAATGGAAAAAAAAATTTACTTTTGTGGTATGATTTATGTACAATACGCAAGCTACACAAAATAAACCTATTCAGTATTTTATAAAATGACTTATGTTGCGGTTTACATAACAGTATCCAAAATAATTTCTGTAAATATTTAAAAAATAATAAGTATAATATTATACCAAAGTAATAAATCTACTTCTCAAAATCCAGCATACTCGGAAGTACACTCCGTGATGCGGAAATTCTTTTACCTGAGATGGAATCATTGCACGCGGTATCTTAGCAACCTACAGTGCTGCGAACAGGTAGCGCAACCTACCGGGAATTATCAAAACTACCTCAACAATCATTCTAAATCCAGTAGAATTGTCTTCAGGTACTATTTCTGATTAATAAATCTTAGTTGTCTTGCAGCATTGTATTTATTTTTTATTGTTAACAAGCACTTGTTAAAAATTAATTACTAAACGTATTAAAATTTTTATGAATAAAAACTTTTTTACTAAACAATACTTAATAGATAATATCCTATTGTATTTTGGCAATGGCTTAAATAAAAATTATAATACTGTCAATGTTAACTTAAGAAAACCTTGCCTACCATAATTAAATTTTACTGTACAGTTAAAACAGACTCCTGTAAACATGATTTTTAATTCTATTAAAATTAATTTTTAATTACAGAGTAATGATTCTTTTTACATGTTTTTCCTACGCTATCCTTTTGCAACTACAAAATTGCAATGCAAAGTTCTTGTGAATGCAATACAGTTTCGTATCGGTCCAATGAATAGACCGACTTTAATGCATTTTTTATTAAAATGACAAATTTCTGTTAAAACGGTACGGAAAATGTTACATATATAAAATTTTCAGCACTTTTTTCTTTAATTTTGGTTTCTTCCATTTTTTTACGTTAATCAACTTCAATGCTGTAATTTCTAAAAAAAATATATTATTTGAGCAGAATATCGTGAATTCTCGCTGAAAACATTGAAGCAAAATTCTTAGCATTTTAATTTTCTTTAATTTTATGCACATGTTTGGCCTAAAATGCACCATAACGTAGTTTTTTGATATACTGTAATTTCTTTTTCTCTCATATAGGGCCAATTTTAGAACACGTGAGATAACTTTAGACGTTTCTGAAAGCTCTTTCGCAGCCCACACTCTGAGCATCCATTCACTGTAGGTTTTCTCTTTTCTTTTGTCCACCCGGTGTTCTGTTTTTGCTCTTAATGGAAGCCCTTAAAGTTCGTAATTAGTTGTCTGAATTTGGTTCGGTTCATTAAGTTTTTCGGTATATTCTGGTTTTCTCAATATCCTTTCTGACTTATTTATACACCTCACGTCTATTGTTTAGTGTCTTAAAAATTTCTTTTGTCAACTTGTTGTCATCTGTTCTTTATACGTATCCGTAAAATGTTATTCTTTTTAGTCTAATCGTTTCCATTAATGATACAATCTTTTTCAATTAGGTTTTTGTAGAAAATCGTAATTACCGCTAAACTAAGAATCGGATTGAGAAAACTAAAAAAAACGAGTTGTAGTAGGGATAATATTTTGTATTATTTTAACGTTCATATTTAGCTTAAAATTTACCATATAATTGTACGTACATACATACATTCGGATTTACATACCGAATTACAAGTTTTGAGACCTTGTGGTTCTGCAGTCAAGGATTAACTAATTTTGTTGGAAGTATTTTTGAAGAAATCTTTGCAAAACATTTGACTAAAATGATATACAATCGATAAAAAATTTTCACCAAAAATGTTTTTTTTAATTACCTGGAAGTCATCTTTGATAAGAGTGAAACACGTGCACTCGTCGCAATATGTTTGTTAGGGGCTCCTTGTCTGCCGTTGATTTATTATAAGAATAGTGACGAAGATTGACGAGTATACACGATCTAAGAAACAGTGATTCAGTGATTACCTGATTACTAGAAAATTGTGAGCTTGAGCAGAACGACGGAACGGAACTGGACAGCTAAGCTCCCAAATAGCACAAACTATGACTATTAACAGTATTTTAGGGGGCCCCTCGCAATTGCGACATGGTAAATCTGGCGCTGATTCTGGGCCTTCGGGGAAGCTCAGTTGATAGAAAGTTCCGATTAATTGTTAATTAACATTGTTTGACCGTATGGTGACCAGCTGACAGTAACACAATACACGAACTCAAATTTAAGGGGGTGTCCCTGTTAAAATTAATGTTTACATCAGTGGTTCTCACCCTTTCAGGTACTGTGCCCTCCTTTGAACACTGATTTGAGGTCACGCCCCCAAAACCACTATACGTGGTCAAAACAAATAGTAGCCTACAATCAAAATACGAAACCGAAGCCTGTACAGTGTTGCCAGAGTACGAATATTACCATGTTACTGCAATAATTGAGTGCTAGATTCTACAAGAGTACAACGTACAAAATTGTACGATAATTTTGAAAATATAAATGCGACTACAAAACTGAATAAATTATAGTTTTACATTTTTATTTATTTATTTTAAAATATACTCACGCAGTCCTTGTAATTCTTTTACACCCCCCAAGGTAAGAACATAAAATCGAAAATACTGCAAACAAGGGGTCAAATTTGGCGGTTATAGATCATAGTTTCCGATAACAAATAAAAAACAATTCTACCTGGATTATAAAAAGAGCAAAGATGTGAAAAACAATCGATGAAATTCATTCTATTAAAAAAAACAATCAATAAAAAAATTGTTGATAGATATTAGGTCAAGAAGTTCAACAGCTAAAGTTATTCCTGTAATTTTTTATAACATTGTATTCATATTTTAACAATACTTTTTTTGTAATGTAGGCTAAATAAAGATGGGTGTGTTTTATTTGCAACTGAATACTCAGTCACGCCTATTATATAGTTAAGATGGGTTCCTTTAAGTATAACAGAATTTTTTAAAAGCATTATTGTGTTTTACATACCACTTTATACATGCTGTTGTTTTAGACCAGTACTTAAAACTGAACAAGTATTGAATCTGTACTGTATTAGAAAAAGGAAGCTACATTTTTAGTATTTTATTGGAAGAGGAAGTGCTCTGATATTCATTTCCTACAATGAACATTTTTAATTGAGTAAGCTAAATAAAAATGTTCTTTACAATTTATTAACTAAATGTCACAAAACTTTAAAACTTGACATTTAAAAATTCATAGAGTTTTTATATTTTTGTAGACTTAATAATAAAATATGAAAAAGAAACAAAGTTACTTTATTATACAGGATTGTAAATTGTTTTTTGCGTTTAGGAAATATATGAAAAAATATCTGTCAACAAATTACATTTTTTATGCATGTATTTTGTCTAAAATAAACGTTAAAGCAACAATTTTTAATCAATTTTTCATTGTTTTTCTGTTTCTTTAAGAAGCAAAACTTAAAAACCAACTCGACTTTCTCTTGTCAATGTAAATAACGATAAATATAATCTATATTAAATCTTGAGTAAACAATGTAAAATGAAAAACAATCTTAATTTTAATCATGACTGAATAATGCAAAATTAAAATCAACCTCTGTTCGACTTAAAATACGGGAAATTGACGCTAAACTAGGCTCTGTAGAAGAGAATGCTTAAAATAAAATTTGTAAATTTTTTATTTCTTAGAACTTTAACTATTACACTTTTCTCGTAAAATGCATACTAAGGGCGCAATTTTAAAAAATCACATGTTTTACTGATTTTACTGAGCAAGAAACAAAAATCACTAGTAAAACTCGCTGAACTTAAGTAAGCATTGTAAAAAGTTTGAAATAAAAGTTGTAGTTTTTTTAAATTTCTTACAACTTTAAATATATACGCTTTTGCCGTAAGATGCATATTACGGCCGGAATCTTAAAAATAAGTTTACTACGACAGCACAGGCCCCCAAGAATTTCAGCAGACATGGCGAATATGGTAGAAGTAAGTCGTTGTCTATTGTGCTGTACATTAGTCTAGATCTAGACTGTTCTTATGAATGTTTTGTAAATCGTATTTTATTCTCTAAAGATAATTTTAATATTAAAAACAATGTTCTAGACGAAATACAATGAAACACACAATACAAAGACAGACTTGAACGTCACCAAAAACCTTTGGGAATTAACCTGTTATAAGGTTTTTTTATAAATAACAATTAACACTACCACAGACTGAAACGTTTCAAAATTTTAGACAGACCTACCATACAGAAAAAAATAAAAATAAAAATTCCGGGCGCATTGGCGTAGTTGGTAACGTGCTCGCCTCTCATCACGCGGTCGTGGGTTCGAATCCCACTCAGGCACGGCATATTTTCATACGTTACAAAAAGATCATTTCATCCTTTATTGTACATAGTTACACCCCAACGTCGTCGCTAATAACCTTTGAAGTTGATGCGACGTTAAAAAAATGAATAATAAAAAAAAGTTAACAGCGACTACTACCGCCTATAAAATGTTTATTTCTTTTAATTTTTTAATAAGCTGACAATAATTAAGAAAGCAAACAATAGAAAAAGTTTAAAAAAATATAAAGTCGCATCGACTGCTAGGTTATAACTACTGTGAGTTATGTATCTGGAAATGTGGGTTTCAACTTGTGAAAACTTCCAGACCCAAGCCAGGAATCGAACCCGGTACCTCCGCGTTGTAGGGTAGGACGTTAACCACTACGCTACGGAAGTGGCCAATTTTTAACTTTTGTAACGGGTGATTCAAAAATAGTGCCGGTTTTTAAACGGCTGGTAAATTTTTGTTTATCGGTTGGCAACATTGTTAGACCTCATTTCTATTTCGGAGAACATTCCGATTGACGATTCAGTTGTAGTTTCTCTTGTTCGCAGTGTAGTACTCTCGCAGTCTGTGTCTAACCATGGAGAAGTTTACTATTGCACAACGAGTGTTAATCGTCAAAACATTTTACCAGAGTGGAGAGAGTTATGCGGCTACTGTCAGGCGACTTCGCGGTACTCTAGGACGTAATGAAGCACCGAATGAATCAACAGTTCGCAGGCTCATGAAAAAGTTTTTTGAGGCGGGTTCAACAGTCGACCTTAAAAGTTCTGGACGTCGTCGTTCTGGCCGAACTGAGCAGAACGTTGCGTTGGTTCGTGACAGTGTGGCTGTTAGCCCAGCAAAATCAATACGTCGCCGTTCTCAACAATTGGGTTTACGATGTTCTTCTGTACGGAGAATTCTTCGGTACGATCTCCAATATCACCCGTATAAAATTCAGTTGACGCAACATTTGAAAGTGGCAGACCACCAGAAGAGACGACAATTTGTCGACTGGGTATTGAGAAAACGGCAGGATGATGACACCTTCGCAAACAAAATCATTTTCAGTGATGAGGCGCACTTCCACTTAAACGGTTTTGTTAATAAACAGAACTGCCGTATGTGGGGTTTAGAAAACCCTCGCGTGGTTAATGAAAGGGAAATGTATGCACAGCGAGTGACAGTTTGGTGCGGCTTTTGGTCGGGCGGTGTCATCGGCCCTTACTTTTTTGAAAATCAAGAAGGACAAGCCGTGACAGTAAATGGAGACCGATAGCGTACGATGATTAGGGAGTTTTTGTGGCGTCATTTGGATGGAATGGACATTGACGAGTTGTGGTTTCAGCAGGATGGTGCCACCTGTCACACTGCACGAGAAACAATGTTGTTGCTCCGTGAACAGTTCCAGGATCGCATCATTTCTCGTAATTCCGACCATCAATGGCTATCAAGGTCGTGTGACTTGACGCCTTGTGACTTTCCTCTTTGGGGGTCATCTGAAGTCATTGGTGTATGCCAATAAACCCCGAAACATCAATGACTTCAAGGAGGAAATTTGACGGGTTATCGGGCAAATGGAAGTCGAAACTTGTGCAGTAATATCCAATTTCATGGACAGAGTTGATGCGTGCCAGCGCAGTAGAGGAGGACACATGCATGACATCATTTTTCATACATGAAATCGGAAGGTAAGATGAACTTGTTGATGTATTTATTTTCAGTTTTTCAATAAAATAAATCTCTTAATTTGATATATCAAAACCGGCGCTCTTTTTGAATCACCCTATATTTGTTATAAACATATTGAAAATCAACCAGACAAAAAACTACAGTTGATTTAAAAATTGGAGTTACCATAGTAGGAGTAATCTATCAAGATTTATTTTCTACTGTTATAAAATTTACTTTTAGTTACATATCTGACTGATTGTAAATAGTATTCAGAAAAGTTAAAAAAAGTGTTCATAGAAACTAAATCTTGGTAACACTGGAAAACGCGTACTTCATAATACACAACAGTGTTTTAAAATCTGACAAATCAATTTTTTTTAAATCTTCCCAGGCCAATTTTTCCTTAATGCGACGGCAAACCCAAAATAAATAAATAAATAAGAAATCATTTTAAAAATATAAAACATATTTTATTTATTTTTGGTAACCCTATACCCTCGTTTTGGTAGAATGTTTTAAAAAATGTATATAAAACAGAATAGACCTAAATACGAAAATACAAGACAAGTTATATTAAAAAGAACAACATTGTAATATAAAAATAAACGGTACCTTGGCCATAATTGTGTAATAAAAACCTATATTTAAGTAATTTAGATTTCTCTTTAGACAATATGTGCCATTTGTGAAAATTACAGGAGACGTTTTGTTTTTATTATAGTGTTTATGGTAAAATATGATAGTTAGGGGATGTGGGAAATTTTCTTTTTTAAAACTATCCTGTTAAATAAGTAAATAAATAAATATAAATTACTTTAAGGACAAAAATAAGATAATTTTAGTTTTGTTAGAGTTTGCGTGAAATTTCTTTTATAAATAAATTGTTAGTAGGGCTATCTCCATCCATTAACAAATATTGAGTCAATACTTAACGGTTATTAATGTTATTTTAAAGTATAACAAATCTATTCTAATAGTACTTCTATTTACGCTACAAATATTCGTGATTGGGTGTAAAATACGTTGGTATAATTTATTTTACTTTCGTCTGACACTTTAATCTACTTATAAGAAAATAAGTAAATGTAAACAAACATATTGTGACGTTTACTCTAGGTTCTATCGGGATCTATTTGTTTATCAATAAAAAAACTTTATTCTAGATTGTAACAAGTGTTTATCAAAAAATTAATTACTTAAATTAATTAAAAATCCTAGTAAAATACAATAAATTAGCTGATTTAAAATTGGATGAGAGTAAATCTATACGATGATTTAGCAAAGGGAAATTTTAATGTAATATTTCTCTGCAGAGTTTCACCGGCAGGAAATTTTTTTTATAATGAAACAGCTGATTTATTTTAAACATTTACTGTTATTGACAAATAGTAAGTTTGAATTATGATTACTTTACGAATTGTAGGAAAGGTAATTCTTTATCAAAAAAGTAAAATTAAAAAATTACAACAGAAATAATTCCCTCATGAATTGTTTTTGAACTCTCATCTTATTTTAATCTAACTGTACTTAACTTAATGATAGACTAAATTGATTGTAAAATATTTAAAAACTTAAGATTTAACTAAAAAGAAAGGCCATTTACAATCGAATAAATAATTAATTTCTTACTTGCAGTGGTATACAATATACAACTACAACATTATTTTATTTCTTTAGAACCGTGTTTCTAAACCCCAGAGAACCCCTAGGTGGGTCGCGAAGACCCCCTGGGGGGAGGTCGTGAAATACGGGGGGGGAAATTAAAAATAGCTAATGTTATACTTTATTTATTTAAAAAAGAGACACAAAACCGAACCTTACTTCTACAACTTTTTCCAATTCAATTAACGCGAATTTTGGGCTTGTTTGGAATTAACCAATTTTTGAATATCTGTATTTATTTTTGTAACACACAAAACGAAGTCATTTTCCAGTTTCAAACGATTTCTTGTTTGGTTTTCAAATTCACCATTATAGAAAATCCTTGTTCAGTTGTAGGATGTGGCAAATGACATAAATATTTTTAACGCTGGTCTGGATAGTTTTGGGTATTCCTTTTTTACAGCTTTTTTGAGAATTTTTTACAGCTTGCTCATTAAATGGATTGACAACCCACAAATATCCTCTTACATCTTTAACTGGAATATAATCTGTCAATTGTTCAATTAAAATCACTAGATTTATTACTTGTGTTATTTAAAGTGATTTGTATTAATGTTCCTTATTAGTACAAGTAATTGTTACGAGTAAAATTTACAACTATTGTAGATTTAAAAATTTTTTTTAACATTATAATGCAGAGGGGGTCGGCAAAATACTTAACCTAAGAAGGGGATCGTAGTGTCTAAAAGGTTGAGAACAACTGCTTTAGAACATCTATCCGAACTTTAAGTGTAAGCTTAACAAGTGAAAGCTTGAAGAGTACGTTTCAGCCTAGAAATCGTCTGCAACTTAATTTACGAGTAAACTAAGTTTATTCCTGCCTAAACTTACCAAATTGTACTAACCCAATGCGGTATTCAAAGTACATCCCTATTTTATGCTTAAAGATACTATCTATATATCTTATCAGCCTCAAACATGCATTTTCGGATTGTTCTCTGTAATGTAATGGATTGTTCTCTGTAATTTGTCCATAACGGGCAGGTGGAGTGTTAAATTATTGCACTCGATCTGTTGGTTCCAGGGCTACAAAAAATATTTTGTTTCAAAAGGTAATCACAAGGTCAGCCAATTATATGACTGAAACATTTAAGAACAGAAGAGGTAGAGGTGTAAAAGATACCAGTCAGAGTTATCTCCTTTAAGAGTAATGAATTTCACTATACAGCCAGACACTGTGGTGAATGAAATGAAGGTGTCATTTTCAGGGTGAAAAGTGGATGATTTTCGGAGGGCCTGGTATGCTGATTAGCATACTTTTTCAACTCAGTGAGGAAGGCAATAGTAAACCACCTCACTCATTTTTACTTAGTAAAACCTCAAGAGGTTCAAACCTGTCTTTCAGCTGTTGATCTAAACAACTCTGTAATGAGTTACGTGCACCCATCCATTCCCAGAATAACTCCTTAGGTTTTATCTCCATCTTATTAGCGGTTTTCTTAACCTCTTTTGTATTCCTAGGGTTGGAAAATTTTAATTTAAGGTTGGCAGTTTGTGTTGACACATACTTACTTTTGTTCTGTTTCTTATCCACTGAAAAACTGCAACTAATAAACCGGTGAACTATCACTTTTTAACTCTAATAATTTTACTGGGACGCGACTGCTTTTATCTGGACATTTCCGCAAACGAGCAGAATAACAGGACTTCACTCAGAAATCAGAAGGTATGGAAAATTGATCTGAATCAGTAAAGAGAATTTTGTTCAGCCTGTGAGTATAGCATGTGTTAATTATTGACCATCAGAAAAACAGTGAAAGCAAGATAGAAATTAAAATGAATTTTAATTGATTAATGAAGGTTTATTATAAGTATTTTAGATGATTTTTGTTTGTAAATTCAAAAATTCGGATAAATTGAAAATCCAGATTGAGTCAATCCTTAATATTCCAAATTATCAACGCTCTATTAAACTTCCTATAAAACGGTTAAGTACGGATGACAAAAAATTACTTGCAAAATAACTGGTTTGCATTGTCCCTGTATATCATACATTATTACATAAAACTATAAAGTACTTTAGAAAATTAGCTTTGTATCTTCACACACATTGCATCCTAATTTTTATCCTTTCTGACGTAAGTATACTTGATTTACGTTATCATTTTAGACAGAATTTTCCAACTAAAAAAATTCATTGAATAAGAGTTACGATGTAAAATTTTTCTTCAAACAATTTACAATTTAGTTCCCGTGAGAAGAATATAAGATCTGATGTATACATCCGTGTATGTTTCTCATGCAATAAAATCATGCACTCGTCAAATAAACGGAGACAGTTCTGTTATGGTGTGTAGTCTATTGTAAAATGTATAAACTACATAATTTTACAAGCTACAACAATAGTAAACCTTATTTTTATTGATAAAAATCGAACAGTGCAAATTAGTTTAATGGTTTGTAAAATAAAAGCATATGGATTTATACTTTGTCAAAAGATTATGAATAGTAAAAAGTACTGTACTCGTGAGAAATCGATACTCCTAGTACGAGTTTTCTCATTTTCAGATAATTGTAGCCTAAGCTAAAAAAAAAAAAAAAAAAAAAAAAAACTGGTGTGAAACACTCACACGACTTTTTCTTGCCAATGTAAATAATAAACAATATAACCTAAGTAATAAATCATTAGAAATCAACAAAAAAATTAACCTCAAAAAACATAACCTTGTTTTAATCATGAGTGAAAGACGCAAAATGAAAATCAACAGTTTGGCTTAAAAATACGGAAAATCACTCTTTCACGCTAAACTAGGCTCTGTAGAGAAAAAATGCTCTCTATAAAAGTAGATCTTTTAATTTCCAATAAATTTTATTATGTACACTTTTGTCGTAAAATGTATACAAGGCTGAAATCTTAAAAAATCGATTTTTTACACATTTCGTGGGAAAAAACAGAAAATCGCTAATTACCACTAAACTAAGCGTTATACAACAAAATGTTTGAAATAACTGTTGTAACATTTTAAATTTTGTACAACTTTCATTATAAACATTGTTACGCTAAAATGCATATTAAAGTTGAAATTTTAAAAACACAATTTTTTACGTAAAAACAGCCTGTCCAAGAATTTCAGCAGACATGGCGCCTAACCTATCTTGTAAAGCATAACAAATTTAGTAAATGAGGCGATTTTTAAAAAAATCGTAGGAGCCGTTTTTGAGAAAATCGCAACAAAGTGAAAAATGACACGAATAAACTACTACTTCCGGTTGACCGATTTTGATGAAAATGTTTGTGTCGGGTCCTCTAGTGGTATCTAACTTAAGTTTCAAGTTTCAAGTTTGCACGCTGTTCCATTCTTGAGATATTATGTTCACACACACACAGACCAATCGCTAAAAACATGTTTTTTTGATTCAGGGGGTCTGAAAACGTGTAGATCCGGTAAAAACTCGATTTCGGAAAATTGACATAAAAACAATACTTTCCTTCCTGTATATTCATATAGGCAAGAATAAGTAAAAATAAGTTTCCGTCCCACGATGATTATGCGAATGGGTGTTTCATATATTGTAACAACAAAAAATGGCTAAGACTTGACCACTAAGCTTTTCTTTTCCTTCCACAAGGGATTTGGAAGTTCCAGAAAAATTCAAAAAACCGAGTTAGTTAGCCATCAATTTGATTTTTTAAAATTTTTATTTGGTCGTCGGGAACTGCATTTATAATCAAACAACCAATCTTTAGACGAGAATTTGAATACGGCCTAATCTTGTTTATTTATATATGATTGTTTCATGAAAAGTCTCTCTTTCAATCGGTGTTACTTAACAAAATAATTTATAATGAATTTTTTCCAGGTGCTGACTAGGTTGGCTTGGAAGTTCATTAAAAATTTTATAAAACCTATTTGTCAATTTTGACAATACTGGCTTTCAAGATTTTCGTCCCACATGTATTAAAATCATCTACACAATAAGTTTACGTGACTTCGGAGGATTCAAAATTTAAAAAATTACAAGTTTTATAAAATAGAACTACAATATTTTAAATTTACTGTTTACTTTATCGTGCTTCTTTTTCAGTAATATATAGGACAGTACTGCTATAATATTTCAACTGATCTTCACGTTTAATGACCTCCAAAGCCGAAAAAGTAGCTTTTAAAAAGAAAAAAAGATATCTCCCCTATCCCTCTTACCGCCCCCCGCTCACTCTTATCCTGCCCGTGAATTTAAACATGAAGAAAGAAAAATCTCCAAGGCCTCCGTGCCCGCCCATTCAATTAGCTAATGGAAAGTCGTTTTGAATTGTTAAGTTACTACCCTTAACAGACAGGTGGAGTGTCAAATTATTTACACTCAATCTGTTAGTTGCAGGGCTAAAATAAATAGTTCTGTTTCTTATCACATGGTCAGCCAATTAAATGACTGAATCATTTAAGAACAGAAGAGGTAGAGGTGTAAAAGACACTAATCAGAGTTGTCTCCTCTGAAAGTACTGAATTTCATTTTACAGCCAGAACCTGTGGTGAATGAAGTGAAGGTGTCATTTGCAGAGTGGAAAATATGTGCTTTTCAGAATGCCCGGCATGCTGATAAGTGTACTATTCTACTCAGTGAGGAAGGCAATGGTAGACCTCACGTTTCGTTTTACTTAGTAAAGCCTTCAGAGGTTCAAACCAGCCTTTTGGCTGATGACCTAAACGATAACAGGTGCAGGAAAATTGTGAAAAAAAGCCCTGGGTAAAATCACTGGGGAATGATAATCTGCACTTTGAAGAGCTTCATGTTCATGAAAGATTAACCGGAATCAGTCCAGTGAAAGCCGCGACTGGGCAAAAAACTCTTATTTTTGTATGAATGTTGATAATTTTTAAAACGTACAATACTACCGCAAATCAGCACTATTTTCATTTTTTGGGAGCCACAAACTGATTAAACACGGAATCCATGTGTTAAATCTTTAAAAATCTAAACTATTTAAAAAAACCATTTTTTCGATTGCCTGCGTCAATCGGAAACTTAAAAATTTGTTTGATTTCTTATTAATCTGGTCCTAAAATATGACCACAGCTGCCATACAACTGAGTACAGGTGTTACTTCTAATTGTTTAATATTTTAATACAGTTCTGAACTTTAGGTCAACAGCCGAAAGGCTGGTTTGAACCTCTAGAGGCTGTACTAAATCAAACGAGGGGTGAGGTGGTTTACAATTTCCTTCCTCACTAAGTGGAAAAATATGCTTATCGGCATGCCAGACCATATATCGGCATGCCATGTAAACCAACTCACTCCTCGTTTTCCTTAGTTAAACCTCTACAGGTTCAAACGAGTCTTTCGGCTGATGACCTAAACATCAAGTTACAACTGATGTGTGAGCGACTTAGAATTATGACAAGCTGCCCATACGCATACAAACACTGATGATTGCACCTGCCCAAACACACCACGAAAAATTCTGCTTGATCAAGCCGAGTGGTTGTTTAAAATAAAACAGTTCTTAATAAATAAATAAACTATTAAATCAAAATGAATATTACTAACTTTATTTCTAATAACCTAGCAATAAATTATTTCAAAAATTCAAAAACATATGGATTTACTTTCATTAAGCAGAAATAAAATGAAACTTGTTTTTAACACTGGTGAACTTTCATTCATTATATTGTTGAGTTAATGCCATGAAAACTAAATGAACAAGAAGTTTGATAAGAAAATTGATAAAAAATTGTTTTAAAATACGCAACGCAATAAAGTCCAGTTTACTTTTTTAATTAATTAAGTATGTTTCTTCCTAAACAGGATATAAACCTAGTTTAATTTACTGTCGGTTATGTAATAAATTCCTTTTAACTGAAGTAGAATAACTGTACTTTCAATATGGTATTTTAGCAAGAAATCTTCTCAGTTATGAAATACAGTACCTGAATTAAAGTTAACAAGTAGGTAACTTTGTTATATACTTCCTACCTATGTGCAGATTTGGAATAAAATCTGCGATTTCTGATACATATATTCGATACTTTTCTTATTGAATTTGTAATAATTTAATTAAAAATAACATAGGCCTATAACTTGATTTTTCAATATCATCGAAAATTTTTAGTGACTATTTCTTCTTCAAGTTTCTTGTGCATCTGGAGACAACTGGAGATCAGTGGGATCGCCCTCTCCCACAGTAAATCAATCCTGTCCCAATCTCAGAAGGTAGGCACACCAATTTCCTGAGCTGGTGAAGAAAGAGATGAATGAGAGTGAGAGAGTGAGTGTTGGTCAGTGACAGCGAAAGGGGAATTAGGCTATGGTTAGGAGTCCCGTGGAAGAGGAGAAGGAGGAGGAACAGAGGAGGGCTCTGTTACTAGTAGAAAATAAAATTACAAAATGTAGGCCCTTTAGGTATTAGCTAGAAAACCGAATCTTGCCATCATCCAACGGATACCAGTCAAAAGTTCTACAAATTATAACAAATGCTGCATGTTACGTGACAAATAATACGTTGCAAACGAACTTACGTGGCAACCCCATAAAATAAGTAATTATACAGTTAAGTTCAAATTATGAACTAAATTTAGAAGATCACCCGAATTCTTTGGCGCTTAATTTACTTGATAATAACGAACACTTAACGAGACTAAAACGAATAAAATTACTTGACCTTCCGTTTAGATTAATCGAATAAACTATATTGTTAATTTAAGTTCATATTATTCACTGTCACCATCATCATCTTTTTCTTCTACACCTTCTATTCTTATTTCTGTTCTTATTTTTGTTAAATCTGTCTTTCACTGTTATTCATCTTTTATCTAGATTTAAAGTTTTCAAAAATTGTGAATAATTTGTTTTTTATTTGAAAGCGAAACCATTGGTTTTCACTATGTAAATACTTTAACCGTATTTACTTTTTCTAAATTTTTATTTTCATTTTTAGAGTGATTGTCAGAAACTCAGAAGTTTTAAAAAAGTGTAGGATGTAATTATCATACTGTAAAAATATGAACATTCATAAATATCTAAGATTTAAATTGTTGCTTAGCAGACCAAATGAATGATGCAATGTAGACCTTTAAACTTATAGCAACTGCATAATAAGACAACATATGTAGTGTTATTACTTTAATGAGAATCATTTAATTTACAGGGTTCAACGAATCTTAAATATTATTAGACCTTTTGATAAAAAGTTATTATTAGTCATAATTCACAATTCAATTAATTTAAAAAAATGTACTAGACGCAGCAGACATTCCAACTTTACGGAAAATGTTAAAAAACCAACAAATAATTTGCACCGGAGTAATGTACCAGTAATGTTGAAAAATTAATTTAAAAAACCTTTTTTTATTAATTCAAGAGGCTATATTTCTGCAGAAACTTATTGCAGTATGAAAAAATAATTATCCAATAATGGGATCGTTATGATAATGAGAAAACCATTAAACAAACCGATTCGGGTGATCGGAAAGTCCGTGTAAACGGGATCAGGTTAAATTTTTCGTTCGATTGTTTTATAATTACTGATAATGGGGACGATAAGGGTGGCAGATGAAAATGAGTGATGAAAAAATACCAGACTGACTGAGAATCGAAGTCGGGACCTCGTAGAAGCCATTTCCGCTGACCACTACACCGCGGATCAGGTTAAAAGTAAATATAAAGATTAATTTTGTAAACTGTTAATTTTTAGAAACGATGTACTTTCTGAGATTCATTAGTTCGATTATTTAGGACAAAGTACAATTTTTAAGAGTAATTTGGAGTCAATCATTAAATTAAAGAAGATAATCTATAAATTGAATGTTTGAACTAAATCAAACCAGAAATTAGAAATTTTACAGATATAGTACCGTATTTCTTATGGAAACAAAACGGTACAAATAAGCCTACGACCACAAAAATAAATCACTGTGTCACAACCTACTGTACCATAGCACCAAAGAAATTTATCTAATTGTTTTTGTTCATCAGATTGAAGAATTTTTCAGTCAGCCGGTCTACCGCCGACGCCATTCAGAATACCAAGTCCTACTTGTTTCATCATCTGAGTTAAGATGCATAACTTTTAGAGCGTGAAGGTACAAAGGTCATAATAAAATAGAAAAAGGTTGAAGATTGATCCTACTTTTATTTACGCTTTACAAGGCCCGATTATTAAAAGAATTATCTTATCGTAGATGAGAATGAACTTGTTATTGCATAAAAATATTGCAGGATTTTAATTAATGACGTACTGTTCAGTAAACCCAAAGTTTAGTAACGAAATTACATAATTCTATGATACACTTTCTGTTATTGTTTAGATCTAAAATCCTTCGGTTTTCAATTTTCCGAAGAACAGTAATGTAGGCCTACTAATTCAAATCTCTATAACATACTACGACACTTATCGCTTAGGTCCCTTACGGGATTTGGGTAAAATAAATAATTAATAAACTATCGTTAAAATTATGAACAAGTATTTATTATAAACTATAAATGACAGATAGGAGTCTTACTTAAATATGCTAATAAATTACCAAATTACTGCAATCAAGGTACTAATAATAAATAATAAATTAATGACAATAAATGAATTTAACCAGTAACTACATTATCTCACTGTGGTGAATGAAGTGAAGGTGTCATTTGCAGGGTGGAAAGTGAGTGCTTTTTGGAGGGCCTGGCATGCTGATAAGCATACTCTTTCAACTCAGTGAGGAAGGCAATGGTAAACCACCTTACTCCTCGTTTTTACTTAGTAAAACCTCTAGAGGTTCAAACCAGCCTTTCAGCTGTTGACCTAAACAACAAGAACATTATCTCAAAGTTAATTAAACTAAATCCTACTTACAGCCAATTATACAATACACAATAAACGTAAACGATACACAGTGGACGCTAGGCCTTTTCCAAACGTAACTGTTACGCGCACAAAATTCACTCACTGAATGACCAATATTAAGACTGCTTCTAGACGGCCTAGCCCTTTAAATACCTAACCTATGGAAATTACCAAAGATTTCTTTCCTTTTGAGACCGCAGTGGATCACTTGAGTCATTTTCCGGGCACTCTCTTTTGGTTCTTTTCTTTGATTTTCCTCCAATACTCTTTCATCATGGCAGATCTTCTTTCCCTTTCTGCTTCCGAATAGATCACTTTCCTGCTTCCTCTTTAATTTACTTTTCCTTGGAATCTAATATTTTTATCTTTTAATAGTTTCAGCTGTTCAGTTTTATTTTCTATCTTCGAAGGTGATGCCTAATTCTTTCATATCTTTCTTAAATAGATTTACCGACCTTCTCAAGTAGCCGTCACAACAATAGGCCTACACTATACCTAAAAATTTATACACTGTATTTTTAACAATTTCTTGGAAATAACCTGATGTATTATGTATTATTATTTACATTAACACTTCTAAAATCTCAGTCCTGCTAGAGAATTCAGCAACCAAAAGTTTCCTTTTAGATATTGTCACAATACATACGAAACCCCTCGTTGACTTACTACTTGTCTGACTCCCCTTATCACTACCTTTCTCTACCTTTCTGATCACCAAGAGAGCGTATTTGGGGGCCTTCTCATAACAAAGGTTGGCGATCATAACAGACATTTTTACGGTTGCAATTGCTGCCCTATATAGTTCCACAGAGTAATCGTACCAATCTCGGAGGTTCCTCAACCAAGATAATCTCTGTCTTTCTGGACTCATCTCTCCTTCCATTTTTCTCTGTATAATCAACTACAGCAGTGTAACACCTCGTGAAAAACGGTACTAATTGAGGTGAACATAAAATAAAAAAAACACAACAATAAATAAAAAAACAGGAAGCGTAGAATTATGGTTGCTAAGGGAAAACATAAATTAAACAAAGTAACAGTTGCACCAATAGAAACATTTTAATATTAAATTAGGTCAACAAGAAAAGAGCAAAAATACATGCAAAGTTATGGATGGCTCAAAATTTTACCAAGAGAATAATAATCAAAAAACATATCAAAAATTTATAATAGTTAAATTTAAATAGACGCAAATTACAAGATTTCATTTATGTGAAAATTATCAATTTCTTCAAAAAAAAATATAAAGAAATATTTTTAAGTTTATGGATTAGTAACAAGAAAATGGAGTCGTTCCATGTTAACAATATTACAAATAATACAGATCAAAAAAAGGTGGGTGCACCCTGCGAAAATTAACAAAATAGAGTTGTCGACAACCCCAAAAAAAATATAAATTATTATTTTCCCATTTCTCAAAAAAAATTTTTTTATAAAAATTTAGCACTTTATATTATTATGTTTTACAAAAATAGTTCACTTTAAAAAGGTAAGTCTCCATAAATAGTAGAGTAGTTGGTTAGGCGATCCATCTTCTTATATTGGCGAGGTTGATTTCCTCAGTCATAACCAAACTACTCGATGAAGAATATCCAATAAGAATATAAAAAAATAAGGTGTACATTACCAAATCCAGATCTTTGAATAATAATAATAATTAGCCATCATTTCAAACGCATGCTCTTTACTTTACTTTAAATGTAAATTTGAAATCAAAGTTGAGATCAGAAGTAGAAATCATTAAAAGAAACGGTTAATAGAAACCCAGGCTAGACACCAAGTAGAAACCCAAAGACAGAAACCATAGGTGGAACCCTGAAAAGTTACAAAATCAAAAAAAATTAAAATCTTGCACTCACAAGAGAACAAAATTTTTAAAGCCCCCTATTAAGAAAAACTAGACAAACAGAAAATAAAGAAAAAAAATTAAATTTAGAAAAACACTAGCAGAATTATTATTAAAAAAGATAAAGCATACAGAGGTGTGCTAAAAATATTACGACACATGTACCAAGCAGGCACAGAAATGTCTATAGAAATTTCCAGAAGGAAAACGCCATTACAAATTAAAAAAAACGTAACTTAAGTCCCACAGAAAGGCGAATATAATCATATTCAGAAAACAGAAAAGAGAAAAAAAGTACTAGTTGACAACAAGTCATTTCAAAAAATATTAAAAAAATGTACAACCTAATTTCCAAAGTAAGATGTTAGAAAAAAAAAATAACATCGTAATCATAAGAATTTTTGTGAGACTTTCCTGGCTAACTGCTTAATTCTAAAGAAAATAAAAATAACCGAAGAACTTACCTAAGGGTAGGGTAAAAGAAGTAACTCATAATAAATAAATAAATAAATAAATAATATGATTTAATAAAATCAAATAAAATATCACTAACAACGTACAGAACATAACCTATACGCACAATACTTTTCGAAAGACATCTTACAACAGAACGAACAGGTCAGAATCGGGCAGGTAGCAAAACTCCCCAACAGAGCGCACAACACCAGGATGACGTCACAACGCCGCGACAAATTCAAAAATACCAAACGAACATCCCAGTAACGAGATGACGTTACAGCAGATAATATTTTTCTCCACACTTAACATGTCCGAAATATTTCAGTTTTTGTCTCGTAATCGTATTAACCCTTTATAGGTTTTTGATAAGTGTAGGTACTTAAAACTGGCAATAAGGTCGAGTTTATTTAAGAATAAGCTATGCAGTTGAACCTTATTGGCATTTTATGGTGTTATAAATGTTCTCTGGTTAAGTTAGCTATCCGAATTTTGAAATTAGCACGCAGCGACCATTTGCTTCGTGAGTTGCACGAATGTGGTAAGGATTCATACCAGCGTACACTACCGTGTTGTTTTGTTGTTACTTTTGTACAGTGCTTAGAAAATTCGAGTTTTTTACGAGAAAGCAAGCATTCATGATAATATAAAATTAAGATAGGTTATTCTACAAATTTGTTGTTATATAGTACTACAAGTTGTTTTAATAAGCATTCTTACCACTAAAAATTATGAGATTCCCATTTCAATAAACATTTCTTGGTAAGTATATTTACCAGGGCTTAACATAAAATTTTTTTACTGTTCTGGCAATAGAAATACAAATTATTCAAGTCCTTCAAAGCAAAATTTAATATTTTACAACATATATATTTTTCCCCGTAGAACTGCCCTATAAAGGGTTAATTAGTTCTCGTTCTTTATAAACAGAATGATATATCGCGAGATAGTAAAAAGAAAGTTATACATTGAGCTTAAAGCCTTCTTAGTAAAATTAAAAATTGTGTGTTAAGTTTTTTATCGCAGTAATATCTACAACCCATTCTGGAAGAGAATAATAAGTAGTTTTGTTTATTGAACCTCTCTTATGTGAAGAAACCCCCAATAGACGAATTTAATCATATATTACTTAATTTCCTGTTGTCTGTTTTAACGTTCACCACAACAGGTTTCAATTTGTACGGAAATCTATACCAATATTATAAATACAAAGCGTGTTTTTTTGTACAGGCTAATTTCCAATAATATTGAATAGATTTTCATGAAATTTGGACAACATATTCCTATTTATATTCACAGCAACATTTTATTTTAAAATTTAAAAAATGATAAACCTAAGGACCCTAATAAAAATTTTCATAAATATGTATATGTGTGTGTGTGTGTAGATGTGAGTACGTATTGCTGTTAAAGTAGATGGAGGGGTTTTTTGATGATGGTGAAATACGTACGCGGGGGAAATTATCAAAACGTAATTTTGAGTGCGTGTGTGTGTGTACACGTTGTGGAGTATACAGTCGAATAGCAGCTACACAATTTCTGCTACATATTTTTTTAAAAAATTGATTAGGCCAACACATATTTCGCGATCGAAGCCGCGCGAGGTATGCTAGTATTAAATAAAACGCCAAAGGTGTGGTTCAAATATTTATTACTTTGAAAAATTTATGAATTTGTAGTCGAGAAATAATAGATTTAAAACATATTCAGAAGTTTGTGTTATACCTACTAAGGAAGATAACATTACTGTATCACCTGCAAATGCCACAAAAATGGTCTGAGGATGTATCCTGTATGTAAGAAGCAATAATGGAGCAAAATAGAACCTTATGGAACGCCAGAACGAAGTAGATGAAAATTAGAAGACAGACCACGGTAAAATATTGATCAGTGAGGAAGTACGGATTATAAGATAAGTAAGGTTCTTACTTTAAATTTATTTACTATATAAATTTCCTGTCTATTATTCACAAAATTTTTACAAAATTATCTTGTAAAATTACAATACGATTTTCTAAAAATTATACATATGAAGCTTATATAATTTTAAACAATACGGAATGATCTGAATCAGAAATTGTTATTTCATGATACAAATTCTGTAGTAACCGCGACGTAATATTAAATAAAATATAGATATTTTAAACGAGTAAAATACAGAGAGGATGTATAAAGCAAAGGAACATGTAGGTTGACCTCTCGAAGAAGACCAAAGAACAACATTGCACAAAGAATACAGAGGAGAAAAATCTTATAAGGAAGAATGAGAAGAAGAAGGGGGACGGAGCATTCGCTTCAGTTTCTGCTACAGTCAATGACCAACGACCATGCCCACGTTTAATAAAAACAGCACACTGGAAGTAACTTATATCTCCATTGTCTAAACTTAGTGGTTGAATCTGAACTAACTGTTTAAACTTTTAAAGCAGTTTGTTGTTTTTAAATCGCTTGCAAAAAAATCAAAAGAAAATCTAGCACTTTCTTAACAATAACATGTAATATTATAATACATTGTAACACTTAAGCCTAGCTTCGTTCGGGATCTGAGTTTAATAAATAATAAACAGACTAACGTTAAATTTATAACAATCAATTATTTATTTTACAATTAATTATTTAACTTAGCTACTTACAAATACTATAAGATTACATAACATTGATAAATTACAAAACTAAACTTAAACCAACTTGACTAACAAAGTTCTTAATTGTGTTATTTGAGGGGGGGGGTTACGTCCGACTGTTCTGCAATTACTGCTAATGCAGACGTCGAGAAGGGTGATAGAAGAAAATGAGTGATGAGAAAATCCCAGATCTGACAGGGAATCGAACCTGGGACCCCAGCATAGAAGCCAGTTGCGCTGACCACTACACTACGAACCAAAACGATTACCTGCCAACAAACACTTGCTCCATGTAGCATAGCAATCTATGTACATTATGGTTGTGTTCTGTTATTAATGTTTTGTTTGTGTAGTTAATAAAATATTGTAAAGTTGCTTAGCAGGACATATTTAAAACATTTTGGCCACATTTTATGACATTTAAATTTATAAAACAAATTCAAAATTTAAATTATAATTTTTGGTTAAAGGAAATAAAAAAAACTAATTTGCAAAGATACAAATAAATCAATGACAGCTGGCTCTGTTTATTTTGATTTATTAAGTTTGAATATAAATAAATCCAGCTGATTTAAATTACATATTCAAAATTATTTAACATTAATAAAATAAATTTAATACAAACAAAAAAAATCTCGCTGCTAGGCAACTAAGAAGAAGAAAGGAGAAGAAATTATTGTAAAAAAATGGTGAGTTGGGTGATCTAAAAGAGAACAGTCTGTATGAGAAACAAAAAATAATAATCATTTTTATTAAAGATATATAAAAGTATTTTATTACATCCACCCGCACGCACACAATATTAACATACTTCGAAACCGATCCAGTAACGACACTATGTCTAACGGCCAGACACAATTCCCATTCACAAATTCAACTGTTAACTGAGAAACTACAAAGTCGCTAAAAGTTTTTACACCTGTGGTTTAATAGTCAATCTAGATCCTTCGAACACTTTCTCCATTTTAATCGAACACAACAGAAGGAATCAAAATGAAAACAAACATTTCTATTATTTTCAATTTCTTAGAAAAACATCTCATTCATCACAATTTTCACTATCGATGTTCAACATAGTCCACTCATACTATACAAAATTCTTAGAATAAACAATCAATTCTAACATAAACAACCTATTACATTAACCATAAACCACAAACTAAAATCATAAATTTAGACTAATCACAAACAATGTTACAATATTTCTGAACATTTTGTCCATAATATTTATAATACTCTTACTTAATAATTATCAGCTATTTATCAAAATAATTTTCTAAAGATCTCAAATTCGACTAAAGGGAAGGATCTAAAATGATACCATTAAAATTTCTGAACATTTTAAATAATTACCCGTTCACAAAACAGGTTTCGGTTTACTTCCACAATTTACTTTTTCTTAATGGAATATAAGTGTATTCTACTAAAATGATGATGTTTAGAATTACAGCACTTTTGGAAGGTACAGAGAAACATTTATTAATTATAATTCTAAGTTATCTTTTAACTTTTCCTAGATATCCCTTACAGAATAGGCCTACGCATGATTTTTTTTTAGAATTGTAATAATTCAAGAACTTGTAAAAATAATATTTATTGTTTTAGGATAGTAGGGGCAAGTGTAAAAATGTAAAAGTTTAGTTTTCCTGTTCAACCCTTATCGAAAAATGTCCCGGATTTCTGCTCTCTACCGCTACTTAAAAAAATATTTTTTAGAGTCCTATTTTCAACTCCCGAGTAGACTGTAAAAACATTACAAGTAATATACCACTCAAATCCCCCATATAATTTAATAACTATCGCTTTAGCAAACACAAAGAGACTCAGTGAGGAAGGCACGGTATACCACCTCACTCCTCGTTTTATTTAGTAAAGCCTCTAGAGGCTCAAACCAGCGCTGATGACCTAAACAACAACAACAAAAGAGGCTATAAAAACGGAAAATAATAAAAAGTTTAACTCTAAAACTTAGTAATAGGAAGAGCAGAAATAAAGTAAATAATAGTAAAAATAACAAATAATGATGATTAAAATCAAGTATAAAAATATAGATGCGAAGGAATTCTTAAGGAGAAAAGAATAGAAATTTAAATTCTTTAGTGTTTCAGTTTAACCCATAAGGAACAAATGTACCAGATTTAAATTTTCTACGTGATTGGGAAGTTAGAAAATTAGTGATGAGTGGGCGAGTCACACAGTGAGAGTTTTGCGTTTATTTACACAGATTCGGCAGTTTAAATTTACCTGATAGAAAATCGAAAACATGCTTAGTCAAATAATAATACATGTATTAACATAAAATATTAGCAGAGATCACTTACAAAGGTAACGTAAATACTTATCTCACATTGGATTTAAGACATGAAGGTTCGTAGATAACTGACCTGAAACATAAAAATAATAGCAATAATTAAGAAAAAACTTCTGACCAAACTTTATGCGTCTTAATAAATAAATAAATAAATAAAAGAAAATGTTGAAAAATGTTGTAATAACTGAAAAGATTCAAGAAACCGAAAAAGAAGACTAAAGCGATTTTTCTTGAACAGAAAATAAGTGAGAAACGATGTGAAAAGTTTTATATCATAAGAAAACTTTCATGAAACATAAGAACTTAAACAACCAGGGTGTGAGAAAGACATTTATTGAACTTCAATGATTCAATAAATTTAATAGAATAATAAAACTCGTTTTAAATAAAAACACAAAAGTCATGGCCAAAACTTATAAAGAAAAATGAAATTGATCTTTCTTCTTTTATTCGTTGTGTTAAACAGTGTTATACATTTAAACTGAAATATGTTTATTAAATTTAACAATCGAAATAATTATGGTTTTTTAAACATTTTAATTCAAATTGTTTTGAAATTTTTAATTTTGCAATTATTATTATTACTTTCTTCTTCTCACAATCAAGGATTAGGCTTCCACCTGTTAAGACTCACAACAGGGACAAACTACTGAATTATTTCCATCTTTTGCTTGGCCTCCCAACATCTCTCCTTCCCACTAGTCTGTATTTCAAAACACTGAGGGGATCCTTTCCTCAGGCATTCTCTCTACGTCTCTATTTCACCTAAGATGAAATCTGCATTAAAAGGGACAAGATTTTGAGTCTGTGGAAGCTGTAAAAAAGAAAGTGGCACGTGTCCTGAAGGAGCTGACAGAAGATGACTTCCAGCACTGTTTCCAACAAAGGAAAATTCGCATGGAGTGTTATAGGGGTAGAGAAGGAGTGTATATTGAAGGTGACAATGAGTGATTATGTATAAAATTAAATTTTTTACGTCAGTCTCGTTATTTAAGAGCCACACCTCGTAGGCTGTATGTGAGACTACCATTTAAAATTTAAGTTTTTAAAATTGTTCAGCTAAATGGATAATTTAACGTCTATTCAATTAATGTGATGTGCACTATATTTTGTAGAAATGTACGATAATGACCACTCCATCGCGGTGTTCTCAAGGTCAGAGTTACCATTAAAACTCAAGAACTTTACATGATTAATCTTTTTTGTTAATAAACGTGAAAAAATTTAAATATATACAAATGGATTTAAAACAATCTAAACGTTTCCAGGAATTGAATGATTGGGCGGAAAACAACCGGATTTAATTGGCTGAAAAAAAGGAAAAATATAATTCTGAGAAAATGCAGAAGTTTCGCGAAAAATTAAAAAAATATTTTTCTTAATGTGGTTGTGCCGCAATAAAATAAAACAGGAAAATATTTACATTGATGTAAAGTAGTGCAGATTGCCAAATATTTGAAAATGTAAGTCTTCTAATAAATAAGAAAGTAGCTCGTTAATGTAACACTTATTAAATATATTGCATTTGTAATGAAAAGTAAAATATTTAGATGATGAAGTAAATAAATAAATAAGTACGAATAAGAAGCGTTAATAATAATGATGTTATCTTGCAATATTCTATAAACGTGAGTGCAAATACTAAGTGGGTGGATGCAGAGACATTCGCTTAAATTCCGTGGGTGCCAAACCAAAGTAAAATTTAAAAAATATATAACGAGAAGACTCCATGTTTGTAACGAGCGGGCGGTACGGCATTAGAAATATAAAGGTTATTAACCCTGTATGGTAAGGGTCAATGCCCATTTATTAGTTGCATTACAACCTTGCAAGGTCGCCCTGCATCTTGCATTTACCGCTTGGATTACGATACTATAGGGTATACGTGTTTTATAATGTATACAATTGTGATTTACTGTAATTTATTTTAATATCAAACAATTTACTTTCTGTTGTTTTTTTCTGAACACAATTACTATTTTAATAAAATTGTTTCCGTAAATTTACTGTTTATCAAATTTTTTTAAAAGTAACAAAGAATAGGTATTCTACGAATTGGCGAGGAAAACAAACAGATAAAATAATTGTTGTTCGTTAATTACTTTTCATGAAGGAATTAATTTCTCCTTCATGAGAAAGGATTATCAGTTGAGAACTGGAAATATGAAAGGAAATCGGTTCATATTCATGACGATGAACATTATAGGCCTACTATCGGTTTCATAATCATAGACACCCGAGTTTGAACCCTTGTATCTCCAAAACTTTTTGTTAGATTTTAACATACTTTACATAAAAATTTAGCTCATTTTATTCTGCGTTGATCCTTAATAATCCTATATTTTTTATGTTGTTTAAAAATTGCCATATTGAGGTTGGAAGACAAAAAGACCCGACTTTTTACTACCGCAACAAATTTCATGCGTTTAGAGGCGTGTAACTTGATAATTATTCGTTCGAATAGTTTGAAATTTTAACACAGCATAGACAATTATATTCGTACAGCATGTACGAAATTCCAAATTCGTAAGTTATTTAAATTTTGTTAATTAACAATATTCTGAATTCTTGCTATCTCGGTAACCGCTCGATCGTTCGGCAAGGGCAAGCTATCGTTTTATTCAGCGTAAAAAACTCAGCACAGATATGTTAATAACATGAAATATTGATTGGCCAATGTTATGGTAGAATTTTAAAAAAATTTGTAAAATAGACTAGGTAATGCGGGGGTGGGGGTGGGGCGCTACTATCCATGTTGCCTGAATCTGACTGTCTAACTGAATTGACCATGCAGTCTGTCAATGTTGTCTACCTGAATTGAGTAACACGCCTCTGAACGCATAAAATTTGTTGCGGTAGTAAAAAACCGGGTCTTTTTGTCTTTCAACCTTGATATGGCAATTTTTAAACAACATTAAAAATATAGAACTATTGTGGGTCAATGCAGTATAAAATGAGCTAAATTTTGATGTAAAGTATGTTAAAATCCGACTCATGGTTTTTTGGAGATGCAATGATTCAAACTCGGGTGTCTATGATTTTTTTTTTTTTTTGGTTTAACGTCCGACTTTTCTGCAATTGCTGCTAATGCAGACGGTGAAGGATGAAATTATTTTCTGTAACGTATGAAAATATGCCGTACCTGAATGGGATTCGAACCCAAGACCGCATGATGAGAGGCGAGCACGTTACCAACTACGCCAATGCAGCCGGCAATTAAACTACGCCAATGCGGTCTATGATTATGAAACCGATAGATACATAAATAGTAGATACATAGATTTATTATGATACAATGTTCTATACTTCATTTTTGTAGTCTCCTGGATGCAGTTAACTAAACAAAAGATTACTAAACTGACTGTAAACTTACAGGAGATGGCACCTAAAGGATAATATAATGATAGAGGAGTTTTCATTTGAAAAGAATCCACCTTGTAAATGGAACCTTCCAATAAAGAAGAAGGGAATACAGGTGGATAGAAAAAAATTAGAAAAGGATTAAGGAATCACTTTTTTATAAGATTTAATTTTCTCTTAAGAATTTTATACATTAAGGAACAAAAATTTAAGTTTAATTCCTATGAGGTAAAAGCCATTAAAGTTAGAATACACAAGCTATGATAATACGGGTAAATATTAATTAAAATACTTCACAGATTAGTTGAAAGGAATAAATCATTATACATATTAACAAAAACATAATAGATATAGTATAATAACAAATAAAAGCATAATAGAAGTAATTACAACCTTTTCAGGTTTCATCACACAGGATTATATTCAAACATAAGTAATGAATGAAAGCAAGCAAAACGTTAAAAAAAATATTGAAATTTCTCTTTTTAAGACATAAAAGAATCAATTGTAGAGGTTCTGTAGTAACATTTCAAAAAGTATACCATTTTGAAATTTAATTTCAGTTCAAACATCCTGTTTTGTGAGAATTAGATATTATTTCGTGTACCGTAAATATATTATTTATTTATTTATTTATTTACAATAATTTGTTTGCAAGGACTAACCTTATACAAATAGAGTTGCGAAAATACAATATTAAACAATATTACAATTAAACAAAAACAAATACAAAATATATAAATTTGGTGAAAATGCTGTGTTTAATAGAATAATTGAACAAGTAATTTAGTTACGTGTTATCCTCTCCCATTATCATTAATCTTATTTCCATTGCTTTTACTATAAATAAATACAGATTACTAATTTTATCCTTGTTTAAATTGGACAATAAAACTAATAATTTTCCCCTTTCTGATAAGATATTTTTTAAATACTTTTTAAAAAGACTAATTCTTATATCTCTATACATAGGACACTTAAGTAAAATATGACTAATTGTTTCATTTTCCTTTAGGTTGCAGATAGGGCATACTTTATCACTATTTATAAATGTTCCCCTCCCTTTAACATGTAAATAAACAAATCTATCAGTCGCTAAGCGCAATTGAGTGATGCATCTCATATGTTGCATTGGCAACCTATACAAAAACTGCTCGCCTAACTCAAAGTTTGGGTTTAATTCTTTATACATAGAAAAGGAATTTGTATTTATAGCAGCTTGAATATCCTGCGCAAAAACCGCGCTAGCGTGGCTTTCTATTATACTCATATAATTCGACGTTAGTTCTTCTACCCTTACTTCCCCATCAACCAATATGTTATGTACACCAGCCAAATGAAATTGTTCTTTTAAAAGAAATACCCAATTAAATTTTTGTTTTGTTTCTCCTCTAAGCGCATTATTGCTTGAGTCCACCAACATTTTATAACACAATCTAGGCAGACGATCGTCTGGCATCTCAATAATTTTTTTAAACCACTTAATTGTCCGTATGAAAATATTGTGCGATAAATTTAAACGTTTTAATTCAAGGCGTATTGACCAGCTCGGAATAGTCTTTCCCACGAATAGAACTCGCTTAAAAAAATATAATTGGGCGGTTTCTATAATATTTAAATAGCTGAGGCCCCACACTTCGGAAGCGTACAGTAAAGAGGGTGTTACAATTGAATCGAATAATTTTAACTTCGAGTTCCATGAATCAGATTTTGCTTTCTTTAAGATCTGAATTACTGATTCACTATGGCTTTTAGAGCGCTTAACTACCTCTCTGGAGAATAATCCAAATCTGCCGGATGACGCAAATCTAACCCCCAAGTACCCATATGATTGGACTATTTCTAACGCATTCCCTCTATAATAAAAAGGTTTCACCTTTTTTGTCCTGCCCTTATGAAAATTAATAATTTTTGTTTTATTAATATTTACAGTTAGGTATAAATTTTTGCAATATTCGGAGAGACAATTAAGTTTATATCTTAGGTCAGAGGCACTATCCGCCATTATAATAACGTCATCAGCGAAGAGGAGCATTAGCACGTCGTTATTATTGTCAATGCGAACACCATGACAACCCCTATCCCTAAAAAACCGCTCAATATCCCAAATATATATTGAAAAGAGGAGAGGGCTTGCCGAGTCGCCTTGCAAAATTCCTCTAGAAGGTTGAATTAGTTTTGATTGTTCCCCGTCTTTTTCTACAAAAATACCGGAATTCCTATACAGATTACTTAAAACCCTTATAATTTTACTACTGAACCCTAACAACCCTAAACGATTCCAAAGAGTACAGTGGGGGACGGAGTCAAAAGCTGTTTCGAAATCGACAAAAAGAGCATAAAAATTTTTGTTGTTCAGTTCTAGCTGCTTGTAAATGATTGAGTTAAAGACAAATATATTATCAATGCAGCCCCGTGACCTTCGGAACCCGCTCTGGCATTCTGGTAAAAGTTTACACAATTCTGCCCACTCGGACAGTCTTCTTTCTAATACGCGGCTAAATAATTTAAAAAGTGTATTTATTAAAGCTATACTTCTATAGTTAGTCGGAGTTAGGCGATCGCCTTTTTTGTGTAGAAAGAATATCTTTATTTTCGCCCAATCACCCACTGCATCTTCAGATACAAAAATTTTATTAAAAAAATTCACAATATAATTTACCCAGTCACTTGGTAAATTTTTAAGAAATTCATATGCGATGCCGTCGCATCCAGGAGATTTCTTATTTCTCATTTTCCGTAATGAAACCAATACTTCCGTCAGGGATATATCAGTGTCCAGTACTGGATGCAGCGCATCTTGAAAGTAGTAAGACTCCGCGTTTAGCCTTCCCCCTTGTGAGAATTTAATCCTTAAAAAATCAGCCCATTCTCCCAGACCTATTAAGTTAGGAGTGCTACTCACACCGCGAAATTTTTTTACGACATGCCAAAATTCTGTCGTATTCTTTGTGTTCGATAATTTTTCTCTTAAATCGTTATAATAATTATTTTTTTTTACGGTAAGAATTTTTTTATATTTAACTTTTTCTTCTAAAAACAAATTCAGGGATACATCCGAAAAATTTTCAGCTTTTGCCTGCCTATATTTTTTGCGTAACGATCTTTTTAAGAATCGACATTCGTGATCATACCAAGGTTTATTTTTTGGCATCATTTTGCCAGTAGTCGAGTGTCTTACCATGCCCGAATCCCCAGCGGCAATTTTAATAGTATTTATTAACGTATTATACATAAAATTTGCATCATTGAAGTCAGACGAGGGAACCTGTTTTACCTGCATAGAATTTTTAAAATCATGTTTACGCTCTTCAGACCAAACATATTTGGGGCAGATTTTGTTGCTCGTCTTTAAGCGATTACCAGGAACAAAATCAGCATTTATTTTCACAGAGATCGGTAAGTGGTCAGAAGCTAATATTAAGTCGCAAACAGATAAATCCTCAAGGATATCTAACGATAAATAGTTCGACCACACTAAATCTACTATACTTTTACCATTTTCGTTAAAAAAGGTAAACTGACCTGGGTTATCGCTAATGCTACGACCATTTACGACATAAAAGATATTATCTTCCATTAGACGGACTAACCTTCTCCCACCTGAGTTAACGATTTCGTCATTTGAAATCCTGTTTGACGATAACCTCGAGTAATTAAAGTTCAAATTGTCTAGCGACTGATTTAAATTTCCCACCCTACAATTAAAATCACCTCCTATTAATACCGGGTAAGAGAAAAACAGTTCCGCCTCCCTTTCAAACAAAGCTGATAGTTCGGTTAGGCCATCGTCAACGCACTGTGGGCTCAAATAAACGCCCCCAACAATAATAATGGCATTCCTATAAAAGTAATTTCAATAAATATAAAAAATTTATTAATAGAGAGTGTTTTAAATTTTATGCCTTTTTTAGCTAGTAGGAGTAGACCTCCGGATGCCCGGCCCCGTGAGCTGTGTTTTTCAGCCTCTTTTTGGATACAGTCATACTCAGAAAAATTGTTAATATTTAATAACGGATTATGCTCCCATGTTTCACTTAAAAAAATTATTTCATTTGTTTTAATTTCCGATAACTCTGTACCATCAAGAGAAAAAAGGGTGGAGATGCCATGACAATTCCAAAATAAAATGTTGGTCGACTTACCTAAGTTGTTATTTTGAGTTCCTACCATACTAAGTTCAGGCATTAGTTCTGACACACTGCTACCGGCATTCGCCGCACTCCCCGCACTCCACTCCCACTATACACTTCCTACTCTGTCTCTCGATGTAAGGGCGGGCCCTTTAGATTTGCTGCGAGTAACTGTGCCCTCTTTAAGCCACCGACGTACATCACTTGTGCAATTCCCTTTCCTGGAGACTGCTCCCTTTTTAGACGATCCTGTACTATTTTGAGTTTTTACAGGTGAATTTTCTGTATCTGCGCTAAAATTCCCACTACCTTTGCTAAGAAAAAATTCCACGTGCGTTCCGTCTGTAGATTTTCTATGCTCAGGAGTTCGCCGCCCCTGCTCTCCATTACCAACTTCCTGCCTTCTCAGGTGGGCTTCGGCGCTTGAAGGAACCAGATTTTGTGACTCAGTAGAGGTATTCCCGTTAGTGACCGGCAACTGGTGCACCATGCTAGACTCTGTATTTTCGCCCTTTAAGTCCGATAAACAATAGTATTTTCCATTAACAACCAGTTTGTCATATTTCATTGTAGCATAATGGCCCTGCTTTCTGGCATCGAACATGTAACCTTTTAATTCACCGCGTATTTCCCTAATTTTCTTAGTGAAATCCTCTGACACAGCGATACCAGAATCTTTTAGTTTTTTACTTGCAGTCAAAATTGCCATTTTCGTTTTATAATTACTAAATTTAATAATAATAGGCCTGTTTTTACCACACCTACGCCCAAGTCTATGAGCCCTCTCTATATCATAGTTGGAAATGTTGACACCCAGTTCATTTTTAATAATATTAGACACTATTTCTTCGGATCTATCCCAATCTTCGTCCTTTCCCTCCTGCACATTATAGAAAATAAGATTATTTCGTCGCGAAAATTGCTCAAGTCGGTCCATTTTTACGTGAAGCAATCCATTCTCGCGTTCGGCAGTAACAATTTTTTCGCGTAAAACGCTTACTTCCTGCTGCAAACTCGAGTTAAACGCTATCACTTCTTTAATAGAATTTTTTAATTCCCCGATGTCGTTGCTAATAGTGTCCAGACCACGCATTTTCTCCCATAAATCTTCTAACGTGACGGGTCCTGGGTTAGTTTCAACACCACCGATTATTAAAATCACTAACAAAACAAGGCCATAAAAGAAGCAGTTTTCCAGAGACGGGCCAAAAAATTTAAGAAAACTAGAATAATTAAATATGAATAAACTAGGCCGACAATAGTGAACAGAAGCGGTATGCAGGCCTATACGCGCACGGTACACATTTATTTCGATCGGCATCGTAGCAATGCAAACGAAAGTACACAATACTGATAAGAGAGCGGTAGACAAAACACAACCTTTCACCGTGGCTTCTCAAACGCAACTCCCCGTAAATATATTAATGATTATAAATAACAATAGTGACAATTGAATAAAACAATAAATTAAATATGTCTTACTATAATTAAAAATAATGACAATAGTCTAAAATTTTGACAATTCAAATGAAATGATAATAACGTATTTAAGTTTACTTTATTAAAATTTGTATTAAACTGCACTAACTTCTACTTTAAAAAAAATATATTTAAGTTTTGGTAAGTTACTTTTTCCCTAAACTATAGTGTCGAAAACCGATTTTCGAATGATAGCAGATCCCTACGAATTTTCTCAACGATTCCACCTACCTAATCAAAATAGATTTTCTTAAAACAAATGAATGCCAGCTGACATGTTAAATTATTTGCACTCGATCTGCTAGTTCCAGGGATACAAAAAATTGTTCTGTTTCTTATCACATGGTCAGCCAATTAATATGACTGAAGCATTTAAAAACAGTAAAGATAGAGAGAGCTGCAAAAGACACTAATCAGAGTTATCTCCTCTGAAAGTAATGAATTTCATTATACAGCCAGACCCTGTGGTGAATGAATTGAAGGTGTCATTTGCAGGGTGGAAAGTAGATGCTTTTCGGAGGCATGGTGATAAGCATACTTTTCCACTCAGTGAGGAAGGCAATAGTAAACCACCTCACTCCTCGTTTTTACTTGGTAAAGCCTCTAGAGGTTCAAATCAGCCTTTCGGTTGATGACCTAAACACATTACGCTGTTTACAATCATGCCATAAAGCAAGTTCAGATCAAATTCCTCCGTTATTTATACTACAAGCAGAACCGTATCAACTCCTTTGCGATTCCATAATACTTTACTAGATACCTTTTAACTGCAAAGAATGGAAAATAAACGTCGATTAGCTTCACGAATATATTCGAAACAATTATTGTGTGGTTAAATAAATGATCCTTATACGCTTGGAAAACTTACTTTTCGGGTGACATGTTAAACTGTTTGCATTCGATCTGCTAGTTCCAGGGCTACAAAAAATAGTTCTGTTTCTTATCACATGGTTAGCCAATTATATGACTGAAGCATTTAAGAACAGAAGGGTAGAGGTGTAGAAGACATAGTGACACTAGATATAGTGTTATCTCCTCTGGGAGTAATGAATATCATTATGCAGCCGGAACCTGTGGTGAATGAAGTGAAGGTGTCATTTTCAGGGTGGAAAGTAGAAGCTCTTCGGACCGAGCATGCTGATAAGCGTACTTTCCAACTCAGTGAGGAAGGCAATGGTAAACCATTTCACCCCTCGTTTAGCTTAGTAAACTCTCCATAGGTTCAGAGCAGTCTTTCGGCTGATGACTTAAATAACAAAACAAATGATACAACTGAAGGAAGTTTAATCAAATTTTTAGAGGCATTTTTGAAAAAAAATGGATTTTTATATTTTCCCTGGAGTAAAGTACCTATTAATTTTTGGAATACATAGAGATTATCCCAAAAATACTGTCTTGCGTTGATTAAAGAAACTTAAGTTTTTAAATTACTGTCCAATCAAGCTGAGTAATTTTAGCTGTAGAATAAATAACACAATTTCTTATATCTAATAAATACAATTTTCTTTTGGCTTCAGATGGTCATGAACTAAAGAAGGAAGATTGGTTAAAATCCGGATAGAAAGTAAAAACAGATACGGTGGAGCGTCAGTTAGGCCTATCCATATTAATTGGGACCAAAGCGGTTCTGATAATCAAATAGTTCGGATAATCAGACACTTTCAATATTGTAATCTAATACACTGTCCTGTAACAGTTTTGTATAACCTACAAGTTTAATAGATTAATAAAGGCTAAAAAACTTTAGTTAAAAAAAAAACACTAATTTATTGTAAATTTAGAGTAATAAAGATTATAAAAACAAATGGAAATACACACAATTTCAAAACTTAATATATAGAAATAAACTACGGTAAAATTCTTTACGAAATATTTTTTTACGCACTTGTACACACTACACAAAAATTTTTAAAAAATTATGAATTTTCTTTTGAACTTAGACTGAACTTTTTGTAGCAGCAACATCTCTCATTTTTTTAGTAACAATGCTTCAGCAGCACTAAATTCAGACTGTTTTCGCACCATAATATTGGAGTTTCTATGGCAGAAGTGGCATCTGCTTGTGTAAGTATTTATTCCATCGATGGTAGTTCGGATAATTGACGGTTCGGATGACTGACGTTCAGACAATCGAAGCTCCTGTGTATTGTAATTTTATTTCAAGATATTCACATGAATATTATTTTTACTTAAAAGTAAAACAAACAATCATTTGAAATTTAATACTAGGCGTAAATTGCACTCAACTCACACAATTGGCAAGCATCCATGACGTAATTTTAAAAGTGAAATTTCTAGTTACTGAGTTGAAGACGTCCTCTATTTCCTAATTGTGTAACATATACAAATAAACGCACGCGATCCTGACCTGCGACCCACGCAGATACAATATATATATATATATATATATATATATATGCACTTATGTAAGTTACTTTTTAGTAATGTCTTACAGAGAATACTTATTGAGTTAATAAGGTACAGTATTAAAAGTTACATTATATCTTATATTGTCATTTGGAAATCGTTTATTTATAAACGTTATAGAATAATGTTTGATACTTTATTCTGTTTAATACTTTAACGTTTATGGTATAACGAGTAAATACGATAAATGTAACAAGTCAGTAACCTGATACATAAATTTCTTTAGGATGAATAAACAAATAAATAAAATCACTTTTAAGGTAATGCAGGACAAACATAATATTATTTTTTTGCAAACGTCACTTAAATTTTATTAAAAAACATACTTCTGATTTTTTTATTTCATTCTTGTGTTGTTAATTTGCAAAAAACGTTCAATAGAAGAAAGTATATGTTTTTAATACATAACTAGAAGTATTTAAAATATTTAAATTACATTTAAAATACCTATTTAATTTTCAATAATTATTTTATTGATTTGGTTGAATCGAAGCATTTTATTTTTATTATCTTATAACGGTGTTAAAAAAATAATTAGCTAAGCTCTGTACAGTACAAGCTCGCTAATCCGAACCTCTTTAAACCTCTTAAACCCTCCAGTAATCCGAACTGTCCAAAAACAATGTTTTTATGTAACAATGATGATTTCCTATGGTACAATTATTTTTTGAATGTCTTGATACGTTAATCAGACGATGAAATCGTAAATGTGACTGCAGAATGATGATGACGATGAAAAACTACCGGAAAATAAAATTAACCATGAAATGGCAGTTGCAAGTTTTAGTAAGTGTATAGAGTGGGCTAAGGAAACCGATAAGCCGTTTCAGAAAATATTATTGCTTATGCACCTTCAAGCGAAGCATTCGAAGAAAGTTTTGCTGCCAAGTAACAGAAAAAAATAGTGATTTCTTTTGTGAAAAAATAAAGGTAAGTGAAAAGAACGTATTTTATTATTGAATTAGGTTATTGCAACATAAACAACTATATATTTCAATTAACTTACTCTATGCGGTATTTACAAATTTTTTTACTGTTAATTTATTTCTTTTAATGTGACTTTTTGTCGAAAAACTAAGTAGGTCAGTTTATTGCATTATATCATTATCAAATTAGTTTATTCCAACATAAACAATTGTATTTTACTCATTTCAAACATATATATTTCGTCTTAAACAAAAATTCTCTAATCCGAACTTTTTGGTAATCCGAAAGTCGCGGTTTTTAATAGTTCGGATTAACGAGCTTGTACAGTATTAAATAAACTGGTTTATTGTACAAAAACATCTTTGTTTTTCAATGACCCAATATGGGAACATCTATCGCCAAATACATTAAAATATATTTAAAAAGTTTCTGTACTTGTTATTGAGGTTTCTTTTTACTCCTTATCTGTGTACGATGCAATCTGTTCAATTCAGAACAATAAGCAACCTCATAACCCAATGAGATGAGGATGATGAGTGTATGATGATGTATAAGGTGTGGTCTTGTACAGACCCAGGCCGACCATTCGTGAGAGAGTTTGGTTAATTGATCCCCAACCATCAAAGTACACCGGTAAGCATTGTCTAGTATTCAAATCCGTATAAAAGTAACTACCTTTACTAGGATTTGAACCAGGAACCTTCGTCTCCGAAAATCAGCTGTTGAACAGCTGACTCGCGGCGACGACTTCACCTCTAGACCAACTCGGTGCGTATGTTATTGAGTTGAATGAGCAAATATTAAATACAGAAATTTTTAATATACTTTAAATTTCCATTAATTTTTACTTTCTCTTGCCTATATGAATATATAGGAAGGAAAGTATTGTTTTCATGTCGATTTTTCGAAATCGAGTTTTCACCGGATCTATACGTTTTCAGACCCCCTGAACCCAAAAAACATGTTTTTAGCGATTGGTCTGTGTGTGTCTGTGTGTCTGTGTGTGTGTGAACAGAATATCTCAAGAACGGAACATCGTACGAACTTGAAACTTGAAACTTAAGTTACATTCTACTACCGGACCCGACACGAACATTTTTATCAAAATCGGTCAACCGGAAGTAGTAGTTTATTCGTATAATTTTTCACTTTTTTGCGATTTTCTCAAAAACTGGTCCTACGATTTTTTTAAAAATCGCCTGGTTTATTCACTTTTTTATTCTCTACAAGATAGGTTAGGCGCCATGTTTGCTGAAATTCTTGATGAGGCTGTTTTCGCGTAAAAAAAGTGTTTTTTTAAGATTGCGGCTTTAGTACGCATTTCAGCGCAAAAATGTATATAATAAAATTTGTAGAGAATTAAAAGTCCTACAACTTTTATTTCAAACATTTTTTTGTATAATGCTTAGTTTAGCGGTAATTAGCGATTTTCTGTTTTTTTCTCACGAAAACGTGTGAAAAATTGATTTTTTAAACATTTCAGCCTTTCTACTCATTTTACGACATAAGTGTATATAACAAAATTTATAGAAAATTAAAAGATCTACAACTTTTATTGTAAGCTTTTTTCTGTACATAGCCTAGTTTAGCGTGAAAGAGTGATTTTCCGTATTTTTAAGCCAAACTGAGGTTGATTTTCATTTTGCCTTTCACTCATAATTAAAATAAGGTTATGTTTTTTGAGGTTAGGTTTTTGTTTATTTCTAATGTTTTATTACTAATGTTAGGTTATATTGTATAAATTATTTGCATTGGCAAGAGAAAGTTGTGTGAGTGTTTCACACCAGATTTTTTTTAGTACCTTTTGGTCTTAGATATACCTATACAACTCTGGGGGTAAAACAAGTCATAGTAGTACTGAAATAATTCAAATTTTTCAATCAATAATACTTAAAAACATTAGAGTTTCGCCTTATTATATACCTAACACCGTAATACAATGAGATAATAACACTCCCACATTACTAGAAGAAACATAGAAATTCTGTAACAATTATCAAACACGACTTGAAAATCATCAGAAGCCATCAATCTCCTGGACAACAGTGAGACACATAGAAGAGTGGACAGACAACATCCTACAGATTTATCTTAATACTTCTACGTCAAGTGCAAAACAAGTTTGTGGTTAATAGAGTGATACCAGAGAGTATTACTCACTTATGACTCATGCTCACAATCCATCCACTCGTTGTAGATGAGTACATCGTAGATGTACAGGAAAACGTACATTAAAGCTGTCATTCTGAAATAATCGATTTTACAGCGTTTCCTTTTAGAAAATCTTAAATTTCCGCAAAATTAAGCGGCGGGAGGATTTAAAAACATTATAATAGAGCCATCGAAGTTGCTGTTATATTAATTTTTACTTTCTCTTGCTGTATGAATATATAGGAAGGAAAGTATTGTTTTCATGTCGTTTTTTCACCGGATCTACAAGTTTTCAGACCCCCTGAACCCAAAAAACATGGTTTTAGCGATTGGACTGTGTGTGTGTGTGTGTGTGTGTGTGTGTGTGCGTGTGTGTGCGTGCGCGCGCGCGCGTGTGTAAACAAAATATCTCACAAACGGAACATCGTAGGAAAATGAAACTTGAAACTTAAGTTAGGTACCTCTAGAGAACCCAACACAAACATTTTCATCAAAATCGGCCAACCGGAAGTAGTAGTTTATTCGTGTCATTTTTAACTTATTGCGATTTTCTCAAAAACGGCTGCTACGATTTTTAAAAAAATCGCCTTATTTACTTAATTTTTTATGTTCTACATGATATGGTAGGCGCCATGACTGCTGAAATTATTGGAAAGGCTGTTCTCTCGTAGAAAAAAAGTTTCTTTTAAAGATTGCGGCCTTAATATGCATTTTAGGGCAAAAGTTTATATAAACAAAGTTGTAGAAAATTTAAAAATATATAACTTTTATTTAAAACGTTTCTTTGTATAACGCTTAGTTTAGCGGTAATTTGCAATTTTCTGATATTATGAAAATCTGTAAAAAATTGATTTTTTAAGAGTTTGGCCTTAGTATGCATTTTACGAAAATAGTCTAATTAAAAAATTTGTAGAAAATTAAAAGATCTACATTTTTTGTTGTTGGCATTTTTCTCTACAGATCCTAGTTTAGCGTGAGTGAGTGATTTTCCGTATTATTAAGCCAAACTAAGGCTGATTTTCATTTTGCATCATTCATTCATGATTAAAATAAGGTGATGTTTTGTGAGGTTATTTTTTTGTTTTTTTCTAATATTATTACTAATATAAGGTTATATTGTTCATTATTTGCATTGGCAAGAGAAAGTCGTATAGTGTTCACACCAGATTTTTTATTTTTTTATTTGCGTCGTTGGTTTCGTTTTTACGATTATAGACAACAGTTCTATGTCATATCTCACTGCTAGTAGAGAAAGAATTTCCCAAGAAGACATACCTACTGTGATTCCAACCGAGTATTAAATAATAAGGATTATAAGGCATAAGTACTACTATATATTTAAACTGGGCCATCATGATTCGAACCGGTTTAATTCACGCAATAACTAACAATCAACAGAGTGCGTAAAAGTGAGGTTATTTATTGTACAATAAACAATAATAATGAAAAAAAAAACAGACACAATAATAAGTATTAGAAGAATGTCATGGCCACAGGAGCAAGAGGTTTGCGATTAAGATTCCGCCCTTTAACCTATCTGTTTATTACAACCAACAAACTTAAGGTACCTACTAAAGAAAGACTTATCAATCACTTGGCCACCCGCTATCATACACACCTAGATCGCTTCAAGGGCGTTTCTTTTTACTCAATCAGTTGTACTTTATTTCTGTATTACGAAATCGAAAAAAAAACAACAATCGCGTGTACAAAAGAAATACCAAGTCATTTTAATAGTACGTTAGATACGGAATAGTTTAAAAAGCTTAAATTTTTTGTACCTGTAAAAATTCAAAGAGAGATAAATTTTATTATCTTTATGATTAAATGGAAAAACTTTCACTGAATAATTGAGTGACTATCCCTAATTCTCTAACTTCCCGATCACCTAAAGACTTGAATTTCGGCACAATTGTTCATTAGAAATAAAAAAACAAAAATCTGGTGTGAAACACTCACACAACTTTCTTTTGCCAATGCAAGTATTAAACAATATAACCTAACATTAGTAATGAAATATTAGAAATAAACAAAAAACTAACCTCAATAAACATAACCTAATTTTAATCATGAGTGAAAGACGCAAAATAAAAATCAACCTCAGTTTGGCTTAAAAATGCGGAAAATCACTCTTTCACGCTAAATTAGGCTCTGTAGAGAAAAATTCTCAAAATAAAAGTTGTAGATCTTTTAATTTCCTATAAATTTGATTATACTTTTTGACGTAAAATGTAAAATAAGGCTGAAATCTTTAATAAATCAATTTTTTACACGTTTTCATGAGAAAAAAACAGAATCGCTAATTATTGCTAAACTAAGCGTTAGCTATACAAAAAATGTTTGAAATAAAAGTTGTAGGATTTTAAATTCTCTACAAGTTTTTTTATATAAATTTTGCGCTTAAATGCATATTAAAGTCGCAATGTTAAAAAACAACATATTTACGAGAAAACAGCCTCACCAAGAATTTCAGAAAACATGGCGCCTATCCTATCTTGCAGAGCATAAAAAATTTAGTTAACCAGGCGATTTAAAAAAAAATCGTAGGAGCCGTTTTTGAGAAAATCGCAAAAAAGTGAAAAATTACTCGAATAAACTACTACTTCCGGTTGACCGATTTTGATGAAATTTTCGAGTCGGGTCCGGTAGTGGTATCTAACTTAAGTTTTAAGTTTCAAGTTTGTACGATGTTCCGTTCGTCAGATATTCTGTTCACACACACAAACCAATCGCTAAAAACATGTTTTTTGGGTCAGGGGGTCTGAAAACGTGTAGATCCGGTGCAAACTCGATTTCGAAAAATCGACATGGAAACAATAATTTCCTTCCTATGTATTCATATAAGCAAGAGAAAGTAAAAACTGAAGCATTAACATTGATCCACTAACGCCTACGGGGTAGAACGGGTGTAACTACCTTAAATAAGTATGTACATATGATTTCTGTACATTCCCAAAAATTTTTATATTTGTTTGTTAAAGACAAATTTTTCCTAGTTACATTGATTTCTCAAAAACATTTTTTATGTAGTACTTAGACCCAAACGCAGCTTACAAGTTAAATTTCAGGTTTTTAGTTGTTGTGATTCTTTTCAGGTTTCTAGGCCTGATTACAACTTTTCAAAACTTGGCTTTATTAAAGTCAAATGGCGTTAAAGTAAAATCTAGAAAAAATAAAATATCGAGTGAAATCGTGAAAATGAACAAACAAGTTCATTTAATGCACTCTTGTGAGGCTAGAATTGCGCACGCGTTATATGCTGAAATCTTTACTGACTTCATCATTAATTCTTTAACTTCCCAATAAAATAAGAAAATGAAATTCAACATGTGTGTTCCTTAGATGGTATATATTTAATTCAACCACATGCACTCAAGGGGTTAGAGTGAGGTAACTACCCTAAATCAATACATTTTAATTCTATACCTTCCTAAAGATTTACAGTTTTGAAAATCGGCATGTATATCTACATGAATTTAGAAAACGTGGAGTATGGAGTGAAATTGGGACGAGTGAAAATCAATAAGCTATAATTATAGTTTATTTGATACACTCCTCTGAGGCTAGCAATAAGCCCGCGCGAATTGCGGGCACAATTGTTAGTTTTTAATAAACAGAAATCCGTAGGGTAACAAAGGATACCAAAACATTAATCAGATTACAGTTTTATCAAGAAACATGTGAAGATTTTGTTAACCATAAAAGTATTTAGAAACAAAATTGTTTAACCTAACAAAGTTATTTAGTAATCCGTACATCAACATTGGTTTATTTTGTTTGAATTAAGGGGATTTTAGTTTCGACCAACTGGGATCATGTTAATACAACTATTTCTCCTCTTTTCTTTCACCCTTTTCCTAAAATTCCATTTTCTCAGAATGAGTTTTTCTTTTCTTTCAACCATTTACTTCTTATTGTTTTTTTCCAATCATGTTTTCCTGAAACTTTTGAATTTCTTGACTTACTCTCTTTGTTTATTTCTATCGTTTATTATTTCGTGTTCAATTTGAATTTTCTCAAATCGTTCTTGCATGTATTATTTTTATTATTCCTTTTCGTTTTTGTTTACCGACATTTTTCTTTATCTGTTTTCTATCTCAAAAAAAACCGTGCATCATTTTCTAAATCTATATCCAATTATTCTCTCTAGATATTTATGAAATGCAATCCATTGTTTTCTGCTCTCAGTAATCTAACGGCTACTGATTTAGTCTTTGTTAAATCTCAAAAAATAATCTCCATTTCCGCTAATGGTCGGACCTAAGATTACTACCTATTGAAATCATAAAATCAAAGCTAGGTTACTTCCAAATAAAATAAATTATCCTAACGGTAGGGGCTTCTAATTTTGCAGATTTAAAATGTATTTATTTCGAATTTGTATCTTGCCCCAAACACATCAAAAATCCCCAAAGTAACACTCAAAAAACGCCAAACCAATTTTAATAAGGGTCATACCAAATTATTCGTTGAACCTTTAGGAAGTTTTTCTAATAAAAATGTATTTCAATAACTTTAAAAAATTCCTGAGAAAGATGACAAACTAAAATTTTGACATAAATTGATTCTGTCATTGCACAAATTTAGCCTTTCAAATTCAGTTGCGAATTTTCCAAATCCAGATCATTTACCGTTTTAGTTGGACTTAAATCCGTAAGAAAATTTAATAAAAATGGGATTTTGCGGGTACTGTATTTTGCACTTGTGGAGTCTCGTCTGTCCTACAGTTTAGTAGAGGTGGAACATATTATTCTTCCATTGAGCCTTTAGTAACACTCAAAAATATTTTATTTCAAATCGGCCTCGTAGAGCACCTCCTTTCCAATTTTCGGGAAATTGAATTTGCTGCCATTAAGGTATCTTTATGTGTATAAGGTTTTGATTGCTTTTTCAGCTGAAATGGAAATTCTACACCTTATGATATTAGACAATAAACACTCGATATAAATTAAATGGTAATAAATTTATAGAGAAAATAAAGGTATACTACAAAAATAACTTATATCTCTTGCACCAAAGCTACCCTCTTTCACTTTATTTATTTTTATTTACAACTGTGCGGTTTTGCACAACCAGCAAATATGCACATAATACGAGTCTCGTATATGTAGGCCTATATTTTAAAATGACGTTACAAGTTAAAGGAGGGCACCACTCATTAATAGGACTCCCGCAGTTAATTGCTACAGTTAGCCTTTTTACAATTTAATCATTAAGATAATTTAATTTATAATAGTAAGTTAAATTATTTTGTATGTTTTTATTAAACTTTATTAAATTGAACTGTAATGAATGAAGTTAACAGTCTCTGCTCCACCTCCTGTTGAGCCGACGATATGGATTGTTTGGTAAATGTGGAGAACTTAGTTCACGAATCAATGGCTTGGAGTTATTAAGTAATTTTAATCAAAAGCGTTGATATATTTCTTGTATCGTGTCATTAATAAATGGGATTTTTAGGTCCGAGTGATGTGTGTGATTTGACACAAAAAAATGGAACGTTAACTAGCGTACGAAGCAATTTTGATTGAAACCGTTGAAGTTTAGCAATGACTGATGGTTTTGGTGAACCACAGCTCTGACCACCGTACATCGACAGTGGCTTAAGTAAAGTCTCAGTAACAGCAATTTTAGAGGAATCGGTAATTTTGATCGACGAGATAGAAGGTTGTATAGCTCTTTTCGCCTACCATCTAATGCTTTACGTTTTGGTTACATGTTCATTCCATGTAAGGCGTCTGTCATTATGTAGACCGAGGTACCGAATTTCGTTGACTTGAGGTAGAGGAAAGTTATACAAGAAAACTCTCGGACAGGTCTGCCGTCAAAAGGTAAAGGTAACGTGTTTTGTTTTGTCCGAATTAATTTTGATTCTCCATTGTGTAAACTACAATTATAATTTAAACAAATGATTTTGTAAATTTATTGAAACATTGTCGACCGTTTTATCCGAGGAAAGTATAACTGTGTCATCGGCAAAAGAAGCACTGAGTGTGTGCGGATCAGTTGGAATATCGGCAGTGTAAATGTTAAATAATAATGGGAAAAGTATAGAACCTTGTGAGACTCCGGCCTTAAGCTACACTTAATTAATAAGTTATCAAAAAAAGTAAAATGTTCCCCTAATTTAAAATGATTTTGAAAAGTAACTTTTTTTTTGATTATTTTCCATTCAAAAGTACAATATTTATTTTAAAGTAATATTTTAATGGGTTACTCTTCTTATAAAAACTAATGAAGTAGTCAGTTATGCTTTTGGTATTAATGAATTTTGTTTGTATCTTATATCAACGTTTAGCCTTATTTCACTGAGTTATGCCTTTTTCATATTTTTTAAAAGTCAGTTAATGTTAAACCTAATAAGTGTTAAATATTGGTAAACCCTAATATGGTTTCGTAACTTCGAATTATCTAATTTGTCACAATTATTACATAAAAATCAATTTTCCAGTGTAAGTTTATTTTAGTTATTATTATATTTGAGTATGTTGCATCAATTTATTTTAGCTTTGAAAATATTAAGTACGGTAATGTTTGTGTTGATTGTTTATACATATTTTTTTAAATTTATTTATTTAACGTCGCATTAACTAAAACGGTCATTAGCGACGACGTTGGGGTGTAAATATTGTACAATGGAGGATGAAATGGTTTTTTGTAACGTATGAAAATGTGCTGTGCCTGAGAGGGATTCGAACCCAGGACCGCATGGTGAAAGGCGAGCACGTTACCATTGTTTATATAGTTGAGATTGTTTATATTGTATTATATATACATTACTATTTCTTTCTTACCGTGGCAATCCAATTTTTGATTCTGTATTTATATTATCATTGTATAAAATTGGAACGTTTGTGAATTCACGGAAATCTCAAAGACCACTAGACCAATCATCTTCAAATCTTGACTTAGATTTTACTTCGGAGTTTTACAGGTTATGTAAACTTAGTGTGGATCTAGCGGGCTTAGCTCCTTGGTTAGACGAGAAGTTAGAGCAAAGCAGGCCTTGACCGGGTATAAAAATAAAATAAATAAACAAACTAGCATGGTATATAAACAATTATTACACTAATCAATAAGAAAACTATATTAATCGTAACTTTTACATACAACATAATTTTAGTTGCAATAAAGAAAAAAACGATTAGTAGTTTTGTAATAACCAAAGAACGAGAAGAAAAAACAATGCAAAGGAAATACTATCCAAGGTTAATGTTAAGTTAAATTTGATGATAATTCATTACATACTATAATGGGTGAAATGTAAATATTATTTGGGTTATGCAAGTTATTTCAGATGAATAAAAATCGTTGAATAATTTTAAGATTATCGTGAAGCCAATAACCTTGTAAGTAGGGTTATAATAATTGATATTAATATTTAAAAAAATAAATAAAAAATGTACAAGTACACTGTGTTTAATGTAACATAAATTTCGTCAATAAAAATATATAGTATTAAAAAAACAATCAAATTTTTTCAAGGAGAATTAAAGGAGTAATGTTACAGAATAGCGAGGGAAGTTTAATGATTAACTTGACCAAATATTGTAAAAATACGTGCTTTTATCGAAGGTTGTTCTTTCCTCATAATGTAGTCTAATATTTGCGATTAAATTACCCACGAAATTTTATGTAATATTTTTTTTTGAAAATACTTGTACTGCTTAGGCAATTTTTGTTTCAGTTGATTTATTAAAATATTAACATCAGAGTGGTGCGTTAAATAAACTGGCTTCCTCGGTTTCACTGTGTTCTTTTCTTTTTTTGTATAAATTATTGCTACTGTGACATAAGCCGGTCGAAAAAACGAAAAAATATATTTATTTAAAAAAATTTCAGCCTAAGTATGCATTTTACGACAAAAGTGTATAGGCTATAATCAAATTTATAGGAAATTAAAAGGTCTACAACTTTTATTTAGAGCATTTTTCTCTATAGAGCCTAGTTTAGCGTGAAAGAGTGATTTTCCGTATTTTTAAGCCAAACTGAGGTTGATTTTCATTTTGCGTCCTTCACTCATGATTAAAATTAGGTTTATTTATATTGAGGGTAGTTGTTTTGTTTATTTCTAATGTTTTATTACTAATGTTACGTTATATTGTTAATTATTTTCACTGGCAAGAGAAAGTTGTGCGAGTGTTTCACACCAGATTTTTTTTTAGATAAGATTCCTTTAAGTCTTGGTTTTAGAAAATATTATACCAAATTTAGTCTGTTAACAGGATAGTAAACAGGATAGGTTAGCGTAAGTTTTGTTTTTATAAATAACAATAAATTTAAATGATTAATTTCTAAATTAATATTTATTATAAATTTAAAAAGGATTTTCTATTATTTAAAAATAACAAGATCCTGAAAGAACCCGGAATAAACGCTCCAATACTATACTTTTGTTGCTAACTGCTATTTAGAACACGTTAACCACTAGCAAGATGTACCATTGCAACAGTACGTAACAAATTGGGCAAACAGAAAAATGCGTGCTTCTTTGGACTTGTAGCCATTGCAGCATACCAGGGAATGAAGCCGTGGAGTAAGTTACCAGAAAAGCACGTGTAGAAGAGGAGATAAGTGTAATTCCCGTATGACTGCAAGATATTAAAAATCACATATCCGCTCTTGTGAAAATAGGGTGGAGAGTTCGATGAATCGATGAAGAATATTGACGATTAAGTTGAATAAAATAATATGATGTAAAGAAAGGAAAAATTAAAGAAGATTTGTGATAAACAAAAGAAGGTGATAAAATGAAGGGGATTATTTTATCGTATTTGAACGGAATGTGTTTATCTGCTTTTTGTTTAATTCTTTACCTTATGTCTCATTAACAGCTAAGTCATTAGCGAATATTTTGGATTAAGAAACGGTGGAATTGAACCTCTAAGGACATTCTGCTTTACAATGTAGCAGGCCAACCACTGTGCCATGGAGGCGGTCATTGTGCTATCTATTGTTTTAGTTGTAAATATTTTATTTATTAATTTTATTGTTTATTAGTCACACATACGGCAGTCCCTTTACTCCAGAAGCATGTAGTTTTATAATGTTTGATGAAATTCCTTTAAGAACTCAAAAATATATTTTGGTTTTGAATTGTCAAGGCTATCCCTCAAATACCGTCCTCATAGGATTGGTTCTTGTCATGTATGTTCTTTATGTAATTTGAGGGAAGAGGAGGATATAGAGCATTTCCTGGGAAAGTGTAAAATCCTGGCGTGTTATAGGGAGAGGTGGTTCGTTAAGGCTATGCTGGAAGAGGATGAAGTGGTACAAATTTTGAATGGACAAATTTGGGGAAATTTAGTTTCGTTTGTAAGGGTAGCCTTGCGATACCGAAATTATTTAATTAGCGAGTTTAATTATTGATTGTTTCTTTTGCTAACCTGACAGAAGACCTGGAGGCCATGTTATTGTGTGATAGATTTATTAATCGAGTGGTTGACATTATTTTGTATTTGTATTTTTTTAAATTGTAAATAAACACACTATTATTATTATTATTATTATTATTATTAACTGTCAAGGGTTCTATAAACCCTTCATAGTTATAGTTGTTAAGTCTATATTTAAATTAATGAAACCTTAATGGATATATTTTTCTGAATAAATTTTGACACCGGTTTTTCCGGTCGCCGTAAATTTCTATATTGAGAGTTTTATCTGACGTTTAACAAGGAACAATGACCATTAGTCAATACCAGAAAAACAAAACACTGCACATACTAATACTAGTGAGTTTTGAATCAATATTTAAAGTTTTCAAATGGATGTACAATGACTTTTATAAAACTGTAGTTTCAGCCAACGGAATTAGCAAAGTTAAGACTTATTTAGACGTAAAAAATTAGTTTGGTTTTGACAGTTAGCTACTTATGCGGAGAGACAGTGACAAGTAGTTACTAAGGTCCTTAACCCCGAACGTTAGAAATATCCTAAAATTTATTACAGTATATTCGTCAAATCTTTTAGTATAACCTATAGACGTGTCTAAATTGATGATACTTTCAACACGAATGATTAAGTACTGATAAATGAATTGAAATATAACGAATATACGTCTGGAATCGTACGGTTAAAAGTACTTAGTCCAGGAATTTGTACAATATTAATTTTTATTAATAAATAAAGTTTTAACTGAACTTTACCATGCATCCGTAAAAAACCAATTATTGAATTGTCATAGCTCAACTAGAAAGTAAATACTTGGACATAAAGGGATTTAATAAATTTTTTCACATTCTTTTATTATTAGAAAATTGTACATAATTTATATCTAACACTACTTTTCCATGTGTCCATAATGCAAATTAAGAAATGTCATGTATTGGAACTGATATTTATATATCCCCTTTGTACGATTCGGGCCCTTTCGAATTGAATCACTGCTGGCGATTACCTTGATGGCATTATCATTTACTAACTTCTGGTTAACAAAGTATTCCTTCACATGAGAAAATAAATCAAAGGAATTCAACTTTCATCAACTAATTATGACATTCTTTTTCAAAAAAAACCATTTACTTCTTTTGCATAACACTGTAAATTGTCAATGGCTTTTCCTATAGATTTCCTACCTGAAGAATCTTGTAAAATTCTAAAAAAATCAGGTTCTTTATTCTTTGGTTTGATTATAATTAGTAAGTCACCGGACAGAGAGAACTTTTTGGTGATTGCTACAGAATAGAATCGTCTCCCACAATAAAAAAATGTCTCGTCATTTCACATCGATCTCCTGGATTCATCTTTGGTACAAAATAACACACACAGACAAACAGAACATTTCAAAACATATTATTGCTTTTAGCTTGTTCAGGAATATAATTCGAGAAAATTATCATTTGCACTAAAAAATCTTTTACGGTACTCTTATTTCTAACAGCCAGCTACTTAGGTTTTTGATACATAGAAAAAATATTTTTATCTGTAATTCGTTATTTGGAACTACAAGGAATATACAGGTAATTCACGAAGAAACGGAAATACTTCACTGGAAGAATCTACATCGAAAATAAAAATCATATTGTCATAGGTCCGGAAATGCTTTGTTAGCGTGTTACGTCTAGCGAAAGATATTGCCCGGATTTTGGCTCATCGCATGAAATAAGATCGTAGTGACATTTTTAAAGCATTAATTAAGTCAAAAATAATAGTTTCTTATGGTTTCTAACCTGAGAAAGTGAATATAACATGTCCCTGTACTATATCTTTAGTAGTTTTGAGAAATCTGTGTAAAACGGAAATAAATAGGGGTAAAAATCCCTGTTTTTTTAAATATTTATCGTTCAATAACTTATTAAAGGAGCAATAATCACCTAATAATTTTAAGCAATCACCAAATATTACAACTTAACTGGAAATAGTGCGATTAAATACTTGGAAGAAGGAAGCTACACCCAGTGAGTGGTACGCCTCTTCTTACAGCTGATTAGAAATATAATCGTTAATTTAAAATAACTGTGTTAATAATACAAAAAAAAAAAATTGGGAATAATTTACTAATTTTAAATTTACTAATGTGAACAAAGTTCATATTGATTTCATTTAAAAATTTGGAAATATAAATATTGATGATATTAAACAAAAATTATAAAAATATCAGTCCAGAAGATTTCTGTTTAAGAAGTTAAAGAACTTTTGGCTAACATTCTTTTATGAATCTAAGTTGTTTATAATGTTACAAAATATCTGCTTAATATGATAGTTAAATCAGCAATTTGGATATAAGCATATTACTTAAATAAATTTCATTCTACAGGAGTTACTATTCAATTACAAAAATAAAAAAATAATTTATAATACGGATTTCTTCATCATAGATTTTGATAAATAACCTGATAATAATATAACTTTTAGTTACATAATAAAAACAGGTAATCCAACCAACCAACCAGTTTTAGTTTTAATTTGCTAGAAAGAAAGGAAGGCAGAAAGAGAGTGTTAGTGCTTCAGTAACGTAAGACACAAGTACATCAAGCCTGATGTTTGCATTTATATTAGGTGAACAGCTTCTTTAATAAAATCAGTAGTTAATCAACCGCCGTCGGCTCTAATTAAAATAATAATTATTCCATTAAAAAAAATAGAAAAAATACACGGTCAATCGATTTAATTTTTTCTTTATAATATTAACAATATTTCATAATATTTTTGTTTACTAAATCATTTGAAACATGTTTGGAAGGTAACGATAGATAATCTCAAGTGTGTTTCTTTGTGCCTTATGTGTTTTTGTTAATCATTTTATAAAAAAAAATAAATAAATAAGACAGATAAAAAAAGCTCTTTCTCATAATTTGTTAATATTTGATAAAAATTTATTTTTTAGTAGTTTACACGTAGTTACCCACCAGGTTGGTCTAGTGGTAAAGTCGTCGTAAAGAGTCAGCTGTTTGACAGCTGATGAACGGAGACGAAGGTTCCGCAGTTCAAAACCTAATAACGATAACCGAAGTTACTTTTAAATGGATTTGAATACTAAACAGTGGTTACCGGGGTACTTCGATGGTTAGAGTTTCTACCGAATTAGCCATACTTCTCAGGAATGGTCGGCCTGAGTCTGTACAAGACTACTCCACATTTACATCATACATATAATCCTCGATTCATTGGGACATCGGGTTGCTCGTTGTTCTACATTAAACAGGTTGCATCCGTTTAATACGCTCACGGCTAAAACGATTTTCTGTTTAAAACGCGGTTTACTTGAAGTCCCTTGATTAATAAGGTAAAACACGTGTATATATTTCCGCTTAATACGCATTCAAACCCGCCTAATACACGCTCAAAATTGATGACTATTGTAAAAATAAGAAATGGAAATTTCGTTATTAGTTACAGTATTATGTACGTATTAGTTGTGTTATTTCTATGTTTTTTTAAAAATTAAAACGACGATATATATATATATTTATAATTATAATAATTTCTTTAAAATGCATTTCTTGTTATTTCTTTGTTTTTTTTAAAAATTAAAACGACGATATGTATATAATTATAATAAATTTTTTAAAATGTAGTCTGTTAAGATTGTCTTAGCCGCTTCTCGGCTAAGACGATTTTCCGCCTATGCTGCTAATTTGTGTCGAACCCATGAAAATCGTATTAAGCGGATTACACTGTTATTATATAAATGTAGAACAAAAGTTTACACTTCTCATCTTATGAGATTTTTAAAGTATTAAACCCCAATTACATAAATGAAAACTTAAATTTTCATTCAAAAAATTACAGGTTATAAAAGTTATTATTAATATAACCTGGACACTCGATGGGTTTTGTTTACGTATAGTTGTCAGCTGGCCACCATTAAAAGTCATTCGCTAAACCGATGTTACTTAAACAGTTCAAAACAACTTTTCTTTAGCTGACTGAATTTGCTGGCACGCACGCCTACAAGTTAACTCTGAAATGTCTTTGTATTTGTTTTCATTGTATGAACTATGTACCATATGAAGCTTTGGTCACGTGAATTATAAACGTGATTTAATATAACTGGTATGGGAAGTTATTTTTAAAAAATACCGGTATTTATTAACAAACTCTTCTAAATATAAATTTTATAAATTCAAGGTTACAGTTACAACTATTCGGTAGAAGTAGTTACTTACTGGTAAATTCACTACAAGTAATAATATATTATACATTTTAACAATATATGAACTGATTTTTAACCACACAAATTTTTAACAATAATTGTTAAATTATCTAATTTAACAAGACAAAAATTTGACAGATTCTTGAAAAACATTGCGTTATTTTTGCATAAATTCACCCACTTCTGACATTCGGTACACAGTAATTCTAATTGTCAGAACAGAAATTGCCGCACCTAGAGAACCTAGGAAAAATATAACCTTGAAATATTTTAAACCCTGTAATTTAGTGAACTAAACCACAAAATTTTTTAGGGCTAGTTTAAGCTTACGGGCAAATGTAGCCTAATTCAAATATATTAGTACATGGTTAATCAATTCACTTTCTATAAAGGGCTAGTTTAGGCATATGGGAAAATGTAATTCAAATTATTGGTACATGGCTATCATGGCTAATCATTTTCTATGAAGGGATAGTAGTTTAGATCTATGGGAAAATGTAATTCAAATTTTTTGATACACTAGCTAAAGTACTCGTTTTCCGAACGGTTTCCTTGGTGCCGTACACGGTCGGTTGGGGTACCGAGTCGATCCCTGTCAGGTCGATATTATTTAACTACTCATCGTTATCTACCTCATTTCAACGTCAGCATTATTATTTATGAAAAAAAAAATAGTTGAACGTAAAATAAAAGCGAGATCTTGGTATTTTTAAATTAAGATATGCAGCGCTTTATTATTTTTATAATAAATGAAAGGCGAATCGCAATAGCAACACTACGATGCTACACAAATAACTGAATATGCTGTTAACAAACGAATATTAACCAACTAAATATATAACTAACGAACTATTAAGAATACTGATTTATTTTTGACAATGTGACCGAGAATGGGTGTATAGGGTACTGGTGGAATGGGTAGGTAGGTAACTGACTAAATGAATACGGGTTTCAACGGCGCGTAGACCTTTGTTTATTGTTCTATTTATTTTGTATGTAAATATTCTTCTAAAAATATTGGTTTATTTTTTTTTAAATTGGTAATATCTCCGTTATTATGCATGAAAATGAAAAACTTTACTTTATCAAACTTATTCGTCTTTAAACGTTTCGTAGTTTTGATTATATAACATTTTTTGATACATTGACTTTTAACGGAGATATTCGTAGGTTTTGTTTACCCCTCCCTCTGAACTCCCCCTACCCATTGTGATATTAGAAAATGTATAGCCTTTTTTCATTTTGATTATGTCCAGAAATTCCGATTATGAATTCAAAATTCAGATTATGTCCTAGATACCGAAATTCATTGAATTTGGTTCAGCGGTTCTTGTGGGATTCCGTAACATACAAACAGTCAAACAAGACAAAAATTCAGCTGAACTTTTTTCCGGTGTTTACGTGGTACATCTGGCGTAGAAACAAAATTTGGGGCATTTTGAAAAATTGTACAGACAAACTTACAATTATATTTATATCGATGGTTAATCAATTCATTTTCTATGAAGGGATAGATTAGGCATATGGGCAAATTTAGTTCAAATTGATGGTACATAGTAGCTAATCCAATAATTCTTAGTTTATACTTCTTATTCATCCTGTAAAACTTTCGAAGTTTTTTTATTCCTACACGATTATTATTCATGGCAATGTCATGGTTACATGAATAACACATAGATACCGGACGCAGACTTAGGTAAATACCTAGGTGTACATTGACAAACGCCTGAATTGTAAAACACATACAGCCTACAGAACAAAAGGAAACAACTTAACACAAAATTAAAACAGTTTTATAGGATTCTAGATAAAAGGTCAATACTTACTCTGAAAAATCTATAAATTGAAATCGCTTCCAATGCATTTTAAATGGGAATTCTATTAACTCCTAAATACAGAGTTCTACGAACGGATTTTTACCATTTTTACATGAGTTTAAAAAGTATTCTTTCCTGATTTGCCCAAAAGTTCTAAACTTAAAATTCATGCTAATATGAGCTTTATTTTACGAAATGAAAAAGAGAAAATTTCGTAAAACGTAGCGGTAATACAGCGTAATGATGCGTAATAATGCGGTTTCCCACATTTACCCCTCATAGTTATTTTCCATAAGCATACAGAAAAGGGTGTCATTTCACAACACACCCAGTCGGTAATAGACATTGCGATACGTCGTTTCATTTAAAGTTTCAGCTGTTTAAAAATGATCTTTCCAGGACGAAACTATCGTATACTACTTTATAGGCCTATAAGTCATCAGCCGAAAGGCTGGTTTAAACCTGTAGAGGTTTTACTAACTAAAACGAGGAGTGAGGTCGTTTACAATTGCCTTCCTCACTGGATGGAAAAGTACGCTTGTCAGCATGCCGGGCCCTCTGAAAAGCACATATTTTGCACTCTGCAAATGATATATTCACTTCATTCACTACAGGGTCTGGCTGAATAATGAAATTCATTACTTTCAGAGGAGATAACTCCGAGTTGTGTCTCTTACACCTCTACCTCTTCTGTTCTTAAATATTTCAGTCATATAATTGATTGACTATGTGATAAGAAACAGAACTTTTTTTGTAGCCCTGGAATCAGCAGATCGAGTGCAAATAATTTAACACTCCACTGTTTGTTATGGGCAGAAGAACGTCTATTACACAGAGATTTACACATTCCTACAATTCAAAAATAAAATCAACACATTCAGTACAGAAATTTTAAGATTTAAGAACTTATTTTAAGATAACAAAACAACATACGAAATAAGTCTACGAAGTTTCTCCCTTGGGGGATTTTATTCGGAAAACATACTATTATATTTTGAATACAATTTTCAATAAACAATGTGGTTGTACCCCATCACTAGTTATATTTTATTTTAATAATTTTAAATTCATTACATTTTTTATGAAGCTACAATAAAAAAATATTTTTTATGGAATTTAATGATTTCTAAGATAAAATCTCCCTTAAACATTCCGTTCAAAGATAGAAAAAAATAATATTATAATTTGTTGTTATTCATTAATTACGTAGCGTATTGTTCGATAACTTTAGTGTATAAATAATACACGTAAAACAAACACGTACACAAGGTATAATAAAATATTTTCCAACGTTAATTATAATTTTGAAATTAAGTAATCATTAACCTCATTACAAGATTTATAGATTGCGTAAGAAACATTTTTACACTAGTGATAAAAGTAATACATCAATGATAAAAGTATTTTTTCCACCTTTCGAGACAATATTGACAATAAAAGTAAAAAATAACTCGTTAAATATGATGAAATATTTAACTAAAAGAAAATAAATGTATAATTTTTTGAGTTTGATTTAGTATGTTTACACTATTTGTATTACAAAAACAAACTAACATAAATAATAATCTTAATAAGAACAAACAAACAAATTTAGTTCGGTGAAAACTAAACGAATTTTTAACAAATACAGAGGCCAAATGTATAAGGTTAAGACAATGGTGTATTAAGATGAATCCATAGAAATCAGTTCATGTAAGTTTCAGTCTTCGACTAGGAATACGCCCATCGATAATACTCTTATGTAATTGCCCAAGAAACATATGTAACATACCACGGATTATTCACTTGACCGAAAATTGACATGAAATATCCACATCAAGAATAAACAACTAAAACTTAACAATTCACTTAAAATATTCAGCTGCCGAATAATTCTTGATCACATCTTCCATTAAGAAAAACGAAATGCTATACGATTCAATGTTACGTCCAATTTGGATATTCAAATTTCAGGTATTTAGAATGCAGCAAAAATTAACATCAATAAAATTTAAGTTTTTCAATTAAAATCCTGAAGATCGCAATTAGATCTCCAGTTTATGTGTCAAACGCAACATTACGTCACGATTTTAATGTTCCTTTTGTGAAGGACATAAATAAAAATACATAAACACGATCATTTGACAAATTTCAAAAATACCTAAATGAATTAGTTTAAAATGTATCACTAAAATAGTTTCCAAATCTTCGACATCGAACGTTGTGGAATTAAGAAAATTTCCATTCCCAGCTCCAACGTAATCTTCTGTGTTCATTTCTTCGGATTTTTAGATCTCATTTTAATTTGTCTAAACTGAAACTTTGTGAATCTAAAGAATAATTCAACGTAAGCCTCATCCTGTGCGATACAATTATTACTTACCCACAACGGGCAGGTAGAGTGTTTAATTATTTTCACTCGATCTGCTGATTCCAGGGCTACAAAAAAAGTTCTGTTTCTTATCACATAGTCAGTCAGTTATATGACTGAACTATTTAAAAAGAGAAGAGGTAGAGGTATAAAAGACACTAATCAGAGTTATCTCCTCTGAGAGTAATGAATTTGACTATACAGCCAAACCCTGTGGTGAATGAAGTGAAGGTGTCATTTGCATGGTGGAAAGTACGTGCTTTTCAGACGGCCTAGCTTGCTGATAAGCATAGTTTTACACTCAGTGAGAAAGGCTATAGTAAACCACCTCACTCCTCGTTTTTACTTAGTAAACCTCTAGAGGTTCAAACCAGCCTTTCAGCTGTTGACCTAAACAACAACACAGTTATTGTAATATAACCAATTGTATATTGGAAAACAAGGTTCATTTAAATATAACTTTTGACCGCCCGTGTTGTTTCACAAGTATTGACATTTTAAACTCCGTGTAACTCCGTTTAAGACCCGTGGTTGATTCCTGACTTGATTAATAATGTTAACAGAATGTTCCAGACTCAATGTCATCACTGTTTGTTTGTAGTATCAACTAAACTTTCAAGAAAAGTAAAACATAAATATAGATAGTACCTACTATCCTTTTTGTCTAACATATTTACTTCAAAACTAACATTATTGTGGAGTGTATATTAACACATGAAGAGTCAGTCTAACGAGTTATCTTTTAGAAACCTTTTCCTTTAATAACAATCATTCTTTCCAGTTTCGTTGGGAAGCTGCCAACTGATTAGTTGGTGGTTTATAGTTCAGTTCTAGTAAAAATATAGTTTATCCCATTTTAATGATTCTTCATCTTAAAATAGGTCATGCCAAAGGGAAAAAAATAAAAAGAATATCTAGGAACAAAGAATAAAAACATAAACATAAAAATAAAATAAATGTGGAAAAAATGAAAAGAAAAATAATACTATTGAATAAACTTCTAGCAGTAGGAAAGAGTTGAGAATGTGATACAAAGAATTAAAAGAAATAATATAAGAGAAAAAATACTATTTATAAGTTGACGTTAAAAACAACACATTTTTCCTGATTTTTATTTCTTTTGACAATTAGCAATTTCTTTAATAAAGTTATATGAATATTTTTGATGCAACTTCCGACATACTCGTGAACTTCGAAATTTGTGAAGCACCATAACCCATTGATCTAAAGTCTGGCTACGCAGACTCTCCCAAACAATCCAATAAGACGACTAAAATGTCGATGAAGCTGGGATCTCATCAATTAACGTAGTACTGTAATTGAATATCCATTACAGTGTTCTAAATGCTGCACTTAATGCTACAATTAGCATTCACGTCGGAGTTCTGTCACTGGACGGTGTCTCCACTCACGTTTATTTATCATATTAATTTTTTCCAAATTTTGTGTTATCACATTCACTGATTGTTTCCAACAGATTGTGGATTTCCTAAATAAAGAGAAAAACTTCCGACATATTCTATTACATTTAATGTATTCAAATAATTACATTTTTATTATATTATAAATGACAATATTAAATATTTTAAATATAATTATAACATCTAATAACGAATCAAACAAATTTATAACTTAGAGAACCGGGTTAAATGATTTGATTTTTTAAAACTGATATTATTTTCCCTTACCCTTTTCTCTCTTTCCCTTGCTTTATGATAAAAAATGAAATTTTTTAAAATCGAGTTTTCTCCGAAAATACATGTTTTCAGGCCCCTTGAACTCAAAAAACACAACTATTCGAAATGTTTGTTGTACAACCCTTATTTAGCGTAAATTGTAATATTTTGTACTTTGCTAATCAAAATCGGTAAAAATGGGATTTTTAATATTGCGGCCTTAGTAGGCCTATGCAATTTACAACTAAAGTGTGTAATGAAAGTTGTGTTGTTGTTTAGGTCATCAGCTGAAAGGCTGATGACCTAAACCTCTAGAGGCTTTACTAACTAAAACGAGGAGTGAGGTGGTTGACCATTTCCTTCCTCACTGAGTGGAAAAGAATGCTTATCAGCAAGCCAGGCCCTCTGAAAAATACTTTCCACCCTGGAAATGGTACCTTCACTTCATTCACCACAGAGTCTGACTGAACGATTAAATTTATTGTTCTTAAAATTATAGAAATTAAAAACCCTAAAACTTTTATTTCAAGCATTTTTTATTACAGAGCTTAGTTTAGAGTCAATTAGTGATTTTTCGTATTTTTAAGTCCTACAGAGGTTGATTTGCATTTTGTTTCATTCACTCATGATTAAAATTAGGTTATGTTTTTCATTTTACGTTATTTACTAATGATTCAACGTAAGGCTGTATGTTTTATTATTTACATTGACAATAAAAAATCGTGTCAGTGTTTCACACCAGTTTTTTTACGCACAAGACATGAATTTGAGCAGGTACTCCAGTAGATATTGTTTATATGAGTCTACCTGATAATCAATATACAAAGTTTTTCGATTAACTGTTGTTACTTAAAAATTTACCTTTTCTATTTGACTAGCCACTTGAAGATTAGTGAGAAAATTATAGTGTCAAACATTGATTTTTAAATACGATGCAATTTCCTAACAAAAAATTGTGCAGAATTGTGGAACTATAGTTCTAAATTATATTAATGAACCAAACGGTTCAATGTAAATTAGTATATAACAAAAACAATTTATACGGAATAAATTACTATACCGCTTTGTTAATTAATTAATCAATTAATTCATAAAATAAGTACCTCCAATAAATTTCACAACAGAATCTATTACTTTCTTGTTATACAAACACAATAAGTAAATACTCGTAAATTCATTAATTTAATAATTATAAAATATATTATATCGTGTAACATAATATATAATGGTAAAATATAGTTATAATTTTGTGAGAATATTCTCAGAGAGGCTGTGATAAAATTTTATGCATACTTTATACATTGTGCCCACCTGCAATTTCTAGTGTAGGAGGAGTGGATTTAATAAACTAGTATATGATTTTCCCGGCTTTACTCCACATTTAAGTTTTGTTAGGTATCAATTTAAAAATGAGCCAATTTTCGAAACTGAAATATTCCAGAAATAATACTAATTGCTTTAGGGTTGTTTTGTAATACCTTTCAACCCTTTAGAAGCAAGTGATCGGAATTTAAATAATTTACTTTTCCTAGATATCATAACGTTTCCCTATTACATGAATGATTACAGAAATTTATTATCATTCAGGGTTGTGTTTTCCAACTGTCAGAATATTAAAAAACGAAACCCTTGCAAAAAGATTACTGTAGTAGGTCCGAAAACCAGATTTAGGTATAAGTTTTAAAAAAATAGTTTTCTTGGACAAATACATTTTGGTTTCTTCTTCTTCTGCCTGTTCCGATCCTCTCAAATCTGTCCATCTCTTTCTCGGGCGTCCTCATTCTCTCTTTCCCTCCGGTTTATAGCCTAGTGTTTGCTTAGATATCCTATACTACCTCATTCTGTTCACATGCTCCAATCACTGCATTCTGTTCTGAGATACCCCGTCGTTTATAGAGAGGATGTTGAGTTCTTTCCTTATCTAAATTTCTTTTTGTATCTGCAACATCTCTCATTCTTTTTAGTACCAATGGGTCAGCAGCACTAAATTCAAGTTCTTTTTCGCACCATAGAATTGCAGTTTTTTAGGGCAGAAAAGGCCTCTGCGTGAGTAAAATATCTATTGTTTCCATTGACGGTGGTTCGGATAATCAACCCTGATGTGTAAATAATATTGAATAGAGATTACAACTTCTTCTTCTGGCTTCCAAGGATTAGGCATCTCTGCCTGTTAAGAACCTCTCAAACCTGCCCATCTCTTTTAGGGGTCCTTATCCTCTCTTTCCCACCGGTTATAACCTAGTGTTTGCTTAGGTATCCTATCCTCCCTCATTCTGCTCACAAACTACAACCACTGCGTTCTGTTTTGAGATTCCCTGTCGTCTATAGAAAAGATGTTGAGTTTTTTCTTATCTCGGTATTCCTGTAACGATTTTCTCTACTACACCCATAAGTGTGTCAGAGAAATTTCATTTCAGACGCTTGCAATCTACCCTTCACTCGCGTTGATAGCACCCAAGTTTCACTGCCATAGAGTAGGATCGGCATTGCTATGTCTTATAAAATCTCAACCTCGTGTTTTTGCTGATGCTATATTTTAAGGGTTCGGTGGATAGTTCCGCATATTTGCTAAAATCGGTGCATCTTATTGTAAGCATCTTTATCCTGTTGGTATAAATAATGTTGCAACCTAGATACTGAAAGTGGGATATCTGTTCCAAAATATTATTATCTATAACTATTTTGCTTCTGACTGGCTCCTTCCTCCTGAATTCCATTACCTTTGTCTTCTTTGTTGAATTGGTTTTTAAATAAAAAAAAAGTTAAACAAGATACCGCGTTTGCTAGAGATTCTATTATACGATAGGATATTACTTATTTTTATTAGCAAAGAAATTGTTTCCATTATTATTCTTTTGTTACAAAAGTAAATTATTACAATTAGTTATAATAACAAAAAAAAAACACGTTTAAAGTCCCGTTTTATTTTAAATAATTTACAAATGCCTGAACAATACGCTTTAGTATAGTTAATAAAAAAAAAACAAAAAACAAAAATTACGGCACACTGGAATGAATGGCATTGTCGCTTGAGGTCTATTGTTAAAAACAAAACGGTTTTAAAACATCATGTAGAGATATACGTTTGTAAAAACATCGTGACTTATCTGTCACGTGATCAATTTAGGTCTAACACGAACTTCAACTGAGACTCATCTTGCATCAATCATGACTTTAACTTGTGTTAGATTTTCTTATTATTTTCGTTAAAAACGCTGAAGGAATACCCGAAGGATAATGTTTACACGTATTGTATTATATACACTTATATTGTACGCTACATCTATTTTTCATGTGCTTGGTTATTTAGAATCCACCACACGTAGTTACAGTTAATTTTAAAGCAAAACATGCACATGTATAAATAAGTTTCCTAAATAAGTCTTTCATCCACAAGATAAATTTTGTTCTAAAAGTAAAACACAAAAAGTTGGATACAGTACTGTGGTTGTATATTAAAAATAATTCTTACTTTTACTAACTCCCGTTCTATATATAGAATACAACGAGAAAGTATTACAACCATAAAATTTAATATTCATATAATTTCAACTGATAATTACGTTTCTTTACCCCTTGAAGCCAACAATATAGTTTTTGTAATAATTTGTGCATGCACGTGCTTTAGTTAACACAAAAATTACAGAACCGATTAGGTTAAAATTTGGAAACTAAGGTTTCCACACTCCAGTAAGAGTTTTGGAATTAGATACTTAACCCAACATTGACGAAAGGGAATGAAATCCAAGTTCTATAGTTTTTCTGTTTAACCTACTTTTCATTAAAGAAGAAAAGCCTACAGTGAACTCTCATGATACAAAAATTGCTTTCAAAAATGTATAAGTTATACTTTACGATGACCAAAATGGTCCTAAATGAGATTAAATTAAAACTAGTTAAAATCCAACAAACATTTTTGTTTTGCTTCCATTTTGTTTAGTTATTTTAAAAAACCATAAGATTTGATCAAATAAATTTCTTAATTCCGTACTCATACCTGCGCACAGGTGGTTAAACCTTTGCAGGTATGATTTCCTGTAATTTTGTAACTGTATGAGAAGAAGAAGGGAAGAAGCGAGAGAAAGGGAGAAAAGGGGAAGAGATTTTTATTATATATATATTTTTCTCTTTTTTGTTTCTTTTGTTTTCTATATAGTTTACTGTTTGTAATAATTTGTTAATATAATTAAAGTAACTTTTAATGGGAAATAAATTGAATTGAATTGGGGGAAAAAATTGATCGCTGCTTTGATATGCTGAACTCGTAATTCCGACCGGGCTTATTTCTAGATTCGTATGGGTGGCGTTAAAATTGTTTTTCAAACACTACTGGGTGAATATAAATTACTATTATTATTGAAATCTACATACTGACTGTTTCCAACTGTAGCTTTTCGGGAAAGTATAAATATAATGTGTATTGATTCAGGGTTGCAACTCCTTTTTTATCCCTTAGATGCAAGTGAACAAAATGCAAATGGCTTAGGTTTTCTGTTTCAGCCCTAAGTAACAAATTCGCCGGATTTCAGCTTACTAAGCTTAAATCAACTTAGTTCAAATTGTATTGAAATCATCAAATGTAATTAAATATACAAATTGTATTAGGTAAAATATATTGTAAAATAGTTTTAGTTGTAAAATAAAATAAATTTTTTTTTCTGTAATTACAAATGTACATTATCTTAATGTATTTTTTAAAATTTGTATTACTCCAATTATTATTATTGAAATTTGTGTAAATATAATTGTATTTATCATTTATTTTCTGCTTTAAAAAAATTTGTTTGACGTAATCCTCGTACCCTTTCTTTACTGTATAATAACTTAGTACTTTTTATAGTACAGTAGAACCTGTCTCATCCGGACTAATATGGCGACCAGCCGATCCGTATATGGAAAAATTCGGATAAACCAAGGTAATTATAAATAGTTAGAGGTCGAGAAATAAATAACAAGAAATAGTTAAATGTTATTCTCAACATTTCTGTTGGTTTAACATTTGTGTTTGTACACTGTATTCTTTAAAATAAAACAACTAAAATTGGTAAAAAGTTTTTACTTACAGTACGTCTACATCAGTACATAAGTTACTATACGCCTACTAGAAAAAGTTTGTGATTTTCGTCTGCTTTACACACTGCACACATTTTTTTTGGAAACCATGTCACTCAATCTTTGTAATGACGTCACTTCAGTTTCGCTTATTTCGTCTTGATGTTGAACATAACTGATCACCAATTCGATGGTCTTGAATGCCTCAGAGTGACTCATTACAGGCTTGTTGCTATCCTCTTTGGGTTCAGAGATTTTCTCATCGCTATTGCACACCATTTCTATGATGTTACTGTATGCAATTTTGTTGAATTAATGTCCACTTAAAACCTCTGAGTAACCACCGCTTGACTTCATCGTCATTGATTTCTTAACACCTAGGGAGGGTTTTTACAAGCTCTGCAAACTGTCAAACGACATTCCAGCTGCAACTTTCACTTTTCCATTCCTTACCATTTAACCGAAATTAAAAAGTTAGTTTGGAGATACGTCCGGATATGGGAGGGTCCTGATATCACAGGTTCGGATGTGGCAGGTTTTACTGTAGTTAGTATAGTTATATAGTAATTTTTATAGTAGTAGTATTTAAGTAATTATTTAAAAAGTTTCGTATACTCGTATGCGCGGAAAGAACTCTTTGTGAAGAAAAGTTTTTGCGTATTAGTATATTTAGTTAAAAATATTGTTTATACTTGTATGGCTTAGTTTAGTTTAGTAATAAATAATTGCAATGTATATTTAACAAAATCAAAAATAAATAAATAAAATAAGTGATCGGAATTAAAGAAGTTAGCGTTGAGTGAGTCAGGTAGTGAGGAATTGAACTTCTATACAGATTAATTAATAAAAATATTAATATATATATGTGGTTCTATTTTACGTAATTAAGTTAGTGAAGAAATGTAAAGATAAGAGCCGAATTAGGAAAATATAGCTTGAACGAATGAATAAAAGTTAATCATTGTAAATGGAGATACCATCTGGAGAGAATGCCGGAACAGGGATTACCATTACAGGTGAAAAATTATAGAACACATGGACGAAGAGCTGGAAGCCCACGGAGAAGATGGAAGAAACTAAAGTAAGAAATAAAAATAAATAACTATTCCCTGAAAATATTAAAATATAGGTATAAAAACGAGTTTGGAACAGTCAGGAGTCTAATCCTTGATAGTAAGAAGAATAATAATAAGATAGTAATATGACTACTGCTCAGCTCTGTTGGTAGTGTGGCGTGACTGCAAGACCAAAGATTCCGAATTCCATCACCGTTATGGTCTAGAAATTATTTACATTGTTATTTACAGTACAATTTTAATCAACTGAACTCTGCCGTATTTGCTGACGTCATTAAATGTCGATAGAATTAAAAAAGAACAGAAAATTTAAAAAAATCTTAATGCACCTTCTTTTTTAACGTTGTTAAATGAGCGATACAAAGAGTTAACAAAAAAAATTGAAGCTATTAGACTACTTAAAAATATTTTGAAACTCTGACATTATAGTAATACTTTAGATATCGATACTTGATATCGATACTTTGATATCAAAAGATATACTTTGATACCTGATATCGATATCGATACTTTGGATATCGTTCTATTAGATTGGAGAATAAACAACCGGACTCTGTGGAGAATGAAGTGAACGTGTCATTTGCAGGGTGGAAAGTAGATGCTTTTCGGAGGGCCAGCCATGCTGATAAGCATACTTTTTCCTTCAGTAAGAAAGGTAATAGTAAACCAACTCACTCTTCGTTTTACAGTGAAGTACCAATTATCCGAAATAATTAGGGAATGATAATTTCGGATGATCGATTTTTTCAGATAATCGATCACACTCGGGAAAGGCAATAATAAAAAGATAAATATACTTAGTAGTGAAATATATTAATTTTAATAGTGGAACAATAAAAATTGTGAATTTATACAGAATCGTAATAAATAAAAATAAAAATACGTTAAAATAAAATATTGCGAGTTGTTATGTTGTTTAGGCCAACAGCTGAAAGGTTGGTTTAAACCTCTAAAGGTTTCACTAAGTAAAACGAGACGTGAGGTGGTTTACCATTGCCTTCCTTACTGAGTTGAAAGAGTATGCTTATCAGCATGCCAGGCCCTCCGAAAAGCACATACTTTCCACCCTGCAAATGACACCTTCACTTCATTCACCACAGGGTCTGGCTGTATAGTGAAATTTATTACTCTCAGAGAAGATAACTTTGACTAGTGTCTTTTACACCTCTACCTCCTCTGTTCTTAAATGATTCAGTCATTTAATTGGCTGACCATGAGTTAAGAAACAGAACTATTTTTGTAGCCCTGGAACCTGCAGATCGAGTGCAATTAATTTAACAATCCACCTGCCTGTTATGGGAATAAAGTTGTTATAAGAAACAAAAATCATTTACCTATTGCAGTTCATTGTTTTTCTAAAAATCGCTTATTTTGAGTTGTTTAACATTGTTCTTTCGCTTTAATGCTGCTAGATCCCTGACTCGTTTGATAGTCAGGAGAGTAGAAAAAGCTGATTCAGGCTGCATTTCATACCAAATTAAAGCTGTTTCTTACGCTTCAAATGCTTGACTATTTGTATTTTATAAATTTAATGTGAACCAATTAAATTCGCACAGACAACAGCCGTTATGCGATCTTTATTGATCTTTCGATCGGGAGCAATTGATTCGCGTTTACTTGCTTGTTGTTGTTTAGGTCATCAGCCGAAAGGCTGTTTGAACCTCTAGAGGTTTTACTAAGTAAAACGAGGAGTAAAGTGGTTTACCAATGCCTTCCTCACTGAATGGAAAAGTAAGCTTATCAGCATGCCGGGCCCTCTGAAAAGCACATATTTTCCACTCTGCAAATGACACCTTCACTTCATTCACCACAGGGTCTGGCTGTATAATGTAATTCATTACTTTCAGAGGAGATAACTCTGATTAGTGTCTTTTACACCTCTACCTCTTCTGTTCTTAAATGATTCGGTCATTTAATTGGCTGACCATGTAATAGGAAACAGAACTATTTATTTTAGCCCTGCAACGAACAGATTGAGTGTAAATAATTTGACACTCCACCTGTCTGTTATGGGCAGGTTTACTTGCTAATGTCTTTAAATTTATTAAAAGTTGACGGCTTGTAGTACACGTAGTGTTGCCTATCAGACTGAGTACAGTAGTAGTTCGTCTTATACCTACACAGTGTTCAGGAAAAAAAACGATTTCGGATGATCGATATTTCGGATAACCGGGTTTCGGATAATCGGGGTTAACCCCGATTATTAGAGGCTTAGTAAAGCCTCTAGAGGTTCAAACCAGACTTTTGGCTGATAACCAAAACAACAGATTGGAGAAAATGTTTATTTGTATGTAGACTATTTGTTTGATCAACAAATTTATTTGGCCAGAGAAATTATTTATCATTATAAATTATCCACAAAGTTATCAAACTTCCTGTTGAAACCTAAACATTCAAATTATAATTATCTGATAAAATACCCTCATTCAACAAATTTTAAGTAGCATTCACCTAAGCTTTTAATGATATACCGATCCTTTATAACTGCGTTTCCTAAATTCAGTACGTCAGTATAGATTTCTTAGTTTTTTAATCAATGGAAATATGATCAACTTGCTTTTGTAAACCAATCGTTTATATGTCAAACAACGATGGCATCCACAGAAATTTTACACTGGAATTGTAAAATTTCATAATTTAAAACAACGAAATGATAACGGAAGCTTAGAATCCATGTCAATACACCCGTAGACATAATTCCGTTATTTAAAGCACTCAAAAGTGCTTAGTAACGAAAAATTAAGTCACTATAATGTGAGCAAAATTATCAAGTATCTAAATTAATAACATTAATGTGGGTTAACGCCCAAGCATTTTAACGGTCTATAAATTTTAAATTATTCCGACATTTTAAAATATTTTATAATAATTGACCTATTCTTCTAGAAAAATATACAAGTTAATTTGGAGGTTATAAATAAAATTTCGTTGTATTAAACCGCCATACATTATTTAGTCTAGATCTACGAATGGTATTTTTCATTTTGCGGATGTTAACAAAAGCAACGCCTAAAAGTGTAGGCGAGATTCAGTTGCTTATAAATATCGTACGAAGGTCTTCCAGTCTTCAAGATTTTAAAATTTATTTGTATTATTCTAACGAGATAAATTTTAAATGCTGTTTTACTTCAATTTTGGTAATCGGTGTGCCTAAATTATTTGTTTTTTTTTAACTCTACCTTATAACCTCGCTTAAAGACTTTACAGTTACTCTTAAATATTATAAAGTATCAAAGACTGAGGCTGCAATTATGTAATTATTAATTATTTATGTGTAATAAACTGGCGATCGTGTTTGGTCTCTTGTTACACAAAATGCAATTAGCAAGCTGAAAGCGTATATAAAGTTAGTATCAAACTGTTATACAGTAATTTATTTAGCAATTTATACACCGAGCTATAAATTTCTAATATAAACTTCTTTAACAAGACAACCAGTTCTTTAATAAAATAAAAATACAGTCTAAAAATCTATTTCAATGAACTTTGGTACCATGTAGGCCTAGTGAAATACTAATACGCAAGATCCAGTCGCTCAAGGACATTTCATCTTTTAGATACCGACATTAATATTTCCTACAGCAGTTTGTTTTTAATGAGGTACTACATTTCTTTAAGATATTTCATAAATAGAAGTTTAATTATATTTTTAGTAAGAGTCGCGAATAAAAGAAAAATCTACTGAGATACACCCATCACTGTTAAGCACAAATTGGAAGATTATACAAATTACTGTGAAACAACCCTCACTGTGAGACAATCTCATGTGAAGCATGTATTGGAACAGTGTGCAAACTACTGTGATACAACCGTTACTATGAGACACCCTCACTCTTTAAGTACATACTAGAAAAATTGAAAGTTAAACCTAATTTACTTTAATGTGTGTGTGTTTTTGGGGTTGTATTTCTTCTTTATCTTACTTTTGATGAATATATATAGGGAAGGAAAGTATTGTTTTCATGTCGAGCTTTCACCGGAAATACAAGATTTTAGGCCTTCTTAACCCAAAAAACATGTTTTTACGGATTGGTGTGTATGTGTGGGTGTGTGTGTGTGTGCGTGTGTGTGCGTGTGAAAAGTATGCCAAGAACGAAATATTGTTCGAAGTTGAAACTTGGAAACTAAGTTAGGCATTACAAGGAGACCCGACTTGAACAATTTCATCAAAATCAGTTAACCGGAAATAGTATTTATTCGTGCGATTTTTCACTTGTTTACAATTTTTTTAAAAATCACTTCATTAACTTACATTTTTTATTCTTTACAAGATAGGGTAACCGCCATGTCTGCTGACATTCTTGGACGGTGCTCTTGTAAAAAAAAATATGTTTTTTTTAGATTGTGGCCTTAATCTGAATTTTATGACAAAAGTATGTGTATAAGTTAATTTTGTAAAATATTGAAAAACCTACATTTTTTATTTCTAGCAGTTTTTCTACAGAGCCTAGTTTAGCGTCAATTAGTGATTTTCCATAATTTTAAGTCGTATAGAGGTTGATATTCATTTAGCGTCATTCGCTCATGATTAAAATAAGTTTATGTTTCTCTTTTTATGTTGTTTAGTGATGATTAAAGATAGATTATGTTTTAATTATTTACAATGGCAAGAGAAAGTGATGTAGGCCTAACTGCTCCACGATAGATTTTTGCTCTTCTGATCACGTACAGAGTAATTCACGAGGAAAAGACAATATTTTGATAACTGATTCTAGAACTATAAATAAGAAAAAACTTTATATAAACATAGTTCCGGAAACGCTTTATTTTCAAGTTCCGGATAGCGGAAGATTTCACCCTGATTTCTTCTACAATGGTAAAGTTATGCAATATTGAAATACCAGGGACGCAAATTAAAGGGTAAATTTGATGGTTTTACATGGTTTTCGAACTGAGCAGTTGAAAAAAATGGGTTCCAGAACTGTAATTTAAGTAGTTTCGAGAAAATTGTCATAAAACACAAAAATTGGACTCAAAAAAACTCATTTTTTTAGGTTTAGCGTAAATTTATTTGGCTAAATTTTCAATAAATAAATGAAAGTTTTCGACAAAATTTCAGGAGAAAGAGCTTCTGAATCGCTCTGTATAATGGCAGAACAATTAATTTTGTTTTTCATTAAGTAGTAGGCCTATACCTTTCCACTTCCTTATCATAAATCTATGACCTACTGCCATAAAATTATTTTATTTACCACGGCAATAAAGATTTATTTTATTTTTATTTACCGTAGTAATCAGTAACCACTTGTAAAATTTAAAAAAAATAAAACCATATGGTACAACGTAATAAATACTGTCAAGAGTAGAAAAGAATGTTCTAAAGAGAGACCAATACTTTCGTTTTTAAAAGAACTAGAATTGTCACAATAATCAGATTACACGAGTAAATCCATCTTACTAGTAAATGAACACACAACTCGGTTAGTTATACCATATAATCTTTAATTTTCCGCTAGTTTACTTGATACAGTGTATTGTAATGTACTGAATTATCGTAAAATAATGACAAAGTGATGTAAATAGAACAGTAATGATAGTTATCGTACCGCAAACCGCTGAAAACAATAATTTATAATTGTAATCTTTATTGGCCTTCTTAATAATAACAATGATAATTTTCTCTTGCTACAAACGATACGTACTAGAAATGATATTTATCAGAAATTTAAGTTAATATAAAGTATCTCTATAAAATTCCATTTTGTTTTAGTAATCTTTAATTGAAATAATATAAAAATTGTCCAATGTCCATAACCTAATTTTATATTATACATAACCTTGTAAAATTTACTTAAAATAATTATATAAAAAATGAAGTTTTTGTGTTTGTTTAGGTCATCAGCCGAAATACTAGTTTGGACTTCTAGAGGCTTTACCACATAAAAAGAGGAGTGAGGTGGTTTACCATTGCCTTCCTCACGCATGCCGAAAAGCATCTACTTTCAACCCTATAAATGACACCTTCACTTCTTTCACCACACGGTATAATGAAATTCATTACTGTTAGAGGAGATAACTCTGAATAGTGTCTTTTATACCTCTACCTCTTTAGTTCTTAAAGTTTTCAGTCATATAATTGGCTGACCATGTGATAAGAAACAGAACTATTTTTTGTAGCCCTGGAACTAGTAGATCGAGTACAAATAATTTAACACTCCACTTGCCTGTTATGGAAATTTTGGCCTTCGTGTCTGCCTATTAAGTTAACTGGTAGAAAATCACTTTAAATTTGTAGGTAACATCGGTTAGATGAACGAATTGGTATGGTGACCAGCAGATAAACTCACACAAACCAACACCACTTGATTTCGCGGTTCAAACTCACGCCTAATCTATACTAATATTATAAAGACAAAGCGTGTTTTTTTGTGCAGGCTAATTTCCAAAACTACTGAACGGATTTTCATGAAATGTTGACAGCATATTCGTATTTATATTTACAGCAAAATTTTATTTTAAAATATTAAAAATTTATAACCCTAAAGGCCCTAATGATGATTTTCATAAATATGTATGTGTGTGTGAACATGTGAGTACATATTGCTGTTGAAGTAGATGAAGTGCTTCTACGTTTGTGGAGAGAGGTACGCGGGGGAAACTATCGAAACGCCGTTGTGTGTGTGTGTGTGTGTGTGCGTGGGTGTGTGTGTGTGTGCGCGCGCGCGCGTACGTTGGAGTATACAGTCGATTTAGCAGCTACACAATTTCTGTACATATTTATTTTTAAAAAATGATTACATGAGTTTCGCGTGCGAAGCCACGCTGGACATACTAGTTATTAATATACACAAATGCGAAGGCCTCACTGATTCACTCACTTATCACTAACTCTCTAACTTCGTGATCGCTATAGAACTGAAACTGCAAATTTGTTCATTAGAAGTAAACCAGTAAGTAAACACATAAGATGAAGCCGATTTTGACAAATAAAACAATTAATAATTTTTTTCTTTTGTTCGCGGTCACCAGAGTTATGTTAATTACAACTGTATGTACATACAACTCGTAAGTTGAGAATTGCTTTCTGCAATGTTGGGTGAAAATATGACGTAAATGAATTAAGGAAGAACAGTAGTCAGTAGTAAGACTTCCACGGATAATTTTTAAATATTTTACAATATATCACTCCATCATCTATGAAGCCTGCGTGTGGAATTACCGGACAAATGTGGAACGTAGAGGTTTTGTATGAATCTGTTTTCGTTTTGAAGAAGTTTCCGTTCAGAAAATCTGTACGATTGATGATAAATGATGTTGTTAACGTATAATAGTGTAAATTGTTATGTAATATTTCATTAGTTATGTACCAGGGTTGAGCGAATTTGATGAAAATGTTAATGTCGGTTCCTAGTGGTACCTAACTTAAGTTCCCCGTTTCAACTTCGTACAATATTCTGTAATTGAGATATTTTGTTCGCACACAAACAGACCAACCTCTAATAACTTATTTGCTGGTTCAAGAGGTCTGAAAACGTGTGCTTCCGTTGAAAACTCGATTTCGAAAAATCGACATGAAAACAATACTTTACCTTTGTGTAAATTCATATAGGGCAAGAGAAAGTGAAAAGCATGGTTCTTTGCAATATTTCAGTAAAAACCATTGCAAGATAAGTAAATAAAATATTTATGGATGCAAAGCGAAGCGAGCGAGAGTTGTTAGATTATTATAAAATACATGAAAAATCTATAATGTTGAAGTACGTATTTAAAATCTCTATACTGTATTAAAGCTAATAAGCTCTTTCGATAAAAAAATTAATGTGAGTTAAAATAAACTAATAATAAATTTGAGAGTGAAAATAGAAAAGAAATAAAATAAAATATTAATTATATTATTTTAGACTTTTATTTAAGGTATCATTAGACAATCATTACGTTGAAACTTTTGAATTACAGTATTATAATTTTAGTGAAGTAAAAATGTAGGACCATGTGTAATGAATAATAAGAAGACAAAATTTATTTGATAGTTTGTGCTTGTGTGCGTGTGTTTTATTACGCACGTACATACGATTGTAATTTGGTGGTTTTAAACTAAACCAAGCGAGAGCAGATCAAATGATAGTTTTATAGTTAAAAAAGACTTTCTACGATCTAATACACAGATCGACCTAGAAACAGTTACCTATTCGTCCTTCACATCGTATAGCTAGCAGTGTATATAGCAGTTTAATTCAGCGTCCTATTGTATTAATACTGTGTTTAAAACGTATAGCGTAGGTAGCAACGAGAAATTTCTAAGATAAATTCTAAATACTATTGCTGGAACGAACACAAACAAGATTTTTGCCAATGATTTATATTTTCAAGACGTTGAGAATAGTATCGTACTTGAACTTAGAAAGTTATAAACTGAGTTTATTCCACTGTAAAAATATTAAATAAATAAATAAACTTTTATTGTCACGTAAAATAATGTACATTATACAATAAAGTTTGGGATGGGGACTGGAAAACTACTGCAAAATTCAAAAAAGAGTAACTCACTTGGAATGGCCAAGTGAGATTGTGCAAACCTTACACCAGTACACCCAAATTTCAATTACTAATCGAATAATATTCAACGTTTTTTTATCCCTGATTATCTTTACGAAATGATCACTTCGGTAAATACCCGGTCAGAACACAAACAATTTTAGCATTCATAATTAGTTAAGAAGTTATCCATAACAGACGAGTGGAGTGTCAAATTATTTACACTCAATCTGTTCGTTGCAGGGCTAAAATGAATAGTTCTGTTTCTTACCACACGGTCAGTCAATGAAATGACTGAATCTTTCAAGAACAGAAGAGGTAGAGGTGTAAAAGACACTAATCAGAGTTTTCTCCTCTGAAAGTAATGAATTTCATTATACAGCCAGACCCTGTGGTAAATAAAGTGAAGGTGTCATTTGCAGAGTGGAAAATATGTGCTTTTCAGAGGGCCCGGCATGCCGATAAGCGTACTTTCCCACTCAGTGAAGAAGGCACTGGTAAACCACCCCACTCCTTGTTATCCTTAGTAAAACCTCTACAGGTTCAAACCAGCCTTTTGGCTGATGACCTTAACAACAAACTAGTTAAAAATAACACATAAATTTATTGCAAAATTAATTATCTGTTATTGGCTTTAGAACATAGTAAAAAAGTAGCTTTGAACGAAAAATTAAATTAAACACTAAACCCACAGGGTTGGTCTAGAGGTAAAGTCGTCGCCAAAATCAGCTGTTTAACAGCTGATTTTCGGAAACGAAAGTTCCTGGTTCAAATCCTAGTAAAGGTAATTACTTTTATACGGATTTGAGTGCTAGACAGTGGTTACCAGTGTACTTTAATGGTTGGAGTTCAATTATGCATACTCTCTCAGGAATGGTCGACCTGAGTCTCTACAAGACTACACCTCATTTACATCATCCTCATCTCATTGGGTCATGGGGTTGCTTATTGTTCTCTATTAAACAGATTGCAACGTACACAAATTAGGGATTTAAAAAAAACATTGAAAAAGTAAACATTGCAAAAAAATCATTTTAACTCGAATACCAAGGTGGCCGACATCTGGAGAAACCTTTAATGCCTTTCAGAACCTAATAGTTTTGCTAATGAAACTGAAACTCGTGTGTTTCACAATTTCTGCTGATTTTCTGTTAAAAGGTAAGACATATTATTACATGCCCATAACAGACAGATGGAGTGTAAAATTATTTACACTCTATCTGTTTGTTGCAGAGCTAAAATAAATAGTTCTGTTTCTTATCACATGGTCAGCCAATTAAATGACTGAATCATCTAAGAACAGAAGAGGTAGAGGTGTAAAAGACGCTAATCAGAGCTATCTCCTCTGAAAGTATGAATTTCATTATACAGCCAGACCCTGTGGTGAATGAAGTGAAGGTGTCATTTGCAGAGTGGAAAATATGTGCTTTTCAGAGGGCCCGGCATGCTGATAAGCGTACTTTTCCACTCAGTGAGGAAGGCAAGTGTAAACCACCTTACTCCTCGTTTTACTCAGTAAAACCTCTGCAGGTTCAAACCAGCCTTTCGGCTGATGACCTAAACAACATATTATTAGAAAAATATGTAGTAATATTTTACCGTTGAAAGTTTCCACTGCTTCTTCTTTTAGGTACTTTTTATCAGAATTAAAAAAATGGCTTTGTACTATTGATAACGTTGAATTTTTTTAGGACTGAATTTTGAATAACTGGTCTTTGTATATCGATATAGATTGTACAAAATGTATCGATATACTCGTAGATTGCATAAAATGTATCGTTTAGATTGTACAAAATGAGTTGTATTAATTAAATTTAAATTAATTTATCGTAATGTTTAGTTTTGTTTTAATATTGTTTGTTATCTTAGTTACAGAAATCATTTTTAGTCTGGACAGTTTTCTTGTTTTTATTATGTAATATATTGCAGAAAAAACTGTGAATTGCTGACTAAAAATTATTTCTGTAACTAATTTTTCTCAGTTTCTTCCAATTTCGAGCTTCGTTATTATGTATATAATGTTAATTTTTACTTTCTTTTGCCTATATGAATATATAAGAAGGAAAGTATTGTTTTCATGTCGATTTTTCAAAATCGAGTTTTAACCGGATCTACACGTTTTCAGACCCCCGAACCCAAAAAACATGTTTTTAGCGATTGGTCTGTGTATGTGTCTGTGTGTGAACAGAATATCTCAAGAACGGAACATCGTACGAACTTGAAACGTAAAACCACCGTTAGATACCACTAGAGGACCCGACACGAACATTTTCATCAAAATCGGTCAACCAAAAGTAGTAGTTTATTCGTGACATTTTTCATTTTTTTGCGAGTTTCTCAAAAACGGGTCCTAAAATTTTTTTTAAATCGCCTCATTTACTACATTTTTTATTCTTTACGAGATAGGGTAGGCGCCATGTCTGCTGAAATTCTTGGAGGGCCGTTTTCTCGTAAGAAATTGTTTTTTTTAAGATTGTGGCTTTAATATGCATTTTAGCGCAAAAATACATAAAATAAAAGTTGTAGACAATTTAAAGTCCTACAACTTTTATTTCAAACATTTTTTTTATATAACGCTTAGTTTAGCGGTAATAAGCGATTTTCTGTTTTTTTCTCACGAAAACGTGTAAAAAGTGAATTTTTGACATTTCAGCCTTAGCATGCATTTTACGACAAAAAAAGCATATAATCAAATTTATAGGAAATTAAAAGATCTCCAGAGGTTAGTTTAGCGTGAAAGAGTGACTTTCCGTATTTTTAAACCAAACAGGTTGATTTTCATTTTGCGTCTTTCACTCATGATTAAAATTAGGTTATGTTTATTGGTGTTAGATTTTTGTTTATTTCTCATATTTTATTACTAATGTTAGGTTATATTGTTAATTATTTGAATTGGCAAGAGAAAGTTTTGTGAGTGTTTCACACCAGATTTTTATTTTATTAAGACATTTCTGTTACTATAACATCCATGACAAATATTTGTCATAACTGTTATTAGATGACAGAGAATGAGTACTAGGTGTAGGCAGGATATATCTGAATTAATTATTAATTAATGAGTATATTAATCTATATTTTTTATTATTACGGTTTTAATTTTATTTTTGTTTTTCTTTGGACAACTGTAATGTCGTTTTGTTTAAGAAATCTATGGTGCCTTCAATACAGCTTTGACTAAGGAGGTACCTATCCATATATTTTAACACAGGTAGTTTTCTTTTTTTCTCTTTTCTTTGTTGGTTTGTTCATTTTGTTTGTAAAAAGAAAAAATGTTTGTTTTATTTTTCATAAAGAAGCTTCTAGTTTGAATGATTATTTTTCTGTAATTATTATTGTAATATAAGCTTACTCTTTGTTGTTTAATAATTTACGGAATAATAAATGAATTTAAAAAATATATATAATTTTTGTTAGATCTGAACCCGAGGCGTGTCGGACTATAGAATGCCGGACTAAAGAGAGGTTACTGTATTATTATTAAAAACAAGATAAATCAAGAATATACTCTAACTTCAGGATAACAAAGTAGAAAAAAATATTTTTTATTTTGCTCTAGGGAACTAAACTATAAGACTTTCACTCAATCATTTATTTTTATCGCGTGTGAAAAAATATTTTTTAAAGCATAAACAAACGTGTACGTTAATAATTACCATTGATTAACCTATAAAACATAAAAGATTCCCCAGTTAACTAATACAGTAACTTTCAAAAGTCGAAAATATTAAAAATACGATCGTACAAGATAGAATAGAAAAATATTTTCACAGAGTTTTCTTATTGCATTAGGCCTACTTTTGAGTATAATCATATAAAATTTTATAAAATACTACCATTAAATCAGAGGATCGTGCAACGTTAATAAATTTGACTCGAAAATAAAATAGGAATAATATAATTTTAACGTTCAGTAAAATATTTTCAATAAAATCATTTTTTAATACAATCGGTTTCAAAAACAACTGTTGTTTAAGTCAACAGCCGAAAAGCTGGTTTGAACCCGTAGAGCCGTAAAACGAGGAGTGAGGTGGTTTACTATTGCCTTCCTTACTCAGTGGAAAAGTTTGCTTATCACCATGACAGACCCTCCGAAAAGCATCTACTTTTCACCCTGCAAATGACATCTTCACTTTATTCACCACAGGATCTGGCTATACAGTATATTGATGCCTCCTCTACACTATGGGCCAAGGCAGGCCAATGCACTGGTAACCAATATTGGCGTAATGGCGGCGCTGGCCATACCTTGGCTCCACATACTGGGCCAAAGGTTGGCTCAATATCTTGGTCAAACCTTGGATCAACATTCAGTTGCTAACCCTACTTTTCTTTCATTAACTACTTTGGTATTAAAATGGATATCGAGAAAATCGCTGTTGCAGCTTTATGTTTGGCTAGAGTATATAATTGTTACTTACATATTATTGACAAAAACATGGTTAAAAGAAATGGAAACAAAGAAGATGGTGAACTCAAAATTGATTGTTTCTTCATTTGACCACGTTTTAGAAGACATTTTGTGGACACTAAATAAAGTTATTAACTAAGGGTAATAATAAAAAAAAACTAATAAGCAAAACAAAACTAAAATAAAATAAATTATCAACAACTATTTGTTGAAAAGTTCAACTCATTAACTTATCAACAACTATTTGTTGACAAGCAAACGAATACCAACATTTGACAAGTGTGTGGACGCGTCACTTATCTACTGCGCACTTGGTTTGCGCAAGTTGGCCTGCTTTGATGTGTGCTGATAAATTGCATTAAAAGAAAAAGAAGGCAACCAAAAAAAGAAGGCAAAAGAAGAACCGCGTGTAAAAAAAGGCATTAAATTTATTACTCTCGGAGAAGATTACTCTTGACTAATGTCTTTTACACCTCTACCTCTTCTGTTCTTAAATAGTTCAGTCATATTATCAATTGGCTGACTATATGATGAGAAACTGAACTATTTTTGTAGGCCTGGAACCAGCAGATCGAGTGCAAATAATTTAACACTCCACCAGCCCGTTATGGGCAGAAAAAAGATAAATGGGAGAAACAACTAAAAAGATAAACTGGCTATCAAAACAGCGATTAATAAAGTAAACTTCAACAATGACTGATCCAATTAAAAAATCACTAAGATATTTTGAAAATCTTCCAAATTTTTATTAATTTTTCAATATTTATTAATTTATTTCTTAACCATTGTACTCATTACATTTTTTTCTACTTCTACTAATCATAATCATCTCCATCATTGTCATCGTCATCTTAGGCTTCAAATATTTCATGTTTTAAGATATTTATGCGCAGTTCACAGTAAAGTTTACTTTTATTTTTTGCTCAGAATATTTTTTTGAAACGCACTACTGAGTGTGTTTTATATTTTCATTCTAAGAACGTTATTATTCAGATTTTAATCCTCTATGTTTAAAGTTTATAATTACATTGAAAAAAATGGTTTGCAAAGGAATTACACTAAAAAAAAACAAAAGTAGACTGATGGAAATCTTCATACCTAAAAAGAATTACAAGAAGTACAAACCGAGAAATTATATGCACAAAATAAACTCTGAAAGACTTAATTGACTGAGTATAAAATATGCTTTATAACCTTCAAGTAAAACCTTTTTATTTGGTTTGGCATAAACAAACAAACATCATAACCTGTGGATATATCGTATCAAAGAGAAAAGTTTCTTCGAGATATTGCAATAAAAAATATTGTAAGAACAAGGATTAAATAAAATAACTTTACTGTGAAAACAAATTATATTTCTTGAACCAATTTACGAGAAGTTCAATTGTGGGTTATACGAATTGATCATTGCTTTTATTGTCATGCAATTAATTTCTTTTTTATATTCGCACATAAACAACTTGCTTATAAGTAACTTATACAAAAAAATGGAGAATACAACTGAACGAGCGAAAAACTGTTCATATATATTTCACCAATAAAATTATTGTAGATCCCTTATCAGTTACCATAAATGGAAACATATTACCATATGTAAAGATTAAAATATTTAGAAATGACTTTAGATGCGAAACTGAAATGGAAGGAGCACATTAAGATAAAAAGAACTAAGGTGGACCTTAGGAAATAGGAAGGAATATATTGGTTACTGGGACGTCAATCACAGCTGCCACTCTATAATAAGGTAACAATCTATAATCAAATTTTAAAACCCATCTGCCTCTGATATACAACTTTGGGGTTGCACCAGAGAAAGTCAGATAAGAATTATACAGACGTTTTGAGAACAAAGTACTGAGAGCTACAGTTAATAGTCCTTGGTACATTAGGAATAGTGATCTGCGTAGAGATCTTGATATATTTTTTGTGTCCAGTGAGATTTAAAAAGTTTTACTGACAAACATGAAGCTTGTTTATATGGCCATGTCAATCATGAACCAATTCAACTTCTTGATAATGAAAATATTCTTAGAAGGCTTAAGAGGAAAAATCCCTTCAAACTAGTGTAATAGTGCAGTGTGATACGTTAAAGCAGAGCAGTGTGAAGTACAAAATGTTGTGAATAGTTTTATATTTTAGTGTTAAGGTATAAAACATTGTTGAATGGATTATATATATAATTTAAGCATTTAGTGTTTTAAGATAATATGATTTCAAACCAGTTTTTAACTATTAAAAAATATTTAAAGAAATAGTAACTTCTGTGAGTTACAGAACTGGAACGGTAGGTTGTAACTTGTTAGAATTTCCAAAACCTAGCCGGGAATTAAACGTGGTACCTTCCGCTTTGCAGGCTAACGTGCTAACCGCTAAACCACATTGGCAGCCCTATAGGCGTTTATTTAACTTATCTAAGATTTTATAAGTCGAGGTATTATTTTATAATCTAAATCATGATGAACTGAGAAGTACCATCGAATTATAAGTCCCGTTTATTTATGAAGCTTATATTGAAGATCCAGTGTTTGTGGTTTACAAGAGCTGAAAGCTTAAGGCAAGATTTTCTTATTATTATATTGCCTCTTCGTCTTAAACTATTATTATGGCATAGTAACAGGTACGAAGAATATGATGTACTATAAAAAAGAAACTGAATATCAGCAGTAACGGATCATGATAAAAATATCTTCTTTCTTTTCTTCTGGATACACTTCTTTATTTTCACCTTCTACTTCTCCGTCTTCAGTAATACACAATAGTTACCGTGCAACATCGGATTTAACAGTATACCATCCGTTATTTGGCCCAACATTTAAACTAATGTTGTGTTATTAGAATTCTGATTTGGGAGGCGAGACCTAACAAATTAACTCAACATAACATCAGTTTATCTACTGTGAAAATCTATCTACATATATCTAATTTTACAACCGAGTCTACACATGATATTTAAAAAACGTGTTTTTGTTATTAATTGCGCCCACGCTCCCGTTTTCAATCCATACTTTAATGTCTCCAAGTACCACTTATAAGTTACTAATTTTCAGAGAGTTTTATAATTGCAGCTGTTTGAAAAATTAATAAATAAATTTTAATGTCACCTAAAATAATATATAGTAGAGCCTCAATTATTCGAGGGTGCTTCGGATAATCTTAAATCTCCAAGTAAATTATTTATAATTAATAACCAACTAATTACAATAAATTGATAACTAACGTAAACTTAAGAAATTACAAGATTATTTTTCACTTACTTAAACTAAGTCCTACTTACAAAGTTAACAACTATTATAGTGACAGATCAAAACTCGTCGATGATAGATCAAAGAATAACCCTCACTAAACCGGCTGTGCTTATATAAATGAGCTTGGAGATTTCGAGAAGGACAGAGATTTTTGATATTTCTTTTTTCTTTTGAGACCGCAGTGGATCACTTGTGTCAATTTCTGGGCACTCTCTTCTGGTTCTTTTCTTTGATTTTCCTCCAATATTCTTTCATCCTGGTAGATCACTTTCCTGCTTCCTTTTATATCTACTTTTCCTTGGACTCTAATATTTTTATCTTTTAATAGTTTCAGGTGTTCGGTTTTATTTTCTAGATCTTCGAAGGTGATGCCTAATTCTTCCATATTTTTCTTGATTTCTCTTTACAATATTACTTCTGTCTTTTTCTGGTAGAGTTTTCTGACTATTTGGTTTGAGATTCTATCTTTGGGTGTTCTGATTATATGTCCAAAGAAGGATATTCTCTTTTTCCTCATCGTTTCTATTACCGATTTGGTCTGCTGGTAGACCTGTTCATTTCATATTAATCTCCATTCTCCATCTACTTGGTGCCTCTTTCATATGCAGGTTCTAAGGATCCTCCTTTCAAGTTTTTGGATTTTATCTATTATGTTTTCCTGGTTTAATTTGGTTGTACGACAGTTTTGTAGTGTTTTATTTTAGTTTTTATTGATAGGCATTTTTTATTGTAGGTGCCTATTTTGCTTTTTTTTTGGATTTAGTTCATACCATTCTCTCATGATGTAACTTATTCGAAAGCGTAGTTAAAAAGTAGAGGGAAAGCCCCCCTACTTTAGTCCAGTTTTTATATCAAAGCTTTCTGAGAGTTCTCTTCTTAATTTTACCTTGGAGTTGGTGTTAGTTAATGTTAGTTCAATCGTTTTAACTAGTTTCGGGTGAAGTCCGAAGCTTCTTAAGATTTTTAGCATTGATGGTCGGTGTATAGTCGTAGGCTTTTTTGAAATCGACGAAGGATATGATCAACTATAGATAGGAATAGATACGGCAGTGTGAGTTGATTCTCACGTAGCTGTGTAAAATTTTGTGCTGTTTCCGGTCGTGTTACGAACAGAATCTCTTTTACCTTAGATCAACGCAAGTGTAAAACGCGAGTGTAAAAGAATCATTTCAAATTAAATTTGTTGGTGTTCCTCCACTAAAAAAATATCAATTTCTAGGCTAACAAATCAATTTCGAAAGACAGGTAGTGTTTTCACATTCTCTAAAACGTCATCTGCCAAGAGAGTTAATCGACCACTACGTTTTCTATCGTAAACACTACCTGTCTCTCGAAATCGGTTTGTTAGTCTAGAAATTAAACCAACTAGAAATAAATCAACTCACACTGCCGTATCTATACCGGTTGAGTAGGGCTACCAACTTCGTGTCACAAATAAAAATTTCCCTTTCTTAGAGAAAAATCATCAGACATTAACGAATGGGTAACAGGACTAAAAAATCACTCTGTATTTTGTAACAATTCATTAAAGTGGATGATTTGTCCAACCGCATTAAATTTCTCGCTGATACTCAACCTGTATTATATTTTATTCATTTTATTTTCGATTTTGATGCGGTACCTTTAGAAACTATAGTAATCATGTGAGATTAATAATATGAAACGTTTCAACATTAGAATTGCCACTAAATTAAGCGTTAGATAAAAATATTAATAAAAAATTTGTAGGGTTTCTTTCTCGTTAATTTTTGTTATTATTTGAAATTAATTAATATTTGAGAAGAAATTTTCGCTGGAAAGCATATGTTAAAAAGAACAGAACTAGAACTAAGTTATCAAAAATCTGTGCAAGTTGCTGATGAGAAGATCTTCATTGTTACTCTCTAATACACTACATAACAAACATCTGCTTTACAATCAGACGCGAAATCCTGCCAAAACCGAACAACTGAAAAAGGAAATGTACAAAACAGAGTGATTTAACATTCGAGGTTCGTTCAAAAAGTTACCGGAATGGTGGTTCAGCGTGTTAATGTTATGACCAAAGGCAATGCTTACCTAATCACCTTCGAAGAAGGATCGTTGCGCTCCCACACACACTTGCTCCATCGATCCTGCCATTGTTCGAAGCAGCGATAGAAGGCTTCTTTCGAAACCTGTTGGAACCAAGTCGTCGCATTTGATTCCATGTCCGTTTTTGGTCTGGGAGACGATGTTGTGTGCCCTTCGATGATTACTGTTTCGACTCCGGGTAGTAGGAGAACACCCAAGACTCATTACCAATGACGATCTTTAAAAGGAACGTAAGGACCTTCGAACTTGTCTTAAACAGCTCGCCGGCGATTGTCATGCGACATTCCATCTGATCCGTGTTCGTGAATGGTATGATCCTGTGAGATACCAACTTCGTTCGCCAACTCCGCGATTGTAATTATTCGATCATCTAGAATCAGTTGTTTCACTTTTGTAGTCATTTCGGGAAGTCGACGGTCTTCCGCTGTGCTCGTTGTCCTCTAAAGTTTCCTGTTCTTTCTTAAACCAGGCAAACTAGTCGTAAACAGCAGAATTTTTTAGTGAATTATCACCGTAAATTTGCGGCAGAGCCAACAGCGTCTCTGAAGCCGACTTTCCCAATTTGCACATGAACTTGATGTTCGCATGCTGTTCGAACTGGGACATTGTGTTGACTGACAACTATTCACATCCACGTTGCATGGAGTACTGATACCACTATGCACTGTCCAAACATGTTCAAACGAGAGTGTACACACAATAATTTTATTGCTAGTTCGACTATTTTGTCGCTTATTTGGCGTCGGCAAGGGAATTCCGGGAACTTTTGAACGCCCCTCGTATGTAACGGAAAAAATAAATCTTCAGTTATTTTTTAAAATTAATTAAATTTGGGGAACATTTTAATTTTTATGACTATTGATTAGTCTAAATAGCTTAGTAGCAAGAAACGTAAACATATTTTATAGTAGCCTACGACTTTTAATTAGTGGAAATTAAATTTTAAAAGAAATAATGAGTGAGTCTGTGAGGATTGCAAATTTCTAATCTTTAGTGACAAAAAGAAGTAAGATTAGTGAATTAAAAATAATACATTTCACATATTATCTGGATTCAGCTATAAATTTCTACATAGACTACCATCTGTCAAAATACGTAATTCAAGACAACTATGTCATATCCAAGTCCATAACCCTAAAAAATATTTAAATTTGAATAATAAATTTATTTTTTAAATTATAAAAATTCTTTACACTATTAACGAAGCATAAAGACATCTTCTTACTTTCTCTTTAGTCTCCTAGAATGACTGAATTATTTTCCGGTTCGTTTGATCATAAAGGCGTCGGATATCTATCTTTATTCAAAAAAATAAGGAAACAATAATAATAGTTGATATAAAACAAAGCATGACTTTTGTATAACTATAATGTTTATAATGTTTCCTTCATTTAAAATAGATAAAGATATTCTGCATTAATGTTTATGTTTTGCTTCAGTTAATTTTTACTTCTTTTCATCATTTTAAAACAATGGACATTAATAATATTTAATTAAACAGCTTCATTCTACTTTTGGTATAATAAAATATAAACCATAATTAACTATAATAGGTATAATGAAATATATCGGTTATAATTTGCTTATAGATATCACTTACGGAAAGAATTTCCACACAGAAATCTTCCTCTTTCAAATTTCAGTGAAATTTTTCATACAGTTCTTTTAAAGCGGTAATGACCATACGGCGCTAATCGTTAACCATATGATACTTAAAATTTTTTACAAAAAGTAAACTTTTAATGGTAGATACTACATTTTTTACACAATTTTTACACGAAACAGAACGACCCATCGGGTTGGTCTAGTCTAGAGGTATAGTTGGGAGCTGACTTGTTTGCTAGTGCGGGATGAAGGGTAAGGGGGACTGGTGAGAGTAAGGCCACTTGTCCACTTGAGAGAAAATACTGTCGAGAGTACTCTCGAGAGTAGACTCGCAAATGTATACGGGCCTGAGAGCTACTCTCCGAGAGAAGCAGGTGCAGCTGTCGACAGTTCATTTCTCGCAAGTGTAAATGCTCGTTTCTAGTCTCGAGAGTTACTCTCCACTCTTCCATCAGTGTTGGAAAAGCTGAGATCTTGTGTCGACAGTTCATTACATTTATGTCTATTTTAAAATATTTTTATTACTTTTTATAGTCTTTTTTTAATATTTTAATTTCTTTTTTAAATCTTTCTTTTAAATTTTAATCTTTTAAATAATTTTAATCTTTTTTTAAATTTCAACATTTCAAATCTTTTATAATCTCTTCAAAATGAACTCACGAGAGTGGAAAGACAATGAAATTCTTCAACTTATTAATTTATATGAAGAAAATGAATTTTTGTGGAACATAAAACACAATTTGTACCGGAATTTGCATCCTCCAGCCGCAACTCATTTAGCCTACGAGTGCTGAACAAGGTCCCAAGGAATTTCGTCGATTTATCCAGTTTTTTATCCAACACTCCTTTCTTTTTACCTTTCGTTTTTGAATGATTTTGTACGCTATTAGAAAAGCTAGGGCCTGACGTGAATCCATTTTTATCAAATTAAAAACACGCACGTTTGATGACACTCAGCAGACTGCTTGTTGTGTTGACTCTCGGGTCTCAAGACTATCAAGTGGACACGGAATTCTCGTACTGTCGACAGTTCAGTCACTGCCGACTGTCGGAGAGCTCTCTCGACAGCGCAACTACTCTCAAATGGAAAGCACCCTGAGAGCACTGTCGAGAGTTTCTCTCGACAGTTTCTCTCAAATGGACACTAGGCCTAAGACGTGATGTTTTCATAGCAACGGTTGCTTTAAATCCACATAGCGACGTGTGTACTGTACATTCTGAAAATATTTACTCTTCATATTTGTGAGTTGTTACTGTGAGACCGTTCACTGTAGTGGTATTAATTATGCTCGCGGCTCGTGAAGTTAATTAATCTAGTTTTTGAATAAATTAATCTGGTTATTGTATGTAATCTAATATTGTTATACGCGGCCTATTTATAGACAAACTGATATAAAACATAATACTCGGTAGTAAAATATTAAAAACTAATACACTTTTTTACTTTATTAAGCTAGTACAATAAACTTTTAGTATATTAATAAAATAATTTAAAATACTATTAGTTTAAAATCTAATAAAATATTTTGGTACTACAGTAGTTATTCGAAATGGTTTATGAATAATATTTTTAGAACAGCGCGTACTAATAGTATTATTACTACTACTAGTTACCACTACTACTAGTTATAAGACTACTAATATTTACTACTACTAGTTATAAGAGGAGGGGAATATTGTACAAACAATCCTCTCCAACCGAATTCCTTACGCTAGCAATCAAGTGAGCTCCCATTCATCCATAAAGTCGTCGGGGTGAGTCAGCTGTTTAACAGCTGATTTTCGGAGATGAAGGTTCCTGGTTCAAATCTTAGTAAATGTTGTTACTTTTATACGAATTTGAATACTAGACTGTGGTTACCGGTGTATTTTTATTGGTTGGGGTTCAATTAACCATACTCTCTCAGGAATGGTCGGCCTGGGTAGTATAGACTACACCTCATTTACAATCATACATAAATCATCCTCATCTCATTGGGTCATGGGGTAGCTTAATGGTCTAAATTGAACGGATTGCAACGTACACACATTAACAATAAAACAATTATAACAGAACAACATAGTAAACCATTTCCTATGCGTATGCGCCACCTGAAGCCTGGGGATGAGTTTCCCCTCTAACTGCCATTTTGTAACAGTTGGATTAGAGCAGCGTCCGTGATTATTAACTGTTGGGTCGACAGTAGGGGAATAGTATTGTGGCACTTATTACTAAGGTCCGTTTCGGGATCTGGGTAAAATAAATAATTACCAAACTATCATTTAAAATTACAAATATTTATTACAAACTATAAATTACAAATAATAATTTTACTGAAATCTTTTGAAAGATAGGTAGTGTTTTCACATTCTCTAAAACGTCATCTCCCAAGAGAGTTGGACGACCACTACGTTTTCTGTCGCAAACACTACCTGCTTCTCAAAATCGGATTGTTAGTCTAGAAATTGACATTTTTTTCTGGTGGAAGAACACCAACAAAATTTAATTTGAAATGATTCTTTTCACTCGTGACAATTTCATAGCAAAAAATTGTTCAAGAATGAAACCCATTGTTCTAGGGTAAAAGACATTTTGTTCGTAATACGACCGGCAATAGCACAAAATTTTACACAGCTCAAGGAGAATCAAAATACACAGCCGTAACTATACCGGTTGAGTCGGGCTACCAACTTCGTGTCACAAAACAAAATTTCCCTTCTTAGAAAAAACTTACAAGACATTAACAATTGGGTAACAGGACTAAAAAATTACTCTGTAGTAATGAATATGAAATATAAATTAATTACGTATCTCGTAAAATGAGTGAAATACAAAAAAAAACCTTGAAGCATGATCTGCTAATTCGAATGGAAATATTTTAAAACATGTGGTTAATATTATTAAAATTACTGGTTGCAAAATAAATATTTTATTTTTAAGAAAGTATTTATTGTCCTCATATAATTTGAAATCGTTAAGATGTAAGGCCACAATCACTATTCTTGACAAGGTCTTTCTCACGGTCCAATATTTAGTGAACTGAGTAGAGTAAGGAAGTTATCTTGCACGACAATAACAATAATAACAACAATAACAATAACAGCGCAATTGACCGTTTGACTTGGACACAATTACAGTACATTGTAATGGGAAGAAAAAAAATTGATTTCACCTTATAATAGCAAAGTTCCGTTAAAATGAAATACAGCTTGCAATAATATATTTTATAGTTACATGAAGAAATACATTTTAGAAACTGACGTTAGAACTTTTTGATAAAAAAATACTTAAAAAAAATAGTTATACTAATTCATTTATTCGAAAAAAATCACAAATTTAGGCTTAATTTGTAAATTAAGTATTTTAAAATAATATTTAAAATCATTAATTAAATAATTGACCATAACAGTGGAGTGTTAAATTTTTTGCACTCGATCTGCTGGTTTCAGGGCTACACAAAATAGTTCTGTTTCTTATCACATAGTCTGTCAATTATATGGCAAACATTTAAAAACAGAAGAGGTAATGAAGTAAAATACACTAATCAAAAGTTATTTTCTACGAGAGTAATTTTTATTATACAGCCAGACCCTGTGGTGAATGAAGTGAAGGTGTCGTTTGCAGGGTGGAAAGTAGATGCTTTTTGGAGGGCCTGGCATGCTGATAAGCATACTCTTCCACTCAATGAGGAAGGCATCGGTAAAACATCACACTCCTAGTTTTACTTAGCAAAACCTGTAGAGTTTCAAACCAGCCTTTCAGCTGATGACGTAAACATCATTATCATATGGTCAGTCAATTATATGACTGAAGCATTTAAGAACAGAAGTGGTAGGGGTGTAAAAGACAGTAGTCAGAGTTATCTCCTCTGACGTTGATGAATTTCATTATACCCTGTAGTGAATGAAGTGAAGGTATCTTTTGCAGGGAGAAAAATAGATGCTTTTCGAAACGCCTGGCATACTGATAAGTATACGCTACATTTCTACTCAGTGAGGAAGGCACAGGTAAACCACCTTACTTCTCTAGTAAAGTCTGTAGACGTTCAAATCAGCCTTTCCGCTGATGACGTAAACATCATTATCATATGTTTAGCCAATTATATGACTAAACATTAAAGGACAGAAGAGGTAGGGGTGTAAAAGACACTAGTCAAAGTTATTTCCTATTAGAGTAATGAATTTCATTATACAGCCAGACCCTTTGGTGAATGAAGGTGTCATTTTCAGGGTGGAAAGTGGGTGTTTTTCGGAGGCCTGGCATGCTGATAAGCATACTCTTTCAACTCAGTGAGGGCATTTGTAAACCATCTTACTCCTCGTTTTACTTAGTAAAGACTGTAGAGGCTCAAACCAGCCTTCCGGCTGATGACCTAAACAACAACAATTAAATATTAATATTATTAATAATCCAGTAGAAGGTTAAAACAAAATTCAAATAAATTTTAACCTTAAAGAGAATTAGCTTAAAAAATTCAAAATCAAAATAAACGAACTGAAATTTTTACAAATAACATTTGTCATTACGAAAAGTTTGTCTATCTTTAAAAATCAGTTACGTTGAGATTCCGTCGGTATTGACATAGTCTAAAGATACCTAAGCTTAAATTTGAGGCCACACGGATTATAGAAAGACAAAAATTCAAAAAACGTTTTAATTTACTAAAACGATTATTGAACGGACGCCCAAAATTATTAATAGAATAATAAAATACAAATATACAAAACAATCATAAGATCAGTCTGGACTTACGGAGTACAAGAGTTTCTGCTTAACTGTCACAAACAAAACGTATTCAAGCAATTCAGAACTAAATATTACGCACAATAAATAACGCAATGTCCCTACAACTTAACGTATAGCGCACTGCACAACGAGTTATTTCTACCATACGTCACAAACCTAGCAAAAGACCTTTATCATTTTATTCCTCATTTAATATCAAATAAACACAAACCCGTATATACAACTGATGCATTTGTGGCACATACTAGGCAATCCGAGGATAAGTAGTAGAGTAGTAGAGGTAAGTAGAGTAGGTCTGAGTAAGGTCCGAGTAACTGAAACAGTACATTCAATACTAAGAATGTACTGTTTTCATGTCGATTTTTCGAAATCGAGCCTTCCACCGGATATAGTACACGTTTTCAGGTCCCTTGAACCAAAAAAAAAACATTTTTTTAGAGATTGGTGTGTTAGTGTGTGTGTGTGTGTGTGTGTGTGTGTGTGTGTGTGTGTGTGTGTGTGTGTGTGTGTGTGTGTGTGCGTGTGTGTGTATGTGTGTGTCTGTGTGTGTGTGTGTTTACAAACTATCTCAAAAACGGAACATTGTATGAAACTTGAAACTTAAGTTAGTTACTACTAGAGGCCCCGCATGCACATTTTCATCAAAATCTGTCAACCGGAAGTGGTAGTTTATTCGTGTAATTTTTCAATTTTTTGCAATTTTCTCAAAAACGGCTACGATTTTTCCTACGATTTTTTATAAAAATCGCCTCATTTACTACATTTTTTATGCTCTACATACAGAGTAGGCGCCATGTCTGCTGAAATTCTTGGGAAGGCTGCGCTCTCGTAGAAAACAATAGTTTTATTAAGATGCGGCCTTATTATGCATTTTAGGGCAATAAAGGTATGTAATCAAAGTTGTAGAACATTTAAAAATCTACAACTTTTATTTCAAACATTTATACACCGCTTAGTTAGCGGTAAGTAGTGATTTTCTGTTGTTTTTTTTTCATGAAAATCTGTAAAAACTTGATTTTTTAAGATTTCGGCCTTAGTATACTGTAAATTTAAACAAAAGTGTATATAATAAAATTTATAGGAAATTAAAAGAGCTAAACTTTTATTTTAAGCATTTTTCTCTACAGAGCCTAGTTTAGCGTCTAGTTTAGCGCCTAGTTTAGCGCCTAGTTAAGCCAAACAGTTGGTTTTCTTTTCGCATCATTCACTCATGATTAAAATAAAGTTATGTTTTTTGATGTTAGGTTTTTTTTATTTCTAATATTTTATTACTGATGTTAGTTTACATTGTTCATTATTAGCATTGGCAAGAAAAATTGTGTGAGTGTTTAACACCAGATTTTTTAAAATTAAAACTACTACCAGAACGAAAATTAGATAATTATCTGTATATTTGTAACATCTGATTAATACAGAATGTGTTATGTATTGTACTACAAAAGTTTGGTTTACAGAATCACATAACCTTGAAAAATGATTCTAGAACAAAATCTATTATTAAATTTTAGAAATAATCCTATCATTGTAATTTCTACTTATACTTAATTTAATTATTAGTTTTATTAATTTAATTACTTATTTCAAACATACATTTTACTTTAAATTATTATTTACAATGTGTCGAGAACTGCTAACATGAAAATTATATGATACAACATTGAAACAATAAAAAAAGTAACAAGTTTATATATAGCAAACGTTTATGGTGATCTAGAATCGAGTAGATTGTATCAAGCGTAGGTATTAGTAGTTTACACTTTTATAAATAAAAGACAGGGACGGTCAGCAAAGATTTAAATTTATTTCTAAACAGCCACACCTGATATTCTGAATAAGATAACAGTTAACCGTTAGTGGGCGTTAAAAATTACCGCAAACTATTATATAGAAAGGTGTTCCATTAATAAAAAAAAAAGAAAAACGAAACAGATGAATACGAATATACTTCACACAAATATAGTCTTACAACTTATATTTTTCACCAAAACTTATTCAGTAAAATACTATTAATAATATCTTTTAATAAATCTATGTATACTAAGGCAAAATAGCCCTGATTCACTTAATCGTGTTGAAATCTCCCGAAATACAAGTCTTAAAAACTTGAAATTTCGTACGTAGGTTCCATTTGGGTTGTTTGTGCTCGCTGCAAAAGTATTTTAAAAGATTCTTCCTTTAAAGAAATAAAATAGGAAACAAATAATATGTTAAGTACTCCACATTCAATCTGAAAGCGAAAATCTCATTGCCTACTAAACATTGTAAAAGTTTAAATTAATAAAAAATTACGTTTCTAACAAAAATAGTTCGGAATAATTTCCGAACAATGACGTTTACATGAATAGTTTACTGTTTGCGGTATGATTTGTGGATTGTGCAAAAGAGTGAGGATGAGCTATAGAGATTGGTGTACGTATGTTTCAAATGAACTAAGCAAAAAATAATAATTTCAACGTTTCCGTAAAAAATTCAAAGTTAATGGCATTTACTGGTAAATATCCAACCAGGTCTAAAATTTTGGTAGATGATTTAGTGCTCCAGCAAATATCACAATGCAATTATTTAAGTTGAGACAACGGGTTTAGTCAAGATTTGAACGTAGAGAAGAAAGTTGACAAATTCCAATCAGGGTGCGGCAATATTAGCGGAGCCCTAGTCAGGAAAACAAGAAAAGAAACTCAGATAAAGTTTTACAAGGTGATGGCTGCCCCAGTCCTACTCTATGGAAGTGAGTCGTGGATTAGTACCAGACCACAGGAGAATAAAGCACAGGCGGCAGAGATCCGATTCCTGTGAAAAGCAAAGGGTTGCAATCGTAGGGACCAACTAAGAAATGAGGACATAAAAACGGATCTGGATGTTTTCAACCTGGATGGGAAGATTTCAGAATATCGAAATTGATGGAGGGAGCACGTAGAGAGAATTCCAGAGGAAAGGATCCCCGTCAGTGTTTTGCAATACAGACCGATGGGGAGTTGAGATGTTGGGAGGCCACGCAAAAGATGGCAATAATTCAGTATTTTGTCGCTGTTGTGAGTCGGAACAGGCGGAAGCCTAAAATAATCCTTAATAAGATAATCCTTGATTGTGAGGAGGAGGAGAAGGAGGAGAAGAAGAAGGAGAAGATGAGAAAAAGGAGAAGGAGAAGAAGAAGAAAAGAAAGTATTAATATTTTTAATATTTTACTAAGGAATTATTTCTATCATTTACACTGTGGATCTATAATCTGTACTTCAACCTAGAACATTTGGTTAATAAGTTACCTGTGTTTTATATTATCTCTTGAAGGTAATAATATCAATGCGAAGACACGTTGTAGATTTGTTATTTAGCTAAAATTTAATTTCTTAAAACTGTTGAAAACTTATTATTTTTTAATCCCTAATGTGGCTAGTTGCAATCTGTTCAGTTTAAGAACAATAAGCAACTCCATAATCCAATGAGACAAGGATGCATGACGTGTAAATGAGGTGTAGTCTTTTTCAGACTCAGGCCGACTATTCCTGAGATAGTATGGTTAACTGAACCCCAACCATCACAGTTCACCGGTAACCAATGTCTAGTATTCAAATCCGCATAAAGCTACCTTTACTAGGATTCAAACCACGGAATTAATGTCTCCGAAAATCAGACTACCACTAGACCAACTAGACTAACCCCGTGGGTTAATATCTTAATGAAAAGAAACACATATTGTTACGTGTAAGTGTACTGTAATGAAATAATATCAACTTTTATTTAATACAAACCGGATGGATGTTTGGACTTAAATTGTCTTGAGTATAATTCCAATCTTCACTGGTATTGAGTGCCACCGTACCTGGAATATTTTTTTACTGCCGGAATATTTAGGTCTTTATGTAATATTTTGTTTGGTAAATACCAAGGTGTACCTGTGGTTCAGAGTAAAAACTTGTTTTAAAACCTTTACAAGACGTAATAAAATGCGAAGAGGAGTTAAAATGCTATCTGGGTTAACAAATATTATGTAATAAAAATTATTTCAGGGTAAATAGTATTTCCACTTCAATAATGTTCCACTAAATTAAATCATTATTAATTTACTAGTACAATAATTTCTATGACCATTTAATTTGTTTAATTAGAAACTTAACAAGTAATTTACAATTAGTAAATTTGATAAAAATGTCCTTTAAGACTTTGAGAAGATCGCAAATAATTGACAGACTTAATTTTATTAATAAAACAGTGTTTTAAAAAAATTTATACGTGACACCTTATATTCACACTCCACTGTTTTATTTTTTTATTTATATTTTTGTTTAACGTCAAAAAACCATAAGCTGGTTGAGATTATGACAAATTTTTATTGTGAATTGTGTGTACGTGAAGGAACAAATCATTGCCGTATGGAACATGTAAATCTCAGTGTAGTGTGCCATTTACTGTATAAATGGAGCGTTAGTTCTCTGCCTTAATAATTCTGACTTAAATCGTTGTATAAATATATCTATAATATATTCATTGATAACTAACTATTTTATGATCAGTTTTACACTTTAAGTGAATTAACTTGTTACAAAATTGCGTTTGAGAAAAAAACATTCAGCGACACCTTTTCTATAATTACAGTATTTAATTCATTACAGTAATTATTTTTGTTCTATTAATTTATAAAATTTAGTTTTAGAATACGACGCTTAAATCGTCTTAAAAAGGGTACAATTATTAAAATATTTACTACCAAACTTATTACATGATTATTAAACTTTGCTAAGTATTTTGAAGTTCGTTATTTTTTAATAATGAAACGGTCAGGTATTCGTAAATTTCACTATTTCTAAAGGAAATATTTAAGTATAACAATGATTCCAGAATAAGGTTCTCTGCAGTATTGTCAACCGCACTTGGTTCTGTTTTTAAGAGTGTTTATTTTTAATAATTATCAGACAGTAGATATAAAACTTATTTATTTTCTAATTTGACAAACAGAATTGCCAATTCCTCTAAAATTGCTGTTATATAAAATTTTACTTAAGCTAATGTGGATGTACGGTTGTCAAATCTATGGTTCATCAAAACCATCAGTCATACGAGCTAAAATTCAACGGTTTCAGTCAAAATTGCTTCGTACGCTTGTTAACGCTCCATTTTTTTGTGTCAAATCACACACTTCACTCGGACCTAAAATCCCATTTATTAATGACACCACATACGAAATGTACAACGCTTTAGATTAAAATTACTTAACAAATCTAACCCGTTCATTCGTGAACTAAGTTCTCCACATTTACCAGGCAATCCATATCGTCGGCTTACCAGGAAGTAGAGCAGAGACTTGGGTTAACTTCAATCAATACAGTTCAAATTAAATCACGCTTAATAAAAACATTTAAAAAATAATTAAACTTACTATTATTAACTGAATAATCTTAATGATTAAATTGTGAAAAGGCAAACAACTGTAGTAATTAACTGCGGGAGTCCCACTAATGAGTGTTGCCCTCCTATAACGTGTAACGTCATTTTCTTTTAAATATATATATTATACGCATATTTGCTGGTTGTGCAAAACCACACAGTTGCAAATAAAATAATAAAGTGAAAAAAAAACTAATTAATTCAATACACTGCAGAGATCTAATTGGGTGGTGTTTTAAAATAAAACAGTTTGTGGTAAAAAAGCCAAAAGAAAAATTCCCAATTTATTTAAAAACGATGGTTTACTTTTTCAAGAATAAAATTTCAACATAAAATTGAGTAATCTATATGAATTCTTTAATTCTTCTTAGTTCGCAGTATTATGGATATGAACAAATTTATTACAGACTTACAAATTCATTGCAGTAATTGCAGTAGTATTTTTATAGTTTTATTTATATTATTGAAAACACCAAAACAAAAATAAGGTCAACACAACGATTTAATTTATTGCAACTACACCCACTGTTTGATTTTAGTTAAATTTTTATTGACCGGTAAACAATCTAATTTTTTTTTATTTGGTCGTTTTAACATCACGTTCTTGGCGACCACAATAATGAAGTTAGTTTATATTTTAAGAGATTTTAGTGAGAATTAGACAAACGATTCTTCTGAAAATAATTTCTTAGATTGAGAAGAATATTTTCTTCAAATCGATTGTTTTACGCGTTTGAACGGAAACAGTGGAAATAAATATGTGCTATTTTTAAACGCCAATGTGGCACGTCCATTAAATGCGCAATTGTAATTTATGTACTTAAAACGAGGAATAATTAGAGAACAGATAAAAATACATACTGTATTTATTATTTTGGAACCTTTCAAATGGAACCTTCCATTAAATTTATAAATTGATGACAGAAGCTTAGGTTTATTACATTTATGTTTCAATAAACAATTCTTTTTTAGTGACATCAAAACATGGTTACCGACTGCGGGTTATATATTAGTGGCATTGAACGTGTTATAATTCCCAGACCCAAGCCAGGAATCGAAACCGGAATCTTCCATTTTGTAGTCTAGAATACTAACCACGATACCACAGAAACTTAAGGAATTTAAGTTTTAATAAAAAATTGTTTCGATAGAAAATAGTACGATTCTAGTACTTGTACATTTTCAATAATTGGCATACGAGCCATTTAGATTGAGACTTAAAGTTTAGGAGGCTCAAAATTTAACTGATGGATTTTCAGTAAAACTATTACTATTGTTACTTGAAAAATACCAATAAATCATTATATTTATGAGGACAAGTTAAAAAGAAGCATTTAAAAGTTCTTAAAAACAGTGGTAACGTTCATTAATTAAATAAAACGGTTGACCTGTTTGTGTAGTAGTCACTGTAACTAACTTCTATACCGGGGTGCCGGGTTAGATTCCCGGTTAGGCCTGGCATTCTTCCATCTATATATCATCTCATATTAAACAAACGCTCAAGCCAAGGTATATAAGAAGATCATCAATAAAAAAATTAAAAAAAAATAAAAAATAACGAGAAAGTGGTTTTCTATCAGGCTTTATTTTAATGTATTTATTTAAAGTCGTATCAACTGCTTGGTTATTACGATGGAGTATGTAACTTTAATTGTGGGATTTGACACATGAAAATTTCCAGACCCTGGCCGGGATTTGAACCCGGGACCTCCGCGTGGCAGGCCAATGCGCTAACCACTGTGCTACGGAGGCGGCCTATCATGCTTTGATCTTTGAACTTCTATTACGCCTAATAAAGGTTAGTTTAAAGTACTTAAATCACGGAAACGCGTAAATATAATGATTCATTGGTATTTTTCAAGTAACAATAGTAATAGTAATAGTAATAATAATAATAATAGTTAAATGGAAATCTACTTTTTATTTTGCCACTCGTTAAATTAAAAGACTCGAAATAATTAACTATTGTACATTTCATTATTTTTTTTTGTTTATTTAAAGTCGCATCGACAGTTTCGTCATTAGCGACTACTGTCGGTTTTAGTACTACATCGGTGGGGTTTAACGTGTTCTAATTTCCAGGCTCTAGCCGGAAATCAAACCCGGGACCTTGCGCTTTGTAGGCCAGCGCGCTAGTCACTACGCCACGGAGGCGGTCACATTTAATTATTGTTACAATAAAAAATTTTAAATTTTAATAGTGCAAAACTTATCAATAATTTCAAACCAAGAAAGTATAAATTTTTCCAAAACTCCAGATTAAGGTGAGTTACAGCTAGAATAATCACACAAAACCAGTGGGTGCGGTTACTTTTTGCGCGCGATTTTGAAAAATCACTGAATACACGTTTATTTGATTTTTTTGGAATGCATTGAAATTTAGTTGGTTTATAATTTGTCAGACTTATAAGTTTGTTAATATGTGTGATTGTTCATAACGGGCAGGTGGAGTGTTAAATTAATTGCACTTGATCTGTTGATTCCAGGGCTACAAAAAATAATTCTGTTTCTTATCACATAGTCAGACAATTATATGACTGAACTATTTAAAAACAGAAGAGGTAGAGGTGTAAAAGACACCAGTCAGAGTAATATCCTCTGAGAGTAATGAATTTTACTTTACAGCCAGACCCTGTGGTGAATGAACTGAAGGTGTCATTTGCAGGGGGGAAAGTGGGTGCTTTTCGGAAAGCCTGGCATGCTGATAAGCATACTTTTTCAACTCAGGGAGGAAGACAGTAGTAAACCACCTCACTCCTCATTTTTACTTAATAAAATCTCAACAGGTCCAAACCATCCTTTCGGCTGTTGACCTAAACAACATGAGTAAATCAAATTTATCGCATTAATATTAGTTAGTGATAAATTCATAGAATTTAAATTTTTTAAATTAATTTTTTTTGGAATAATGCAGCGAAATCAGCCGGTAAATTCTTTGAAGTTTTGAGAATGTTACCTCAAAATTTCAAATCAATAGGCCTTTATTATACATCATCAATTTTGCAATACACTGGCAAATTGTTTGTGTCAGAGGGCTGGGTAAATAAACTGGTTTATTGCATCTCCCGGTTCTACTCTATCTACACCTTTTTTCCTTGATATCACTTCAAGAATAGCTCGCAATACTAACGCACCTAACAATGCCAATTTTTAGAATACAGCTCTTCGGATATGAACAGAAATCCCAAAAATATTTATTGCTGAGTTAACCTTTTTGTAACTTTTCACAAAAGTTTTATCATTTTTATATATCAACTTTTTTTATGTGCTCGTTTACCTTAAAATGTAAGCCTTAATTTTAAAAAGGCTTCGAACGAGAGCAGAACCTTCTCACGTTTTTTCCCCAAGGATACTGTTTAAGCCACCTTAATGTCCTTAGAAAATGTAATATGGAAGAAAGTTTAATCAAAATCGTCACAACCGTTTTTGATAAAATTGGATAGACTTTATATTTTGAATCCAAGTAAAACCCCTTCATTTTGTGACACAGCTAACTCTAAAATCGCTTGTGGTGTTGGTTCAGGAAACCTTAATTTTAAAATTTAAGCCGAATTGTTTAAATAGTTTCTGCGCCAGAACGAATAAAAACACACATACCGATGAAAACATATTCAAAAATCATGTTTTTAGCTTTTTGGAGTCATTAAAGGTTAAGATCAGTTGAAATCTGGGATCGAAAATGTTTGGTTTACTGCAATACTTTCCCTGTCTAGTAGTCTATATTATAAGGATTGCGAAAATGTAAAAAGAAATACAAATAATTTGTAAGCTATGTTAAGAATAAAAATAATTCTCGTCCTTTGACAAAAATAATTATAATAAAACTCATCGACTTAATACTAAAGAATCATGTTTTTTTGTATAATTTTTATAAGTAACCTGTTAATCCTAAAAAATAATAATAACAAAACTGGCCTACTCAATTAAATTAATTAATAAATAAAAATCTTAGAAAGTTTTATAGTTTTTAAAACTGACCTTTCTTAAAAGTGAATTTAAAAAGCATGATACAGTAGTTCTTGCGTTATCTCGAAACATGATACACTAAACAGTATAACTTCAATAAAACGCGTTAAAGTAATACGGAGAGAGAACGCACAAAACACGCGACACAATCTAAAAACTATTGCATACTGAAAGAACAGAGATCATCGGTATTTCCACCTCCACAAGCGTAACTTAATAGAGTTCAGCTCATTTTTAGTTTTTCGTCTTTGTGGTGATTTCAAGTTGTGTGTGTGTGTAGTTCACAACCTATGTAACTAAGAAGAAATTCACACACGTCCAAGATATTTTGAGAACTTCCTTCCTATGTTTTCTGTCTTTCTCGGTTTCATCTATTTCCATCTCATTCCCTTCAACGCCATCTACGTTAGATTTTTTTTTATAATAAAAGATATTTCTTTGATAAATATTATACCGCAAAATGCGTTAACTTTCTCGAAAATCTTTTTACAATCCTTAAACAATACTTTTTCTTTCAATACTTTTGTGAGGTACTTTCTGAATCGTATGTATCGTCATCAAACAGAAAACATTAAGAAAAAATAAAATACAATTTTCGTTTATTTCTTGAGAGAGTGCATATAAAAAAATCATGTCTATATTTTTTAAAAACACAGAAATGACAAAAGGACAAAGAAGAAAGGAAATAACTTGTTTTACTTGAAAGAAAATCATGCAAGGAAAATCTTAAAATGACATTTTGTAAAAAGGAAATGAAAATAAAACGAAAATAACTACAAAACAAACAAACAAATTTACTTAGATAGTTCTCCATATTAAAGTACAACCTGCCCATCCAAAACGGTCAAAATTAATACATTTAAAATTTTTAAGTGGAAAAATTTTACATTTATGCATATAATTACAAAGTATTCATACTTGAGAACCGTTTAAATGAGTAGAAAAACAAAGCGAAATATTTATATCGGTCGAATTGAATGAAGCTGATGAGATCCATTGAAGAACCCAGGAGGGATTTGATAACCTTAAAGGTAAGATTTCTATTAAAAGGAATTTACATAATAAGTTAAAATACTGTGTTAAAACGTTTTTGAAGTCTGTTACCTAGAGACTTTAGTTAAGAATTTGGGTTTCGGTCTGTTCCAGACTACGTCACTGTGAATTGTGAATTTTTTGTTTTTTTATGTTGAACAGTGTGGTGAAGAAGCTTGTGCAGCTGAAATTTTCGTCTTTAAGAGATTTATAAACATTCAGATTTTTACTTTCTCTTGTCCTACGCGTATATGAATATATAGGGAAGGAAAGTAGCTATCGTTTTCGTATCAAGTTTTCACTGGGTATACACGTTTTCAGAACCCTGAACCCAAAAAAAACATGTTTTAGCGATTGGTCTGTGTGTGAACAAAATATATCAAGAATAGCGTACGAAGTTGAAACTATGAACTTAATTTAGGTACCACTATAGAAACTGACACGAACGTTTTCATCAAAATCGGTCAACTGGAAGTAGTAGTTTATTCGTGCAATTTTTTTACTTTTTTGGGATTTCCTCAAAAACGGCTCCTACGATTTTTTTAAAAATCACCTCATTTACTACATTTTTATGCTCTACAAGATAGGGTAAGCGCCTTGTCTGCTGAAATTCTTGGCGGCCCTGTGCTCTCGTAGAAATTTTTTTTTCAAGATTGTGGTCTTAGTATGCATTTCAGGGCAAAGATGTTAAATTCAAAGTTGTAGAGCAGTTAAAAATCTACAACTTTTATTTCAAAAAAATTTTTGTCTAACGCTAGTTTAGTGTCAGTTAGTGATTATCTGTATTTTATTCGTCAAAATCGGTTAAAATGCGGTTTTTTAAATATTACAGCCTTAGTATGCATTTTACGACAAATATGTAGCCAATAGGCCTATATTTTAAAGTTATAGGAAATTAAAAAACCTGCAACTTTTATTTTAAACATTTTTCTCAACAGAGTTTAGGATTTAAGGTTTAATTTAAGTTCAATTAGTGATTTTCCATATTTTTAAGTTCTAAAGAGGTAGATTTTCATTTTGCATTATTCACTCATAATTAAAATTAGGTTATTTTTTTATTTTACGTTGTTACTGATGATTCAATTTGGTAAACATGGGAAAAACATAGGTTACATTTTTCATTATTTACATTGGCAAGCGAAAGTGGTGTAAATGTTTCATACAGATTTTTTGTTAAGAAACAATGTACGAGGGCCATCCGGAAAGTAGTACCCGTTTCCGCCGCATGAGGCGCTGACGAGGCTAGCAGCCGCCGGTTAAGGTCAGATCGCTTCAGTGGCTTGTCTGCCTTCTCTGTTGCAAGTTCCGCGACGCTAGCATTGCCTGTCTTGTTCTGTGACCGTTCATAATGTTTAAAAAAATTGAGAACGCCGCCAGTTGTGAAGTGAGGGCTGTAATAAAAATTCTCAATGCAAGAAACGTTCGACCTTGTGATATTCATCGCCAATTAAAGGAAGTGTATGGAGACGATGTGATGGATGAGTCATCTGTTCGGCGCTGGTGTCGTAATTTTAACTTGGGGAGGGGGAACACACACGACGATGAGCGTTCAGGGAGACCATCTGTCATTACAGATCAACTGCTGAGGTCAGTAGACGAATTCGTGAGGCACGATCGGCGCGTTACAATTGATGACATCTGTGAACATTTCCCTAATGTTTCTCGCACAATTCTTCATGAAATTGTCAAAGACCATCTGCATTATTCAAAAATTTGCGCAAGGTGGGTCCCTCGCATGCTTACAGATGAGCACAAAACCAAGCGTATGGCTGCTGCATTAACATTTTTGGAACGTTATTCTGATGAAGCAGACGCGTTCTTGAATCGCATAGTTACTGGTGATGAAACGTGGGTTTGTTATGCTTCACCTGAGAGTAAACGACAGTCAATGGAGTGGCATCATCCTCATTCACCAAAGAAACCAAAAAAATTCAAGACTGTTCTGTCCACCAGGAAACTTATGGCAACCATTTTCTGGGATCGACGTGGTATACTGCTTATTGATTTTATGGCCCGTGGAGACACTATTAACGCTAATGCGTATTGTGAAACATTAAAGAAATTACAGCGGGCAATACAAAATCGACGGAGAGGTCTATTGTCTGATGGCGTCATTCTCCTCCATGACAATGCCAGGCCTCATGCAGCGGGGATAACACAACAACTTCTCCAGCAATTCAATTGGGAAATTTTCGACCATCCACCGTATAGCCCGGACTTGGCCCCTTCAGATTTTCATCTATTTACAAAACTCTTTAACAAACAAAAGAGTTTTTGGGGGGAAAATGATTTGACAGCGGTGAAGAACTTAAAGAAGGTGTGACTACGTATTTCGATCGGCTGGCGGCGGAGGAATATGATGCTGGAATACAAAAACTCGTCACACGTTATGACAAATGCTTAAATTTGCTTGGAGATTATGTGGAGAAGTAGTTTAAGGTATGCTCTTTTCAATAAAAATGTTTACATTTGTTAATATTTACTTCTGTGTCTTTATTTCACAAACGGGTACTACTTTCCGGATGGCCCTCGTACTAAACAAAAGCTGTGAACAAAACCTCTGTATTAAGGCCTTTATTAGCTTTAAATTGTAATTTTGCAAGTTACTAGCCTACTACATTTGGACACATAATGTAGGCCTACTGATATCCTAAATTCTTCACATCCGAAATCGGTTAAGACAGATTTATTTCAGATATGGGAGGTTCTACAGTGAATTAAAAGAAAACGAACAATAATTAAAAGAAAGAACAATATGTTATCTAAGTACATAAATAAGAACCTTTAAAAAAATAAAAATAATTTCTTTTAAATATAGGTTTTTTTTCTTTTGGATTTTATTAAGATGAAACTAAAATAACATATAAACTTTACTGAGACTTAATCAAACATTACTGACTTTTGTAAACTTGACCGCCCTATTTTAGCAATGCGATCGATCTTCCTAAATATTTGGATAGGAAAGATTCCGATGGGAGATTTTTACTCATGTCAGTAAGGGTTGACTTCACTAAGTGCCAAGTTGCCCAACTAAAGTAAAACTTCGTAAGAGTTTTAAAACATCATAGTTCCTTAAAGGGATCCGGAATGCCTATCTCCGTAATGTTAATGTAAGGAACATTTTCTCAAAAACTGTTAGAGGTTATCCTGTCCAATTTTCTTGTGATTACTTTTCAGGCTATTCTGCACCCACTGAGTTAGTCATCTTGATATATGGTTAAGAAGGTAAGATATTTTTTTTTGAAATTACCACTTTTGAAAATCATAACTTTTTGCCTATTGAAGTGGAAAATAAATATTTAAACACATTATTTTACTGTAACATTAACTCAGTACATTAAAATTATGGTATGAAAGGCTATGCAAAAATTTCATAAAAATCCATTCACAGTTGACTGAGAAAATGTTCCTTATGTGTCAAAAATTGCCATTTACGGGAAACGAAAAACTAAAAGAGAACACAAATTATACGTTAAATAGTTCAATATGTTATTTTTTTAAAGTTCAGAGGTTAATATATTATATTCACAGGTAGTCTGGTGCTACCTTAAAGTTTTAAAACAAAAAATATCGCACAAAATAAAAAATTATATATTTATCTGTGGTCATTCAAAAAAAATAGAGATGTTATGCAAATGGTAATGTTTAAAAAATAACAAAGATTCAACATATTTTTAATTTAAAAATAACTGCAAAATCCCCAACAAATTATACCTATGTCGTTGGATACAGAAAACCGGAAATGTGAAAATTTTCGATTTCTTTCGTTCTGGATACCCTTAAGAATAAAATGTAAAACCAAAATTGTAATTTTTTAAGACTGAAAAACGCTGAATTTTAACGTACAATTTTAAAATTTGTAATATTTCTGTTGAATATTTAATTATATTTTTCTTCCATATTTTAATATTTTACTGTATTTTTTTTTTAATTCATTTATTTAACGTCGCATCAACTACAACGGTCATTAGCGACGACGTTGGGGTGTGACTTTTGTACGATGGAGGATGAAATGATTTTTCGTAACGTATGAAAATATGCTGTGCCTGAGTGGGATTCGAACCCAGGACCGCATGATGAGAGGCGAGCACGTTACCAACTGCGCCAATGCAGCCGAAACTGTATTCTTGTTTAAAATAAAATTAGATACACAAAACTTGTGTTTTCCTGTGGAAAGCTGCTTTGATTCTCCTTACGAGGTTGCGATGGTGTTAAATTAATGAGACTTCAGTTTGAGTTTTTATTACTGTATTTTGTTTATTGAAACTAGTCTAAAAGAGCTTACTTTAACTTCTCTTTCAAAATATCTTAAAACTAAGCAATTAGATGGTTTAGTCCATCCATCAATGTCCTGTAACTTAACACTAAATAAACTTAGTCGCCTATTTCACTACTTAATCACAAAATGAACTGTTGTACTTTAACATATCACCCTACAGTAGTACACTAATTCGAAAGACTTGATCCTTTTAAGCATTCTAAGAACATTTTCATTGTCTAGAGATTGAATTATTTTAGTTCTGAAATAACCAAAATTCAAAATAAAGATTTTTAGTCATTACCACAAAACTAGCTGAGTTTACACAATTATAATTTTATAATTTTAAAAAATTAATTAAATTAGGATTTATTTTTTACTCGAAATATTAAATTTCGAGAGATAAACCCCTTTTACATGAATTTCCCGGAGGTACCACTTAGCCAATTTATTAACGAGACCAGCTACAGTAGTATGAAAGCTAGTGAGAGAAATACAAACAAAATCATTAGAACCGTTTTTGAGAAAACTGAATTTTTGTATTTAGCTAATTTTTGTATTTCTGTATTTTTAGCTAATTCCAAAACTCAGGAAACCTGTTTTAAAATTTCAGCCTAATTAAATTTGTAGTTTTTTCTCCAGAACGAGTGAATGATAAATTTTCAGAGAGGCATATCCTTCTAAAAATCACTTATTGAATTTAAGACGTCATGAATCATCTGGGTACTGAAAATCCTACCCAATCGCAATACTTTCCACTCCATACAGCTATACATATATAGCTATATAGGCCTATATATAAAGCTGTCCATAACAGACAGGTGGAGTGCCAAATTATTTACACTCAATCAGTTCGTTGCAGTGCTAAAATAAATAGTTCTGTTTCTTATCACATGGTCAGCCAATTAATTGACTGAATCATTTAAGAACAGAAGAGGTAGAGGCTTAAAAGACACTGATTAGCGTTATCTCCTCTGAAAGTAATGAATTCCATTATACAGCCGAACCGTGATGAATGAAGTGAAATATCATTTTCAGGGTGGAACGTAGATGCTTTTCAGTGGGCCCGGCATGCTGATAAGCATACTTTTACACTCAGTGAGGAAGGCAATGGTAAACCACCTCACTCCTCGTTTTACTTAATAAACCCTCTAGAGGTTCCAACCAGCCTTTTGGCTGATGACCTAAACAACTATAACTAAAGAAAGAAAAAGTTTAAATTTTAGTAAAGAAATTTATAATCAAAGCCGGGAGTTGATCACCTCCGTAGTCCAGTAGTTAGCATGCTAAGCTGCAAAGAGGAGATCCTGGGTTCGATTCCCGGCCAAGGTCAGAAAATTATTACGTTTAAACCCACCGTTCCTTAAATAAAAAAAGTATTCGCTAATAACCCAGATGTTGATGCGACTTAAAATAAACGATAAAAAAGCTGGGAGTCAAAGAGGGAATTTTCTGGGAAAGCAGAATTTAGTAGCACAAGCTTAGTTTTCCGTATTGTAAATAATAATTTTTGTAAAATCGTTAAATTTGTTTATTTTTCTCAGAAATATTATAGAAAAAGCTATTTTCAAAGAAAATTGAAAAAAAATTCGGATACAAAATTCTAATAAATCAGGTATTTAAAATTTTTTGAATCGTAAAAATGCATATAATGATCTTTTCCCGTAACATAATCAGATGACATTTAAATGGCGTTCATCCAAATTTCTCATCATCCTTGCAAAATTAAAAAAGTAAACCTATTTGAAATGACTATTTTAGAATCAAGAAGCTCATTAACAAGTAGACACTTCATGGTTAGAGCATTTTAACGGGGTTATCGTGTCGGTACAAATTTGTTAATAATCCATACAACCTTTCCAAAATAAACAAAGTCGTTAGCAATTTTATAATTATTTCTGTTTAAAAGTATTGATGTAACAAATGGGTTATTAAAATACAGGTTTTATTTACTTCATTAAACTTACAAAGAAAAAACTGATAGATTACTTTTGTTTAACTAAAAAATAAATACACGCAGAAAAACACTACAGATCAGCTGTACAAAAATAAATTTCATGTGGAAAATCTGGTATGAAGCACTCACACAACTTTCTTCTTGCCAGTATAAATAATGAACAATATAACCTATGTTTAATCATAAGTAAACAATGTCAAATGAAAAACATAATCTAATTTTAATCATAAGACAATTTAACACAAAATGAAAATCAACCTCTGTAGGGCTTAAATATGCGAAACATCACCAATAGACCCTAAACTAACCTCTGTGAAATGTATATCTGTGAAAGGCTGCAACTTAAGAAATTTCATTTGTTTTCCGATTTTAATGAGCAAATTATAGAAAAATACTAACTGAGCCTAAGAGTTGAAAAAAATGTTTGAAATTTAAGTAATGAGTTTTTTTATTTTCTACATCTTTAATAATACACGCTTTTGCCAAGAAATGCATATTAAGGCCATAATCTTAAAAAAGCTTTTTACCACGAGAATACAGCTCCAAAAATGTCAGCAGACACGGCGCTTACCCCAACTTGTAGAGCATAAAAATGTTGTAAACGAGGCGATTTTTAAAAAAAAATCATATGAGCCGTTTTTGAGAAAATCGCAAAAAACGAATCGCACGAATAAACTACTTCTTCCATTTGACAGATTTTGATAAAAATGTTTGTGACGTGTTCCCTTGTAATACCTAACTTAAATTCTAAGTTTCAATTTCATACAATATTGCGTTCTTGAAATATTTTGTTCACACATATAGACACTCAAATTATGAAGCAGAAGGTCCCCGGTTCGATTCCCGGCTAAGATCTGGAAATTTGAACAGATTAAATCTAAGTGTTTTGTTAACAACAGTAGTTTCTAATAACTAAGCTGTTCATGTAAATATAATTAAATACAAAATAAAATTTACAAAGCTGAATATAAAGAACCTTGGCTGTCTCGTTTAGACTCAACATGGAACGGACAAACTTTAATGCGATTTTCTACAGATACCTAATTATAAATTTCCGCTAAATTAAGGACAAACATATTTTTAGTCTATAACATACGAAAATAGTAGATTTTTGTAAAATTCTCTATTCGTTATGTGAACTTTAGACGTAGACTGAATTTTAAGCTAGTTATTCCAGAAGAAACAAATATTTCACAAAATATTTGTAAATAGCTGCCAAAAAAAACTTTGTCGCCCTTCGTCCCCAATTTATCATCCAGACAACAAATGTAAAGATCCTGGGTTCAATTACAGGCTAGGGTCTGGAAACCATTACACGTCAAACCCACAGTTCTACATCCTATAATCGTCGCTAATTACCAAGATGTTGATGTCACTCAAAATTTTTAAAAAAGTCTTAAATACTTTAAATTATTCAACGATCTTTAACTTGTATTATATTTTTACTTTTGATTTAAAATACACCGTAAGGTTATAATTTTAGAAAACTTAATATTTGAACGAGAGGTTCCCTGCGAATTTTCCTAGGAATAACACTTTAATGACCTTAACACAGGTAATAAATGCGAGATTAATCAAAATCATTTTCAAAAAATTGGTATAATTGTTTTTACATCAGAATAAAACACCCTTAATTTTTGAGAAATATGATTAATTTCAAAAATCCCTCAGGAACTGATTAGGAAAAACGTAGTTTTCAAATTTAACCCCAATTATTTTTGTGGTTTTTACTCCGGAACGAATAACACCCACACATAATGACAAATGTTATTATAGAAATCCCTTTCTTGGCTTCAGGGAGTCATGATACTGAAATCCGGGTAATAGAAAATTGTGTTCAGTCGCAATACTTTCTCATTCTATACTATCAATAGAATTTGAGAAAGTGAAAATAAACATTTCGTTGATACATTTTTCTGATATACTATCACAAGATTTTATAAATACAGCTACGTGTTTGCCAGATACATTTTTTCTTTAAAAAGTAAAAAACGTAATAATAAATGGAGTTTAAAGCATTTCTGTTACAACCATAACATCTGATAGATTATGTTCTAATAGTCTACTTCAGCGTTTAGATTTATAATGCCAATTAAAAAATATCTCCTTCAAACTGATCTTTTTTTTTATTCTACACTAAAATTAAAAACAGTTTTACATTTTTATATTCATCGTTACTTTCTCTTTTTAGCTTATCAATGTGATATAATCAGCAATTTTCAATAAGTTTTAACATAATGTACCTGAACTATTTTAATATGAAACTATTTTAGATCAGTTTAGAACAGAGCTGACAAGCGTTACTAGTAGATCAACTATTAGTGAAATCCTGTCAAATATATACACGTTTTCAATTTGTAAGATATGACCAGTAATCACGTTTTATTTTTTAAATTCTGATTTCACTTTTACAATAAAAAATACATAATTTACGCTAATGTAATTCTGTAATAAAATAAAATTGAATATCGTTTAAAGATTTAATTAATAAAAAATTGTTTAAATTTGCTTACTGTAATGTTAATTCGACTGATTAATCCAGTTTCTAAATTAAACGATCTTGTTTAACTGTAAATTAAATCCACATAAATTTTACAACAAAATGAATGTATTTTGATCAAATTCAAGTATTTTGTATATGTAAAAGAATTAATACATGTGTTGTGAGATTATGAATCACAAAGTTGTAAAACCTCGATTTCAATTTTATTTATTAGATTTGTTTCAGTAGGGCATACAAAAAATAAACTGGTTCATTGATTTCCCGATTCAAATTCGTACTTTACTTTTCCTAGAATTTTTTACTTTCTCTTACCCTATATGAACATATAAGGAAGGAAAGTATTGTTTTTAGGCTCCTGAACCCAAAAAACATGATTTTAGCGATTATTTTTATTTTACACGTTTTCCAAAGTCATTTTAAGTGTTTTTACATCCTTAATACTATCCACCTCTTTGATAAGAAGTGAGAGGTTTGGTAAAGACGTAATATTCATTGTTTGATGTTAGTTTTCTTATTTCGACCCCTAATCAGTATGTGATCGAAATTCGAATGCTTTGCTTTTCCAAAGTATGACTTGCATTTTTTGTAACGTGCATTAAAGTTATACCCCGTTTTTAGAACTCTAAATTTTCGGAAAAGTATAATGCAATATGTATTACTTTTGGACAGTTATCCATTTGTATTTCTCGGAGTGGTCAAAATGTAAAAGCTTTAGTTTTTCTGTTAAACCCCTATGGAACAAATGTTTCGAATTTCAGCTCATAAGGTGACCGGAAAGTTAGGGAATTAGTGATAAATGCGTGAGTACGTTTCCACATCCGTATATAGAAATTGTGTCTGGAAAAACTTTATTTCATAATGGTTAACGTGCTAGACTGCGAATGGAAAGGTCCCGAGTTTAATTATCGGCTAGATTCTGGAAAATTAAAACGTGTTAACCGTTTCAGTGCCGAAACAGTATTTAAAAGTTTGATGTAAAGTTCCATTTAATTTGAATAAGGGTGTACAAAAAGTGCCAAACCTTATTTCGAAAACTTGCAGGCGTAATCCTGCCATTGCCGACCAAAATTTTAACGATACAGGAAAAATATTTCCTGTTAAAAATTAATTTCATTGTGTTCATAAAAAAGGAATTCGTTCTAACACTTAAAATATTTAAAATGGTTTCTTTTTTAGTTTATTTAAAGCCGCATCGCCAGCTTGCTCATTACCAACTACTGTGGGTTTTGGTCGTTTTAACGAGTTAAAATTTCCAGACCCTAGCCGGGAATCGAACCCGAGACCTTGCGATTTGTAGGCTAGCGCGCTAGTCACTACACCGCGGAGGAAATTTCAGAATTTATTATTCCATTAATTTTTGTTTAAAAGTTTTTTTGGAAATGTTCGGTTATCCGGACATTGGCACTTTATGCATAACTTACGGACGTCTGGTAAACCGAATGTTATCACTACGTAAAAAATATAGACGTCCTGTTTTCCGGACGTTGGTACTGAAAGGGGTAAAACCTATCGATATTATATCATAAGACACTGCAGTTGCTGATTGCCAAGAATTGAATGTGCCAGTGTTAACGTGGAATAAAAAAAATTAGGAGGAATTATTTTTTGATAATTCAGATTTAAATATTTTTTAAAACGCTCAAAATAAAGATGTAGAAGATGTAATATAAAATACATTTATATATGCGATATCATAAATTTGGAGTAAGAAGTGGTAAATTGTACTACTCCATAGTAAATTGGAATTTTTCCGGTATTACACCTGGAGAGGCTAAGGTAAAACCATTGAAAAACCTTCGTCATAACAGCAGAACAATTTCTACAAGTAAATTCTGCTTGTTATTTCTTTGGATATTAAAGAAATAATGAGGAAAACTTACCGATACGGTAGATAAGCTCAGAAATCAAACTAAACTGCATAACACTATCTACATGAAAAAATAAGTAAAAGAAGTTAAAAAAAGTAAACAAATTAAATAGAATGAGAACAAAGAAAGCTGTGAATTGCTAATAAAACGCCAGAACGTTACGGTGATTTAGCTAATCGTTTTTTATAACAAGTCTACTATTAATAAAAATTTACGTCAGGAAAAGTAAATTTTTATTAATATAAAGATGATAACAAATTCCATCTAAAATAAATATAATAGAATTTAGGTCAATACATTTTTGTTTATTTTAAAATATAAATTTTAAAAAGTTATTCGTATCATTACTATTTTTATTATGGCTTTTGTGAATTAAAATAAATAGCTTTGCAAAAACAAGTAGTAAATTCAAAAAAAAAAATTCTTACTGTGCACCTCAATAGCAATGAAAATATAGCTAGGTACATACGAGAAAAAACAGTTTTTAAAATTTTATATTTACATGTAAAATAAATGTTTTAATATTGGTCTAGTAGAAAATCGTCACCGCGGTCAGCTGTTTGACAACTGATATACGGAGACGAAGGTTGCGTGGTACAAATCCTAGAAAAGGTAGTTACTTTTATACTGATTTGAATACTAGACAATGGTTACCGGTATACTTTGATGGTTGGGTTCAATTAACCACACTTTCTCAGGAATGGTCGGCCTGAGTCTGCACAAGAATACACTTCATTTACACGTCATACAGATCATCCTCATGTTATTGGGTCATAGACTTTCCTATTGTTCTAAATTGAACAGATTGTAACATTTGGTTAAAAAATTGAATATGGCAAAGAAAATTATAATTGTAAAATTGTATTGTAAATGTACTTAAGGTATTATTAATACTTAATACAAAAAATGTTACTTGTAATTTAAATTTTTCTAGTTTTGTCACTTAATCTTAGATGTTCCTTAATTAAAAAATTTACGTAATTAAATTATATTTGAAGAACATTACTTTTAGATAAATAATTAAGAACTCGTGTTCAGAATATAAAGCATGTTTCGTTAAAACAACCGTTTACTTCCCGATCAAAGTTTTATAATAATAAGTTCATTATGGTAACAACCAATATAAAAAAATTGATTTTTTATTTTGGTGTTATCTGAAAATTTATGTTTTTCTGAATTGATTGATATATATTTACTATTTTTTACAAGAGATCAATAGGATTTTAATTTAAAAATTTACATTAGACATTAATTTTTAAAATCAGTGGCAGCAAAACACACAAAGAACCATTGTCTCAATTTTATTTTTTTAGTTTATTTAAAGTCCCACCAACATCATGATCATTATCGACTACTTTGGATTAAGGAACGGTCGGTCTGAACGTGTAAAAATTTCCGAGACCTTAGTCAAGGAATCGAACCCTGGACCTTCGCTTTGCAGCATTGCACGCTAACCACTGGGCCACGGAGGTGGCCATTTTTTAAACTGTTCGATATTTCGTGTCGTTTGTTTCATACGATCCAGTTCATTTGGTTGTTAAGGTTTTTGCTGTTTCCCAAAAAAAAAAAAATGGATTTTAACAAATAGGGAACATTTTATCGAACGAATACTGATGTATTCATTTTCCTGAAATTTTTGTACCATATTCATCTGATATGGGAACACATTCTGAGTTTTTACTATGACGAAAATTTCACAATAAATTGTTTTATAAAACATTTATATATTTGATCTATAAAATAAAAACACTTTTTCTTTTATGGTCCAGTGAAACTTATCACGCCAAAAATAGCTCCGGTTATGTAAAACACCTCAATAAAACCACTGTTTAGCCCACTAGCCTACCAAGCGGAAGGCCCCGGGTTCGATTCCCGCCTAGTATCTGGATATAATTACGTGTCAAAATCCATTGTTTCATAACCCAACTTATTAGCTAATAACCAAGATGTTGATGCGTCTTAAAATAAAAACTTGAAAAAACCATCGTGTAAATTTGAAAGAGATTGGTTCAGTAAATTTTAAGAAAATATTCCTATGTAAATATGGTGTAAGGTAGGGATTATGTTCTACCTAAGGGGTTTTATTGTGATTGTAATTAATAGAAAAACCAAATGTAATTGTAGGGAAATCCTTTCAAGAACTTTGTAGTTTTATATTTTCCAAAACTTAAGTCGTTGTTCAAGGCGAGTTTCATACATACGATTGAACTTATTTATTTATGAATAACCTTGTTCTATTTTGTTTTTTGCGGCTTTTAAAACTTCAATTAGTATTTAAAGAGCTAAAATTTTCTTTAACAAACAAGTTTTTGCAGGAAATATATTTGCGAGAAATATATTAATATGTTCGGTTGAGTTTCCCACTGCTTAACCCCATAGCTGAGTACTGGGTCTAATATGGCCGGCCCGTGGTGTAGTAGTCAGCGCAACTAGCTACTATGCCGGGGTCCCGGGTTCGATTCCCGGTCAGGTCTGGCATTTTCTTCATCTGTAAATCACCGCATATCATTACCTACACACAATCAGTACCTACCACATATATCAGTACCTACATATCAGTACCTACGCACAAGCTCAAGGCTTATGTAGGCATCATCACTCAATAAAAAAAAGAAAAAAATGCGATTTTCATTATTAACATATTTATACGGAATTTCTTCAGGTTACATATCGGGAAAACAAATATTAAATTAATATTTACATGTCATATCGTGAAAAAAGACTTTTACCCTTTCAATGCCGAAACAATATTTAAACGTTTGATCTAAAGCCATTTAATTTGAAAAAGGGTGTAAAAAAAGTGCCAACCCTTGTTTCGAAAACTTGCAGGCGTAAGCCTGCCATTGCTGAACAAAATTTCAACGTTACAGGAAAATAAAATTTCCAGTTAAAATTTAATTTTTATGACGTTCATAAAGGAAAGAAATCGTTCTAATATTAAAAATTTCAAAATTTATTTTTAGTTTATTTAAAGTCACATCGACAGCTTGGTCAATAGCAACTACTGTGGGTTTTGGTACCTTAACGGTGGTTTTAACGTGTTAAAATTTCCAAACCCTAGCCGGGAATCGAACCCGAGACCTTTCGCTTGGCAGGCTAGCGCGCTAGTCACTACGTCACGGAAGCGGTTTAAAAATACATTATACCATTAAATTTTGTTTAAAAGTCTCTTTTGTAAATATTAGGTTATCCGGACGTTGGCACTTTATGCATAATTTAGGGACGTCCGGTAAACCGGATGTTGCTACTACGTAAAATATAATGACGTTTTGTTTTACGGACGTTATTACTGAAAGGGTTAAGTTATTTACTTCACAACTATCCTTTTTATTAATTTATAATTTTTTATTTATTATTATTAGGTTATTTTTATTTTTATTATTTTATTAATTGAATATTTATTTAATTTAGAGTGGAACATAATAAAATGAAGAGTTTTTAATAACTTAGACATACTACAATAAGAAACACTAAATTTAAGTCACATAAGTTTGCATTAAAAACTAACTAAACAATAAATTAATAATTTTATATCTGTTTTCAAATTGTAAACTCAATTTTTTAATTGCCGTAAAGTAAGCTATTCATCATTTTTATAGGAAATTACTTTTTAATTATTCAATAACTTAAAATAGTATAAAAAAAATATTGCTTAGATACAATTCCTTAGCACAGAATTTCCTGTTAAGTCGACATGTAACCAATTTCTTTATGAAATAATGAAGATTCAAAGTAATAAATCCATCACTTTGTGAGATATTTTTTATTTATCGGTTATAAATTTTTAAATATAGAAAACTTGTAAATAATGCAAGTTATAAAGTACACAATTTGAAAATATATTATGTATTTGTAACTACAATATTATGAACTTTCAAGTGCAATACTTGTTTACGGATCAACATAAAATAATAATAGATAATTTTGTTCTGGTTCTTGAAAGGAAAGTCAAGTTTCGCCTTTAATTTGACACCAGATTTAAGTTTGTAAGTGTAAATATTATAGGAATATTATTTTCATACGAAGACCTTATTTAAAAAAATTTCAACCCCTATCACTGGGGCTTAATTAACTTAAGAGATTTTTTGTTATAAACTGAATGTGATGCATTCTACTGAAGAGTATACAGAAAAAATTACAATAAGAGTAAAAACGTTCATAAAAAGCAAGTATCCCCCGGAAAAAAATTATGTTTAGTAACGATTTTTTGTGAAATAACGGAAAAATAAATATACTCGCATCAACTATTTGGTTATTGGCAACTACTTAGGGGCAACTACCAAGGTACGGAATCAGTGAGTTTTAACTTGAAATAATTTCAGATCGTAACATAGGATCGAACTCGGGACCTCCCGCTTTGCAGTGTAGTCTAGTGCTTTTACCAATGAATCAAGGAGGTGACCACTCGAAATTTAATAATGTAAATAATGTAATGATATTTATAATTTATAATTTGTGCTGCTACCCTCTTCTGACCGTCTAGGGTGGTAAGGTGCACTATTAGGGATGAAGGAGGTGCGAAAAAATACAGATTTTAAACGTTTTTTGTAAGCAATAATTGTTTTATTTTAAATTACTTAACGTTTCATTAACAGCGATTACTACGATTTTGTGGGTTTACAGTCAGTTTAACATTTAAAATTCTCATAATATAGCCGGGAAACGAAACTGGGACTTTTCGCTCGATTGTCTTCGGTGTTAACCTTTAGGCTACGGAGGAGATTTTGTTTGTATTAATCTTTTGTTTTTCTAATATTATTATATAGGGCTCTTTGGGGTTAATAACAGAAATAACTTAATTTAAAAAAAAAAAATCTATCGAGAATATAGAAACCTTATTGTGATCAAAGACTACGAAAATGTTCTTGTTACCGGGGAATGAAACCAAGAAACTTGGTCGGGCACAATATATGAAAAACAATTTTTTTATCTGTAATATGTGTACGTGGTTCAATTCTGTTCAATTTAGAACAATAAGCAACCCCATGACCCAATGAGATGAGGATGATGTGTAAATTAAGTGTAATCTTGTACAGACCCAGGCCGACCATTCCTGAGAGAGTATGGTTAATTGAACTCCAACCATAAAAGTATACCGGTAACCACTGTTTAATATTCAAATCCGTACAAAAGTAAATACCTTTACTAGGATTTGAACCAGGAACCTTCGTCTCCGAAAATCAGTTGTTAAACAGCTCGCGGCGACGACTTTACCTCTAGGACTAATTCGATGGGCTGTAAATCAATTTAATTTATAAAATTGTATCCTCCAACAATTCGTTTTTCTACAAGAAGAATCAATGAAAAAGATACAAAAAAAAGAAGAAATATTGAGCAGTGCTCCTATTCTCTGATCACTTCAAGCAGTGTTAGATTTTTAGTAAATTTTTTTTAGATTGTTAGAATTCTAACAATCAGTAAACTGAAATTTTATTTTTTCGTTTATTTAAACTCCTATTTATTGCTTGGTTATTAGTGAATAAAGTGGGCTATGGCACATTATGGGTGAGTTTCTACAAGGAACTATTTTCTATAACGTAACCGAGAATCAAACCCGTACATTCCGCTTTGCAACTTAGCATGCTAACCAATGCACTAAGGAGACGGCCTTTACGATTTTGTTACAACATAAAGAAGCTTGGAAGAATATTAAAATAAAAGCAAAATTATATAGTTTTTTAGAGAAGTACATAAAAACAGTCTTGAAGTTCACAAACTTATACACAATACAATTAATTACACTTTACACTTTCACAATTCTGATATTTTCAGTTCTTTAATTGTTTTATTGGTATTTATAAATATTACAAAAATTTAGTTTTATTTGAGTTCAAGAGTTAGTAAATTTATACTAAGTACACAAAATAATGAGGTATTTTAAGATTTACCTATGTGGTATTGTTTCTAGATATACATTTTTTAGGTTATAATATTATAACATTACACTACAAACAATAAAGCTAAATTATTAATGTATCTAATTTGATTACTTACCTTGCACGATGGTACGAACTGAGTCGGATAAGAAGCAAGACACCTTGTATTTCCATCTGAATAAGAAAATAAAGGTGGACGACGTAATTTTGAAGTCATTTTAGTTGAAGTAATTTTGAAGAATTTTATTAAAAAACAATTGTAAAAAATTTGTGAACACACAATTAAAAATCGCACACGAATGAATCCGTAAAGTTAACGTAAAGAAAGGTAATAAACAAAACAACAACAGTTAGTTAAAGACAAGAACCTGAGTCTGTTTATTATAACAGTATTAACAGAAGTCGCAATGCAATGCAGGGTCGCACTGTTCTCAGGTGATTCCCTTTCCAGCAACTAAGAAAGTCCCCCCCACTATATAAGAAAGACCCTCTCTTTTGATCGTAGTCATCTGATCCAGTTTGCTTGATCGTCAATCATCCAATTTATGCAACCTGATTGCTTTTCTTATGCCACCCGCTTATTAATTTGTTACTGTACTTTATTGATTCGCTTTTATCATCACAAATTAATATGTAACTACAAGAATCTCATCAACTGGAATAACAAGTCGCTGTAATTAATCCTACAGAAATGTTACTGTTATATTATTTTAGTTATATTCTTTTACCTCCAATTATACAGTTATAATTATTAGACACCACAAAATTAATTCTAAAAGTAAAATCTTTTGTACAGATGATATACATAAAAGTGAAATCCACTTATCACAAAATCTCCAGAATCACAAGGATAATTTTTCAGAGAAAATTAATAAATTTTGTTCAATAAAATACTCGATACCTACTGTTTTGTTAAATGAAATTTTAATTCAAATAGTTCAGTTTATAACTTGTCAAATTCATCCCAGCAAAATTTATTTTATTTTTTTTATGGAAAATAACATTGGCTCAAATAGTTAAAACTATAATTTTGTTACTTTCTTAATAAAACGTTATTAGAAGAATGTAGGCATCGTACAAAATACGTCATGGATAGACGTAACCTATATTTAGTTATCCTTAATTGTTTTAATGAATGAACATAATAATCTTATAGCTCTACAGCTATATGCAGTCCTTTGGTGGACTTTGGCTTTCTCCAATTGGAAAAAAAGTAGGACCTTTTCTGAAGTCCGTCAAAATAAATTTACCAGCTGACGCGTAAGTTTTGATTTTTTTTTGGGTGAATCCCAGTAGTATCCCCTCAGTCTTTGCCGCTTTGATTCAGGTTCCACCGTTTGAACTCGTTACAACGGTTTAAACACTTTTCACGATACTGTTTTAACAACATTGTCGAGTAAATTTCCGCCAGTTTTAAATCTCAGGATAGCAAAAATCCTATAATTGAAAATTGCTCTTCCGGCGTACACATTTCAGACGGAGCTGAAATTATGAAATGAACGAAGAGGTTATTTTGTATTAATTTTGATCGATCAGCTGATTAACAGTGTTCTCAAGGTTACAAACTTGACCTTCAAAAAGATTCATTGTCATTGAATGAACCAGTTTTCCGTACATTAATTTTTTCTCGTTAATTGTTGAATCGGGTTGGTCTGGAGGAAAACTCGTCGCCACGAGTCAGCTGTTTAACAGCTGATTTTCGGAGAAAATCTTTTATACGGATTTGAGTACTAGACAATGGTTACCAGTGTTCTTTGATAGTATGGTACAATTAATTATACTTTCTCAGGAATGGTCGGCCTGAATCTGTACAAGGTTACACCTCATTTGCACGTCATACATATCATTCTCATCTCATTGGGTCATAGGTTGTTTATTGTTCTTAAACTGAACAGATTGTAACAATCACATATTAAGACTTTTAAAAAAATTATTGAAGGTCCCTGTTATTTTGTTCACGTTTAATTTAGCAGCCGTTTGCAATTTTATGTTTTGTCCATTCCATGTTCATTCGTTCGACAAAAAATAGGGAATTATGTGAGTAGAATGGAGTACTACTTGAATATTAGCGAAAAAGTTAGTGCTATTTTCCGCGCCATTTATTTTCGATCTAGCCATTAAAATGGTGAAGTTATAATAAACAATACAGCACCTTTCATCAGTAATTATAAAACAAAATCTCGTTAACGAATAATGAAATACTGTATTGTATATGGAAGCAATTTGATTACCTTTCTTCCTTCACAAATACAGGAATACGCAATACTGAAAGAGTAATTCAGGGCTTTATACGAACTTTTTAGGCCAACAGTTGTTAGATACAAGATAATGAAAAAAATATAACGTAATCAGCTTTAATGAAATAAGGTTTTGTGATTGTCCCACGAAATTGCGTTGTTATGCATTTGTTTCATGGGAAAGGAAAAATTAACTTAAAAGAATCGTAAGCCTGCTTCTGTAGACACTTGTGTAAAAATTATTTTTGTTTGAATTGTAAAGAATATTGTATATAAATATATATTTTTATTATTATAAAATATTACATAATCTATTTAAAGTTAGAAATGTATGTACGCGAGATAAATATAAATACATAATCAAACCTTTCACGTACATACATTTACGGGGCGAGAGAAATTGTTTTGGTAAATTATCCTGGAAATAAAAATCATGTAGTGTAGTCGAATTAGATTAGTTATACTTTTTAAGAATAAGAAAAAAAAACAAAAATAAAGAAAAATACCGGAACGATTAACAATTTACATAACCTATATCCATAGTAAATAACTATTTTAGAATACGCACGTCTAGTAAAAGTTTATTTTACTTTCATTAAAAATCAACCTGTGAAGGAAATATATTAAATTAAATTGAATTACCTAAAATAAATGTTAATACGGAAAAGATTATATTTAAAAAAGAAAATTGACAGGAAAACTAGAAGAAAATATAAAATAGATAATTCATGAAGTAAAATGCTCAATCAAAAACTTTCACTTACAACGTTCAGAAAACTACCTAAAATATTATTTTATTAAAATAATCAGATAAAATTTAAAAATAATAAATAATTTAAAAGTGACAGGTTTACAATTTTACTAAAAAATAAATAAATAGAATTTAAACATGTCAACCAACAGACTCTCTGAAAAGAAGAAAACAATTTCCTGTATTGGTAAAGAAAGAATAACGATGGGTAAAAAATTCATTTATTCGTTTCTTCGCCTTGTCATTTCAACCGTTAGTTCCTTTCAGTAACCAATCTTTCAGTATCTATATTCTTACTGGATTTCATATCTCTCATTCATCTTTCTAAATACAGGTTCTTTGGTATTCCCTTTACTCTCTTACCTTCTATTTTATCATCAAAAATACTCACAACTCATTGTCTCATAATGAGCCCGATACAGATTGCTTATCGTTTGTTTAAACATTTAATAAACTCTTTTGCGTCCTATACCTAGTAAGTTGCCCATAACAAGCAGGAGGAGTGTTAAATTATTTGCACTCAATCTGCTAGCTATAAAAAATAGTACTGTTTCTTATCAGATGATCAGCCAATTATAAGACTGAAGCATTTAAGAACAGAAGAGTTAGAGGTGTAAAAGACACTAGTTAGAGTTATTTTCTCTTGTCATTTGCAGAGTGAAAAGTATATGCTTTTCAGAGGGCTGGAATGCTGATAAGCATACTTTTCTACTCAGTAAGGAAGGCAATGGTGAACCACCCCACTCCTCATTTTACTTAGTAAAGCCTCTGAAGGTTCAAACGAGCCTTTCGGTTGATAAACTGAACAACGCATCCCATAAGTGACGAGGCATATTCGTAAAGACCGTTTGTTTATAAAAAAATATTTATTAAAATAATATTTTATTGACAGTTTTAGTTTCTTACATATTTTACTTTTCTACATAGTCGCCGTTCACTTCTAAGTACTTTTTATCAAACTGCAACAGCTTCTTTTACCCCTCTGCATAGAAATTCGCCACTTGGGAAAACAAGTTGACACCGGCAGTCATGCCGGTCGCCAAACACCAATCCATTGTTTCAATTGTAAGGAAAAGGAACTGCAACATTTCCTCTTCTTCAAGGGAATCTTGATGCATGTTCGGGACTGAAGGATCGGTAATTAAAAGGTTCCCGACCCAAAACCTTAAATCTTTTTTTTTGGTTCGGGCAACGGTGTGAGGAAGCGCGTTGTCATGGTGGAGGACTATTCCAGACGACAGTTTCTTAAGGATTACACGGTGAGCCATGCAATGCCAAATTGACGGCTTGCAAATTGACATTTGACAAGCGTTTCGCCAACACTTCAGCTGTAATTGTTGCCCTCATTCCATGACACCAACCAAATAAACGCCCTTTTATCCTAAAAAACGGTAGCTATTATTTTTCGATTCGAGTAAGGTGATTACTTAAATTTTTAGTTTTGTTGAAGTTGAATGGCACCATAGTATTGGCTGTACTTTTGTTTCTGTTTTCACAGATTGTTTCCTTATCTCGACCTCTAACCTGTATAAATGTTCACTACTATTTTTTCTTTTACTTTTAAATACTTTCTTAGCTAAAGCTATTCTTCGCTTTACTTCTTTTCTACTTCTAATTACTTCCATGTCCTTAGTTGCCGGTGGTGATCATCATAGTTTCATTTAATTATATCCACTGCAGTTTGGGAAAGGTTCTTTGAAGTGAGACCAACCCACTGTCTCAGGTTTTTAAGCTAGGATAATTGTCTTTGGTCAAGTTCTTTCCCTTTGATTTTCCCCTGCAGCACATGCCTCAGCAAACCGTATTCTTCTTCCCCTCTCCAAATTTTACCTAAGCAATTTCTTGACAGTGGTCAGAATCCCTCTCTCTCTCTCTCTCTCTCTCTCATTCCCCCCATTCTCTATAATATTTTTTATGTATCTAGGAGACTAAGCACTCATTGGAAACACATTTAACAAAAATCTCGAAGTGGTACTTCGGAAAAATAAAAATTTAATTACGACCAAGGATTAAGGGTAACTACCCTCAGGAAATAAATTTAATTTCTATACAGTCCAAAAGAAATACAATTTTAAACTCGAAGACGTATTACCTACTATTACTAAAAATAATTTTTATTCATCCAATAATGTTTACAAACCCATATTAATTCTGCCAAGAAATAATAATATTAATTAAACCTTTTAATTCTGGTCAAAAGACGGACAACTAAGAAACACATTCATAAACTAAAAGAATACTAATATGAACTGTTCGTGGGACTAAGTAAATTACGTCTAATTTGTTACAAATGTCCGGTAATTCACAAAAGAAAAGATGTACAACGTTCAGACTAACAATTTTCAAACTGTTAACACATTTCTTTCCTCGCTTGACAAAGTTCACGTACTTCTTTATTTGGCATAAACGAGCAGCACTAGTAATTTTAAAAGATACGAACACTTCTCATCTAAATTACACATGATTATTTACTATATTTGTAACAGAGACAGGTCAAGAAAATACAGCGGAACGTTGGATTATAACTGTATACTATTTAAACACCCATAATATTTCCATTTTTTTTTTTTTTGAGTTTATTTAAAGTCGCATCAACAGCTGCGTCATTAGTGACTTCGGTGGATTAGGGAACTGAAACGGTGGGTTTTGACACGACGTGTCAAAACCCAAAAGGTCCCGAGTTCGATTCCCGGCTAAGTTCTGGAAATGATTACGTCGTAATAATTTCCAGAACTTAGCCGGGAATCGAACTCGGGACCTTCGCTTAGTAGGGTACCGTGCTAACCACTACGCCACGGAGGCGGCCAATACTAATCTTCTATCAACATTATTCGCAACATTATTTCGCAACGCCGTAACGCGGTATTAGCCTCAGTGGCCTGTTCCAGCATCCATCTCCTTTAGGTTTTCCCAAGCCATGCTCCCTCTAGGTTTATATTTCCATCCTCGTAGAGGTCTGTATCTATGTGCTGGCATGCGAAGTAAATGGTTGGACCAGTTTCTCTTACACATTCTCCCGTACTAATTTTTATTCACCCAAAGATGTTTGAAAACTCAGTTTTAACGCTTCTGAAGCTAGCAATAAGCCCCAGCGCGCATGATTAGCTAGATTAAAATGATTTTGTTTTGTTATGTAAAACTTATCTGAAATTATGAAATAATATTTTCTGAAGAACAAAAACCATTAGTTATTCAACAATATTAAATTAAGTTAAAATATTACGCATAATTGAATGTACGTATATTGTTTATGTTTTAAACAAATAAATACCCGGTATTATATTCGAATAACAGTAGAAGAACCATAATTGGATGTTTTTACTTTTTTAAAACCCATGTTTGTAAAGATAAAAAAACATAATTGCGTAATTTTATATTCTGCGTTAAGCACCGGTAAAATGGAATTCAATTACTTGTATTACATTTAGAAATTTGTTACTTCATCACATTGGTAATTCTATCTGGAAGTGAGACCCGTACAACTTTAAATTACGTTGTATCTCATAATAGAGGAGGAACAGAAGCAAAAACTAGTTTCGTCATACACCAGTGACCACGAGGAGCGATTTGTCCGAGTTTTGGATTCTTAGTCAATTAACAATGATGACGTAGTCCTACTTAGCTCACAATGTAATCTTCCTGAACGACAAAAAAATAAATCCCGTAACGCAGTATAACTGTCAACTGTGACAACGCCTACCACTCAAAACTTCTCGACGTCGATCTTCTTATTCACTCCCACAATCTTGTTCGCATTTAAAAAATCCCTGTCATCTATCATTCTTTCTTGTAATACGTAACGGAGATCCGCTGTAATACACCAGATAACTTCCGTGTTATTATTATTTATTTTACTCAACGTCAACCTAGATAATTTTTTTATTTCAAATTAAGTTTTTTACTTTCTCTCATAAAAAACATAAAACAGTGACTGAATTAACACATTTTGTTATATTCATTTAGATTATACACGCTGATAATGTAATTAAAGGTCCGCAAGCCGCAATAAATTTATTGTTTATCTCCAAGTAATACATTTTACTCACCTGTTTTGATGCTGTATTTTAATATTTATATGTTTATATGTGCCCATAACAGGCAGGTGGAGTGTTAAATCATTTGCACTTGATCCGCTGGTTCCAGGGCTACAAAAAATAGTTCTGTTTCTTATCACATAATCAGCCAATTACATGACTGAACTATTTAAGAACAGAAGAAGTAGAGGTGTAAAAGACACTAGTCAGAGTTGTCTCCTCCGAGAGTAATGAATTTCACTACACAGCCAGACCCTGTGGTGAATGAAGTGAAGGTGTCATTTGCAGGGTAGAAAGTGGGTGCTTTTCGGAAGGCCTGGCATGCTGATAAGCATACTCTTTCAACTCAGTGAGGAAGGCAATAGTAAACCACCCCACTCCTCGTTTTTACTTAGTAAAACCTCTAGAGGTTCAAACCAGCTTTTCAGCAGTTGACCTAAACAACAAGTTTACATGGTCAACAGTGTCTAACAACTCAACATGAAATAGACCAATTATTGTAACGCTGTTTTGCAGAAAAAGCTGTTTAACAGCTGATTTTCAGAGACGAAGGTTCCTGGTTCAAATCCTAATACAGGTACTTTTATACGGAGTTGAATACTAGACAGTGGTTACCAGTGTACTTTGATGGTTGGGGTTCAATTAACCGTACTTTCTCAGAAATGGTGCCTGGGTCTGTACAAGACTACACCTCATTTACACGTCATACACATCATTATAATCTCATTGGGTCATGGGGTTGCTTAATGTTCTTAAACTGAACGCGGTCCTGGATTCAATTCCTAGTCAGGTCTAGTAATTTCATCTATCACCCTTTATTATTTACAAAAGCAAAACATCTGGATTTAAAATAAACAAAAAAATTACTTTTTACATCACCATAAAGCATGATAAAATGAGCCATTTAAATTTAAGGTTCATTAAGTAATTTTTAAGGATCACGAATGTACAGGTTTTACAAAGGGCAGAGGAAAGTAGATCTCTTTTGAAGCTTCTCGGGGGCAGACGACATTCTTATATTGGACACATAATAAGACACAACGAATTTACGTTAAGCATTCTTGAAGGTACAGTTAATGGACAAAGGGGTCGTGGAAGGCCCCAGCTACAGTATCTAAACCAAATTACAAAAGATCTGGGTGCTGAGAGCTATGCGCAATGGAAGAGGGTGGCAATGGACAGAGCTAGATGGAGGGCTGCCAACCAATCTTACGATTGAGGTAGAAGAAGAAGAAGTAATTTTACACATCTGTGGAAACTCTTTGGAATTTCTTGGAATCTGAACATGAAGAGAAAACTATTTCATTTCATCATCTGTCAAGGATTAGGGTCAGTGATCTGTTCTGACATCATCTCTTAGGTCTTCCCATGCCTCGCTTCCCTCTAAGTTATATCTCCATGCTCATAGACAAAGTGTGTGTGGTAGCATGCAAAGTAAATGGTAGGTTCAGTTTCTCTTATACATTCTTAATGTTTCATACAGGGACTGAACATTTAACTCTGCATGTATAGTTTTGTAACATATTCTATCTAACCAGGTACAACCTTTTACTCCCCATAAAAATCTCATTTCAGCAGCCTGGATACAAGATTCATTGCTGTTTAGTGACACCCAGATGTTATGATTGGTACAGCCATTAACCTATGAAATTTCATTTGGGTGTCCTGTCTCATTCTCTTTCCTTTTGTCCTGTGAAGAGAACAGCATACAGCACTGAATTGAACATGAAGCCAAAAACCCACAAAACAAAAATGAACATCAATAAAAAACTTGTACACTAAAAAAACAGAACCATGTTAACAGAAAAAATAAAAAAAGGACTTAAGCCCATTGGGTTGGTCTAGTGGTAGAAGTTTTCACCCTGAGTCACCTGTTCAACAGCTGATTTTCAGAGACAAAGGTTGCTGGTTCAAATTCTAATAAAGATAAATACTTTTATATGGATCTAAATACTTGACAGTGGTTGCCGTGTACTTTGATGGATGGGGTTCAATTAAAGATACTTTTTCAGGAATGGTCAGCCTAAGTCTGTACAAGACTACAACTCATTTAAACGTCGTATATATCGCCCTCATCTCATTGCACCATGGGGTTGCTTATTGATCTTAAAATGAGCAGATTGCAACGTACACACAATAGGGATTAAAAAAAATAGCATTATAATTTGTAAAAGAACTTACTTTTTTTCTGGTATTTAAAATTTGATAGTTGTGGCTAATAACATTTAAGGTTAAAATTAAAACAAATATTGCATTCGATTAGATATTACGATGAAAGAAATATACAAACATAGATAACAAACAAAAACATTACCCTCATTTTTCTGGAAAAAAATTAGGTCTGAATAAAAAAAATATTTCACATAATATAAACAACATTTTAATAATGTTATAATTTAATTGCATATTATTAAAACAATATTTGAAAAAATAATATAAAAATAACGGCGAAAGAATTTTTTAATTTTATATGAAAAATATACGTAAAAAAATTAGTACATAAAGAAGTATGTAAATTATAGTAAAACAATAGTTTAAAAAAACTGTTACATTAGATTACAAAAATACAATGAGAATAATCTCAATTACTATGCACAGTAATTAATTACTTGAAATAAAAAATAACTCAGATCTATAATGTTATACATCTATAATATTACTACATACATAACTAACTGTTTAATTAAATGTGAGAAAAAATTAACCTACAAAGTTAAATGTTTAGTTTTACTTAATATAAAAAAAAACACACACATTCAATAATTTTAGAATATTACCCCAGTTTAGTAATTACACAATAATACAGTTGTTTTAACTATAATAAAATTATAGGTTGACCACTATACCATGGTGGCTTAGTTGTTAGTATGCTTAACTGTTGAGACAAAAAATCCCATGCTTGATAAAAGACTAGAGTCTAAAAATAACTGAAAAAGACGTACTGTTACCAAACTAAATTGTTATAAATCCAAAGAATTAACAAATAACACCTCAGTAGTTAATTGATAACAAAAATAAAAAAATTTATTTGGTTTTTTTATTTAGGGTGTATTCAAATGGAAACCTTAAAAGTGCCATAAGTTTTGTATCATAATTAAGGAAAAATCATACAAACAATTGATACTATACTGCTTTTACGCCGGTCCGTAGTTCACATTTTGCCCACTGTCGGCGCTGTGATGGGGTTGCTGCTACAGATAGATAGCGCAGCGATCACACCTCTCGCAGTGCATGTACCAAGTGGCAAGAGGTATCTACCCACCAGCCGATGCGATAGTTGAAGGTGACCAGGCAGTACCGAGTCTACGTGATCGTAGATCGATACGAAGGAATTGCTAGCTCAACTTTGAGTCAATTTTTTCTATCACTTACACCTTTCTTCCCTACCCCTCGCTTCACCGGCGACTGCTCCTCTTCGGAGGCAGCGATGAAAGGTGTTTGCTGCGTCGGCAACTGCTTCTAATCATTTAGGCAGTGGTAAGGACATCCTCCCCTTTGCTTGCCAGCGGCTGCTCCTCTTTGAGGTAGCGGCGAAGGTTTCCATAAGCATCTGGTTTTTATTTTGAACTACGCCGCCAGATGCCCGGCCGGTCCTATGAGCTCTACAGACTGCGCTACTACAAGCTGGTGGCGACACAATTTTTCAACAATCTCCATATCATTCAATGCAAGTATCCACTTCGGATGTGCATGGATATCACGTTAAAGAATTCTTTTGGTTATGACAATAGCCACGAGTGCATCGCAGATTTTATACTGTGGACAATTCGAATGGCACAACCCTCCTCTATGTGTACACTCAGTTCCGCATAAAGTATATCCATAACCTATTCTTTCAGCAAGGTCTACAAATTTTCTGCCCAGAGCAGACAGGTGGAGTGTCAAATTATTTACACCCAATCTGTTCGTTGCAGGGCTAAAATAAATAGTTCTGTTTCTTATCACATGGTCAGCCAATTAAATGACTGAATCATTTAAGGACAGAAGAGGTAGAGGTGTAAAAGACACTAATCAGAGTTATCTCCTCTGAAAGTAATGAATTTCATTATACAGCCAGACCCTGTGGTGAATGAAGTGAAGGTGTCATTTGCAGAGTAGAAATATGTGCTTTTCAGAGGGCCCGGCATGCTGATAAGTGTACTTTTCCACTCAGTGAGGAAGGCAATGGTAAACCACCTCACTCCTCGTTTTACTTAGTAAAACCTCTGTAGGTTCAAACCAGCCTTTCGGCTGTTGACCTAAACAACAACTACAAATTTTAATGTACGCAAAAGCCTACAACCTTATTTCATTGTACAAACATACAAATAATTATTTAATTTCAAAATACGTATTTAATTTATCCCAGTAAAAATTTAAATCAAAATTACAAGAACTAAACTGTAAAAACTCACTAAACTATACTCTACAGAAGCACTCAAGTAACTAAAAAAATTGGTCTGAATATATAATGAACAGAAAATCATATATGAAAACAAAATTAGTCACATCATTATGTCTGACATTACTGTAGGAATTTTATACTTTTGTGACAGTACCATCATTGCATGGTGAGGGGCAAACAGTGGAATAGACGAACACCAAAGCTGCTTGTGCCAATTCGAATTGTCCAAGGTATACCTCTTCATCAGTCCTGAAATGACCACACTTCCCATCAATTCATTTATCAGACATTCAAATTTGATATCACTGACAGCTAGGACTCTAGCTGTCAAATGGGCTGTATGTGGACGGCTTTGTCAAAGTGTAACCTAACAATGCATGCAAAGTCAAAATTCCTCGTCGTTTACTCTTGATTGCAGAGTGAAGTTTATTTTTAATCAGATCTGAAGAAGAATTCCCCTTTCTAAATAATCTTCCAAAATTACTCCCTTTACATCCCAGAATAGAGTGAGCATGAGTTTTACCCCTAATGGTAGAGTACTGAATATTTTTGGTTTACTCCAAGAGCTGGTTAATCCATTCCTCACTTAACCTTTTTGTTTCTGGTTGGTGATAGTGAATCACCATATTCACTGTCATCTTATGATGAATTTCAATCAGTTTGACATTTTTAATATTCAGAAATCAAATCACAGATTGTTGCTCTAACCCCATGGATTTTGATGCTGACTCTGCTGCCCTCCTTCATTTTAGTATCACTCTGCCATCTATTGGTAATGTTTTGTAGCTCAAGGAATACTACTGCTACACAACAAATCAATCGTACAACAGTTCAGAATCATATTACACTTTTAACGTTTTCATTTAATACACTCTCATATTTTTACAAAAGGATAACAAAAAAATTAAAGAACAGCCTAAATAATCTGAACTGAAAAAAGTTCCGAAGCTGTTTGGATTACGAAAAATTTGGATTAGCAAGACTTCAATTTTAGGATTAGTATATTATTAAAGCTTATTTTAAAAAGTTAGTAATAAATAACAACCTCCACTCACTTTGCAATAATAAATATTTTGTTTATGAATTGTAAAAAATTTGAAAAACTTTTCTGAACACAGAAGCTCCAAAAAAAGTTTTTCCAACAAAACTTTAAATTTTGAGAATTCTCACGCAAGATAAGAGAATAAAATAAATATTTTTTTAAAAATTATGTTCACTTTCAATGACAATTATATTAATAAATCAACATAACAAAAACTTTGATATAAAACTTAAAAAAAGAACATACTTAATCTACTTTATAATAGCTAATTTCTTCTACCTTAGTACTATTTGCAATAAATTATCTATTATTTTTTTCATAAAATTATATACATTCATTTTTATTATACATATAATATAAACATTATACTCATTAACGTGTATACACGTATCTACAATGATAAAGTTCATTCTTAATTTTTTATTTACGCATAATAATAAATAGCTTAACTCATTAGTTCCCAACTGGTTCCACAAGTAAACCCTGAAAGTATGTACCGGCTGTTCATTATACTACAGTGTTAATTATTCAGACATCAAAGATTCACATTGCATAACAAGAAAAATAAATTTGTATTAAGATCAATTTTATAAAACAGATGAAATAAATTGTGGTCTTAAAACAAACAACAAAGCAAGTAAAGAAATAGAAATTTTAGCACAAGAAAAACATGTAAATGAAGTAACTTCTTTTTCTACTCCAGATGACAGCAATGCATACTTTGTCTACTGCACTATTCAAATTTACAACTGGTTTTGAAAATTGTAATAAAGATGATGCAGTTGAATGGTTGTAGAATGACAAAAATTACCTCGACTATAAGTTGAAAGTGTAACAAGTTCTACAGATTTAATCACGCTGTTAATTTTGATAATGAAGAATGTACCAGATCAACTAGGCTTTCACCACGATAGAAATTTCTATGAATTGGCTAGAACAGTAACCCGATAGCACAAAAAAATCAGGTAATGTTCAAGTATATTAGTGTGAAAGTTTAAGTTGCTTGGAATAACACGTTTAAGATCGAAATAAATAAAAGTGAATTTTAATGGATTATTGACATTTTATTATAAGTACTAATGTTTTTTTATAAATTCAAAAATTTGGATAAATTAAAAGTCTAGATGGGATCAATCTACTAATAGTCTCAATAATTTATGCTCTATTGCATACTTGAAAAATAGTAAGCAATGGCAGAAACAATTAAATTCAAAATATAAGTTTTATGGAGCTACAGATATTTGAATCATCACTAACAAAGATAAAAAAATCAGTTGTCAGGAATTAAAAACTACTTTAAAAAAAAACCTATTATCAAAAATGAGTTATGAAAAAAGAAAAAGATTGGGACCAGAAAGTTTAACTTTTGTATTACATTAGTGCAAGTAACACTTTCACTCGAAAAATATAAATTGCAGCTGTAGCCTACGACAACATTTATTACCTTCAGAAATTTTTTATGTCGTATATCTTAATTTTAAGCAACGTTATCCTGTACATCCATAATCAACGGACAGAAAGAGTGAGGCAAATGACATACCTTCGCACACGTAAATGAAAATTGGGATAACTCGCAGAAAATCAAATGTAGGATTGGAAAAGCAAAAACTACCTTCAACAGTTCAAGCAATATTTTCGAAAGTCATGATTTGTGGCCTCGGCATTGAAATTCATCCGCTGAGATACTACATCTTTTCCATTTTGCTGTTTGGTGTTGAGCCCTGAACACTCGATCAGGCTATCACTAAAAAACTGGAAACCTTTGAAATCTGGTAATATCAGAGAATCATGTGGATTTTATAGAAGGACTACATAATCAACGGCGAAGTACTACAAAGAATGAACAAAAGTAAAGAAATCTTCAATACTATCAAGATTTGCAAGCTTTAATACCTTGGACACCTAATGAGAAATAACAGGAATCCATCTTTCAAGGGAAGATACATGAGAAGCACAGCTGGGGGCGAAGGAGTTTTTCTCGGTTGCAGAACCTGCAAGCATAGTATGGGAAAACATCCAGCAAGATGTTCAGAGTCGCAGACAACAGAATGAGAACAGCCATGGTGATCACTAACATCCGGAACGGATGAGCGATATAAGAAGATACCTTAATTTCTTCAAATTCAACATTATCAAACATTTTATTTGACAATACAAAACACAGAAGAAACAATAAAATACATTTAATCTATGAAATAAACCAAGCTCTAAAATTTATTCTATAAGTGTGTAATCATTTTCACTTATAATTTATATATATTTTTATTTATGTGCTACGTCTTTCTTATGTAATGAAAGTGAAGTATATACAAATAAGGTTAAAACACAACCATTCATACAAATTAATCATTAACAACATTAAATAAAATTCAGAGCAATTTAATAAACCAAATATACTGATAAACTATTTTATTAAATACTACCATTTATTATTTGCTCTGATTAGGTAAATAATTAACCTTTTGAGTGTTGGGTTTTAATAGAACATAGTACCACTACAGGAGCAATTTTTTATTGTTGAATTGTTTTTCATAAACTTCAATTTGATAATTATTTTCTGTTATCACTTAAAGTTTTTTATTCAATTTTTATAATATATTAGTTTTCAAAATAGTTTACACACAAAATACTTTTGAAATTATTGTAAAGTATGATAAGTAAAATCCCAATTTATCATAATATTTACATCCGTTTCACAGAATCTTTTACTCAGGTCATCAGCAATGATTTACTTTTGTTAAATATTCTTAATACAGTCTAACCTGTCCTTAAAGGACCCTGGAAATAACAGAATCCTGTCCGTAACGGAAAATTCTGCTGGTCCCGTGAACTTACTATAGGAAATCACTGAAAATTTACCTGCATTTAAAGGAAACTATCCAACATGGTAATAGAAAGAACAAATAATGCAATAACAGAAAAGGTTTTATTAAAGGAGAACGCTGCACACAAGCATTGCAAACGACGTTGGTGAACTGCAGCTGGATTTAAATAAATCAGAGTGGTTTCAGTAATGTGCAATCTGATAATTACGTAAATATTGATATAATCTGCTAGAGACCAAAGCAAACATAACGACAATTGACAAATTTGTTAATGAGTATTGACAAAAAAAAAAATTAACGATAAGACAAAGACAGTGATGATGATGTTAAATTTCCGAAAATCTCTGAAGACAATATTAAAACCTACAAAGATGCCTTGACTGCCATAAAAAACCTTCATTCATTTTTATTATCAAAAAGTGAAGCTGAATTATTCAATGTTATTTCTCAAACTTGAATCTTAATTGAAAATTGTGCTTCTACTGCAAAATCTGTGCAGAGTATGTTATTAGACTTTTGGAAGAAGTGACGCTCCACATAGTAATTTATGTTTAAAGATGTGCAAACGTTACATTACAACTAATTTTTAAGTATAAAGGATTGAAAATATATAGTTTTATAAGTTAATAAAAGATTAAATTTTCTAAACGCAAATTCAGTGTCTTTAAATTTTTTAATTGTAGCAGTACTGTACTTTCTTTTCTATTGTACAATACTTAAAACCTATACCAAAAACCAAAAATATTCGGCTACTTTCCGCACTAAAAGGCTATAAGACACCACAGGACTCTGTAAAGATAAGCAATGTACATTCGTTTAAGCAATTTGTATACAAAAGAATCCTGTCCTAAACGGAATTTTTTCACGGTCCCCAGACATTTCGTTAAGGGCAGGTTAGACTGTATCTCTGATTAGTAATTAGTACTCACTTAAATGACAAGAATACATGTGATTCATATATTGGAAGGAAAATTTATAGATCCAAAACATAGATCTGGAGTCACTTGATATAGACATAAAATATAAAACTTTTCTCAGTTTATTTTATGTCGCATCAACTGCTTTGGTTATTCGTGACTAATATAGGTTACGAAAATGAATTGTTAGGTTTCAACAAGTAATAATTCTCGATCCTAGCTGGGAATCAAACATGGGACCGTAAGCTTTGCAGTGGGCAGCACAGTCTAGCACTCTACCACTGAGTAAAAAGGCACCTGAATATACAATTTTATCACTTACGAAGTTTGTTCAAAATGCTTTCTAAAGATAGCAGTAATTAATTGCGAATTGAAAAAGGCAAGCTAATACAATATGGACATGTTCCTACAGTGGCAATATTAAAACCAAATATTTCCAAGCTATAGTAAAAGCACTAGAGAACAAAATGAGTAAAAACAGGCATGCCACTCAAAAGGTAAAATCCATGTAAAATTTCTTTACTTTCTTTTCTTCCAGATCAGTTAAAACTTATGAAATTAAATAACATTTTATCAAAATGGTGTTTTTTTTTATTAAAAAAAAACAATCATTTTACACATATGTACAACCAACCACAAAACAATATAACAATTAATGGATTAATATAATAATTTCACTAACCTTCTTTTTAAACTGCGTCACCTTTATTTTAGTCCTACTTACACGTGTTTCGGTGGATCCACCATCATCAGAGTAAATAAAAAATTGAAACTAAAAATTTTATTCATTTATTTAAAATTTACAGAAGATGATACATCTTCAGTCACTTGTATAAAACTGATTTAAAATTAATTTATTTTAATTTATCCCTTCTCATATTTACATTTTAATTAAAATAAATTAATTTTAAATCAGTTTTATACAAGTGACTGAAGATGTATCATCTTCTGTAAATTTTAAATAAATGAATAAAATTTTAAGTTTCAATTTTTTATTTACTCTGATGATGGTGGATCCACCGAAACACGTGTAAGTAGGACTAAAATAAAGGTGACGCAGTTTAAAAAGAAGGTTAGTGAAATTATTATATTAATTCATTATATGAAATAGAAATATTTCAAACTGCAGGATGCATTATAAAGATTTATTTTTGAATAATTAATGGAACTACAAAAACAAATACAACTGTAATAGATTATCGTACTAAAGTACAGTATTAACTTTTGTTTCTACATCTGATAGTTATGAATAAATTAGTTGAAGTATTTATTTACAGCTTAAAGAACAGATCCCAGTTTTAATATTTTAACAGGTAATAATTTTACCATCTCAGCGCAAACAGACAATTCTGTACTTATATGTCGTTTTGCGTTTTCATTCAATTCACAGTAATCCACAACCATCTGCAAATCAAATCAGAAAACAGTTTGCAAATAATGTTATAAAAATAAATATTTGAAATAAAATATTGTAACACTATTCTCAAAATATATTATTTGTTGTAAGAATTGTGTATTGTATTGGGTGGAGTGTGTTAAACAAGGAGAGTGAACTGTGATGAATGAGATGTTTCGATCAGGACTTCCAAGGAAATCGAAACTAGTAGAAACGTATGTTTTCATTTTATTTCTTCTGCTATGTTCGAGAACAGTGGCAAATTTGTTACAAATATCACGTCATTTTGGGAAACTATTAGACTGCAGGTTTAAAAATAGTAAGCGCCTTTGTAGTTGGTCAATCAGTACTTTAATTGTGAATTTTTTGTTTGTTTATTGCATCCAGGAGACTTCGAGGAAGTATAGGATACATCAAGATCTTAAAAGTTAATATACAACCCCTGGAAAAATATATATTATTTTAATCACACACTGACCTACTACTACAAGCTTACTTACTACAATACGTGTGTCATCTTCTAATATTTACACAATAACTTAATACTTCTACTTCTTAATATAACACAATCCTACTTAATACTTCAATCCTTTGGGCGTAGATTTACTTTGAGTAGGCTATCTCTCATTTTTATTTTTATACACTGGGTGGTCCATTTAAATTGAGACTTTTTTTTTTACATCTGACTGTTTTGCAATTGCTGCTAATGCAGATGGTGAGAATGATGATAGATGAAGCTGAGTGATGAAAAAATTTCAGACCTGACCGGGAATTGAACCTGGGACCCCAGCGTAGAAGCCAATTGTGCTAACCTCTACGCCAACAGGCCGGCCGTTGAGACACATTAGGTCAGCTGACGAGTTACATCCAGCTAATGTTAAGTAGTAAACTGATGGTAAATGGTTAAATGGTAAACAAAAGAAAATTATTTTTAAAATAAAAACAATGAATACTCTACAGTCACTGCTGCAGCCACCGCTATTTCATTGTTTTCTCCGGTCAGTTTTTTTCCGGTTCCTTTTTTTCTCCTCCACACTTCCAGAATCACTTAATTGTTTTTAATTCTGTATACGGAAGCACGACTTGTAATATTTCTATCGGGAAATCGTAAAGCATAGAAAGCTACTGTCTGATCAATATTTCAATTACATACCCCGTACAACAAAATAAGTCAGTTTTTACTCTAACTGTAAATCGTTCCATAATTTTCAATAAATAAAAACGAACTAATTGAAGTCACTGATAACCATTCACTTAGACAGATGTCATTTACAATGTGAACCTCACCGTTAGGCAATGTTAAAAGTTTCCTTTTGTTTACGTTCTCACCGACTTATTTATTTTTCTTCATTATTCCATTCTATAAAATAATATTTTATCAGATGTATTCTACAAATGATAGATTTCACTTAGGTTAAACCTTTTTAATTGATTGTTTTTATTTCAAATGTATTTTTTTGTTTCCATGAAAAACCTAACGTGTCTCAATTTAAATGGACCACCTGGAATATTATTTAGAAAGAAATTCTTGTACATTATAAAAAGTTCCATCAATCAAGTAATTTTTCTGATTTTCTTTAAAAGAAATGCAAATTATCACATTTTCAAAAATTGGGGAAATTGACGGGAAGTGTTGTCGAGCCATTTCAAAATAGTCATTACAGAACCAGTTGTGTCATCACACAACGTGAATAGTGCATTTTTTTTTTTTTTTTTTGGTTTAACATCTGACTGTTCTGCAAATTACTGCTAATGCAGATGGTGAAGGATGAAATGATTTTTTAGTAACGTATGAAAATATGCCGTGCCTGAATGGGATTCGAACTCAAGACCGCATGATGAGAGGTGAGTGAATAGTGCAGTGTACATACAGGTAGTGGCAAGTGGTAGCAGACAAGTAAATCAATTATTTTGATTCTTAACCCTCTTGCGCCGTTCCGCATTTTGCACTAATGGTAAACTATAAAACGTCAAAACACACTCCCGAATAAATCCATTTAGCTAAGTTCATTACAAATAAAATACTATGAAAAAATTACAGCTGCTTCTTATAATACGTACGGTTTTTGTGAATATAAAAACATGAAAATCGGTTACATTTAACGGTTGCTATGAAATATTTCAAAAGTTACATTATCTGAAAAATTGGTAAAGGCTAATGAAGGAATCAGTTAGGTTGGCTAACTGTTATTGAATAAGGCATGACCTTGCTTCAGGGAATAGTTTACTAAACAAATGCAAAAATTACACCAGTAAAAGAATGTAGAAGGGAAAGAGGGGGTTCATGTGTCACAGCAAACAAACAAAGAATAAATTTACACTCTCATAAACATCCGCATAACTTAGCTCAGCGATGACCTAAACATTCGATCTCTCTTCAGACAGTAACACACATCCACTGAAGTAGATCTACAGATTTACCAACCCTAAAAATGAAATATTCCCAAAGTTACACTATCTGAAAGATTAGTAAAGCCAAATATTAGGTTGGCAAACTTCACCAGCACTATCATAAATAAATAGATAGTGGTTATATCAAATTTGACTACGTTTCAGCACGCGTAATTTGAGATATCATATGCCCGCTACGACCGTTCAAAGCTCGCAACTACCCAGACCTCGAATACATGGTTCCTGGTGCTCAAGTGTTAAGGACAGTGTTCTACTGTTAGTCAAGTTTAGTACAAGCTTAGCTTTATAATTAATTTAAGTGAAGTGATCTAATGTATTTGTTAATAGTCTAAGTTTAATAATTAACTGTAATTACTAATTTTGTTAATAAATAATTGTTATAAGTTTAAGGAAGTTTGTTTATTATTTATTACACCCAGATCCCGAACGAACCTCTCTTTATAGGTTAGTAATAAATAAAACAAACAGGGACAAACAAAATACACAACAATCTTGATTATCCAAAATAATAAAGTTTCACAGCTGATCAACTTACAGTCCCAACCAACATGAAAATAAGAAACAAATAACATTTTTATGTCTGTTAATGGATTACTTCTACATGATGTCATTAAATGGCCATGCTAAGTTTACTTTAAAATAGTAAAAGATGATTTACCTTATAGTATTCATAACTTTTCTTTGTATTCTGCAATTGTATTGCTTTGTCGGGAGAAATTAGTTTACTGTACAATCGACCCAGATAGAAATATGCTATTAAAGCTGCATGTTCCAAATCACTGGTAAATTCTTTTGGCATCGCCTTGGTCCTAAAATATTAAAAATGCACACATAAAAACTCAAACACATTTTTTATAAAAAAAAAAAATTGACATCCATAACTCAAAAAATCAGGTAGGAAAAATCAAACGACTTTCTCTTACCAATGTAAATAATGAAAATATAAACTATGTTTAATCACGAGTAAACAATGTAATATGCAAAACAACAAAATTTTAGTCATGAGTGAATGATGGAAAATAAAAATCAACCTCTTTAGAACTTAAAAATATGAAAAATTAGTAATTGACACTAAACTAAGCTCTTTAGAAATAAATTTTTGAAAAAAGTTGTAGATTTAAAATTTTCTACAACTTAGATATTGTTTAGGTCATCAGCTGAAAGGTTGGTTTGAACCTCTAGCTTTACTAGTAAAATGAGGAGTGAGGTAGGTTACCATTGTCTTCCACACTGAGTGGAAAAGTATGCTTATCATCATGCCAGACCATCTGAAAATCATCTACTTTCCACTCTGTAAATGACACCTTCACTTCATTTAACACAGGATTAATACTGTATAATGATGAAATTCATTACTCTCAGGAGATAAATCTGATTAGTGTTTTTTAACACACTACCTCTTATGTTCTTAAATGATTCAGTCATATAATTGGCTGACCATGATAAGAAACAGAACTATTTTTTGTAGCCCTGGAACTAGCAGATTGAGTGCTAATAATTTAACATTCAACCTGCCTGTTTTGGGTAAACTTAGATTATACACACTTTTTTCGTAAAATCCATACAAAACCCACAGTCTTAAAAAATCCATCAATTACTGATTTTGATGAGCAAAACACAGAAAATCACTAATTGGCGCTACACTAAGCATTGAAGAAAACATGTTTGAAATAAAAGTTGAAGGTTTTCTAATTTCCTGCAACTTTAAAATTATATACATTTTTTACCACGAATGTCCTCCCCAAGAATTTCAGCAGACATGGCGCTTACCCTATCTTGTAGGAAATAGAAGATGTAGAAACGAGGCGATTTAAAAAGAAATTGTAGAAGCCGTTTTTGAGAAAATCGAAAAAAGTGAAATTCACATGAATAAACTTGGTACTACTTTCAGTTGAAAATATTCTTGTCAAGTCCTCTTTTAGTATCTAAGTTCCAAGTTTCAACTTTGTATGATATTCCATTCTTGAGATACTTTGTTCACACACTCACAGACCAGGCTAAAATCATGGTTTTTTGAGTTTAGAGGGGGTTGAAAACATGTATTTCCAATGAAAACTGAATTTTGAAAAATCAACAAGAAAGCAATACTTTTCTTCGCTATATGCGAAGAAGATTATTCATCATATGGGGCAAGAGAAAGTAAAAATACTAAAGAAATTTTAGCTCAACACTAATAAAATAATAATTCTAAAAATTTAGTTCTAAGTATTATATGGTTACTCACTTAACATCTTTAAGTAGATCTAAAAAACTGTTGTAAGAATGTATTGCTTTTGTAGCTAGAAGATTAATCTTCTTTAAAGCATGCGGAGTAGGTCGCTCAGGATCATCTTGCATCCTTTGAACTTTAACATCAAGAATTGCTGAATATGTTTCACCTAACTCAAACCACAGTTCACGGCATGCAGTCAAATAGTAGCTCGGATTTAATTCTGCAACTACTTCTTCTAAAAGAACTATTCGCTTCTTATTTAACTTACACTGTCTGGAATAAAATTAATTGTATTAGTAATTTATTCTTTGAATGTTTGCAAACCTTTTTCAATGAATTTAAAACCATTAAATTCAATGAATTTAATTTCAAAAATTTTACATACGTATTAAGTGTATATAATGAATTTAAATGTTTAAACATAAATGAAGTCAATTTGTTAGGAAAATTTACATTAAAAAAATTAACCAAAAATTTTTTCAGGATTAATATGAGGAATCAATGTATGTTGCTCTCAGTAGATTTCAAGATCGTTCAGAAGAATAGTTAAGCAATTTCCTATACAAAAGTGGATTTGGTGATCAGGTGCTAGACAGTTTCCTTGTTAACTGAAAATATTGTAGAAATAAATAAGCTCCATGCTACATATTTATTAATAAGAATTCATAAAATAACCACTCATACATGACTGTATAATAATAAAGGAAACGGAATGTCAGCAAACAGAAGTAGAGATAATACAGTTGCTTTAGCAAGTGCCACTGAATAATTAAAATTTTCAGACTGAATATGTATTCTGATCAGTGTGGACTGAAACAGGCATGTCTGTCTATCAGTGGGGGAAGAGGATAATACAATAAATACATGTCTTGCTTTTGGATTCTAGTATACAAAGCAACAAAATCAGAGAAGTTCATAGTGTGATAAACTTTGTTGCACCGAATAAAAAGTTTATCCTTGAACGGTTTCCGTAGTGACGACACAAATCTAGCGGAGGGGGAATTCTGCAATTCAGTCACAGCTAGACTGCCGTAGCCTAAACATGGTATAGATATTACTGTTGTGTGTGTGTGTGTGTGTGTGTGTGTGTGTGTGTGTGTGTGTAAGTGTATACTATTAGCTTGATTGAAAACATTGTACTGTATTATAACTATAGTGATTTGTTAACATGTTCTTCGGCACCGTTAAATTAATTTTTTACATTTCCGGTTTCTTCCGTAACACCAAAAAAGCTAAAACGACAGTGGACAATTCTGATAAAAGTGTTATTTGTGAAACTATTTACAATTTTCATATAGAAAAATTTGAACGCTTTACTCTTAGGTCATTGCTGTCGGTAGTAAAAGAAAAATTGAACTTTCAAGGAAGCCTTTGGTAATTGTGGCGTATAATCAAAGAAATGGGGTTCAAATGGAAAAAACTATTGATAATCGGAAAATTTTAGTTGAAAAATCAGAAAATCGGGAACTGAGGCTACGTTATATAAGAGCCATTGAAGAGTACCTACTGTAAGCAAAACAGACCTATTATTTACATGGACGAATCCTACGTAAACAGGAGATTACCATGATGATATGAATTATGAAAATTACGAACAGTGGGTAAAAGAACAATTAATTCCTAATCTTCCCTCTAACTCAGTCATTGTCATGGATAATGCTTCATATCAAAACGTTCAACTGAACCGCGCTCTGAATTAAAACTCGCGAAAAGAAGACATGATAAATATTGGCTTCTGAAAAATGACGTAACATTCGTGAATATAATGTACACACCAGAACTGTACAAGTTAATTAAATTACATAAATTGCGCGTTAAATTATTTAAAATAGACTCTCTTTTAGCCAAGGAAGGTCACAGTATTTTGAGACTTCCTCCTCATTCTTCGGAATTAAATCAGATTGAAAAAATTTGGGCGGTTTTAAAAGAGTATGTTGCAAAAAAAACATCAATTTCAAATTAGATGATGCTATAAATCTAATTAAAGAACGTGCAGATTCAATGACAAATGATGAATGGAAATGAAGATGCGATCATGTCAAGAAAATAGAGAAATTGTATCTGTGTCGGGAATCCTTAATTGACCCACTGACAATATAATTATCAATTTAAATGATGATAGCGATGATAGTGATTTAAGTGATGAAAACAACGGAGATGAGATAAGTGAAGATGGGTTATCGAGAATTGAAACATTAGATTAAATTTGTTAAGTGCAGTTGAGTTTAATGTTTTTATGATAGTATAGAAGTTACCTAGCCGCTTCTCCTCTTTCGCTGTTGGTGCCTACTACTAATACGCTCGCTTCCCCTTCAAACTTTTTGTGGTTTGCTACAAACTTTAGTAGTTATTTTTCTGGAATTGTAATTTTATTATATTGGCTTGAACCATTACCCCATGAGTAATAGGAGATATTTTTATTTTGAAACAACCGAACAAAAAAGGTTATGCAGTGTGTTATACAAAGTTTATATTATTTTATCAAACATCCTATGTAGGATTATAAACAGCCTTATTATTTAAAATTGAAATACATATATTTCTAACCACCAGAATACGGTAACAGAAAACACTTACCAATGTTTACAGCGCTTTCGTGTATATTTTACACATCTTCAGTCAAAATGTCTGAAGATGTGTACAAGTTACGTGAAAGCACTATAAACATTGGTAAGTGTTTTTTGTTACCGTATTCTGGTGGTTAGAAATATATATATTTCAATATACAAAGTTTGTAATAGAGTAAGGAGACATCTCCAGGACTACGTGGATTTCTTGAGAACTTTGATGATTTCATTCCATTTTTGTGAATCTTTTTTCAGCACATGTCTATTTCATATACATATATATTATAAATCCTTCTAAATACATAATGAACATCAAAACAACAGCCCCGTGTCACTTAAGACAATACAGAAAAATTGGGAAAGTTAGACTTACTTAGCACCATCATCTTCAAAAAATGCCAAATTTTTATACAACTGGCTCCAATCCTGTATTATTTGCACGTAATCAGATGCATGATTTTCAAGCGAATAAAATTCTTTTGCTTTGTTCAACCACTGCTGGGAATTTAGGAATACCAATTTAGCATCATCATACATTAAAACATGATTGGCTGTAACATGTTCTTCATAACTGGACAATTCTAATATACTGAACTGCAAACCAGAAAACTCTGAAAAGAAAAAAATTTAATAGCTATTGTAATATTTTATACAAGTACTAACAAACTCACATGTTTCATTTTACATTCAAATATACTTTATCTTTCGACTACATTAAATTTGTTGATATTTTAGAGAAGCTTACTTTTTTATTAATATAAACTTTTACGATGTTCATCACACAACTAAAACTTGTTTCAGTAAATTTTTGAGTGGTTGCAATATTATATCGAACAAGTGAATGGGCCGATACTACTAGCCTTCATAAAACAAAGAGAAATATTTCAACTAAACAAAAATTATACCAATTTTATTTTCTCTACTTTTGGCTTTATACATTTTTTGTGTTAATGTGCTTCAACGTAAAAATGCTGGAAAACTGATTTTAATATTTTTTTCTCAAAATTTTGTGACCTGCCACAAAATTAGTTATTTTCATTAATTTTTTGTCTGAAGTGTTACAAGACTTTGGCTGTTCCAGTATTGCTGTAAGGTAGTGAGCTGGGTACTTGTAGGAAAGAAGAATGTCAGATCCAGGCAGCGTAAATGCAGTTCTTGAGAAGTTCAGGGGTGCAGTTCGATGGATCACATTAAGAATGAGGAAATTCACACCTATTTATTAAATATCTCCTCTCTCTTAGAAACAGTAAGTAAATACAGAGAGAAATGGGAGTAAGATTTGATACGAATGAGTGAGGATAGATGGGCAAAATATGCATTAAACTACATACCTGATGGACAAAGAGATGGGGGTAAGCCGCAAAAAAGATGGGCAAAGAAGTCTGAAGGCTTAATCCATAACAGGAAGAAAAAGAAATGCTAAACCTAAGTGTAATTCGAAAGAAGTTATTTTAACATGGTTTTGCAGATAAACTGCCACTTAACCAGGCATCAGATGATTTAACTTGAACTTGAATACACAAGTTGTAGCATTCTTAACTTTTTAAAATTCTTGTTGCGTGAATTTTTGTCCTAAATTACACCTTAAAACCAAAAACTAAATTATGAAAAAACAGAATTTTCTGCTCTTTATACGTATACAAACAAAATATACACAAAAAAATAACATCCATCTCTGACGAAACATTAACCTAATAATAAACAAACAAGATTGTTAGTAAGAAAAGTGTTTTATTTTAAAATTACTTTATCATTTCACATAATACTAACCAGGATAAACAGTATTTTCTTTAGCTGGAGTAACATTCGGTGTTTCTGAATAATCATCAGATGACATTAAACGTTCCTTTGAAGCAGAAAGTAAGACAATACCATATTTTGCCCAGCAACGTGCTACATCAGCACTGCGATGATTAAATCTTTCCAGCCTATTAACAAGAAAATTTAAAATTTTAATAAAAATTACCATAATTAAATTATGAAGTCTAAAACATGGTGTAGTGATCAGCACAATTGACTTCTATACAAGGGGTTCGGTTCAATTCCTGGTCAGATCTGACATGTTTTAATTTTTATACACCACTTATCATTACTAATGCAAAAACAAGGCTTATGCAGGCACCATCACCCAATAAAAAATAAATAAAATATAAAAGTTCTGGTAAAACAGTGACACAAGATGTTTTTTATTATTTATTCTGACTAGTCTAAGACTAGCTAACAATTTTGTTCTAACTTAATTGATCTAACTACTTAATCTAAGAATTAACCAACTAAATAACCCGCACGAAAATGGTCCGATGTTAGTTGAAGCATGGTTGCCAGATCGCTGTCCACACATTCATTCAAGTCAGCCAGAATTTTTAGAGGTCTCCTTAACTAGTTTATCTTAAGCTCTTTTTTAATCAAAAATATCCTGAAAAAATACTGTGGGTTCCTAATGAATTGTATTTTATTACTACATAAATGTTATTATCGTGTTATGATCTTTAGCACGTGCACAAAGTTAGGTGAAAAGCCAGTGAAGTAATGTTGCCAACCCAACTCTTAGCTCACTTTCTCTTTTACAGTTAAATTTGTTTCCCACTACAGTAAATTGTACGGTCAATTGGTTGCTACCACTCCCAGCAATCAATCCGTAGCTAGTAGTCCTGAATTCACACGTGTGCATGCACACACACATACATTACTGAAGTGAGGTTTTCTTCTGCAAGCACAGTTGAAGTAGACTGTTAACCCTTTATAGGTCTTTGGTAAGTATACTTACCACTGGCAATTAGGTCAATTATTTAATAGTGGTAAAAGGATAGGGTTTGTAATAGGCCATGAAAAAGGTCAAGGGAGGTTTGATGAAGAAAGACAATGTTTACTCTTAGAATTTCCGCGTACCATGCCAACGGTTGCATGTAGGAAGAAAAGTTTGATTTTATAGCTTTTAAGTACCACTCAGATATAGTAGGTTGTTCTATCAACCTTATAGATGAAATATTCCCTAAGTTACATTGTCTTGAAGATAGGACAACTTCAAAAGTAACTTGGCAACTTACAACCATCATTTCAACCTTGCTATCAATACATTTGCATTGTGTTTTATATGAAATTATAGAGCCATTCAATGCGCGTACTTTGATATATGAACCAAAAAAATCACTTCATGAATACATTTGCTATAGGCTATTAAAGCTGGTAATTACCAGGACAACTGAGGGTTAAATAACACTAAAGATATAATCAAAAACTTTTCAATACTTACATAGAAGCACGTTCCTCCTCATTATAATCATTATTAGACATTAAAGTTGTTTCATATTGTTCAAGAACATATGAAGCAGCAGCTAAATGATGCCTAGCAAGTCGAAAAGCACTTTTCTCCATAAAAAACTGTGCTAAAGTTGCTGAATTAAGAGCCCATTCGACCGGTTCAGAATCTTTACCTTCCAATTGTCGTTTTAAAGTAGTGTGACAATAGACAGCAGATTTTATAGGGTTACCTAATGTCCCATACACTTGTGCTAAATAATAGAGAGTTAATGTATGAATTTTTTCAATTGATTTCTCAGATTTTGTTTGTGGTTTTGGTTGGTTTTCTTCGAATGTGAATAGTTCGTTTATTTCAACCGGAATTTCTTCGACCTGTTCTTGATAATCATTATACAATTGTTCGGACTGTATTAAGAACGTATGAGAATTTTCATGATCACCTCTCATCGACCACAAAATCCCTAACTGATTCAACGTGCTTAAAACGATCAAAACATTCATACTCTTCATAGAATTTTCCTCTAATAATTTTAAACAACTAGATAAATATTCTTCACCTGAAGATACTTCCTCAGTATCTACAGATATAGTGCCCATCGACAACCAAACAGCACCAAGCATAGCTTTTAGACGTCCATACAAAGGATCAGACGATCGTATGTCATCAAGTAAACTAACTAGTTTAGACTTTATTTCTTTTAATATCATAATAGCAGCATATTTTGATTTATATGGTTCATTTTCTGGATCTCTTCTACTTTCTTCGAGCAATGTTTCCACTTTTTCATATTTTTCCGCTAAATATACCAAGGTGTCCTTATCAACACTAGAATTACTGTAATCAAAATAAAATCAAAACAATTATAACATTTTATCATCATGTTTACCTTTTAACAAAAAAAACCTTTGATATTTTATGAAGCAAATCCAGAAAATAAAAGTACTGTGTCTCTGATGCTCAAAGGGAATTCTTTTCAACAAGGGTGGCAGCACTGGGTTCAAGGTCAAGGAGAGTACAGTTCAGCCGTTCTTAGTTTGCTCCTACTGTCAACAAACAAAAGCCACCTAATACAGGGTGCACACTAGAGTCTACGACTTTACGGATGTCGTATCCCTATTAAGTTAACTATTTTTTAAATTATAAGTACTTAAAGTACTAAAAACATCAGTCATGTTATGATGTAGGCCTAACAATTTCATTTAGAAAAATACTTTTAAAAGTATTTTGTATTTAAAAGCTTTTGAAAGTATTTTGTTGTTACTTTTTAATCAGCGTGTACACATTTTAATATAATGCACATGCTCAGTGACGTCATTATTTGTTTACAATAGGAGCAAACTAAGAGAGGCTGGACTATAGAATGTATGCTCCGTTATCTCAGTTGAATACTCTTGCTGTAGAAGTCGATTAAAATAGCATCTTGATTTTGAATCCCAAAAGCAGTGACTCGAAGAGTGTAATCCGATTTCTTCTTGTACAAAGAAACACACCGTTCCAGAATTTTTAACAAAACAAAAAATGTTTATAGGGATGGTGTCATTAACTATAATAATATACGTACAGTGGAGTCATGAGTTTAAATCTGGAAAAACAAATGTTCAAGATGAACAAATGTGTGGACATCTATCAATTCTAACTGATGAGATGACAAAAAAGACCAAAAAAATGATTCCTAAAATACTGTGAAACCCTAAAAAAAACTATGGATACATGATACAGAACAAAAAAAGGAAAATGTTAACAAAGGGCGTGTGTTTGCTACATGACAATGCACATCTCACTCCTCTGATCTAGCACCTCTAAATTTTTATCTTTTCACCTCTCTGAAGTCTGTTCCGGTGGAAATAGATTTTTGAATGATGATGAGTTCCAGAGTGCCGTGAGCAATACGTTAAAGAGGCCGCGGGCGACTTTTTTGACAAAGATATTAGGAAGGGTATGAAAACTCATCTCTTAGCTCACAAAGTGCATTGACAAGGAAGGCAACTATGTCCAAAAATCATATTTCATGTACATTTATGAATTTGTACATTTTTTAAAAGTATATTGCTTTTCCAATTTTTAAATTTTAAATGAGTACTCTTATTTTCTGGATTTGCCTCAATTATCAGTGTATTTCTGTAAAAAAAGAGAATAAGTAAATCTATCATTATATTTATTATAATTTTATTATTTGCAAGATACCTCACGTTCTGTAACAAATATTAACGAACTTTTATATTAAATTACCACAGACAATGTATCAATGTACATATCGCTATAAAAAATATTATTTATTACCTCTTTGAACAAGACTAAATACTGAATTATTACACAATAACCCTGCTAATCAAAATTTTTGGATTATCTGACCTCATTTCAATCTTTTTAAACAAGCTTCACATAGGTAACTTACAGGCTAAAATATATTTTAAAATAAAAACTATGTCGTTATTTATAATGAAAAAAATATTTTGGTTCTTCTCTGTTAATTCACTACCACACATATTTTTTGTCTATTAATCAATAACCATACATATATTTCAGACAATTGTTCCTAACAATCATTAAGAAGTTTTTAGCGATATAAACGAAAAACCTAACCTAACCGAAATAACAAAATAATATAATACTAAATTTTTTATGACTGCATCCAGTACACAGTACATTGTATTATTGCATCCAGTACAATACCCAACATTGTATTATATTGTTATTTCTCAGCAATAAGATAAAAGCCTATATTACGAGGGTAGGCTGATAAGTAATGCACACATGCTTGTAGAAGACGAACAAAAAGAAATAGCAAGATGGGGTAAATAACAAATTAAAGTACAAATCTTAACCTACCAAATTATCTATTTATTTTTCAATATAGTCACCGTTAAGCATTACACATTTCTCCCAACGTTTAACAAGTTTTTTCATTCCGTCACTGAAAAATTCTTCCGACTTTCCTCGAACCCAGGACGCAATAGCTGCCTTCACCTCATTGTCCGAGCTGTAATGATTACCCTTAAGGTCTCTCTTCAGTAGAGGAAAAAAATAAAAATCGCAAGGCGCAAGGTCGGGAGAATACGGAGGGTGTAAAATTGGTTGAAACTTCAGGTTTCTCAGAGCCTCTCCAGTTGCACGCGAAGTGTGTGGACGAGCATTGTCGTGTTGCAAAATTATTGGCGCCAGGTTGCCTCTAACACGACAAACTCGACGTCGGAGGTGTTTCAGAGTCTGTATATACTGAGCAGAATTTACCGTTGCCCCTCGTTCCAGATAATCAGTCACATAAACTCGGCGAGCATCCCAAAACACAGTCAAAAGAATTTTTTTTGCGGACGGTTGTGTTTTGAACTTTTTCACAACAGGAGAATGTGGATGACGATATTCAGCGCTCTGCCTTTTTTCTTCGGGATCGTAATGATGAACCCATGACTCGTCCCCCGTCACAATATTCAAAAGAAAGTCGTCTCCTTCGTCACGGTAGCGCTTCAAAAGTTGTTCACAGCATTCCAATCGACGCTGTTTATTCTCGTCTGTCAGACGGCGTGGTACCCATCGTGCACAGATTTTACGGTATCCCAATTGTTCAATAATGAAGCCAACACGTTCCTTAGATATTCCAATTTGGTTTGCGATACGCTGTTGAGTGATTCGCCGGTCATTTTGAATCAAATCATCGATGAGTTTGCGACGATTATCGTCTGAGGCAGTGATTGGTCGTCCACTGCGTGTTTTGTCAACAATTAAGGCTTTTCCAGGTTGGCAATCACGAAATTTTATTACCCAACGATTCACAGTAGACCTATCAACAGTATCGTCACAATAAACAGCCTTTAAACGACGATAAATCTCACTAGGATTCACTTTCTCAGCAGTTAAAAATTCGATAACAGCGCGTTGTTTAATTCTCGTTGACATAGCACCAGAACACGACGCCATACTTCCACTACTCAAAACAAACTGAATGAAAGCAACGCCTTCAAACTGCGCAGGCTTGTAGAGGAGAAATAGTACTTCCACATGCCACCAGGCGCGCTACTGAAGTTTATTTAGTTGTCTTCTACAAGCATGTGTGCATTACTTATCAGCCTACCCTCGTAAATAAATGGTACTCACAAACATTTCGACAGGTTTTAAACTAAAGGAAAGCACAAAATTATAATGAAGTAGTGAATTATTCGAATTCATGATAAATCAGTAGGGTAGTGAATTAATGGGAAAGGACCAGTTTTTAATATTAGTTGAGATTACCAGAAAATAAACATCACCACGTTCTTAATACAAGATATCCTTAGAATATAAATCACTTACTGGTAAAACATTCTTCTAGTTCATTAGCAATTGCAAGAAAGTATACATTTTCACTATTGTCTAGTTGCATAAAACCATTAATTTGTTGCTGTTGTAATTCCGAAAACCATGCTGATGATGCAATATTTTCCTAGCAACTTATAAACATGTGTGTGCTGTACTATAGCTGTGCTGTTCTACATACTGCAGTGCTATTTCTAGAGCTTTTTCTGCTTTGATAGTGAAATAAGCCCGTGTTACATAATTCAGTTTTTTAGTTATTTTTCATTATCCACATTTTTTTGAATAATCCAAAAATTATGAATCCAAACAGGTCCCAGTCCCAATTAGTTTGGATTAATGGGGTTGCACATGATAAAGTATAGTTATCGTTTAAAAATTTTAAGTAGGTATCTTTTTCTTTTAAAGGGAGGCAACATTTTTATAAGAAACTACAACTAATCAACAAAAACAGTTTAAATTATAAACAGAATAGGAAAAATAGTAAAGAGAATGCTTCCTGGAAAATTGTGTGTGACTTATCAAAACATAACATAAACCTTAAAATGAATTATCACTTTTGAAATAGTGCACGGATCAAATGACAATAGATAAGGATATATATAACCTCCACACAAGAACAAACAGATTAATGTAAACAAGCCACTACTTAGAACCCAATTCTTCAATCTAAAAGAACCTAGCATTACATATAGTCAGCAAATTATGTTACTGAAGCATTTAAGAACAGAAGAGGTAGAGGTGTAAAAGACACTAGTCAGAGTTATCTCCTCCGAGAGTACTGAATGAATTAATGTTAACAGTTAATGGGAAAAAGTGTCAGTTCTTACAGTTCAAAAACAAACACAATGTAAGGGAAAACAGAGAAGTGGATGTCTTGATACTAAATAATATCCTAGATCATGTGCAAACAGTGAAGTTTCTAGGAGTGTCACTAGATAGGACCCTATCGTGGGATTATTACACCGATCAAATTTGTAGTAAAATATCATCTGGGGTATTTGCATTAAAACAAATTACCAGATTAAATGATCAAAAATTGCTTATAGCAGCTTATCATGGTTTAATTTTATCTCATATCAGGTATGCCATATTAGTATGGGGTAATTCATCACAGGGTAACATGGAAAGAGTTTTTAAAATACAGAAAAAAGCTATTAGGTGTATGATGGGAGTCAACCACCTTACCTCATGCAGATCACTATTTAAAGAGCTGCAATTGCTCACGGTTCCTTCTTTGTACATTTTTGAAGTGATAATGTACGTAAAGAAAAATACCTTTTTACAGAATTTAGATGTTCACAACCACTACACAAGAAACATAATCGATTATTATGTTGCTAATCACAACACTAAACTGTTTGAACAAAAACCAACTTATGCAGGTAGAAAATACATCAATAAATTGCCTCAAGGTTTAAAAAGTTGTGACAATTTAAGTCATTTTAAAAAAAAGCTAAAACAACATTTGATTGATGAAACATTTTACAGTGTGCACGAATTCCTTTCTAAATAGTTTTGGTATTTAACTTTAATTAAACAAATATTGTGTACAATTTGATACAAAGGGGTTCATGACAAGCCTGCTGAGTTAAGCAGTGGTAGGGGGAAGTTATTGGTAAGTGATGAATTTATCATTGTGTTTGATTTATTTTTATTATTTATTGTGTGTGATATTTAATTCAATAGGGTTCATGACAAGCCTACTGAAGTAAGCAGTAGCAAAAACAAATTTTGGCGGTAAGTGATAAATTTATCACATTGGTGATAAACTTTCAGTTCATCAATTTTATCTTGACATGTCCTATACTCCCTTTGGAGTCTCCAGGATGCAAGTAAAAAAAAAAAAAACAAAAAAAAAATTCTTTAAACAATTTCTCTAGCAAAACTATGTATAAGCATTTCAAGTAACCAATACTACATGTTTCCAGCAAACAGATTATGTTGAGAACCAAAATATATAAACAGATATCCATTATATAAGAAAATGGCAGTTCAACTAAAGGTAAGGTTAGTAAGATTTGTAAAATCTACCATCTTTGTGTCTATTTTTATAGTCTACATGGTTTAAATATAATGCACAGACAAGATGAATTTCCTAATCTGAGGGTGAAGAAATATTGTCCATATTTTGGTACTAACATAAATATACGATAAGGATTAGCAAACAATCTCATAAAAATGATTTTCAATTACAGATATGATATTATTTATCGTCTTTAAATACACCAACATTATGTACAACCGATACTATTTATATTTTTCCTGTGGAACAATAACAAGCGACCCTAACCTTAGATTAAAGTTACAAGTTGTTTGTTGTTAAAAAAATATTACAAAACCCGCACATAAAGATACATCCAGTTTAATATAAAAATTTGGTACCAAAAATTTTTTAATATAATCTTAAATTATAAAAATGGATAGTATTTTTTTAAATAATTTAAAATTGTTTTTCTCACCTGATATCGGTATCCATTTTACCCAAGTGTGTGATTCTCAGGTATTCTACTTCATTAGGTATACGTAACAGCGGCTCTCAAAAGTTTGGGTAAAAATATGGTATTTTAATGTCCTTTTGTAAAACGAAGAAATCTTTGTACGCCACTCACAAAAATTTTCTTAAAGGAAATATTTTTCCTTACATTGACATTCGGAAAAGTCAGATGAATTACTGATATGCAGTTCTCAACTGAATCCATCTCTTTTTAACGGCCGTTCAACATAATAGAAAAAACACCAAATGCGCTTAAAACTGAGTTTTTCTCAACCAAACCTCCACATTTTCTTGGAATTCACGTTTTAGTCTCAAAATGAAGTAAGATTTGCAAAAAATCAAACAATGGCTATATAATATCAAACAATGGGAATATATATGGTTTTTAAACTTACGTCATTCACTTGGGCTCATTAAAAGGCGTGAAAAATTCAGGGGTTCTGATCTTATTGAAAAAAATGTCTGTTTTTTTCCAATATAATTTTGGAAAAAAACAGACATTTTTTCAATATTACAACCTTCAATTATTATTCAATTATTCCAACCTTAAATAATTGTGTTTTAATTAAAAAATCCCGTGATAAAAATCGAAAATTAAAATTGCTACAATTTATTCTGTATTATCCATTTAATTCAGGAGCTATTTTCAGAAGTGCAGTCAGAATTGTCTATTTATTTGCAGGCGAGTATTTAATGGTTGATCATGGCAAAATTAGATGGTGTAATAGCACTGCTGGATCTAAGTTTTGGAGAGAGCAAAAGCGGGATTCGCCCAATCTCCCCACTCTACCTTTTTTCAGGTCACTTAATTTAAATTAATTTAGGGGTAGTTTCTTTCAAATTCGACCACTAAAGTCTTTACACAGAGATATATTTAATATATTGCCATGGGTCAGTGGTCTGTTCCCTGCCTACTCCCAGGAATATTTTCGTCCTTTTGCCCTCCCTTTGATCCAGCCCTATGTAATAGAGTAATTTATTAGTGAACTGCTTTGTTTGAGTACAATTTTGTCATGAATAACCCATCAATGCTAACGTAGCAATTTTGGCTGAAGAATATTCATGAGTCAGTTGTTTGCTGTAGGCTATTATTAATATTAATAATTGTATTAGTATTATTAATTAATTATTCATCCCTTTTTATGCTGCCCATAACAAACAGATGGAGTGTTGAATTATTTGCACTCAATCTATTAGTTGCAGGGCTAAAATAAATAGTTTTGTTTCTTATCACATGGTCAGCCAATTAAATGATTGAATCGTTTAAGACCAGAAGAGGCAGAGGTGTAAAAGACACTAATCAGAGTTATCTCCTCTGAACCTAATGAATTGAAAAAAAACCTAAATGAATTTCATTATACAGCCAGACCCTGTGGTGAATGAAGTGAAGGTGTCATTTGCAGAATGGAAAATATGTGCTTTTCAGAGGGCCCAGCATCCTAATAAGCATTCTTTTCCACTCAGTGAGGAAGGCCTGGTAAACCACCTCACTCCTTGTTTTACTTAGTAAAACCTCTGCAGGTTCAAACCAGCCTTTTGGCTTATGACCTAAACAAAAACAACCTTTTTATATTTTATGTAAATCTATTGTCGGCCACAATTGGTCGAATGACTGGTTTTTAACCCTAATGTGTGCACATTGCAATCTGCTCAATTTAGAACAATAAGCAGTCCCCTGACTCAATAAGATGCGGATGATATGCATGACGTATAAATGAGGCGTAGTCTTGCACAGACTAAGGCCAACCATTCCTGAGATGTATGGTTAATTAAACTCCAACCATCAAAGTACACCAGTAACCACTGACTAGTATTCAAATTCACATAAAAGTAACTACCGTTTTTCTTTACAAGGATTTGAACCATGGAACTTTGTCTCCATACATCAGCTGTGATAAATATAGGATCTGAGCTACAATCAAGCAGTCTATATTATTACATTTAAGCCTAAAACGTTTTGTGGCTATTAATAATTTTGTTACATCTTGGCTCACAACTTTGTGGCTATTTATTAATTTCTCTCCAGACAGGTACTGTAACCAATTTTTTTTGAATGACAATTAAATTTAAATAAATGAACAATTTATTTACATAAGCAGAGGGCATATACCTACTATCAGGTAACTTAAAAATATATACACATGTGTACTAAACTTTTTTTGTTAAATCCTTTAAGACAAACATGTGATAATCAGCTTATTTCAGGTAAACAATGATTGCCAGTACAATGAGATCAAACTGAAAAACAACAAAAGTGCTGTCTCTCTCTAGATTAGATTAATTCATTTATTGTAGTTATTTTATAAAATGTATTTATTCTACATATATAGATTTTAAATAGATTGAAACTAAATTTTGGTAAACTTTATTGTTTTTACGACTGACAAATTGGATAAGAGTGAATTCACACTTATATTAATAGACAACAATAACAAATCCTAAAGAAGTTTCACATTTGAAGTATGTATACCATTCTCGAAGAACTTATAGATCACTACGAAAATAATTTCTTATTCTAACTAGATGTTATTCAATGGAACCCATTAGTTTTAACTTTTTTGTACTCTACCTATAGTGTAGAGAAAAGTTCTGTGTTAGTGAAAAATTTTGGATATTGGAAATTCAGCTGATCTAAAATATTGCGTATATGCATTTATTTTGATCATTTTGGAGTAAAACTTATTTTCTATTATCACCAAGTGACAATAGAATAAGTCTTATTCTTTATTTTCTGTTATCACTGAATTTATTGTTCACCAGGCTTCTGCGGTCAACTTCTGGATTAAACTATGTTCTGTTCTACGACTAAATCCCACCTTGTATCTGTATTTTCCCTTTAAATAACCTTTCTCTTAACCTTCAACCCTTCTCTGTTATACTGGATCAGTTGTTTTTGTGTTCAGTCAATTTGTATTATAGTACTTTTTTCTATACATTTTTTTATATTTTAGTAGGTGTCATTATATTTTCAGATAGTTTTGATTTTTATTTTCTATCTACCACAGCTAATTCTTTGAAACTATTTACGATAGGTGGGTTTCCTCAGTATCTTCAAATCTGAATATTTATTGTTCCTATTCAAGCCTTTTTTGATGTAATTCCTTAATTGTTTTGTCTTGCAGCAAGTAAATTTTACATTTTTCTTCAGTACTTTCTTCCAATACTACTGTATCTTCTTTTTTATATTTTTCCTTTGTGTATTAACCCAGGAAAATGCTATCTGTCGTAAGATTCTGTCATGGCGAAAAGACTGTAAAGGTGTACTCATTCCCCTGCTTCATTAGTTCTGCTCCGTGCAACTACATAACACATTGAAGATCTTGCTGTAGTTAGCCAGTGACTGAATACGTTTTGTTATAAATACTATTTCAATAAATTACAAATGATGTAATAAATTTAATATGCATGAAATCTTACAAGATAAAAGAAAATTAAGATCTGTTTTACTACTCTAAGCTTTTGGAGTATTAAAGAAAGTTAAATTTGAAAAGAATAACCACCAAAATGCGTACAATTTTCAAACCAATCATTTTTATTTCTGCTGGATTACACCTTAAAAATAAAACTTTATACACTAATAATTAGATCACGACAAGATAAATACAAATAACTTCATTGAATTAGTGCAGCACTTTAAGTTATTAAGTTTTCCTGTTCATATAATTGTTGTCTTCAGCTCTTAAAAATGGGTAGCTATTGAAACTACTTCTTAATAAACAAAATATATATTTGGGTAGCGCACCTGGCTTCTACGCCAAGGTCCCGGATTCGATTCCCAGTCAGGTCTGGCATTTTTTCACCACTCATCTTCATCTGTCATCCTTCTCACCGTCTGCATTAGCAGCAATTGCATAACAGTTAGATGTAAAACCAAAAAAAAAAATTATATATGTATATGTATGTTATTCTTCAAACCACCAGTAATACAGGAAACAGTAAACACTTAACCAATTATAGTGCTTTCGTCCATAAAATTTACATCTTCAGTAATTTTAAATAATATGAAAAATTACTGAAGATGTGCATTTTATGCATGAAAGCGCTATAATTGGTAAGTGTTTACTGTTTTCTGTATTACTGTTAGTTTAAAGAATAATACATATTTTGATTATCAATATAATGGCTGTTGAAAATACCTGTATGGGATGATGATATAGGCGCATTTACACGAGCAATGATTTGCTGGTGCCAGTATTGATGCCAGTTTAATTTGCATGCCAGTAGAGGTTTACACGTTAAACGCTTTTTGTCGCGCCAGTTCCATTTTATTTTGCTGTTTTGTAGTGTCAAGTTCATGAAAGCTTCCAGAACAGTGATTTGTTACATTGGTATCGATAGTTGATAGTTTGGAAGTCAGTTTTTATAAGACGAACAATGTACATCCCACAAATAAGGAAGTTGTTCATATTTTTCCAAAAGTTTAATGTTTTCATCACTACTTTACTTCTTATTTTTCATAATTTAGCTCAACTTAGTTACCGTTTAAAGATACAGCAAAATAAAAAGCTATCTATATGAAAATATATAATAATAGATAATGGATGATAGTGAAAAATCAATTCAAAATTAAACCATCTTCTGTATGTCAATAGCCTACTGGTGAGGTGAAGGTTTATATATGTAAATGTTTATTTAGTGGCGCACCAGTCACTTACTGGCGAACAAAATTTCAGAAGACTGCAGAAAATTCCATGCAAGTTTCTTTCTGTCTATGCATTTTATACTCCCAGCTGCTGGATTACATCGTCAAACACGGATTACGTCTGGTGCTGGTTGGTGCACAAGTTGAAACTTGCGCGCCAAAAATGATTTACACATACTTTTGGTACCAGCAAATCATTGCATGTGTAAATGCGCCTTAAGATCAAATTTCTCGTGTAAATCTATATTTTTAATAAAATTAGTCTTTCAATGGCTGTATCAGATTAACCTGAATTTTACATCTTTCTTAAACTAATTTAAATATCTTTTGTGTGGCAGCTTTACTTCAAAATACATCGATTTGCCATAAACTTGTAAAAATAAACTTCAAACACACTCCACTTTTTGAAACCATTTCAATCCAAGAACAAGTATTATCAGTGTAATATTTGTTTAAATTGTTACTGATGATGCCCAAAGTAGAAAACTTATTTTATAACCTTGATTGTGGTGTATTATCACTGAGAAATAAGGAATGATCCAAATGTGACGTCACAGCAATAGTAGCTGCGCAGAGAAATGCACGTTGGCACACCCGTGTATTTTTTTCTGCCATGGGTTCTGTGATCACTCCACATTCTACTCTCACATTCTTTATTCATTGGTGGTGTCTGTGTAAAAATGAAGTAATTGATTATAAATCTAAGGTGTCTTAGTGGCTGTATCCAAGTATTCATATGAATAATTAATAATTTTGATAATGTTTTCTCAAACTATTTTGAAGATCTGGGTCGATACATTTTAAAGTTTCCTTCATTTATGTACTCATTTTATGTTTCAGTTTTATACACAAATGAATTTAGTATAACTAAGAGATTGAATAGAAAAATTCAGTATTAATACATAAAGTTATTTTACTATTCCAGAATGAGTAAAACAGATACTAAAACATTTATTTATTATTACAATTCATATTGTCAAGAAAATAAAACAAAATCAAAATTTAGGTTAATAAATTACCATGATTTACAAATAAATGCAGACCAGTTAGAAAAAGAAGATTGGTTGCTACTGATAAAAGCACTTCGGAGTGACACAAATATTTTACAGTCTATTTCTATACATAGCAAATATTTACAGAAACAACAGACAAGTAGAAAATCGACAACACAAAAAACCTCTATCAGTGAACCATTATTTTTTACCAATTCATTATTGAATACTGTAATTGATACATTAGCCAAATGTATTGAAAATTCCAAGTTATTATCTACAATTTGTTTAGAAGGGTTTCCTCTTATTGGCAACATTGAATATATAAAAAAGATAAATACCAGTATTCAAAAACAAATGAATTTACATAGCCTTGCTTTACCATATAGTCGACTTAATGATGAAGATGTATTATGTTTGTGCAAAACAATATCTATACACAATGGTATACAAAATATTGATTTTACCGGTTGTGGAATAAATTGTGAAGGTGCAAAACATATATCGACTATCATCAGAAATCAGAAATTTGTGAGGTATGATGAAACTTGGAAACAATCGTTGAGATATCGGTTACCACAACCAGATACGTTGCCGGGTCTTCGCAGGATTACATTAAATAATAATACTAATATTGGAGATGAAGGATTTAAATTAATTGCTTATGAATTAATGGATGATTTGTGGATTAAAGCAGTGGATTTTCAAAATTGTGGTATAACTGAATTATCAAATGAATTTATATATGATTTAGTAAATATAAATCCAACACTCATAATTCTTGATATCAGAAGAAATAAAATTCCTAATACTGTTATAAAAGGAGTTAAAGAAAAATTGAACAGATCTAATAGTTTCCCAGATCCTGAAGGATATCGGTGGATGGATTTACCAGCTAGTTCAACTACTTCATTTACTACTAATTATAAATCAGAATCTAAAATAAAATTAACACCAACAATAATGAAAAAAAATAACAATACAAATTCAAAAATTAATCAAAGTGAAGTAAACAAAACTAAGTCGTTGCATCAAACATCGGTGGCAAGAATTATTGCATCACGTTCATTATTTTCAGAATTAGAACGAACTAAAGCTGCGTTGCGGAGGGTGTCAAGTAATTTAATTGAAGAACGTCAGAAGCGAGAAATGATTGAAAGAGAACATAAAATGTTTAAAAAGAACTTCAATGAAATAAAAGCATGTGTGAGTAACAAGAGTAATAATTATTCTACTAATAATATAACTACACAAAAATACTCACCAAAGAAAGCAGTAAAGTATGCTTCTAAAACTCAGTCAGACAACTATGCAAATAAATCAATGCCAACAAAAACAAAATCATGCAGTAATAAGAATGAAAAACAAATAAAGATAAATTCTTTTATGAATAATATCAATAAAGGAATTATAAAAAAAGAAAATTTTAACAAAACACAAGGAAAGATAAGTTATAATTTAAAAGATTTTGTTCTAAAACGTAGTATGTTTGGAACTCCTAAGATATTGTTATTAGTTCCAAACACGGGTAATAATGAATCTAATAATATTACATTTAAGCAAAGAAAGAAATCAAAATCAAATAAGTCAAAAAAACAGAAGAACACACCACGTAGGCCTATGTCTATCAAAACTACACAGTAATTTAATTATCAACTTCATACAATAGGTGTTTTTTTTTTAAAATTAATATAAAATTATCAATAAAATTTTTTGTTAGTAAAGTGATATCAGTTATTTTTAGTAAAATATAGCATACGAATCTGGTGTGAAATGCTCACATGCTTTCTCTTGCCAATGTAGATAATGAACCATATAACCTAAAGTCCAGCCTTCCTTAGTTTCCTCCTACTGTCAACAAATAATGACGTCACTGAGCTTGCACATTACTTAAAAATGTGTTCACGCTGGTAAAAACAAACTACAAATAGTTTTAAAAGTAGTATGTATTTTAGTATTTTTATAAATAAAACTGTTCAATCATGTCAACTGTTAATAATGACTGATGTTTTAAGAACTGGACAATAAATTTATAAAAACGGTGTACTTTATTTCGTTTCTTTTTAATTACGTTGCAAAAAATCATTTCATCCTTCACAGTCTGCATTAGCAGTAATTGCAAAACAGTCAGACATTAAACCAAAAAGCAACATTCTTTTTCATAAATATATTTGGTTACAAGTTATATGTGATGTATTATCTCTGATCTATATGACGAAACCAGAGAACTTTAATAAAAACATTTTTAATGTTAATGATCTTTTATCTAGTATATTAGTATAGACACTTGTTATTTCACAATTGAATTTGATGACTAATCCAAACCCAAAAATCTCTCTCCACATTTTTGGCGAAGAACATGTCATCGTTTTAATATGCTACCAGTTCGCTTATGACATATTGTCTTGCATCGTTCTTATGTGCATTATGAATGCACATATTATGTTCTTATGTGTAAAAAGTGAACAAAGTTAAAGTCGTGGACCCTAGCATACACCCTGTAGTGGCTGGCTTTGGTTTGTTGACAGTAGGAGCAAAGTAAGGACGGCTGAACTATATGTTTAGTCATGAGCAAACAGTGTAAAATGGAAAACATAACTATTTTTAATTTTAATCAAAAGTGAATGATGCAAAATGAAAATCAACCACTGTAGAGCTTAAAAATATGAAAAATCAGTTATTGCCGCTAAACTTCCTATAGTAGGCTCTGAGAATAATGCTTGAAAAAGAAGTTGTAGGGTTTTAAATTTCTTATAATTTTGATTATGAACACTTTTTTCGTAAAATGAATACTAAGGCCACAATCTTAAAATATCTAATTTTTTCGATTTTGATGAAAAAAAATAAAACAGAAAATCACTAATTGCCGCCAAACTAAGCATTGTACAAAAAAATGTTTGAAATTAAGGTTGTAGGTTTTTTAATTTTCTACAACTTTAATTACACTTTTTCCCTAAAATCTTTGAGTATAGAATACTCAAAGCCAAAAATGAACATTAAGGCTGCAATCTTAAAAAATAAATTTTTTTCTATGAGAGCCTCCCCAAGAATTTCAGCATACATGGCGGTAAACCTATCTTGTAGAGCATACAAAAATGTAGGAAAGAGGCGAGTTTATAGAAAATCGTAGGGCCGTTTTTAAGAAAATCGCACGAGTAAACTGCTATTTTTGGTCGGCCGATTTTGATGAAAATGTTCGTATCGGGTGCGTTAGTTCCAAGTTTCAACTCTGCTATTCCATTCATGAGATATTTTGGTCACACATGCGCACAGAGTGCACATGCGCGTGCGCACACATACACCAATCGCTAAAAACATGTTTTTGGGATAATGAGACCTGATGAAACATCCCGGTGAAACATCGATTTTGAAAAATCGACATAAAAACTACTTTCCTTTCCTGTACTTTCATATAGGGTAAGATCGAACGGTTTATAATGTGAGTAATCTGAGACGCAAATAATCGATCTCTCGAAACTTATCAACGCATCTTTAACTCTCGATAACGAACGAGACCGACCTCGTGGTGTGGTGATGGTGAACAGTTGGAGCAGTAGGAATTAGGTTGTGTGTGAGAATTATTGCGAACGGAATTCTGTATTATTAATTCGTTGTGATGTGTGAAGACAAAGAATTTTATAATAAATTGGAACTCATTCCTCCTCCGTTTTTGTCATTCAAATATTGCTGCCAAAATCCTGGTAAGAATTCACTGTGTCAAGTTTGTAGCTACATAACCTCTGAAACGTAGGTAACTTAAATTAAATTTTGCATCTGTTATTGTAAGCGACCTGTTTCTAATTCAGTTCGTGGATAATAAAAAAATGATTGATTAAAATCCTCTGTTTATATATTTTTTTAAATGTTTTCTTGATCATGTAAGGTTTTTTAGAATGTGATGTCTTGTACATTGCAGATGTTTAGTTTTGGTTTAACCTATAATGTACTTTTTTGGGTTTTTTGTTTCCTTAGAAAACAAAGAATGTAGAATTTCATTCATGCTTGCTTCTTGATTTTGAAATTGGTTTTAAGGACGTTGATTTTAATGGTGACTAGATTTGGTCTGATTTTATTTGTATATAATAGGTTAGGTTTTGTTAAAAAAGTAGTGTGAATTTAATGCCCTGTTATATGATTAATTACTATTGTAGCGGATTTACATTTTTTCAAATTTATTACAGCCAAAAATTTTTTGATTACGTAGTATCGCTAATTAAAGTTCATTTGTGTGGTTCTATTCTCATAGATTGCAGTTTTATGTCCAGTGGTTTTTATGTTCGCTTATCCTATTTTAAACAGATTGAAAATTGTAGTAAATGAGGTGATTAAAATAAAATCATTGGAGCCGTTATTGAGAAAATCGAAAAAAGTGAAAAATTACACAATAAACTACTACTTCTGGTTGACTAATTTTGATGAAAATGTTCATTTTTGGGTTCTCTGGTGTTACCTAACTTTAAACATTCCGTTCCTCAGATATTTTGTTCTCACACACAGACATACCAACCAATCACTAAAAACATGTTTTTTTTTTGGGTTCAGGAGGTCTGAAAATGTGTATATCCGGTGAAAACTCAATTTCGAAAAATCAACATGAAAATAATTTCCTTCTTATATGTTCATATCATAGATGTACAAACACACTGGATTGATATGTGCACGGTCGGAATTCGGTCCAGTCGGGTCGGGCGCTTCCCCTACCACTGGTTGACAAGACGCACGGGCAACTACATTATTTTAAATGGCGCAACCGCCACGTTGTGGTTGTTTTAGAGGCTCACTCGAATATTGTATATGTATGGCATTATTTAAGTAGTATGAAGGTGAAAAAGGACAGATTACACTTAGATGTAACATCATTTATTTATACACAAAAGAAAAAACATTACACACTACTGAACAAAATGAACTTTGTACATTTCTGTCGAAACCCTAACTTGGTTGAATTAGCAGTATTTGTTTTCTCTAAAGCTAAATGATGGCACACAATTTTAAGGAGTACATTACCAATGAGTTTAATTAGAATAAGTTGATGATTGATTTCACCAAAGTCATTATTACCTACATGGCATTTAAATACTGAATCCCTAAAATACATTCATGTTTTTGCAACTTGGTGTTAGGCTTACAAAACTGGCCTGACTGGTGAAATACACAGCTGTACATAAATTTCACAATTTTTATTACATCTTCAGATGCCCTTAACAATTTTCCCCTTGATACAAAATCAGTTAAGTGTCTGTATCTACTAGAGTTTTCATTTCTCGTCATTAGTAATTCACAACATTCCTCACATTTTAGTCTTTTATGAATAACCTTAACTTCAAAATTTCAGATATAATACAAAATTTTTTCTTTGTAATAAGATTCCTTGTTGTCATTCAAAATATTTGCTATTTCTAGTAAGTCATAGTCAGTATTATCTTCTTCTACTATTTTATCTACCACTGCGCATTCTGAGAAACTTAAAACTGAACTCAGATGGTTTGGGTCAAACTGTTAACAATTATTGCTATTAGTTGATGGCCTTACACTATTTCTAAACATTAGTTTTCTAACAGCTCATTGAAACTGCCTAACGTTGGGATTATTATTATGACCACTTGAACTTCTAACACAAGAAAAAAATAGTTCTACATGGTCTTGTGACAACTTATAACTAAGTACTTAAAATCGTTAATAGCTAATAATCTGTCTCTTAACTTTTGAATAGAGCATGTATCACTTAAAAAACCAATGGCAAATGTTTTCCTTGGATGATGTAAAATAGAAATACCATCAACCGTAGTGGACCATTGGTGGATTATCGGAACAACAGTAAAATATTAACAAGCTAGGTTGTAATAAACAAAACGTGTTGCGACAATCACGGCGGCATGGAGAAGCGTCTCAAATTCTCTCGTAGCAGCTGTTCTTGCCAACCGGTGGTGGGGGGAGACGCGTGGTGGCTAGACCGTTTTCAAGCGCGCTGAGCCACTACTGTTAGCGATCCAGTGTGTTTGTAAATCGTTGGTTCATATAGGGCAAGAGAAAGTAAAATAGAGTTAAGTTCTGTCAGTCTGCAACAATGTGAGCATGATATCTGTTTAGGAAAATTATAATTTGCTTAAAACCTGAAAATGTTTTTTTCTTAACGTATTACTGAATGGGTCATAATCAGGATCGCTTCTGAATGTTTTGTATCTGGAGATGAGAATTGTAAAATACTGCATTCTTCATTTTATTATTTAAGTCTCTCTGTGTATTCATTTACAAAAACAAAGATGTCTTAATTGTTTTAGCCTCAATTTCTCCTGTTTTCATTGTTTAATTTGACATTTTTCCTACCTATGTGGCCACCTAGTTTTGCTTGGTGGTAGGAATGACCTTAATCATAATATCTGTAATTGAAATTCGTAGAAATAAAATTAGTATTTTAAATAGTTATTCATTCCATAATCATTTTATAACTTTTGTTGTCAGAGCATGTGAGCCATAAATTAAAAGCACTGCTACGAAATGCTGTATCATTATTAAAGGATCAAAATTGTCTTCATCAGGAATCAGCCACTCTATCCAGATTAATTTACCGTTGGAAACGATCAATGAGAAATGATAAAGGATTGAAAGCAATGGAAAAAGTAAGTTCATTTAACCTTTTATAACTTTAAAAAAATCTGTAAATATAAGAAAAGTGAATTGACTCTACACCTATTTAACAGGTTGAGTGCCGTGAGATGCGCATGCGATCCTCACCTATTCCGTCAATATAAGCCGTGAGAATTGCTGGCGATTCACACGGGTCTGTCCGCACAGGCCATGAGAATCCATGCTGGTTCCTCAGACGCTATTGTGATTATTTCATCAGAACTTTTGTAGGCCTGCTGGGAACGCTTTGAAATTTTTGCAGGCCTATAAGGATAATGTAATTTACATCTGTGCGCAGGCGCCATCTCCGTGTGGCAAAATTAGGAACTACTACACATAACCCAAAATTACTAAAACCCAACAGTTTTCCAGTGATGTTTATTCGTGTTATTGTTATTCGTAATGATATTTTCTTGTTTATTAGTGATTGTAAGTGTTTATTAATGTTTGTAATAATATTTTATAACATATTTTTGTAACATATTTATAATACGGTTTATTTGTATTTATTAGTGTTTATTTTTTAAAAACAATATATATTTTCAGACAGTCAGGTTATTTTATTGTGCTTGAAATTAGTAAGGTTAGTATCCAATTCATTTCTGTTTTGCGTTTTTTATTAAAAAAACTTTAATTTTATTATAAAAATATTTACCCGTTAAAATATTACTATTGTAGGTGAGTATCACATGCGATACACGCGGCCTGTTCTGAGAATTTTTTCCCTTGTAGGCCGTGAGGATCACATGTGTCCTCACCATTTTTTCAATTACCTGACATTGTATTAACTTTTTACTAATAAATACTCAATATAAGTTGTGTTATTGGTCATATTTTGCAATTTCTCCTTGCGGCCCCTGGTGAAAGTTTACTCATTATTATACGGCTTGTGCGGATGGCTTACCCTTATACATTGCAGCATTCAACCTGTTAATGATAGTTTTCCTGTAGTTTTTGATTAACCTGAGCCATGATTTGTTCTTCTTTATGATTCCTTCACCAAATATTAAAAGATTTTGTCTTAAATTATTAACCCAAGATGTACGGATAAAATCAATCTGTTAACTTTAGTTTTCAAGTTCCAGCCCAAACAGATGAGTAGATTTTCTTTAGTATGAATAATAACTTTCTTATACAGATGGAAATTCTTGAAAAAAAACACTTTTTGGCTTCAGGGAGTCATGAAACGCAAATCAGTTAAATTCGGGTATAAAACATTTTACTACATCGCAGTACTTTCTTGCACTGTTTTTTGAACTATCAAAATTAAAAAATTACTTTTGCAAAGTTTTTTTTTGTAATAACTATCTGCTATCAGTTTAAAAGAAGAAGATATCGCAACATGATTAGCTCTTGCAAGACGTACCCGGGCGCAGACATACCATCGGATCACAACCTATTACTGGCTCGTACTCAACTTCGACTCAAGAAAATAGTCAAAGGGAAGCCCTCAAGAAATGCTGATATACGGAAACTTAAACAAGACAACGTGCTCCAACAAACAACAGAGAAACTAAACAGGGAACTCAAGAGTATATCAGAAAACAGCAACCACAAAATGGAGATAGAAGACCTATGGAATAAAATAAAAACATCTATAACATCTGTCACAGAAGAAGAACTACGACCAGATAGGATAGTGAAAAGACAATGGATGACAGATTCTATCTTGGAACTTATGGAAGAGAGAAGACAGCACAGAAATAGAGACAATGCAAAGTACAAGGAGTTGCACAGAAGAATCCTAAGAGCAATTAAAGAGGCTAAAGAACGATGGTTACAGGAAGAATGTGCCGAAATCGAAATGTTGCAAGAAAAGCACGACAGCTTTAATCTCCATAAGAAAATAAAAGAAGCAACAGGAAGATATCAAAGGCGAGGTCCAGGAATTATATTGGACGCAAATGATAACATCATTACCGAGACTGGCAAAAAACTCGCAAGATGGAAACAGTACATGGAGGAGCTTTTCGGAGACGAAGGCATCGAAAATGGGCCCATAGTGATGGGTGAAGAAGGACCTAGCATTACACTGGGAGAAGTGGAATCAGCTGTCAAACGACTAAAGAACAATAAAGTTCCTGGGCCAGACCGGATTCATGGAGAGGTCCTTAAATTACTGGACCCAGAACAGATAAAAGTGCTAACCAATCTTTTCAACAAAGTTTACACACGCGGCCAATTGCCAAATGACTGGCTGCTGTCTACATTCATCCCACTACCCAAGAAATCAAATACAATTAAATGCTCCGAACACCGAGTAATCAGCTTGATGAGCCACGTCCTAAAAGCTTTCCTTAATATCATCCAAGCACGCATATATAGAAAACTTGACGAAGGAATAAGTGACACACAATTCGGTTTCAGGAAAGGACTTGGCACCCGAGAGGCCCTATTCTCAATACAGGTCCTGTTTCAGCGAGCACGAGACGTTAACGCAGACGTTTTTGCATGCTTCATAGACTTCGAAAAAGCCTTCGATAGGGTTCGACATGACAAACTGATCTCAATCTTGCATGAGTCCGGAATTGACGACAGAGACACAGTTATAATATCAAAACTATACTTACAACAGAAAGCCATCGTTCGAGTCGAAAACGAAACATCTGAGGAATTTAACATAAGAAGAGGAGTGCGCCAAGGTTGTATACTGTCGCCTCTTCTGTTTAACGTGTACTCGGAGCACTTGTTCAGGGAGGCATTAGACAACATGGAAGACGGAATTGTGATAAACGGAGAGATAATAAATAACCTAAGATACGCTGATGACACCGTCCTTATAGCAGATACTGCTGAAGGACTTCAAAGACTAATAGATCGAGTAGAGACTGTATGCAGCGAATATGGTATGAAAATTAACTGTAAAAAGACACACGTACTGGTTATTAGTAAAACCGTCATCGACAACCTACAATTCACCACTAACAATGTAGCTCTCACAATAGCCGAGACAGTCACATACCTGGGCTGTACCTTGAACAGGAACTGGGATCACTCTCGAGAGGTGAAGTGCCGAATCGAGAAAGCAAGAGGTGTATTTAACAGGATGCGTAGCATACTATGCAACCTGTCCCTCAACATCTATACTAGAATGAGAATTTTAAAATGTTATGTACTCTCAACCCTTCTGTATGGGGCGGAAGCGTGGACCCTTACTGATGCCTCATGTAATCGCATAGATGCATTTGAGATGTGGTGCTATCGCCGCATGCTCAGAATCTCATGGACACACCACGTGTCAAACGATGCGGTACTACAACGCATTGATGGACAACTAGAATTCTTACAACTTGTCAAGCGTAGAAAATTGGAGTACTTCGGGCACATCATGCGAAATGAAAAGTATCACCTCCTTCAACTCATCCTACAGGGGAAGATAGAGGGGCAACGATCAGTAGGGCGAAGACGGATATCGTGGCTGCGGAATTTGCGGGCGTGGACTGGGATGACGTCAACGGCTCTGTTCAGAGCGGCAGTGAATAGAGTAATGTGGACCAATGTGATGGCCAACATCCATAGAGGATAGGCACTTCAAGAAGAAGATCAGTTTAAAAAATAAACTATAAACAAATTTTCTGAACTAACAAATGACAAGTTGAGGTCTCATTACCCTGAGTATCTCTCATTATTTCAATTAATTAATTTTTTAAAAGAGAAAATTACTATGTACAAAAATATTTATATTTTATATTATGTATATTATAATTATGTGTATTTTATATATATTATTCACTTTTCACTCACTATAAATACTTTTGAAAAGTGAAGGGATTTTTAATGAAGTAAACACAGAGACTATACTATTTTTCAAAGTTGATGAGCTCTGGATTTACGGATTGCCCCCTGCCCACTTCATAGCTAACCAATGATTTGCCAGCAACGTTGCTGATACTTGGTACCATAGCTCTGTTATATATTTCTTCAGCCATTTTTTTGGTTTTTTAATAACAATAACCTATGAACATTCCTCCTCCTCCTCCTCCTATAACCTATTAGTAGTAATAATAACATTAGTACGCGCTCTTCTAAAAATATTACTCACAAACCATTTCGAATAACTACTGTTGCACAAGGCCCCTTGCACTTCATACCGCACTAGCAAACAAGTCAGCTCCTAACTTTTACCGCACTTCACCAAAAACTTGATATTGATTCGTTGCGCTGTGATTTTGTCAATTTCCATTTTCGACACTCAGTAAAAACAAGGACAACAGAAACTAACATAACTAGCACTATTTGCACAGTTCAACAATCCGCCAAGCACTGATGGCTCATTGGGTTTCGGGCAACTAGTGCTGCCAGTGGGCAGGACTATAGTTCGCGTCATGGCTGCTAGCTGGCACAAGTTTGCATATTTATTGGACAGACCTTGTATTTTCAAAGTATTTTTTTTTGTCGGACTGTTTTTTGCCATTTCTGCTAATGCAGATGGTGGACAATGATGATATATGAAAAAGAGTGATGAAAAAAGCCAGACCTGACCAGGAATCAAACCCGGGACCCAGCGTAGTAGCCAGTTGCATTAACCACTATGCCAACGGGTCGGCCAGTTCAAGTAGTGAATGAATAATAAAACAAATGATTTCTGAAAGGTGAACATGTTAACTATCATAAACATAAAATGGTAAATAAATCCAGCACTTGGCGTCATTCATGCATGTACAGTATTGATGTACGTAAAACTCTTATTACTGTCATGTGTATACCAGCTCAAAAAATTGGAGTGTAGATGGCGGAGCGTATTAAACTTACACATGCCAATAGAGCTGCTCCGAATTTTAGTTGTTACAACAGCTACTATCTGTAAAAGTCGCACAGTTGTTAACAGTTTTGAACTACTGGTCTAAAGTATAAGTCTTACAATTTGCCACATTTGTATTAGTTACATATAGTAACTAAAATCTTTAATTATTATGAAAGTAATTTCAATATTATTTTCAGGTTAACAGGAATCTTCTTCAATATTTAGCATTAGATATGGTGAAAATATTAGATAATGCCTGTAAATTAGTCTCTAAGGCCTATGGACCTTCAAGACAAGTTATTGAATGGGTGCTAGTAAGATTACAAGGATTTTGTAAGTTATTCGATAATATTTACCATAAGTGTATTGAAGCAGCTTCATACTTACAATGGAGATTTCAAAATGGCCACGTGTGGAGTGCAGCACTGATCGGAACAGCTGTTGTAAGTCGTATTTGGTATGTATTATGACGGAAATTGTTGTACTAAATCAGTTGGTATTAAGGTAAAGTTCCTGGCAGACCTTAGCCAGGAGTTCGAATCATTTTTGCACGAGTAATGAAGATCTTTTCCAGAATACGGTCTTAAAGATGAAAATAGAAGAAAAGAAAGATTTTCTGTAGCGTAGTAGTACCAGTGTATATGTACGGCCTTACGTAGTGGCTGTGGAGGGAGTTAGGTCATTGGCCACAGTCAAAATTATGCTCATTAATTTTTTCTAAACTGCAGTAGTTCAGTACTTTGAGGTTTCTTGTTGATTTTTTACCCAAAATCAAGATTTAAAATCTTATTTTAACATTAGACCCTACCATTTTTCATACAGTAAAACACCAGATCATAGATATTTTCAAAAGATCATAGTAAATTAACTACAACATGTGCCTCATTAACATTGACATCAATTTAAAGCTTTAAGTTCCTCTTTCATTAACCTTTTAACCTGTTAATATTCTGTTAGGTGTTACTCCTTAACTGCATGGGTTTTAAAAATTGACAGACAAATGCTCATGCAAACTTAATCGGGGATGTATTCATTTTCTATTCACAATAACAACACAAAACTTTTAAAATAATTACTTAACATATAAAAAAAAACATTGGTATGTAATACTCTCACGACTTTCCCTTGCCAATGCAAATAATGAATACTATAACCTAACATTAGTAACAAAACATTAAAAATTAACAAAATAACTAACCAACCTCAAAAATCATAACCTGATTTTAATCATGAGTGAATGATGCGAAATGAAAATCAACCTCAGTTTGGCTTTGTACAAGAAATCACTCTTTCACGCTAAACGAGGCTCTGTAGAGAAAAATGCTCTAAATAAAAGTTGTAGATAAATTTGATTATACCGGGTGTCCATTAAGTCTGGAAACCGCTGAATTACAGAAAAGTGAGCGTGACTAGGTGACCAGAATGACTTTAATTGCTTGTTGCACCAAAAAAACTATTCTGGGTGATATTTGAAATTTTTGTCCGCCATCTTGGATTCGCCATATTGGATTTAACTTTCTTAATTTAAATAGGATGATGGTCATATGATACATGATTTCGATCTAAAATTTCAAAATAAATTCAATGGCGAAAACCGGAAATCGATATCTTCTTTCATTTTTGAGATATTACCATTCAACTATCCAGATCGGGGCAGAACGGCCATTCCTCTCTCCTCCGTCTTTGAGCCTACATAGACAATTTAGGTAGCAAGTGAACGACTACACATAAGATTATTGAAAATAGTAAGTTTTTTAATATCTCCACTCGTTCATAAATAGGAAATTATTGTCATTAAGAAATACAGAAAAACAATTAAACGGCTGATTTATTGCATTATAAAACTACAGTATTTAATTTGTTACCAGTTAGCCTAATACTTATTGTTATTTTTGTAAATGTTAGTGTTTATAAGGAACTAACTGTAAAAATGAGTTACATAATTGAAAATAAAACTACCAAATATTTCTTGACTCAGAGTAGTTTTTCAAAGTGGCCTTCTCCTACTATTGACAATATGATGAACGTGCGTAAAAACTAGTTACAGCATTACGAATGAATTCCCTTGGGATTCCAGCAGATTCATTTAGAATTCTTTGTTTGAGTTCATGAACACTGTTCGGTTTCGTTCTGTAAACTTTGTTTTTTAAGTATCCCCAAAAGAAGTAGTCTAATGGACTCAAATCAGGTGATCTCGGAGGCCATTCAATTGAATGAGAGAGGAGCAATTCAATGACTTGAATTGCTCCTCTCTCATTCAATTGAATAGATAGCAGTACACAGCACGCATGCACCAAATACTGACTGCAGCACTGCAGCAGCGGAATTTCAAAATGGTACTTACTTTAAAAATAAGCCTCGTAGTATTGTATCTACGATGTTTTTTTAAGGAAATACGTAGTAATAAACTTTTATTGTTGTTTTTTAGGATTATTGCTCAATATTTAGTAAAAGAAAGTTGTACATGGTACAGTGAACTTAAGCAAATGTTACAAATTCTTCAGCCTGGTTTACAATCTTGGTTACCTTCAAATTATGTTTTACCTGAAGATTTAGTAGCATGGCTCGGTTACCCTGAATACATTGTAAAACCGAAATTTGTGTAAGTAGAAATTAATTTGATGATTTGTTTTAAACTGAAAATATGGCAAGTAATCGATAATTGATAATAACCCATTATCAATAAACTATTATTGTCACACAAAATAATACATACAACAAATTGCTGTAGCTCAGAAACGGGTTGTTTAATCAATGCAATAGTTCACTGCATCAAGTTGGTATCCTTGTACTTTGTTTCTCGTCAGCTGTTCGAGAGTATTCGGTAAACATAACCTCAAATGTATTCAGTTTACAGTGGCAAGTCTGCTTGTGCATTGGGACCATGGAAGAACAATGCTCAGTGATTACAATTTTAATTGCAGAGGGTATCAAAGGTAGTAAAATCCACGAAATAATATTGAAAGTGTACAGGAATAATTGTTTGAAAGTTTACAAATGGATACAACAGTTTAAAAGTGGCCGTGTAATGGTCTGTGACAAGCCACGAAGTGGACAACCAATTAAAGTTGCAACTTCCTCCCTCAAATCTCACATTTCCTTGTGAATTCAAGAAAACAGGCGTATTACTGTTGAACTTATAGGTGAAGAAGTGTATTACGCGAGTGTTGAAACTATCCATAACTTTATTCAGAATAAGCCTGCAGTACAAGAAAACTTGTGTGCGAGATGATTTTCAGGACAACTTATAGATGCCCACAAAGAAACCAGGTTTCAATTTGGTCAAGAGTTGAAAGAACGATGTTTGATTGTAAAAGAATAATTTTTCAGTAGATTTGTAACGTGATGAAACATGGATTCATCATTTTGAGCTGGAGTCTAAGGGTCAAACCCTTAGGTGGAAGCATACAGGTCAATCAGGTGCAAAAGAGATCAACCCAAAAAATAATTCATACCAGAGGCATACACAAATTAGAGGAACGATGGGACAAGTGTAGAAATATTTCTGGGATTTTTGTTGAAAAGTAGTCAAAATTATGTTTTGGTTAAATAAATTGTTTTTGATTTACAGCAATTCGTCTGGTTACTTGTAGAATGACCCTCGTATTATTGTATGACATGTCAAATTTGGAATTTAGGGATTGGGAAGGTTATGCTATTACACAGATTGCACACTGAAAGAAATGTATGTGGAAGTGATTTCAGACACTTAGTGAGAAATTGATTGTAGATTTCCTAATTGTTTAATTTATAATTATTATTCACTCCCAATAAAAAATTCTGACATGAAAAAAATTCTTTAAACTTCTTAAAAAATCTTAAAAGAGTGCACAATGTTAGATGTGAAGATATTACACTTTTTTATGTGTATTCTCCTTAGAAAATATTCATAAAATTGTAATTTGATTGTAGTACAATTATTCTTATTGTGTGTTTCTCATTAATCTAAAAATGTTCCAAAACTACATTGTTTTATTTGCTTTTTTTTAAGGACTAAGACAGTATTTTCATTTTTAAAGCATTTTGGTTGTCCCGAGGAAACTACTAATGGAGCTGAACCTTTGAAAACTAACGATTTGAATTTAAATGTATTTGATACATTTATTACTAAAGAAAGTAAAGTAGAAGGATTTAATGAAGATTTTGGAGGTAAGGTTTTTGTTTTATGATTGTACTTCACTAAAACATAATATTATTTAATTTATGTCCTATACTAAATAGTTTTAGTAGTTATTAAAGTTTTGAGCTCTGATTAATTTAAAAAGTTAAGATTATTTATAAAGTCACATCAACTGGCTCAGCTCACTAATGGGTTATGACAGAGCTGAAGAGCCAGTACAACAAAGTTAGAAATTAGTTCAAAACACAGAATTATTGCACAATTAAATTTTTTTTCCTGTAAACCATTATTTGATAGATTTTTTTCTGAACTGAATCCCAAGGTGTAGATTTTTTGATTCAATTTTCATAACTTATAAGCAGTGCTTTATTACATTGAAATTAACATCCTTCAATGTATTCTCAGTTTTCTTGTTTTATTTTCATCTCGATAAATCAGCAATATTAAGTTACTTCAATTTGGGAAATACTGAAGATTACAGAGTAGATCATAATGTCTGATCTACTCATGTGTTACGAACATTAAAAAGGTGTTTCTAACTTCAATCTAAGTTAGTCTAATGACGATGAAAATTGATTTACTTCCCAGGTTAAGTCTGTGAGTGGATGCTTGGTGGTTAGTTTAATGAACTACTCAGTTAGAATGTTTTATGTGTTAATAAAATACACAAGCAACAGTAAACTACTTGGTTAGCAAAAATTTTATTTTGTTATTATACAGGTGTCTCACGAGTAACCTAACAAACTTCTAAGGTGGCTTCCTCTCATCAAAATAATGAAAAAAGTTTATATAAACATGGGTCCGGAAACGCTTTGTTAGTGAGTTACGGCTAGCGAAAGATTTCGCCCTGGGTTCAGAACATACGCCTAAATAAAGTCATCCTTGAGGTCTAGGAATTAAATTTTATGAGTAGATTTGATGGTGTCTTATGTATTTCGATCTGAAAAATTAAATAAAATAAGTTCCAGAACCATATCTTCAGTAGTTTTTGTAAAATCCAATGAAAAACGGACAAATCTGTGCATAAAAATACGTTTTTTAGGTTTGAAGAACAATAACTGTGTTAAATGGCTAATAAATGTGTAAATTTGCAAATTTAGCAAAACTTGTAGAGATTTTAATTCTGAAGAGAATGATGTAAAATAGGTTAATAATAAACAAACACAAAGTTTAAAAAATTTATTTTTAATTAAATCAACACATACGAAAAATAAGACAAAATGCAATATCTTTTTAATTACCGTTCTTCGTAAACACAAAACATTTTAGCCTAATTGCTGAATCTTTTATTTCAAATATCCATACCTTACAAATGGTGTTCAAAATGTTTTCTTTGGTCATTTGTGCACAATCTAGCGCGTTTAATGAAACCATGTGTAGACACATCTTGGTTGTTCTTAAGTAGTTCACACACGTTTAAAATTCGGTTCAAAGATTTCACCCCTGGTGAAATCTTTCGCTAGCCGTAACTCACTAACGAAGCGTTTCCGGACCCATATTTTAATTATTTTGATGAGAGGAAACCACCTATGAAGTTTGTCGGGTTACTCGTGAGACAACCTGTATACTGTTATATGTAGTAGATATGCAAATTTGTCCTCAAACATTATCTTAACATTATCTATTTAATAGTTTTCTATCTGATTATTTGATACATTAATAAGTTCAGCTTGGAAGCTAGAGTCACAGATGCTTTGCTGTGCTGTCGTGCCATTGTAATGAAAAAAATACCATGATGCCTTAGGCATCATTGGCCACGTGAACAGTTTTATTTATCACCTATTCACCAGCTAAAATAGTACGGTATTACATGCATTTGTTGTCTAGTTTTCTAGAAAAATTATATTTGAAATTCATTTTTTAGTTATTAGAAATTAACAAATTAATACTTATAAATTAAAATTATTTTCATGTGTAATCTTATAATATAGAAAAATATATCAAAAATTTAGTAATACAATACTTATACCCGCAGAAAATTATTTCATGAACGTGATTATAATAGAACATACATTTATTCTTATATCATACAGAGCATAGAAATCGCGAGTTCTTGAAGTAACAGAAATTACTTTTGAGTAATAATTAAACTATTTTTATGTTAACCCTTTGGAAACTGACTGTTTATCGTAAAACAGAAGAATTGCAAAAATCAAAACGCGCTCTCAAAACAACTGTTTTATCTAACGTCCTTATTGACAAAAAATTCTGAAAAAATTACAGTTGATTCATATAATATTTACGCGCCTTTTGAATATAATTACAAGAAAATCGCTTCATAATTTATTCTTTGCGTTTAGGCGAGCGAAATTTTCAACAGCGAAAATTTTTGTGTTTACTTTATATTTTTTACTATAACGGGCTTAAATTTCAGTTTAGGAAAAAATTTATAAAACATGCTTTGTAGACAAGTGTTAACGGAGTAAATGTATATTTTTCATTTAATTTTCCATAAATATTTGACGGAGTTATGAAAATTTCAGAATTAGTCTAATTTTCCTATCTCATATAAATGATCGGTGAACCAAGTTGTGTAAACATTTTTTATACAAGCTATTTTTTGACAAAAAATTCGTGAAAAAATACAGCTGATTCATATAATATGTATGCACCTTTTGAATATAATTACAAGAAAATCGCTTCATAATTCTTTGCGTTTGGGCAAGTGAAATTTTCAACAGCGAAAATTTTTGTGTTTACTTTATATTTTTTACTATAACAGGCTTAAATTTCAGTTTAGGAAAAAATGTATAAAACATGCTTTGTAGACAAGAGTTGACTGAGTAAATGTATATTTTTCATTTAATTTTTCGTAAATATTTGATGGAGTTATAAAATTTATCCATGTCCGTATTTTACTTACTTAACGCTTTCAGGATGGCACCCGTATATGATGCGGGTGCCTATTTCACTTGGTTTTATATCCATTAGCTCATATCGTATACGATTGCCGTCTATGCTGTCACTTAATTTAGTTCATTCTGAATCTAATAGAGTACACTCATAGTCATAATGTTGTCAGATTATCGAATATATCGACTTTTACAGCATCGATGTTATCGAGCGTGGGCAAGCGTTCTGCCGGTACTTCTGCGCGTTGTTGTTAGTTATTAGTTCGTTATTATAATCCTTAGTTTTTTAAATTTTACTTAAGAAATGAAAAAGTAAATTGGTTTTTAGAAATAGGTAATTAGTTTGTAAGAATTTAACTCATGTAATTAATTTTATTATTCTTATATATTATCGTTATACGGTGAAAAAATTTTTAAATTCAAGGAAACATACCTCTCTTCAGTCAAACATTTTTATCATTATAATGTAAGTAATCCTAATCTTAATAAATGAAAAGTAATCTACTAATTATGATCTTTGATTTAATCTTTACTTTTTGAATTTATGACCAGTGGTTGATTTGTTACAATTTTTTTAAAATCCCCGAAAAATGGCAGTCCACAGGCAAAACTACAAAAAAATGCCAGTCTTCTGTGTTAAAAAAATAGTAGTAAAAATAGTTAATAATAAAAAATTTGTTGTCAAAATAGTCAAAAGTAAAATAAAGTAAGTCAGTAAAATAATAAATAAAAGTTAGTACAGTGAAGAAGCATACCTAACTGCTATGCAGTTCAAAGAAAACAGGTCGAACGAAGCGAAAAATGTAGATATCATACAGGCGACTGAACGCGAGGGGAAGTATTTTACATTCTTTCACAGTGATGTCACAGAGCCACTATCATACCCAGGCAAAAATCATAAGCAAACGTATGTAGAAAATTTTTTGGCCTACAATGACTTGTTTCAAATAATTCTCTAGGTTGGGTGGGAGGGAAATTGTTGCATTTCCCCTGCAACGCTACAATGAGAGATACTTTTGACCTGAGTGTGGTAAAACCCCTCCAGAACAATAAAATGAACTCTTTAAACTAAATCAAGGGCAAACGTTGGGAATGTATTATTCTTATCTTTTTTTGGTAAAATGAAGTCACTATGAATGGATAAATTTGTAGAATAAATCGTACAATTACACCGCACTAGGAAGTTTGAATAGACTACACTTTTAAAATTTGTTCCAAAATGTGCGACAGTAGGTATCAAAAGATGACCTTCACTGTAGCGCTTGTGGGATCAGTCTGAATACTTGAACAGTATTTACTAACAATACCATTGTGCCATCCTTTGAACAAAAGCTTTAGAATAAAATGGGGTATATGACGCCTTAAGACGTCATTTGACCCTGGGAAGAGACTCGATCGAACGCCTTTAGGTATCATTCGGCCTCCACATGTTTATATTAATATAGCTAAAAATTAATGCTGAAAAATACCAGACCACATAGGGAATCACACTCAGGACCTCTGGTGTGGAAGCCAGTTGTGCTAACCACTGTACCAATGGTCAACCCCTCATACTTTATTGTTAGTTATACTCTTCTTAATCATATAATTATTAATTTTTATTTAACATTTGATGGCCTGTCGAGATTAAAAAAAATTGAACTTCTGATAACGAGATGAATGCAACCAATCGTGTTCAAAAAATATTATTCAAATTTTTCTGATGTCTTTCAATTTTCTCTTATTTTTACAGAAATTATCTCAAGAACAGATACTAAAGAGGAGAACAACAACAACAACAATAATAATAATAATAATAATAATAACACAAAAATTATGAAGAAGAAAACAGAAAAAAAATTAAATGGTCAACCTAAATCATTTAATAATTCTTCAGATACCGAAGAGAAGAAGAAGAAGAAGAAGAATAATAATAATGATATTAACACAAAAATTATGAAGAAGAAAACAGAAAAAAAATTAAATGGTCAACCTAAATCATTTAATAATTCTTCAGATACCGAAGAGAAGAAGAAGAAGAACAATAATAATAATAATGATATTAACACAAAAATTATGAAGAAAAAAAAAGAAAAATTAAATGGTCAACCTAAATCATTTAATAATTCTTTAGATACCGAAGAGAAGAAGAACAACAACAATAATAGTAATAATAATAATGATAATAACACAGAAATTATGAAGAAGAAAAAAAAAGAAAAATTGAATGGTCAACCTAAATCATTTAATAATTCTTTAGATTCAAAAACAACATGTATTGAAAGTATAAAGACTGTAGCAAAATTAATTAGATTTTTAAAAAATGAAAAAGTCAATAGAAAATTACATGAAGAATGTTCTAGTAGTAGTACTGAGTATTTGACTTCGTCTTTAGATAAAATGCAATGGAGAATGTTTCAAAAGTTTATTGAAGATAAAATTAAAGAGATTAAAACCAGTCCTGATAATAGAAAAAATATTCTTAGTGATGTTAGAAAACAAATAAAACTATTGATTTCATAATACTATAAATGTGTTTTGATTTGTCATATTATTTTAATTTATTTATGTTTAATTTTACATTCATCGGTTTTAGAGTACAAATACAGTAAGAGCTAAGTATGTTTGCACATTTGAATTATTACTACTGGTTGACTGATTTTGATGAAAATTTTCGTGTTAAGTGATACTTAACTTAATTTCCAAGTTTCAGAGTTCAAATACAGTATTTTTTTTACCTCTTGACTTCTGAAATTTCTGCTAACACAGACGGAGGATAATTATGATAATGAAAATGAGTGATGAAAAAATGAAATGCCAGACCTGACCAGGAATCGAACCCAGGACTCTGCCGTAGAAGCCAGTTGCGCTAACCACTATGCCAACGGACCAGCCAAATACAGTAGAGCTAAATATATTTAAATTGCACGTTTGGCCGGCCTGGTGGCGTAGTGGTTAGCGCAACTGGCTTGTATGCTGGGGTCCTGGGTTTGATTCCCAACCAGGTCATTTTTTTCATCTTCATCTAAAATCCTTCTCACCGTCTGCATTAGCAGCAATTGCAAAACAGTGAGACGTAAAGCCAAAAAATTAATTGCGCATTAGTGTTTGAAAATTTTCGTGTTAAGTGATACTTAACTTAATTTGTAAGTTTCAACTTCGTATGATATGCTTGAGGTATTTTGTTCACACACAGATCAATCGCTAAAAACATGTTTTTGGGTTCAGGGGGTCCAAAAACAATGTATTTTTGGTAAAAATTTGATTCCGAAAAATCGACATAAACAAAACAATAGTTTCCTTCCCTATATATTCATTTACGTAGGGCGAGAGAGAGTAAAACACTATTTTCAACTGATACGCACAGATTGTGTATGGTTTGGTTTGATTTGAAAGAATGTGAGAATATGCAATACAGATTATCAACAAATGAAAGTTGTTCAATCATAGATATTAAAAATGTAAAATTTAGAAGACTGCAGTACTTTAAAATATTAACATGTTGTATTTGATTGAATGAAAAGGACGTATTAATGAACGCCTATGCTATCTACTGTATAAAAGGTAAAAATGTAAAAGTAAATAATGTATTGTAAACGACTATCAACATGAACAAACACAAAAATAAGGGAAATTTAGATAATGTTTGGTAAATTTTGAAATGGTGGTAAGACTGGCCTATCGGTTATAAAGGTAATGATTCATAGGGGGGATCCACAGATCCGGGCGGGTGGGCACACACACAACATCAATTCTAACCTCAACAATCTTAATTTTGTTCGTTAAGTAGTAGATTTTTGCTGACAATCTTAATAATGTTAGAATGCATTGTAGTTTTTAAAGAATGTTAGTTTTTTGTTGTCCGCTAGATGGCGTGAGAATGCACCTTTACAATTGTTAATTCCAACGCTATTCAATAGATAGCGTGAGAATGCACCTTTACATACATTAGTTTCAACGACATTCAATAGATAGCGTGAGAATGCACTTTTACTCACTGTACATTCCAACGATACTTAATAGATACCGTATTGTACGTTTTCACATCAAGTTAATTAATTTTTTTATTTTTGTTCTGTTACTAAGTAGCTTTATAGATTGCTTCATAAATCATCAGTACTAAAATTACTATTTGCCAAAGCCTTTTATTGCCAGTATTGATTGCAACTTTTTGGCAGTATAAACTCGTACACCAAAGATTGAAAAGAAGGTGGAGTAGAGAGCTCTTGATATAATAAGAAAAAATCTGGTGTGAAACACTCACACAACTTTTGCTTGCTAATGCAAATAATTAACAATATAGTCTAACATTAGAAATAAAAAAAAAACATAACCTCATCTTAATCATGAGTGAAAGATGCAAAATGAGAACCAACCTTAGTTTGGCTAAATAATATGGAAAATCACTCTTTGATGCTAAACTAGGCTCTATAGAGAAAAATGCTTGAAATAAAAGTTGTAGACCTTTTAATATTTTCTAAATTTGATTATACACACTTCTGTTGTAAAATGAAATCTAAGGCTGAAATCTTAAAAAATTCATTTTTTTTACTGATTTTCTTGGAAAAAAAACAGAAAATCAATAATTATCTCTAAACTAAGCATTATACGAAGATATGTTTGAAATAAAAGTTGCAGATTTTTAAATTGTCTACAACTTTTATTATAAATACACTTTTGCGCTAAAATGCATATTAAGGCCACAATGTTAAAAAAACCGTTTTTTTCTATGAGAGAACAGCCTCCCCAAGAATTACAGCAGATATGGTGCCTATCCTATTTTGTAGAATATTTAAAATGTTGTAAATGAGGTGATTTTAAAAAAAATTGTAGGAACAGTTTTTGAGAAACCTTATTAAACACCTTAATTCATCAAGGCCACAATAGAGAGAAGTTTGCCACATTAGTCACCAAATTCAGCTGAAATTGCTTCGAGGAGGGCGATTTAAAATCACTTGACTTTTTGTTAGAAACGTATTCAATCAATTCAGGTAATTGAGTTTTGGTTAATATTATTTTGTATAACTAAGAGTTAATGGTATATGCTTTCATGAATCTACTCATCTAATTGAACTATAAACTCACCAGGCTGGTCTAGAGGTAAAGTTGTCGCTGTGAGTCAGCTGTTAACAGCTGCTGATTTTCGGAGACAAAGGTTCCTAGTTCAAATCCTAGTAAAGGTAGTTACTTTTATATGGATTTGAATACTAGACAGTGGTGTACCGGTGTACTTTGATGGTTGAGGTTCAACTAACCATACTCTCTCAGGAATGGTTGACCTGAATCTGTACAAGACTACACCTCATTTACATGTAATACACATCATGCTCATCTCATTGGATCATGGGATTGCTTAATGTTCTGAATTGAACAAATTGTAATGTACACACATTAGGGATAAAAAAATTGAACTATTAGTTCACCATTCTCAATGACATAAAAAGGTATACTATTTTGATTTCTATCATTACATATAATATAAACAAAATCTCTTAAAAAAATGAAACAATTTTATCATTTGGTACATTATATACATTTCTTTTATTTATTGATTTTAATTGTTTGTACAAAATAAAAATAATATTATATTTTACATAATTTATAAATTTAAGAATATATATATATATATATATATATATATATATATGTATAGTACGTATGTATAATTGTCATAAATTTTTTCACTCGTATAATAATTGGGTTACAACATAAATTCTAATATTTATTAAGTTCATTTATATATAAAATTTATAAATTGCTTATTCTATTTATTATTTTTATTGTAGTTTAAAACATTCGTTCTATAATAATAAAAAAATCAGTATAATACACAAAATTAAGTTTACAATTAAATTATCACAAGTTAATATAATCATTTTTTAAATATTAAAAGATTTTTTAAAAGACCAAAATGTGATAGTACGTACTTATCGTTTTTGGCAAATATGAAGTGATGTGACTTTTCTACAAAGGTAATAGCGCTTTTGTGTATCTTGTACACATCTTCAGTAAATTTATTTTTTAATATTTTTTAAAAGATTTCTTATCTGCCATGGTAGGAGTAGGACGTTTTAAATTTTGATGTGAAAAATATTTTAAACAAATTTTAATTTACTGAAGATTTGTATAAGTTTCACGAAAGCGCTATAAACATTGGTAAGTGTTTTCTGTGACCGTATTCTGGTTGTTAGAAATATACAGGGTGATTCATGAAGTTCTCCCCCCACTTCTACAGCACATTGTACTAGTAAAAATAATGAAAAAATGTTATATAAACATAGGTCCGAAAACGCTTCGTTAGCGAGTTACAGCTAGCGAAAGTTTCGCCTGGATTTCAGTTCACCAGGTGAAATGAGGTCTTCCTGGAATTGTTGGAAGGTAGATTAAGGGGCGAATTCAATCATTTCTTATGGTTTTTGATCTGATAAATTGAATAAAACAGGTCCCAGAACTGTAAGTTAAATAGTTTTTGAGAAAACCAGTGTCAAATGCAAAAAATGGAGTGAAAATCACATTTTTTCATCTTTGGGCAAGAATAACTTTGTTATTTCACCAAGAAACAGTTAAAAATTTTCAATAAAAAATGTAGAAAATTTTATTCTGAACAAACCGGTGTAAATAAAGTACACAGAAAGCGAATAGTTTTTGAGAAAACCAGTGTCAAATGCAAAAAAATGGAGTGAAAAAAACACATTTTTTCATTTTAGTTTTTCCGGTTAATTTTACTTTGTACTCTTATGAATAAAAACTCATTTAATCAAACATCTATTCGCTTTCTGTGTACTTAATTTACACCGGTTTGTTCAGAATAAAATTTTCTACATGTTTTATTGAAAAATTTTAACTGTTTCTTGGTGAAATAACACAGTTATCCTTGCCCAAAGATGAAAAAATAAGTTTTTCACTCCATTTTTTGCATTTGACACTGGTTTTCTTAAAAACTATTTAACTTACAGATCTGGGACCTGTTTTATTCAATTTATCAGATCAAAAACCATAAGAAATGATTGAATTTGCCCCTTAATCTACCTTACCACAATTCCAGGAAGACCTCATTTCACCTGGTGAACTGAAATCCAGGCGAAACTTTCGCTAGCTGTAACTCGCTAACGAAGCGTTTTCGGACCTATGTTTATATAACATTTTTTCATTATTTTTACTAGTACAATGTGCTGTAGAAGTGGGGGGAGAACTTCATGAATCACCCTGTATATTACAATTTTAAATAATATGGCTGTTGATAATCCTGCATAGGATGTTTGATAAAATAATAAAAATAAGTATAATATAATCATTTAACATTTATAACTGCATATATAAGGGGCATTCAAAAATTTCCTGGAATGGTGGTTCAGCGTGTTAATGTTATGACCTCTGGCAATGCTTACCTAATCATCTTCAAAAAAGGACCCTTGCACACACACTCACTGTCCAGGTGGTACAAACTCATGGTGCACCAAACCATCGATTTCAAAGAACGTTATCAGCATCATTTTGACTTTGGATCTGATGATGCGTGATTTCTTTGGTCTAGGAGACGATGTTGTGTGCAACTTCGATGACTGCTGTTTTGTCTTTGGGTCATAAGCGAACACCAAAGACTCAACATCGGTGAGGATCTGTAGGAAGAACGTAAGATTCATTTAAACTTGTCTCAAACAGCTTGCCGGCGATTGTCGTGTGCCATTCCATCTGATCTGTGTTCAGCAGCCTTTGAACAAACTCTGCATTGACACGTCTCATCTTCAAATTATTGCATAAATTGATCCCTGTGAAATACCAACTTCGTTTGCTAAATCTGCGATTGTCAATTTTCGATCATCTAGAATCAGTTGTTTCACTTTTGCAATCATTTCAGGATGTCGTTGGTCTCCCGCTACCCTCATTGTCCTCTTAACGTCTCCTGCCCTTTCTTAAACCAGTCATAAACAGCGGATTTTTTAAGTGCATTATCACCATAAACTTGCTGCAGAGCCAACAGTGTCTCTGAACCCACTTTCCTGATTTGCAAATGAACTTGATGTTCGCATGCTGTTTGAACTGCAACATTGTGTTGACTGACAACTACTCGCATCCACGTCGCATGGATCACTGTCAACACAATGCACTGTCCAAAAATGATAAAATAAGAGAGTGCACGCAATAATATTGCTAGTTCGAATACCTTATCACTTAAACATCTTATATATTAGATCTTATCACTTTATTAGACCTTATCACTTGTTTGGCGACAGCAAGGCAATTCCAGGAACTTTTTGAACGCCCCCCCCCTGAACTATATACTTCATGTAAAATATTTCGGCCTTGTAACGGACAGCAATTTGTTCAACTAATCGCATTAAGAGTGGAATGATATTGTTGCCTTGTCGCATAACCAGCAAGAAATAGTCCCTTCAAAATATTGTTTAACAATAGCTTAAAAAGTCATAATCATGCATTAAAAACTTGAAAAATGACCACCGCAGACCTTCATGTAATTAAACCAAGAAAAATAAAAAAACTAGAGAATAGGAGCATACATTTATAATTACCCCTTTTTTTAATGTACTGAGGAAAAACAAACTGAAACATTACTTTCACTACCTTAATGGTTCAGTTGTAATCAGGCTAGACTGGGAAGTTGTAACATCCAAGTTAATATCAGAAAGTAACTCATTTATTATCATGCTTGATTTTATTAAATTTAAGATATAGTAGTTTGTTGATTACCATAAAAGCTGATGCTTGTATGAATGGAATAAAACTGCATTTAAAAAAATTCAGGTAATTTATAAAGAATATTTTCATCTGGTTGGTATTGTTCTTCCTCACTGCATTAAAAATATATTACTTGTAATAAAGTAAAAAGCAGTAATTTATTAAAAATATTAGAAAAACAATTCAAAAGATGTGTATAATAAAATAAAAACTTTGGGGAATGATATTTCAACTATAAAAATTATAATTTAATTTTTCCATTAAATTATACCAACCATACATTTATTATTACTTATTATTAGATTTTTTAATTAAATTCCTTGAGAGCTGGTATTCTTTTAAAAGTTTGAATTAAAAAAAAAACATAAAATGTTTAAAATGAAATATATAGTTGTAATGTATATCACGATCACAAAAAATTCACATTTTTGTGAATATTATTATTTATTGAATACGTAAAATTGACTATTTCAGTAACCTAATAATATTATTAAATTTATTTGGAATTCTAAAGATATATAAAACAGGTCATAAAAACAACAATTTGTTCCTTAAACTTTTGTAGCACTTCTGATATTAAAAACCTTCTGGTAATTCTTGGTAATGAAAAAACATAAAATCTTGTACACATTTCCAGTTAACAACTATTTGAGACTCCAGAATTTAATAATTAGTGATCTATTTACTGTTAGCTGCCTTTGATTATGATATAAAAGCTAGTAAACTCCCACGCTAATGAATTTGCTATGGAACTATTGTATTGAACATATTTTGTTTCCATATGTTTTCTGCTGAGCTTTTATAATCTCCAGGACAGTATAAATCAAATTTAGGAAGATTTTAAGAAATTTAGGTTAAAGGGCCAGAGGGCTTCAAAAGCCCCGAGTCATGCTATGATTTTTTATTTAAAGAAGTCACAATGTACAAATCTGAAACAAAATATTATTGTTTGATAAGCTTGATAATAAACCATTAAATTTTATTGGAAAACGAAACATTTTTATTTTAGAAACTCAAATTTTTGCTTGTGTGAAAAAAATAATTTAATATTTTTATAATGTATGGAGGAAGTTTGGTGAATTTCATAATTTGCACAGTATGGTAAAACAGTTTGAAGAAAATTTTTTGCATGTACAGAATGTCAGATATATTACTATATTTACAGTATCTCATGATGGATGCCATTTTTCTACTTCAATTATTAATTTTTTGGAACCACTGACAAAAATTCACTTCACCAATTACGAGCAAATTAAATATAAATGAAATCATATTTAATCAATATGCATTTAAGTTTGTAATTAAAACAACCATTGCTTGTAAATTTCATACTGTAAATAGATGTACAAGGAGCTGTAGTAATAAAAGGTTAGGTCTTGGTCGCACAAGCTAGTGCTTGCATTGTTGAAATTTTATCCTCAGGGTTAGAATGCGTAAACTGACCATCAACACAAAAAATACACACATAACACAGTAAAGATAATATTAAAATTTTATAAGCTGAATATAAAACTACAAAAATCGATTCTGAGTATAGATTTTATATGAATAGACTATTCCTTATCTACCATGGTGGGAGTATGAAGTTTTAAATTGTGATGTGAAAAAAATTAAAAAAAATTTTAATTTACTGAAAACCCACCGGGTTGGTCAAGAGGTAAAGTCGTCACCAAATTCAGCTGTTTAACAGCTGATTTTCGGAGGCGAAGGTTCCTGGTTCAAATCCTAGTAAAGGTAATTACTTTTATAAGGATTTGACTGCTAGATAGTGGTTACCGGTGTACTTTGATGGTTGGGGTTCAATTAACCATACTCTCTAAGGAATCATCGACCTGAGTCTGTACAAGACTACACCTCATTTACATGTCATACACATCATCCTCATCTCATTGGGTCATGGGGTTGCTTATTGTTTTGAATTGAACAGATTGCAACGTACACAAATTAGGGATTACAAAAATAAAAAATTTACTGAAGATGTGTACAAGATAACACAGGCGCTATAAACATTGTGAAGTGTTTTCTGTTACCATATTCTGGTGGTTAGAAATATATATTTTAACATAACACTGTATGACAATAAAACTGAAGGAACAGAAATTAAAATACAAACATAGAGGGATTTTACAATCACATAATTTCATTAAAGAATTCATTCCTCAAAAATAATAATAGAACCAAAGCCCATTGTCTGGAAGAAATACACGATAAATTTAAAAACCTAGAAAATAGTCATTTTCATAGTAAATAACTCTAACTGCAATATTTAAATCTACACAATTTTATAAACATTGTAACAAATTTCATTATTAAATCAATCAATTTATAATTTTAAATAACTTATAATAAAACTATTATAAATTAATTATAAATTTTATAATATACATAAAGAAAAAATTAACAATTATTTACATTGGAAGCTCTCTAACGATGTCAAAATTTATAATTATTTAAAATTAAATTTAAATAGTACATATATACATTTAACCTACACAACAATTAAGATACAGACATATAAAAATATTGTTTATCTAATAAAATTTAATTTTTTTCTACTTTTTGATACAATTTTAGTGATTCGTAGAAATCAATAACATAAAACTGGTAAATCTAATCTAAAGTAAACCAGTTACTATAACCAATTTAATATTATTTTTATTGGTTTGATGACTATCTTAAAGTTTTCTGGGCTTCCTCTACCACTGTAATGAAATGTACAACAGTTAAATTCTGAAAATTCTTCATTATTTGATGTTAAATATAAAACATTTTATATTTGATGTTCCGTCCTGCAGAACAACTATTTCAGTCAAATGTAACGATTGAAAATAGATCATCCATGCCAATATTAAGTACCTTTATATGATTTGGCTAATTGAGTAATTACTGAAATTTTAGGAAACATAACATATACATACAGTACTGTATAACATTTATACAATTAATAAACATATGTTATCAAACATTTCATAATTTAGTTCTATCACAGTTAATCAGATTTTAATGTATATGTTTAATATACTGTTTTGGACACCCATAACAGACAGGTGGAGTGTTGAATTATTTGCACTCGATCTGCTAGTCCCAGGGCTACAAAAAATAGTTCTGTTTCTTATCATATGATCAGCCAATTATATGACTGAAGCATTTAAGAACAGAAGAGGTAGAGGTGTAAAAGACACTAAACAGAGTTATCTCCTCTGAAAGTAATGAATTTCATTATACAGCCAGACCTTGTGGTGAATGAAGTGAAGGTGTCATTTGCAAGAGTGCAAAGTAAATGCTTTTTGGAGGGCCTGGCATGCTGATAAGCATAGGCTACTTTTGTACTCAGTGAGGAAGGCATTGGTAAACTACCTCACTCCTTGTTTTACTTCGTAAATCCTCTAGAGGTTCAGACCAGCCTCGCGGCTGTTGACCAAAACAACATACTGTGTTGACAATGATATATTATGAATGTCTGGAGTATTTTGGACATGTTATGCACAGAGAGATATACCATTTTCTGCAGTTGATTGTACAGGAAAAAAGCAGAAGAGGGGAGTATAGGAAGACAAAGAACATCTTGATTAAAAAACCTGTGAGACAAACTATTTAAGGTATCAGTGTCAAGAGTCAGAATTGCTTCAATGATCCCCCAATCTCTGGTATTAGAAGGCACCCAAAAAAAGAAGATATACATTTTTTAACACTACTTTATAAAACACGCATCTATACTGTAGTGTACAATATATGAACTCCGAAACAGAGTGAAGGATTATTACAATAATTTATAATAAAAATCTAAAGTGATAATTCTGTAGTCATTTTCTAGTAAGATCTGCAGAGTCTGTCCCAAAAGTTCCGGTAATTTTTTTAATCATTCATTGAACATAAATTGACAATTTTTTTAGAACTTTTCAAAGTACTCTCTTCCTGACTCTATCCACATTTTCCAATGCTTCATGTACTCTCGTAGGCTACCTGGAAGGCCTCAACATGAATCTCTCATAGACAGCCCATCAAAAGCTTCTTTTATATTCTCCAGCATCCCGTGGTGATGTCCTTTCAGAGTTTTTTTTATCTTGGGTAACAACAAGAAGTCAGCTAAAATAACACAAGAATTTCAGACTTGGTTTTGTAGTATTTTGCCGCTTCAACAGGCACTGTTCCTTCATGTCATCGGTGAGAATTTTTGGCATCATCTTGGGGCAGAACTTCCTTGAGTCAAAATGCAATGAATAACTGTTTTGGGGAAGCCACTTTCTTTGGCTAACATCCAGAAACTCATTCATCCAATGCTGTCCAAAAATATCACACTTTTTGGACCATATCATCAGTTTTTGTTATCGATAGGTGCCCAGAGTGCTCCTCGTCATGATGACCTCCCGACCCTCCCGAAACCACTTGTGCCACTCGAAAATTTAGTTCTGAGACATTGTGTCCTCCCCGAAAGCTTTCCTAAGCATATTTTTCAGCGTATCCATGCCATTTGTGGATGGCATGAATACGTACAATGGAGAAGGTGGAAGCCTGTGAAGTCAGTAATCAACAGTCTGGGACTTGACTTTCTTCACTACATTTTCTCGATTCATAAATTTTCTCAGTAACTTTTCTGACTTTAAACCACTTTTTCAACATCTTGTTTGGTGCCATCTTAATTTTTGCATTCATTTTATAGCCTATAGGTGATTATAAAAGTTCAGTCTTCACTTCCTTATTGCTTTCTTTAATTGTTCATTTTCTTTTACAGTTCTTCTCTTTCACATAGCCTATACTGTCCGAAAACTACCTTTAAGTTATCCATTATCTTGTGGAGGATTTCTCTCAAATTTCTCTGTTTCGCATAGACTAGCTTTCCTAGACATTCTAAGATAATCAATTTTTGTACAGACTACAGGTTTTATCACAGTACTATGTCTGATCTTGGCTTGCCTTGAGAGTGCTTTCTCCTTAGTATTAAGTAATACAGAACGATGTAGTATCATCACATACACCATATAGATATAAAGAAAATTACCAATGTGGTTGATTAGTACATACCACATATAGAAAATGTTTAAAATGGCCAATGAAGCACTGAATAGACCAATTTTAAGGAGGGACGATCCAAAATTGATAAAGATTGTGTACAGGAGCTGTTTCCACAATTAATGTTTTTTTTTTTTAAATAAGCATGTAATGCTGGTTTATTAATCACCTAAAACTTAAGTGATCAATTTGTACAAAACAAGTAACATGATGCTTGTAGCAGTATCAGGCATCATCAATTGCAAAATCTTTAGAAAACCTTCAAAATATTTTATTACTATCAGTATTTTAGTCAAGTGCCAAGAAAAACATTAACTAATTTTTGAAAAAAGCTGCTGCTTAAAAAAAGAACATACTTGCTAAAATATATCAGAAAGTTATGAGCAATATTAACTGCAGAACTTATTTAAGTTTAAGAAAAAGGTGATGGATTAGAAAAACTGCTGCGAACAAATCTATGAAATCATCACACAAGAGAAAGATATTAGAAAATTTTGTCACCACTTGATGTAGATCCAATAAGCAATTTTTATTTCTTGTTAACAATGCCTTCCAGATAAAATCAAATGGTTAGAGGAAGCAAATCACAAAATTGACATTTAACTCTTATTAACAGTATACCCACTTATTTCAGATTTTTATCGATCCAGTCAAATAAAATTTAAAAAATGCCAAGAGATATTACTAACTTTGCTAATACAAACTAAAGTACCTGTAATATCTTTGTACCAGTTCCGTAAAAGTACATTCTTGCCAAATAAAACTTCTGCAGAAAGTATAATTTAAAAAAAAATAAAATGTTCATTTTTGTCTTAACTAAAACTAGTAGAAATTTAAGTAAAAAACTTAGTATTAATTGTACAGATCAGCATACAATTAGACATTCATCCAATAGTCGCTTTCATCGGTATAAAGTGGTAAAAATGTATAAGATAAAATTATGTTTTAAATGGTTAAAATATAAAATTAATTCTATTAAAATTATGGGTTATTGTGCATTGTAACACTGAACACATTTCACTTATAAAATATAATTAAAATTTAAATAAAGTTGTTTTGTAAAACCATTATAATCATTTTCTTTTGACCAGAATCATTGGCGTACAAAAATTAATTATAAATTTACATGTAATGCAATTTTTTGAGAGGTAGAGTACAAGTGATGGAATGTAGTTGAACTCTTCACTGCCATTCCAAGACACAGGTTAAAAATTAAACCCATCCATTTGTCAGCTATCACTTATTACTAGATTACATAATTTAACAATTCACAGAAAATTACATACTTATTCTTTGTCTATTAATATTTTTTAGTTATTGTACTCAGCTATTTTCATATTAGGCCACTCTCACACCGGTAAACTCGACCTCGACTCAACCGAAAAACGAATCGCGTCGTGCATGTTTGCACATCCAGGAGACTTGACCTCGACGCAACTGTTCAACCTTTTCTTCAAATCCACCTGCAGTTTGCAAAATGTCAAGGGACATTAAGAACCGTTTCATATTGCGAAGAAGACGGAGTCATTGCTTATTACTATTTAAGAAGAAAACAGAAAAAAAAACGCAGCTGTTGGATATCACCGTATGTAAATAATAATCGTAATAGAGGAGCGTATGTGTGTGCCCAGGAACTCTCCTGTAATGAAAACAAATTAAAGTCTTTTTATCGGATGCCAAAAGAAAGGTAATGTCTTGCCTAGAATATTCTGTCAAATTAAAATTGTGCAGACACGGATATTTTTCAACTTCAAGCAGAAAAGCTAAGTTGGCTGCTTCGTCTGCCATGATTATATGCGACTGGTTGAGCAGATGTTGGACAGGCTGAGTTGCATGCGATCGATTCAATTGAGGTTGCATCGAGGTCATACTGGTGGGAGGGCAAACATATAAATGTAAGGGTACGACTCGTATCGGAGTCGAGTTGCAGTTGAGTTTCACCGGTGTGAGAGCAACCTTAGTGCATACAACAAGAATCTTCTATGTCAACAAATAACAACTCATAGTTAATAAATGGCATACAACCAAAGAAAATGATTTACATGATTTGCTGATATTTAAAGTAAATATCCATACCAGAGAACATTTTCAAAATATTTGCACTTAGTAAACATACATTTCATTCAATAATAAAACATCATAATTTATTCCTCTCAAAGAATAAAACAGGAATTTCTAAAACATTTTTACTAAATACTGTTAAAAATATAGTGCAGACAAAACCAATTAATGTTCATTTTGGCTAGAGGTTTTAAATTTGTTATGTTAATTTATTCATTAGTTAAAATTAATTTCATAATTAACATAATACACAGGTAATAATGAAGAAACATAACTTTATGTCTCCTACATGAATAGATGGACTACCTAAAATAATAGTAACAACAGATATCTTTCAGATCAGAATTGAAGACCTTGGTGGAACAACTGGCTATCTCCAGAAATAAAAATTTTTCAGGAGATATGAAAAAACTTCACCAAAATTTCTAACTATTTACGTTTTCATGTGCAGTCAACTCCTTCCTCTTTATACCGACTAACGTATGATTGGATTTGACCGTTTGTTGCACCAAACGATAGAGCGATTCTTTTACTAGTTTTTTTTATGAGATGCACCATAACTTAAAAATGCTGAATAATGAGATGACCGGTTCTTGCATCAAGGTCTTCAATTGTTTTCTTCATCGAACACAAAAAGACATTAGAGTAGAAGTAATTATTTTATAAACTTAATCTTGTACGCTAACTTACAAAGAAATAAAATATTTGTCATTATGTTTAGAGGATGTTCTGTGATGAGTTGACAAATTCAAGGGACTGATTCCGAACATCAGAATAATCAAAAAAAATTCATGTGGACAACTATTCTAACTTACTTCATTTTAAATCCACCATTTTGTTTTCTCCAATTAAAAGCTATATATTGAGAATGATAATGCTGGTAATTTATTAAACTTTGGTATGTAAATATCTAACAGGATCTTCCAAAAATGAAATAAATACGAAAACATTACCAAGACATAATTCAAAAAGTTGGCCATTGAAATTTTTCAGTTAATATTTTTAGTTTTAGTTTATTTAAAGTCGCATCAACAGCTCAGTTACTATCAACTTCTGTTAGTTATGGAACATTGGATATGAACAGGTAATAATATTCAGGCCCTAGATGGCAACTGAACCTGGGCCTTTTGCTTTGTAGTTTAGCGTGCTGACCACTATACCACAGAAATGGTTGTTGATATCATTTTACCTACTGGGTTTGTCTAGAGGTAAAGTTGTCACCTCCAAAAATCAGCTGTTTAACAGCTGATTTTTGGAGACAAAGGTTTCATGGTTAAAATCCTAGTAAAAGTAGTTACTTTAGTAGGAATTTGAATACTAGACAGTGATTACTGGAGAACTTTGATGGTTGGGGTTCAATTAACCATACTCTCTCAGGAATGGTTGATTTGAGTCTGTGTTAGACTACACGTCATACATGTCATTCTCATCTCACTGGGTTGCTTATTGTTCTTAGAGTGAACAGATTGCAACATACACACATTACGGATTAAAAAAAACGATGCAAATCTTTAGAAAATAAAAGTATTAAATGTCACCATTGTCCCCATCGATCAGGTACTGTGCTGCTGGTTATCAAAGCTTCCGACTTAGTGACAGAGGGAACCACCAATAGTTCCTAAAGGGACGGTAGGCCTGTGGGGGCGTACCGACAGAGGTCTTTGTTGCCGAGGCCAAGACCAATAACCGCCCTCTACCACAGTGCTATCGGCGACTATATAAAGAGCTCTCCACTGAGCCCGAGGAGATTCGATTCCACACTACTCTACAGCATCGGCACATGACTACCAGACTCCAGCGAAGACTCATCGACGGACCCACAAGAGAGAAGATGATGCTTTGGGACTGTCATCGCCCGCTGCCACGAGCGTGCCCACAGCGGTCCCTCAATCGAGGCTTGGCCCACTGGATCTGATGAAGCAGCCATCAATGCACTATTGCGAGACAAGATGACACCTCCGCTGGACAGGGACACGCTGCGTCACCCAGCTTCTCGACAGCTATGACGACTACAACCGATGCTTTGCCAAGACAACCACTACTCAAACAGCCCTTTTCAGGACCACCAAAAAGTAAAGGTTTCAACTCGCCACTTACTGTCGCCATCCGGTGACATTAACAAAAAAAAATTAAATGGGCACCATTTTGAAATATTTGAAAGTAAAAGTTTTATATTTATTTAATTTGAAGAATATGCTGTTTGCTACATGTGTATTACTAAATTTCATTACAAAACCTTCATACGTACATTTTCAAGAAAGTGAACATGCCAACATGAACCTTTTGAGTGTTTAATGTTCCGAATCAGTCCCATAAGTTTAATAACTCATCATCGAACATCTGTACAATTTGTCTACAAAATCAATTGATATAAACTTAATTAACATAGAAAGTCATTTAGGAACCTAATACATAAAATTAATTACCACCATGTGATCAACACTCAGAAATCCTACATACATCCAAAAATTATTTAATAAACGGTATGCATTAAAGACTAGCAAACAATTCTAAAAAGACAACCAACCATACAACCCGTTTTGGTGTTCTATTACTAAACGATATATAATGTAATTTACAGTATACCATATTTATAATAAACTATATTGTTCAATATTTAAAATCTAAAACATAAAATAATAAAAATTTCAAAATTATTACTATCATTAGTTTCGTGCCTTTGTTAATTTCAAAAAGAGATAGTAAGGGAATATATTGTTAGTTTAAAATTTAAAATATTGTAGACACATCAAAACAATAATAATTAAAGCAAATTAAAAACATAATAAAAGATTAACAGAAATAAAATTAATAGCATGTCATATTATACAATAATTATGAACACAATTGTATAAACTAAATAATAGAAATTGACATATACACTTGCTTGGCAAGTAATTAAAAGTATAAATGCAAATACAACAATAAATACTGTACATTAAAAATATGAAGACATAATAAAAATATAATTTAATTAAATAAAATATACAACAAGCATGGATATTATTAAAAGCATCTTTCTTGTGCGTATGAAAATAATTTTTCTGTCTTTCTTACACTTAAGATGTAGAAGTTGTACAAAAATAAATTACAATTGTATGTAATTAATCATTACGACCTGGTAATACATATAATCAGGGCTGTGAAAAAAATTCTGAATTCAGAAGAATAAGAAATCTATTGGTCTGAATTTAATAATATACGAAACAATGGAAAAATATTGATTTAATTTTTAAAGGGGTTACTGAAAACTTAATTAAACATACAATATGTTTTTCAATTGAAAATGAATTTGAGAGACATCGTATTACCCCCTTTTCTCATCAAACACATAAATTAAAAATTAATGTAAACTGGGATTAAAGCCAGCATCTTGTAGCTAATGAAGCAAAACTGATGCTGTCTATTATATTTTTTTCTTCCAAGTAAAAATTGCTTGGAGAAAAGTGTTTGTGATCATTAGCTGGGATGCTGCTCTTCAAAATAATTGAACTGATGACAAAATTGAATCAGTCTCTCAGTTTCTCAAGCTAAAAATACATCTGCAGCCTGCTGGAAAATTTACTTTTCTTATACCTTGAAGAACTAATCTTATATTAAATAATATTTGGGATTTCTTAAAATGTGGCCAAGGTATTACAATTCATAATTTTGTATGTTACAAGCAAATCCTTAAAATTCATCCTGTAGGATGTAATCAGTCTAAATGAAAAATTACTACCCATTTTTACTTATTTGTATTCTAATTAAGGCTTCTTTAATTTTTTCTTTTTAATTACTTTTTAATTATTTATTTAGAGTATATAAATAATTAAAACAGAAACTAGTTAATTATTAAAATCAATCATTTGTTTTACGCAAATGGCTGAAGAGATAACATATTTTAAAAAGTTTTAATAATATTAATTAGTTTCAATTTTATTGATTTATACATTCTGATGATAGTGGATCCACCAGAAGAACGTTTTAGTGAAAACTAGTAGCTTTATTTCATTTAGTTTGAATTTTACTAAAAAGGTAAATTGCTGATCAAAGTTTCCTTACTTCTAGAAATTTACTACGCCATAATTAAAAACAAAACTATTTCTCTATTTCACCATGAATCATTGTAAAATGATCAAACGTTACTTTTTGGTAAATCTACAATAAAAAATATATTCTTAAGAGAAATTTAGAAAGAGATCCATTAAAGTAATCAAAAAAAATGAATGGTGTATTTCATGAACAAATTCTGAGCTTATTTAAAAACAAAAAGTAAAGTTCAACACCGGTTTATTTTTCCTCTATATATTTTTATTTTCATGTTTTCTCATAACTGGGTAAAAAATATCAAGTTAATGGAATGACATATAAAAAAAAACAAGACAATATAATAATGATGTAGTGGTAATACCTTGCGGATCAGCTCCGTAACAAAAACATGAAATATTATTAACAACTTAAAAAAAATCTATTACACAGAACAGAATTCAATCCATTTTATGGATTAGAAGATAAAATAGTGAATAGATATTAAAAAAATTATTTGTCACGTTATACAAAACAACATTATTGCAAATATTTCTCGTCAGATTAATTTCACTTAGCCCATTCATGTCAAAGTTAATTTTTTAAATACCATACATATGTTAGTAAAATACAAATTATTTAAACTGTAATAACAATCAATAAAAAAAGTAAATAAAATAAAATAAATAAAAGACAAAAAGGTTAAACTAATACACTAAGATAAAACAAAGTTAAGACAGATTTAAAAGAGGGTTTTCTTTTCAAAATATTAAAAAAAACTATTCTATGGAAAATAGATGGAGTTGAATTCACAGAATTCATAATAGTTATACATTATGATACGTAAGGTATCATAATTTCATATTTTTATGATTATCATATGAAAGTCCAAGACGATCACATAAAAAATCATAAAATGAACAAATAATTCCCTTAGTATCTCCTTCTGGTAACTTCAAATGCATAATTGTTTTTCTTCAAATTTGGCAACTATGGTAAATTAAGATTTCCTTTTATATAAATCCCATCAATATTTTGAAAATCTTTAAATATTAAACAGTTTTTTTTCAATATTCCCTAAAACTGTTTCACAATTTATCGCTGTAAACGAACATCGTTGATTTATCATACAATATTGACTACATAATCCCACTGTTGCGATAATGATTTTGAATCACATTTTTCAGCTGTTATGGCCGTACGTTGAGCAATTTTCGAATCCAGACATAACGTTAGTCTTGCATGTTTTATTAGACCACCTTTCGAGACTTGCGACCATTTCTGTAAAATTGATACAAATATTTGTATATAAATGGCTCTGAATTTAATCTGTAAATTGTGCATGCACACAGATATTTTCATAAGTAGGTGTTTTGAGTAGATAATTTTAGATTAATACTTTGATACGTAATAAACACAATTTCTAGAAATTTTGAAATTAAATAAAAAAATGAAAGAGCAATTACTTTATACAAATTTTTCATGCCTTTATATTTAATATTGCCTTTACTATTGTTCGTAATTTACTACTTTGTAGTAAATAAGAATAATTTAGTGTCTTGTATAAATTCAGAGCGTTGGATTAAGATCAACTACATTATTTGTTTGTAAACAGTTAACTTCAGATCACTCACTTTTGTAAACCCTCAATTATCTGAGGTAATGAATGGCACTAATAACATGGACATTAGGTTTATTGAAATATATATTTCTAAACTACCAGAATACGGTAACAGTAAACAATTACCAATGTTTATAGCGCTTTCGTGTATCTTGTACATATCTTGAGTCTCACAAGATACACGAAAGTGCTGTAAATATTGGTAAGTGTTTGCTGTTACCATATTCTTGTGGTTTAGAAATATATATTTCAATTTTAAATAATAAGGCTGTTGATAACCCTACATAGGATGTCAGATAAAATAATAATTAGGTTTAATATATTAGTTATAATTATTAGTTATGTTATCATTATTTAAGAACACCCAAAACATATAGAATCAATTAACAACTACAACTCCAACCAAATAACTATATTTGAATGTTAAAAGTTACACCCACAAACAACATAAAAGTAAGAGGTAACTTCTACTTAATAAAACAAGAAAATATTAAGATAGAGCCTGCATCATCATTAACATCAGATGAAAACTGCTTCCCAGAGATCAGAAAGAATTAATAGAAAAATATCAAAGAAAGATATGGAGAATAAATGAAGCAGGAGGAAAGAAACTGAGAAAACTCACAAATTTACCTTGTGAAGCCATCTAGGCCTATACACAAAAAATAAAAAACAAGAAACAAATTGGTGTAAAATAAGTAATAACGTAATCATTAGTTCATTAAGATCAGTAGTAAGTAGTCAAACAATGGGTCCCCAAACAGCTTACAGACATTCAAAAACTGCAGTAAATAGTGCACTAATGTATTTGCAGTGATAAAATTACAAAGAACAAGCATTTTTGGGAATAATCATACCGGAAGACGAAACATGGGTTCAGTTTGTGAATTTTGAGACAAAAGAGCAATCAAAGCAATGGATGCAAATTAGCCCACCTATCAAACCAAAGAAATTTAAAGAAACTTGATCCAACAGCTTATGGCTACTGTGTTTTAAGACTGTAGAATTGACTTTTGTTAGTGGAGTGCATCAACCCTGAAACAACAATTGCAGCAGCGACATATTGTAACACCCTTGCTTGTCCATGGAGAACAATACAAAACAAGAGGAGAGGCATGTTGTCATCAGGAATTGTCTTTCTTCATGACAATGTACACCTTCATATAGCAACACAGTAATAAAGGAACTGCTCAAGAAATTGGGACAAAAATTTATCGTTCAGCTACCCGCCCTACTTCCGGACTTGGCACCAAGTGATGTCCATTTATTCCCAAAATGAAAGTATGCTTGAGGACACAGTAGTTCAAAACAGTAAAGAGGAGTTGAAAACCAGCATGACAAATTGGGTGAGAACTTAGGTGGCAACACAGTACGAAAAGGGCATACAAAAGCTGGTGCCCCGTTATAAAAAATACCTCAATATTGGTGGCAAAAATTTTGAGAAACAGCTTACATATATAAATAACTCTTGTATAAAACAAAACTTGTCTTATTTCTTGTATTTGTTTTTGGCAGCTTACTAGAACCTGAAAGAAATAGTCCTCATATTAAATAAACTTGAAAAATAAGATGGAAAGCTTACCTGTTCGATTACATTCTGACACGGTTTCATTGCAACTATCGCTCCTGGAATTTGGTCAGTTAATGTTAAACATAAATCATGATGTTTTACATAGCCAGTATCAGTCAGCGTCCATTCCTGCCAAAAAAAATAAAACAAAGTCAATAAAAAATGTTAATAAAACTTTTTAGTTAAATTTCTGTATAAAGTACAACCTGGATGATCCAAGATGATAAAGTTGCACAGCTGTTCGGATTACTGATAGTTGGATTTTAGGATGAGGCTAGTTTTAAAGTTTGTCATATCTTATTATAAATATAATTGCACACACAGTGCACATATATCCTTGTGTATTGCACAGGAGCCACCTGTGCAACAACCCATGCTTCTAATAAAACAATAGCATGATATTGCACCCAGACAATTGTTTCATCAAAAATGTCAGGCTTTTTTTAGACTGTGAGTAATTGAAATTTAAGACAGTAAATATTTCTTCCGTATTAAATTTTATTTTTTTGAAATTACTATACATTTTTGTTTATAAATACAGTAATACCTCGATTATACGAGGTAATAATGGTGGGTAGGAAGGCCATGGAAAACTGAAAACCACAGTTGAGCTGCCGGCAGTAATGACTAAAGCTATTTAATCAAAGTACTGCATGATACATTACGTATAATAAATTTATTAGGCCTACCTGTTCAAAGAGGATGTTCTGCATGTGTTTATATTTGGAAGTGAACACTTAAAGTATGTCCTTTTGTATGACATTTTCTTTGTGAATTTTAGTAATCACAAACAAAACCAGTTAACAAAATATAAGGCCAATATATATTTACAAACACTACTTATTTACAGACACAACACAAGTAAAACAACAAAATAAAATTATTTTATATGGCACCTCTGTAGTATAGTGGTAGGGTGCTAGCCTACAACAGTGGAGGTCCCGGGTTCAATTCTCGGCTAGGGACTGGAAAATTTCACAAGTTAAAACCCATCGTAGTTGCTAATAACTAAACTATTGATCCGACTTTAAATAACCAAAAAAAAAAAAAATATTTTATAGACGACTGAAATAGTTCGTCATTATTTTTTGCTTCTTTCCTTCTCCTTTCTTCTTAATTATTTTATAGACGACTGAAATAGTCTGTCATTGTTTTCTGCTTCTTTCCTTCTCCTTTCTTCTTAATTATTTTATAGACGACTGAAATAGTCGGTCATTGTTTACTGCTTCTTTCCTTCTCCTTTCTTCTTAAAATTGAAGATCGGAGTTTGCATAGCACTAATTTTTCACACTACAGGCTATCGATACATACACTATAATACAAACACGACATGACAAACAATGTCAGTACTACTGTATCACCAATAAATAAAAATAAATTAAAAAAAAAAAAATTTACAAAAAAAAAATTAAAAAAAAAAATTTTTTAAGAAACGCTATTATTTAACAATTAATCAAAAGAAAAATGAACTAAAAAGAAAAAAAGAAAAAAATTTACAAAAAAAAACAATCACAGACATTACAGTTAAAAATAAAAGCGTGGCGCATTAATATATATAATATTTGTTATATAGTATATATGTTAATGTAAATGTATTTTGTATTTAATAAAAAATTTTATTCATATTCATTCATTCATTTATTGTAAAATATTCGTTGTAAAATATTATATATATTAATGCGCCACGCTTTTATTTTTAACTGTAATGTCTGTGATTGTTTTTTTTTTGTAAATTTTTTTCTTTTTTTCTTTTTAGTTCATTTTTCTTTTGATTAATTGTTAAATAATAGCGTTTCTTAAAAAAAATTTTTTTTTAATTTTTTTTTTTTGTAAATTTTTTTTATTTTTTTATTTTTAGTTAATTTTTTTAAGTAATTGTTAAATAAAAGCGTTTTTTAAATTTTTTTTTTAAATTAAAAAATTTTTTTTTACAAACACCTCCACAGCGTATTGTCATCGAAGATAAACAAGTGTGCAAAGTTTGATTCATATTGATATGGTAGAAGTATTAAAATTTTAAGTTGCAAGATTTGATGGATCCAAGAGTAAGTTAAATTAAAAGCGTTATAAAATTTAAAAAATTTTTTTTACAAACACCTCCACAGCGTATTGTCATCGAAGATAAACAAGTGTGCAAAGTTTGATTCATATTGATATGGTAGAAGTATTAAAATTTTAAGTTGCAAGATTTGATGCTTCCAAGAGTAAGTTAAATAAAAGCGTTTAAAAAAGACATTTATTTATACCTGATTTCCACCAGAACTATGGCAAGGGTATATTCCAACAGTGCCAGAAGATAAATGGCCCATCGTATCAAGACACCACGGCCCTTGTTGTAATTGTCCGCTAGATATTTGAACATCAGTTGGAACCTTTAATTGAGGGTATACATTCTCTAGATACCACTTGAATGGTTTACATTGTAGTTTCTCCTTCAATCTTAATCGATCTTGTATACTGTAACAAATTAATTCAGTTTTTATTTTCTCAAAGAGCAAATAGTGTTTATTGTTTAATCTACAAACACACATCTTGAACAGGAAGATTAGGTACAATTTATGCAGAAATACAAAAAATTGTTAAATAGACAACACCTAAAAATTTAGTATCAAAGAGCTGATGATTTTTATAAATAATAAGTATGTATAGTAAAAACACATACATTGAGATTTGGTGACCTCTGTAAATAAATAGCCTTTACCATTGTAATGATTCCAGTTATAATCAAGTGAGCACTAATATTTAATCAGATTTTAGTGGGGGAGTTTGCCCTAAAAATAGTTTCCTTCCACACATAAGTTTATTATCATTTGTAATTTGAGAAAATCAAAATTTTTTTTTGAAACAGGTACTTCTGTAAGTAGAGCTGAGGTTGAAAAATACAGTAATGTACAATATCAATCATAATTTGTTTAATTAAAATTATTCCTATTTTCTACATTCTAACTGATCTACAGTCGGTATAAGAATCAAAAAAGGTGTTTTGAGAATTGAGGGTACGAAAAAGAGGCTGCTGTAAGAAAAAGTGTACAACAAGGATGTTCATTGTCACCACTACTTTTTAACTTGTATATAGAAAAGGCTATAAATGAAGTGAAGGAAAAATTTGACGCAGGAATGAAAATTCAAGGAAAAATAATAAAACTGCTGAGATTCGCTGACGATATAGTAGTATTAGCCGAGACAAAGAAAGAACTAGAGGATATCCTAAATGGAATGGATGAGATCATGAGAAAGGATTACTTCATGAAAATACGTAAGAACAAAACGCAAGTGTTGAGCAGCAGCAAGAGTGGTTTAGAAGAGATGGGAAATTTAAAAGTAGCAACGAAAACATACAGGAAGTTGGGGAATTCTGCTATCTAGGGAGTAAAATAACAAAGGATCGTAGAAGCACTCCCATGTTTTGGCAAAAGGATGTATGTGAAAAAAAATCGTTTTTTTTATTTACGATTCTAAGGTAATTTTTTGCGCTTTTTTCAAAAAACCTATTGCTAAGTCTGTACGAGTTATAGTTTTCAAGATACAATGATGGCAAAAAGCTGTATGTACGTCTATTTTGAGAAATTTTAGAGGTAAAATGGTGTATGTGTTAATAAATTGGTAATTAAAGATTGGCACAAAGATGTATGAATTCTTTTCACCATTTTTCCTTTCTGAAAACACTGAAAATCCCATTGCTATAAAACGGGAATATGATGTATGTGCGATTAATACTTTTTACTTAATACTTTTTAATTAATACTTTTTAGTAAACTGTGTTGTTAAAATAGTTTTAGTCAATGGTAAAAGGGGTTAAATGGCTTATGCTTCTTTTTGGTATGTTTTATAATCATTTGCATTTAGAGAAAGGCACACGGCAGAAGGATGTATGCGCAAATAATACCTTTTGCCTATGAAATGCTGAAAATTTACTATCCAAAAAAAACATAGAAAAAGGTGTATACCATATTTTACATTATGTTGACTGCTGCTCGTGAACAATCATTCCATAAGACAACAAAGGTGTATGAACTTAATACACCGTTTTGCTGCTCATACACAATGAGATTTTGTCTTGGGGTTAGTTTCAAATTATGTTCAGGCTGTATATTCATACAGCCTAAGGTAATCTATTCATGCTATTCTATTCTTCTATTCATGCTAAAGCAAAAAGGGGTGAATGGACTTTACAGCGTTTTGCCAATATAGACTGCATTTGATGCAATTAATGAAATGGCTGTAAACAGTGGGTACACCTTTCTGCTATAGTTTCACTTATTTTTTTGGATTTTTTCCCATAAAGGCAAAATGGTTTAACTGAGTTTTTAGGGTTTTAACAAGTTTTTTACAAATTTTTGACTATGTAGTCATAAACAGAACATTAAAAACTATAACCATACATAAAGTACTCAATTAGAAAGTCATTTACAACAAAACGGCCGCAATTTAAACTTTGAATGCAATTTCTGAAAAGTTGTGTTTTTGGGATACACCTTTTTGCCTTTTTAGCGAGAAGTGATATCAAAAGTAGAATTGCTCAAGCTAGAAAAAAAGCCTTTGAAATGAAAAACAGCTTACTGACTACAAACATTGACTTACAGACTAGGAGAAATTTCTTTTAATTTCTTTTAAAATTTGGAGACTCACTTAGTCTTTGTAGACTTAGAAATAGCATACGACACAGTACCAGTGCAAAAGCTGTTTGAAGTACTAGGAGATAGGGTACAGGAGACGTATGTTGAAGCTATAAGACAGCTATATGATGGTCAAAAGTCGACTGTAAAACTGCAGGGTCGTCTGTCTACCCCATTTAAGGTTACAAAAGGACTTCGTCAGGGATGCTGTCTCTCTCCTACTTTGTTTAAGATTTATATGAATGAAGTTTTGAAAGAGTGGAAGGCAAAATGCGCTAATATGGGTATCGACATCGATGGAGAATATTTGTATACCCTTCTATTTGCAGATGATCAAGTAGTAATAGCGAATGACGAGTTCGATATTGAATATATGATGAGGAAACTGACAGAGGTTCTTGAGAAATGGGGCTTAAAAGTTAACTATTCAAAGACGAAGTATTTACCGATTGGAGTTGTTGGACGAGATCTGCATATAGGGGGACATAGGATAGAGGTATGTGAAGAATATAAGTATCTGGGTGTGGTGTTGAGTAAAGAAGGAAACAGCCAACGGGAGATAGTAAATAGAGTGACTCAGGGAAAAGTAGTTACAGGAATGCTGAATTCAGTTTTGTGGTCAAAGGATATTCGGACAGAAACAAAGTGTAGAATTGGAAGAGCGATACAACAAAGCGTTCTTACATATGGTGCGGAAACGTGGGAGCTAACTGAGAGAAGTAGACGAAGGATTGCGGCTGCACAGATGGACTTCTGGAGACGCAGTTGTCGTGTTTCGAGGATGGACCATATACGAAATGAAACAATCTGGCACAGAGTAGGAAAACCAAGTAGGGTATTGGATGAAATTGGGAAAAAGGTATTGTTTTGGTATGGGCACTTGAGAAGGATGAGTGAGGGCAGATGGCCCAGTAGGATATGGAATTGGACCCCAACAGAGAGAAGGAAAAGAGGCCGTCCAACGAGACGGTGGATGGAGGAGGTGATGGAAGCAATGAGCAAGAGAGATCTGCAGGAGGGTGATTGGCTGGATCGGGAGGCTAGGCGATTGAAATGCGAAAGACGGCTTTAATTGCTGTAGAAATTCGCAAAAAAAAAAAAAAAATTTCTTAAAACAATATGTTTGGAGTGTAGCATTATACGGGAGCGAAACGTGGGTGATAGGGGCTGTAGAAAGGAAGAATATAGAAGCTTTTGAAATGTGGTGTTATAGGGAAATGTTAGAGATTAGGTGGGTGGACAAAATAAGTGATTTAGAGGTTCTTAGGCAAGTGGATGAAAAAGAAGTATATGGAAGCATCTTACCAGAAGAAGGGATAGGCATATATCTAAGAGATAGGCATATCTAGTGGGGCATATCTTAAGACATCCAGGAATTGGTCTATCAATAATGGAGGGTAATATTGAGGGAGTGAATTGTAGGGGGAGGCAAAGGTTAGAATATATAAAGCAAATTACAAAAGATGTAGAGTGTTACAAATATGTAGATATGAAATGACTTGTGCAAGATAGAACAGCTTGGAGAACTGCATGAAACCAGTCGAGAGAATGATGAAAAAACATTTTGTTTAATTAAAATTATTCATTTCCTACATTCTAACACCACTGTAGGATAAATAGTAAAGATTTATTTATAAATTTAAGAGAAGTTTTGAAAGCTTTAAAAAATTGCAAAAACTTTTGGAAATAACATGTTTTTTCAACATGCAGGGCCGATTCTCCTTTAGAAGAAGTAAAGTAAAAAATCTCTGAAGAGCATTTAAATAATCAAAATTACTTAAAATACATATATTTACAGCAGTTATTTCAAAATACCATTCAATTTCTACTTTCAGTCTATACAAAACTAAAAAGACTGGATTTCACTGATCAATGTAATAAAATTATTGAGTTTTATTTACACTTACTCTCCATAAGGAATATTTTTTGCTAATGGAACAGCAGCATAATAATATTTTTTATAATTATCCATCCAAACTTCAGCAGCTCTTCTCGTATTTCTAGCAAAAACATTCCCACTACCTCCAGGGAAAGTATACGGGTGACGTTTTCTAAAAACATGCCCAACTCTACTGCATGGTATAATTTCTAAGCTGCCACCACACTGCCAAACTCTAAATGATATTTCTGCAAAAAAGGAAATTGACTATTAGACACATATATCTGGTTTGTGCATTCAAGACACTACTCAAATTTCCATACTGTTAACTGTAATTGCATCTATACTATTTTTCAGGGCTGATGAGCTCTGAACGTATGCATTGCCTCCTACCCACTTCATAGCTAGCCAATGACTTGCCAGCAACATTGCCAATACTTACTCTCGTATATCTGATATATATATCCTCAGTCATTTTGTTGGTCTTTCAATAACATAACCTATGAACATACAATCAGCTGATTATATAATTTTTTTTTTATTCCTAATTTGTGTACGTTGCAATCTGTTCAATTCAGAACAATAAGCAACCCCATGACCCAATGAGATGAGGATGATGTGTATGACGTGTAAATGAGGTGCAGTCTTGTACAGACCCAGGCCGACCATTCCTGAGAGAGTATGGTTAATTGAACCCCAACCATCAAAGTACACCGGTAACCACTGTTTAGTATTCAAATCTGTATAAAAGTCGGCGACGACTTTACCTCTAGACCAACCCGGTGGGATGATTATATAAATAAAAATAAAATTATATAAAATAATCATAAAGTATTACATGTTAACACACTCTATAATTGATCTGTTCTGTATAAGTGGCAAGACACTCATGAACTATTGCTGCTCTTATACGCATGCACGCGTAATGTTTGTCAAGGTGAAACATTCATATTACCTGACAACGCTGGCAAACATTCTAATTGGTCTAAATGCGTGGAACAGCAGAGCTCATCAACCATTAAAAGCATTATAGTATTAATTTTTTACACCACCACTCATCTAGTCTTGGGTTGGAAATTATATTTTTTGTTCCTAATATCGATACAGAAATACCAACTGAGTGAAGCAAAAAAAGATAATTATTCTTGCAGCAATCATTGAAACTACAGACAAGGTGAGTTGTACTAGGTGGATTTGACTTACAACCTGGTACAAGTGAATACTCAGAACACAACTCCTACTGGTACAGCAGATCTTACTGTGGTCTTGAACTACTCTCATCTGTTCAAATTCAATCGGTATGCAATAAACACATATCAAAATTACAGCAATATAATAGTCCTTACATCAAGAATAGGGCCTACTTTAAAATCAGAGCTTCGTAATTAAAGTTTTGTCTATACTATTTAACCTAAGAGGTTCAAAACTGATTTACATACAACTACTATTGCAGTGCACTAAATATTAAATAAAAATATACTTTCATCTTATCTTTCAACCTACCGGGTTAGTCTAGTAGTAAAGTTGTTGCTACAAGTCAGGTGTTTGAGAACTGAAGTAAGGAGATGAAGGTTCGTGGTTCAAATCCTAGTAAAGGTAGTTATTTACAAAAAAATTTGAATACTAGATAATCGTTAACGGTGTACTTTGATAGTTGAAGTTTAATTAAGCATACTTTCTTAAGAATGGTTGGCCTCAGTCTTTAAAAGACTAAACCTCATTTACACATCATATATATGAAGCGGGATCAAAAAATATGATGTATAATTTTACGTACAAAGTAATAAGCTTACATCCAATTTGAATGAATCTCTTTTAAAGTACTCTCGTGGACGCAGAAAGTCACTAATATTGAAGTTTCATTGAGAATGAACAAGTGTCTGGAATAGGTTAAAATTATTAAGTGCCATAAACAGCAGTATCTCAGTCATATATGAGAAATCAAAAAAGATATGATTTACTGCAGCGCATTCTGCAGGCGAAGTTAGATGAAAGAGGAATCCTGGTAGAAAAAGAATTTCCAGGCTTGCCAATTCAAGGACCTGGTTCAGTAAGAGTTCCATCAAATTGTTCCGGATTGCGACTAACAAGGTCAAAATAGCCATGATGATCGCCAACATCCGAACCAGATAGGCACAACAAGAAGAAGAAAGTACTCTCCTTGGCTAGCTATGCATTTATCCCAATGTTTATTCCATGACATTAAGCATTTCTGGAAAGCTTCTTTCGGAAAGATTTTCAGTTGCTCTACTGCGAGCCTCCCATGTTGGGAATGGTGTCAAAACGTTTTCATTTCGGTATGGTTTTTTATTTTTGTGAAGAGCCACAAGTTGTATGGGGCTACAACCCGACGAGTAAGGTAATAAACGAGTAAGGTAGATGTGGAAATAGATGACATTTTTTGGCCAAAAACTTGGACATCAGAAGAGAGGTATGACACTGGGAACTAATTTTGCACTCACTCATTTGCAAATTGTCAGTTAATGCTTTGAATGGACCCGTACAAGATGTTCAGTTCTTCAGTAAGCTTCTAAATAGTCATTCACCTGTTTGAACAAACCAGTTTTGACACTTTTTGCATGTTTTCGTCTGTTTTTTAGGTCAAAGGACATCTGGACTGTTGCTCGCCTTCAAGCGACTTATTTTCACTTTTAAATTATTCATACCATTTATAAACAGTCTTCAGAATTACCACATTGTCAACATACACTAATATTAGCTATCTATGAGCTTTTTAGCACTTTTTTCATGTTAAGACATAACTTAATGTTAACACATTGTTCAAAATCCATGATATGCGACAGACACAATAAATAATATTAAATTTAAAAAAACACATTTGATTTTGTTTGGTGTATTATTATACTGCTTGAGTCCCAGCTCCGTGTAGTTGGGAAGAATACAGTGTGTCGTTATAGTAGTGGGAGAATGAATGAGTGTATGAATGAATTAGTAGTGTTTCACAGCTGCTGCATTTGCAGTGGTAGCATGTACTAACTAGACTAAAAAAATATTCTTATCATCCGGCACATTAATTTAACAAATACCTATCGGGTTATTAACTTGGTCGGATTCATATTTAACTTACCATTTTATATCAAAACATGCAAGTAAATAATTGTAATAAATACAAACAAAATATGTTAAATACGGAATATCTGAAAACGAATGTTTTGCATCAGAGTAATACAACAACTAGGTGAACCTGTGCGGCAAAACCCGCACAAAAGTGTAAATTTGTTTTTATAGAACTTCTCTGTAAACAACTTTTTTTGTTTTATTGTACTACTGGTTCATTGAATCTTCTTCTGTCCTCATTCGGCTCATGATGGAACTTCATAAAAAAAATTGTATAGTGGCAGGCGATTTTCAGTTCGTGCAATTGCCTCTTGATATTTTACCATGTCACCCAGTTTCTTATAGCTTTGAGGATACGGATTGACAGCAGTCATAACTGCTCCAATTTTTTCTAAAATCTCATTATTTAATTCCACATAAAAACAAAATCAAAATATAGCAGATCGAACTGTATACAAATTTACAACAACTACGTTGGAAATTCCAAAGCGATCTGACCGTGACACTGCCAATGCGTTGGTAGGCCTATACTTTAGTTTGTTGAACTTGCCCCCTCTCCAAACTGAAATAGCTGTGCGAGCTGTGGGAGGGATAGATAGAGAAAGAGAGAGGCCTATACTTTAGTTCGTTGAACTTGCCTCCTCTCCAATCTATTTTAGACCTCCTACTTTATGATCATAAATTGAAATATTTGATTTTGGAAAGTTTTATGCAAATCTACTCAAACAAACGATTCATTTGAGCCCACTTCTGGGAAAATCGGTGAAGGTTCAGGTGGTTAAAATCGTGTTGAAAAAAAAGCTGCTCGCTATTAATATATAGATTGTTCTCCCAACATGCATCACTCATTCAATATACCTCACCCGTACCCATCAACCCGCAACTACACGGAGCTGGGACTCAAGCAGTACATATTACTCAATAGTGAGAAGAAATTTTATACTTCAGAAACAACTTTTGATCACTCTTCCTGAAAGAGTAAATAATTTAATTTTTATTATTAAACTGCATTCCTGAACCACTTCCAAAAACAAACAATAACCAATAAAAATACTTTTATAGTCTAATGGTACAATGGACATACAAATGGGGAACAGATGAGCTAACCACAAACTCCTCAAGTTTAACAGACTATCTTATTACATTTTCAAGATAATAGTACTGTTGAAAAATGTACAAAGACAAAATTACTTTAAACAAATATTTACCAAGATTTTCACCACCCCAAACATCCATCATCATGTCATATTTCCCAAGTTTGTCAAAATACGCCTTATTTATGACAAACAAACCACCAGCAATCATAGGTGTTCTGCAAAAAAAAAACAATAGATACATTACAGAACACACACAGAAATCATAGCCAATAGATTTCAAAACAAAATAAGATTCAAAACTGCTTAACTGACACATTTTTCACATTTTATATTTTAACTGACAAATTTTATATTTACACAGTTCTCTGTGGGCCACCCATTCGCTGATACAAATTCCCTAAAGAGGTCTCAGATATAACAATAAAAGTACATCAAGCTTACAACTTTAAAGTACTTCACAGTAATCTTATAAAAATTTTTTACAATTTGTCAATTAGAAAAATAACTATTTTACCGATTACCCCTTTTAGAAACCTCAATACAAAAATTACGAGGTTACACATCTAATTTAGTTTTATCTGTCAAGTCAATTTTCTATAAGAAGTTAATAATGAGACTTATGAAAATGCAAACATATTTGTATAAAATTTGACAGCAGTCACTTACTTTCTGACTTGTGGCAAGCACTATACATTATTATTTCAATTTTTTAGTCCAATGTAGAAAAATGAGGTATACGTAGAGAAAAATGTCTAAAATCCAATTTTATTTTCTTACTTGTCAACATACATGATTTTTGTTTGACACTTATTTTACTGATTGAAACATTTACAAACAAGATTCAATGAGGCCAGGACCAACCTGGGTAATGAATAATTTGGATGAACAACAAAACCAGATTTAAGTAATATGTATACTGTAATCATTATACCTATTATTCTGAACTAAAAAATTAACAATGAAAAACTTTGTAATGAAAAAAATTAGTATATAAAGATCACAGTAGGCCTACTCTAGTTACGACACCCACTTAAATCATTTATGTGCTCAAACAGACACTCAAAAATATTTCTGTTCACTGAATATATAAACTAGAATGCTGATTCATTGCGTAAAATATATTTGACAAGCAAACTTTCAAAATATGTTTTGTCACAGTAAAGCAAATTTTGGCAAAACTAGAAAAACAATTTCAACATAAAATCTGGCTTAACTACTCTAATGTTTAACTTGATGAAATAGTTATGTAAAATTAAAAAAACTTATAAATAGGTTTAAAGCCTGGTTTGATCATAGCAAAAGCAAAAAAGAGATTTTAGGTTGGACAAAACTTGTTTTGAACTATTTTACATTTCAGTGGTACGATAATCAAATATACTTCACATTTATTCAGATAGGTCTTTTTTTATTAAGAATACAAAAAGAACTGAATCATGAAAAATGTGGGATGAAAAAGTTACTCATATGTTAATTTATCATAGTAATTTCAATTTTAAATCTTTACAGCAACTTCTTCTAAATATTAAATATTTGTAAATTTTGCAAAGTGGTTCATCATCATTGGCGAGTTCCATTAAAACACTTTCACAAACAAAATTTTCTTGAAGTACTCAATATGTTTTCCCAATTAAGATAGAACCAATCAGAAACTTTTGGAGAGAATCTGTCATTAATGTGATTGGTTATAGGATAAAATACTTTTTGAACAAAGCAGAGCAATGGAGAAAACACATTTTGAATGAAAGACAGATTTTCATTGCCTATTTAACACAGGGCAAAGTTTTTTAGGTTGAAAACGTAAGTTTAGGTTAATTCTAAAAAGTAAGAAAAATAAGACTTAGTTAAACTCAATTTTTACCATTTGTGACAAAATGTATTTTGTTTTCTCCTTATTTCTGTAAATATTTCATGTTAGCATCACACACATTATAACTTACAATTTTGAAAAAAATTATGTTTATTGTCTATTATACTAATCAAATATCTTCCTGTATAAACAAATTATAGTTTCATCATGACATCAAAATCATTAAAAAAAATCTAAACATCAGTCCAGATAATCTAGATCAGAGATTCCCAACCAGTGTGCCGCGAAATTTCACTCAGCATTAAAATATATATTTGTGTTTATATTAAAATATAGTTTTTCATTTCTTTTCTTTAGTAAACAAACACCATTTCTAATTATTTACTAGTCGTGTTCTGATGTATAAAGATGGTAATATAAAAAAAAATAAAATCATTGTTAACTATGAAAATAAATGTATCAAGTGTGTCGTGACTAAATATGGGTTTCAGTTAGTTGCCGTGAGGTAAAGATGTTTAGGAATCATGGATGTAGATGAACGGAATCCGGTAAAATGGCAAATTACTCTTTAACGTTTAAAACACCAAAAAAATATTTACCGAATAGGTGCTGTAGGATCAGAATGACGAGCAGTTCGTTCCTCCTGTGACAAATATTCCCATTTAAAAACTAGATTCCAATCAAAACCTCCTCTGAGATCAGCTGATGCACCAATATAATGAAATGTATCCATACTTATCACATCAATAATAGGGCAGACAACCCTAGATGGATCCTGAAAATGATAAAAAAGATATGTAAAAAAATACAAAGTAATGTGGTACTGATTAATATTCAATTCTAGAAACTGAATGTATTTTACTCAGTAATATTTGTAACAATTAACTGCTGTTGTTTAGGTCATCAGCCAAAAGGCTGGTTTGAACCTGTAGAGGTTTTACTAAGTAAAACAAGGAGTGAGGTGGTTTACCATTGCCTTCCTCACCGAGTGAAAAATTACGCTTATCAGCATGCCGGGCCCTCTGAAAAGCACAGATTTTCCACTCTGCAAATGACACCTTCACTTCATTCACCACAGGGTCTGGCTGTATAATGAAATTTATTACTTTCAGAGGAGATAACTCTGATTAGTGTCTTTTGCACCTCTACCTCTTCTGTTCTTAACTTCTTAACTGTTCTTAACAATTAACTACATTAACAAACTGGCACTGCAGACATTTTACTGGTGTTTTGACCACTTTGATACTAAAACCACTCTGGAACTGTAAAATAAATCAACGCAAATTACTTTACATAATATGCTTTAGTCCCTCAAATGACTTTTTACTCAAAAAAAGAAAGAACTGACAATGAAGTGGTTTTTAAGAGATACGGAATAATCACATCCATTAAATTAACGCATCAAATCAATTCAGCATTTTTACAAACAGATAATACAGGAATTTTAAAGAATTTACAAATTCAATTTTCTATTTCTCATGACTATAATATTCATAGTATTGAACAAGAAAGTGTTGAGATCATGTGAAAAATTCCAGATTTCAAGTGATTTTCATGACCTCCTGAAGCCAACTAATTAATTTTTGCAAGGGAGTCTATCGGTGTGAATTATCCATACTAAGAATAAGGAAACTAATCCTTATTTTGAAGAAGTTGATAAGAAAGCTAGATATTAAAGAATGTTAAAAACTGTATATTTTTTCACAATTCAATCAGTAGTCAATTACAGAATACAGAGATGGAGTAGTACTTGTCCATCTTAATTAGACGCTCTGAAGAAAGTACAAAAGCTTATATGTGAGTAATTCACAGAAACCATTTTTTGTTCTATCCTACTGAACCATAGTTCAAGAATTTTCAAGATATTTATCAAATCTTAAAAAAAATGTATTTAAAAAAATTATATCCTTTGAGTGATTTAACTAAGGGTAAAATTGAACAATAGAAATCAAAGAAAATTTAAAAAACTACAATATTTTTATAGTAACAAAAAATGTGCATGAAGAACCTCATCATAATCTGTTCATTCCAAAATAACAGGGTTAAAATCTAATTAACTAAAAAAATGCATAAGAATTAGCGGAAATTTAAAAAGCTACAACTTTTGTATTAAAGTTTATTATTCTCTGACACTTAGTTTAGCAAAAAATTTCCACTTTTTATGAAAAGCAGATCAATGTTAGTATATCAAAAGCTACAGCAGTATATATTAAAAATTTAGATATAAATTACTCAATGTAAAGCACATCGTTTAGTATAAAATTTAAAATTATTGTAATAAATATAAAAAATTATATTCAAATGAAAAATTACAGCAGTTTTCTAATTATTTATTAATTTTACTTCTTTAATTTTTATTAACTATTAGTTTTCTCCAAAATACAACTTAACCCAGTAATTTTGCAAAATTGATTTTTGCAAAGGTAACAAACTTCCCAGATATTCCCATAATATCACTTCATATTAAATTCATGTAAAAATATGAAAATTTAAATAGGTTTGTACCTCTGCAACCCTTTCTAATAAAGGTTCCAACCAATTTTTGTTACATTCTACATGGCTGTCAAGGAATGTTAAAACTGAGGCAGTAGCTGCATCTGCACCTCGAACTCTCGATCTCATCAAACCTTAAAAGGAAATGCAAAACACGACATTAAAGATATTTTGTAGATGAAAATTAATAGGTTCTTGAGCATCTTTTACCAGGAAAATTTTTTTAATATTATAAACTTTTCACTGAGAGTGAGAATAATGAGTGCTCCACAAATCTTATTACATTTGTGGCCACAAAACGAGTGTTGTTCTGCCAAGGCAAGTAGATTCATCCTTAATAAGGACTGTTGAGGACAGCAGGTGATTGCAGCGGAGAAAGCTGCAGTGCCTATGGAATCTCATCATCCAGCTGAAACATCATCTTCTACTTTTGTGGAGTCTTTGATGAGTTTGTATCAGAGTCTTGAAGTCGTAACACACACGAGGGGGTACCCAAAAGAAACCGGAATTATTTTTCAAAAGCTATTTATTTTCAAATTTTTTTACAAAACAACCTTATCCCCTTCAAAATACTCTTATCACAACTAATACATTTATCCCGCTGGTGCTTCCACTGTTTGAAACATTTTTGTAGTCATCTTTAGAAATGGCTGACAGCTCCTCCATTTTTTTATTGACCGTTTCAATGTTGTCAAATCTGTGTCCTTTAATCTCCCTTTTCATGCGTGGAAATAAGAAAAAGTCACCCAGAACCAGATCAGGCGAGGAAAGTGCATGGGGCAGCGGAACCATGCTATTTTTAGTCAAAAAATCTTTCACTGAGATGGTTATGTGTGCAGGTGCATTGTCGTGGCGGGAGAACCAGTCTCCTGTCTGCCACAAATCGGATCATTTTTGATGAACACTGTTGCGCAATCTTCTTAAAACTTCCAAATTGTCATTCAATGGTCTGAGAGCACACGCTCTCGAATTTTTTAAACATTTTCGTCGATTCAGGCAGTTGATGGACATCCAGAATGAGGTTTGTCATCGATCGACATGTCGCCATTTTTAAACCGAGACAACCACTATTATACTTGAGATTTTCCTATAGCATCATCTTTGTAAGCTGTTTTCAACATTAAAACAGTTTCAGCAGCACTTTTACAGAGTAGAAAACAAATTTCACAGCTACACATTGTTCACTTAACTTGGCATCATAAAAAACGAAACAAGAACAAAACAGTGCTAGCAAAAACAATTACTGCAGATGAATATTGAACTCACAATGAGTTGCAATCACTGCACTGAACTTGCAATGAGTTGCACTGTACACATCTGTGCGGCAGAAATGCGTACTACACAAGTACCACCCACGGCAATGCTATTCCGGTTACTTTCGGGTACCCGCTCGTATGTAGGCTGATTGCACTTGCCTTTATTGTTGTTGAGCCAGTCTGTATACTATGGAGAAGGAGATATCTCCTCCTCCTATTGGATGGACTGAGTCAAAATTGGTTCGTTGATAGGATGAAATAACAACTTCTCTCATTGGCCAATGTTGGTAGATGTGAGGTTGACGAATACTGAGTCTGTACCAGCTTCATTTCACTTGGTAAGAAGCTATTAAATTTTCTCCCCTATGCTAGTGTGATCTAGCACTTCGAAGTACAATGGTTTAAGTTGAAGTGGTGGTGACAAGTATCAGACACCATTTAACATAATATTAAACATTGCAGATATTGTGGGTAGACGGATAAATTATATAAAAGCTTTTACAAACAGTCTTAATTCCACGAAGATCAAGAGGACAGGTCATTGGTGTGGGAGACCTGGGTTTGATTTCAAATCAGGTACAGCATTTTTCATCTCTCATTTTTTACTGCAAACCTTCATCATAGGGGAGGAAAAGAGGGAGGCCAAGGAAAACATGATGGGGTGGTGTGATGCAGGCAATGGAGGCAAGAAACTTGGAGGAGGGTGACTGGCAAGACAGGCAGTCATGCCATTTCAGATGCGGAGTAATGAAAGTAAAGTAACCTTCATCGTTTTTATTAGCAATGATGTCCAAAACAATCGAAGACCAAATAAATAAAAAAAAGTTAATACCGAAAACATAACTGCTCTGCTTTTGCTCTTTGTTGGCGCTTTTGAATTTTTTAATCTGTATTCTAGTTTGGTTGTTCCAATATCTTTCCTTATTCAATATTTATATCATTGAGATTTGTCCTGACTTTCTTGAACCATTCACTAGATATCTCAAGTTATTGTGCAGAGCTTTAAAAAGTAGTTTAATTATTCATCTAATTAAACATGTTTCATCTGCCCATCCAATCTACATCAACATAAATTTTGAGTCTCTGTTTTCTATTTAACTCTATTAATAATTCACCAAAGGGCAAACCAATAATTTAATTAAATGACAACAACTTCAGGCACTGATAGTTTATACAATCCCTCATTTTCTGATTTATTAATTTAATTAATTATATTAGATAAACATTGTTAACATATAGGCTAACAGAAAATGTTTTGTTTTCACCTAATAGTTCCATGATGAGTTGCTTGTTTAGCCATTTTACAGAATTACCCATTTAGTTTACCCATTTTACAGTATCAATTAATCAAGAAAAAAATTCGCCGAATAATTAACTATGTTATATTGTACTTATAAATGAAAAAGAGTAATGTTGAATGAAAATACTTTCAACACTTTTCAGTTTACTTTTTTGGTAAATCAGACATTGATTTACCAATGCACAAACAGGGGTTTACAGACATTTATTAAAAAATTTTCTTCAAGATTAATTTTAAAGTTCTATAACTACCTGTAAAAAAATCCGAAAGATATCACCAAACTTTAAGTTTCCAAAATTTCGTTTTGCTTAATCATTAGAATTCACCACTACCAATGGCTTCAAAATATTTTGAAAGTTTACATAACTGTTTTACGAGGTTTCCTGACATTAGCTTATTCTTCCCTCATGGAAAAGTACAATCAAGATAATCTTAAGTTAAGAATTATAGGCCCGAATTAAACAATATAATTTTTATATAAAACTTACAGAAAAATATATTTTAAAAATCACAACCTACCTTCTCTTTTTTCATTTCTAATTACTCTAACTTTTTGTATTTTGGCTAACTCTTCACCGTCTGAAGCTGTAAAATAAATTCAATAAGATATTTATAAATGGATACAAATTAAAAAATTAAAATTATTTACAACTAAAAAAACTACCAAATACACAAAAGATGACTGCCACCTGATTAAAAAAGTCAATAGATCTTTTCGGATATCATATATCCTTTACCAATAGCAATGTAAATAGATCAATGCATGTCAATGTACATGCATTAATATACGTATTTACATTGCAACTGATGATGGATACATGATATCTGAATGGACCTATTGAGTATTTTAATCTGGTGAGAGCCATCTATAGTGTATTTGGTTTTTTTAAATTACATAGTTCTAAACAATGCACAGAAAAATGTTTAACAAAATTAAAATTAAATTTATATTAATACTTTCACTGCTCATCATGCACCTAATGTGTGAAGAAAGGATTACATTTTTAACAAAGAAAAATTTAGCACAGGGGTTATACTTTGTTTTAGCCATTCAGCAATCAGTATTAACAGAGGAAAAATCAAGGACTAACGCAAATATGGATTCTAATCTTCCCTTATACCCAGTCTTCTCCACCACAAAGAATGATCTACTCTAACCAAGAAAGGAGGTTACCTCAGCTATATATTGAAGCAAATGTGATGTTTCACATTCAGTTCAGTATGTGACATAAAATTTATAAAGAAATGAGATGATTAAATCATACAAAAATATTATATTTATGTCATATAAAAAATGGTTCAATAAAAAATAGAAATGGGTGGGTCATCATAAAAGACATAAGATTGAATCGTGTTAATTAAAAGTTGAGACCATAGACAGAAGAAGGGGATGAGGAAAACCACAGATGCAAGAATCAGGGAAAAGGGAATTTAGAAAAGACTTATATTCAATAATGTTCTAACGACTATAAAGATTCAAAAATTATAAAAGAGCACAATACATGCAATAATTTGATAATTTGCAACACCCCTTTTTAGGTTTTGTTACATTTGTCGTAAGTTCAATTTGAAAATTAATTATCAGTACAAAAATAAAATTGATGGTTTTTAGAGAGAAATTTCTCGTCAGGACAAAGATAATAGTTGATAGAGTAATTCTAGAGCAGGTATGGCATTTTACATATTTAGGATATGATGTGTCATATAAAAAGGACCACAACAAGATGTACCACAAAAATTACATAAATTTAATAAAATTTGTGGTACAATGTCAGCATTTGAAAAAAGGGCTGAAATTACTTATTGCAGTGAGCCCTAGTTGTGGAAGAAGAAGTATGAAAATACCATCTAATCTGTAGAGATGTGCTTTTTAAGAAGCGATATGGGCTGTAGAAGACTGGATCGGTTCAGAAATGAGGATACACAACAAGAATTAGGAGTTGGTTCTCTTAAGGAGGCAGTTGTAGAGTACTGCGAGAAATGGATTGATTATGTTCCAATATGAGTAATGTTTCTACAAAGGATTCCTAAACTAGCAAGTTATAGACCAATTGGAAGGCGTGATTCAGGATGACCAGTGGCTTGGTGGATGCCGGAATATGTCCTGGCTCCTAATCCTTCAATGGCAGAAGAAGAAAAAGAAAAAGAGTATCTAAAGAAATGTGAACACAATGTTGACAAATTTCAATTTTTTAAAAACTACAAAACAGGTCCAAAAACAAAACTAAAATTTTTTTTGAAAACTAATGTAAATGTGGTAGATTTATGTTACCAGAAATGCATATTTAAATAAAGGAAAACAATAGAAGAGACCAAGACGTAGTTTTAAAAGCCCAAGTCAATTTTTCTCACCTTGCAAGTAATTAGGTTAAGCAAGCTAGGGCTCTTGAATCAAGAACTTCTACATATACTGACACAATATCGATCATTCTTTGTATGTAATTTACTTTAAAAATATTTATACAGTAACGAAACATAAAATAAAAACCAACTACAAACAAAAGAACACGTTAGATTACGTTTAACTTAATTACAATAATATAAAAAACTATAATACAAAAATAATAGGATTAAACAGAGAAATAGACATAAAAAGACTTACCATTATCACTAAAATCATCAACAAGAATTATCTCCTTAATTAAATGTTCCGGACTTCGATTTAGAACACTACAAAGAGAAAAACAGAAAAAAAACAAAATAAACAAAGTAAGAAAACTATTTGAAAGACGAGTTTCCGTCCATTAATTTAAAAATACCTCACCAGTGAACTTCAAACGGGATAACATTTTAAATTAAATGTACTGGAATTCACAGTACGTAGTTTGAAGATAAAGACAGAGCTATACAGCGATGAAAAGTGAACAGAAACCCAAAGCGCTTTCCAACGAAACATAACATAGGCAACCCGCCACAACAAAGCGTATTGCGGTCTGCCTATACTGAAAATAAACGCTTTATTACTCCGACATGAAGCTATTAAACGTTAACAACAGTCGAAAAATTCATTCAGTTCTCCCTTCCAAACTTACGCATTTGTTTTTAGTAGGGCCTAAAATTTTCATAATTTTGCTTTCAGGATGTTAACTTTTAACAATAATATTCAATCGAATTCCAATATTAAAATCACTAGCTCTAACAAAAAGTTATTTATTAAATTTATTGATTAAATTTATATAAACTGTAATCAAATTACAAAATTAATGGACTGGTAGTTCAGTTTAATAATTATAGAAAAAAATTAGCGTTCAATTTTTAGGAAACAATCTGAATTTTTTACAAAATTCATATTACAAGATAACAGGAAAATTCTACCGTACGGGGATTAAAATAATACTTTTTTAAATTCTAAACTTATTTTTCACTAAAGTAATATTGAACTGGCCGCCTCTATAGTGTAGAGATAGCGCGCAAGCCTACAACGTAGAGGTCCCGGATTCGATTCCCGGCTAAGGTCTGGAAATTATAAGTCAAAACCCCCGTTCCAGTTACACAACCCACCGTATCGCTAATTAAATAACCAAGCTGTTGTTACGACTTTAAAAAAAACTAAAAATAAACAAAAAACTTTTGAACCGAATTGATTATATTACAATAGGGAGGAATAACAGATCCTACTTAAGCCCTACCTTAATTAGGCCCTACTTTAGAGATGTAAATTTTTTAAGATGGTATACTGCACGTATACTTCGAACGAAATTTTTTTGTAACATTTAATTGATTGTTTAGATTCTCTAAACACATTTTTATTAATTACTAAATTTGTGATCATTTTCAAAACGATTTACTTGTAGGAGCTTGCAATAGGTAATCAAGGAAGTCTTGAAAATTACCCTCATAAAGAAGATTACTTCGCCAAAGATATTATAAACGTCTTTGTTAAGCACCCGATATCGCTTTAGTGTACATATTTTGTTTGAGAGGGTTCGCATAAGATTCAATTTGTCGAGCATGATTGTTTCGCGACTGTATACTATTTGTGAATCAACTTTTTATTTCAAGCAGTTATTTCTACAACGCGTCAATTAGTGATATTCTGTTTTTCCTTAATAAAATCGGTAAAAATGGGTTTTTACGTTTGCGACCTTAATGTATATTTCAAGACAAAAGTAAACATAACTGAAGTTAGAGAAAATTAAAAAAACCTATAACTTTCATCGCAAAGTTTTTTCTTAAGCGCTTAGTTTAGCTTCAATTAGTGATTTTTCGTATTCCTATTTCGTAAGTCCTACGGAAATTGATTTCCGTTTAGCGTCCATTCACTCGTGATTAAACAATGGCGTTTACTCTTAGACGACAAAACTGCCAAACCGTTGACAATAATATTCCGCTGCTTCACACTACTCAAACACGCTATTTAGGCTTACACTTAAAGACATAAAACTTACATGGAAAGCACATGTACACATACGAGGGGATACCCAAAAGAAACCGGAATTATTTTTTAAAACGATTTATTTTTAATTTTTTTACAAAAGAACCTTATCCCCTTCAAAATAATCGCCATTACAACTAATACATTTGTCCCACCGGTGCTTCCACTGTTCAAAACATTTTTTGTACTCCTCTTCAGTGATGGCTGCCAGCTCATCCGTCGTTTTTTTCTTAACATCATCAACGTTGTTAAATCGGAGACCTTTCATGCCCCTTTTCATGCGTGGGAACAAGAAAAAATCACACGGAGCCAGATCGGGTGAGTACGGTGCGTGTGGTAGCAAAACCATGCCGTTTTTCGCCAAAAACTGGGTAACCGAGATTGCCGTGTGTGCAGGCGCGTTGTCGTGGTGGAAAAACCAGTCCCCTGTCTGCCACAAATTAGGTCTTTTACGACGAATGCTGTTTCGTAGTCTTCTTAACACTTCAAGATAAAAAGCTTGATTTACCGTCTGGCCTGGTGGAACGAACTCTGAATGGACAATTCCCCTCACATCAAAAAAACAAATCAGCATTGTTTTGATGTTCGATCTGACTTGACGACTTTTTTTTGGTCGGGGTGATAATGAAGTCTTCCATTGACTGGATTGTTGTTTGGTTTCTGGGTCGTACCCATAGCACCAAGACTCGTCACCCGTAATGATCTTTGACATGAAATCTGGATCAGTTTCAAGCTGTTGTTTCAAATCACTACACGTTTCAATTCGACGTTCCTTTTGAGTGTCTGTCAGAACCCGAGGCACAAACTTGGCAGCGACTCTTTTCATTGTCAAGTCTTCTGTTAAAATGCGTTGGACTGAGCTCCAAGATAACCCACTAACCTGTGATATTTGGTCAATGGTCTGACGTCGGTCTGTTCGTACAATTTCTTTCACTTTCACAACATTTTCGTCTGTTCGGAAGTCGACGGTCGTCCAGAACGAGGTTTGTTCTCAATCGACATGTCGCCATTTTTAAAGCGTAAAAACCACTCGTACACTTGGGTTTTTCCAATAGCGTCGTCTTTGTAAGCTGTGTTCAACATTACAACTGTTTCCGCGGCGTTTTTACCGAGCAAGAAGCAAAATTTCACAGCTGCACGTTGTTCATTAAAACTTGCCATCATGAAAAACGACACGAGCACAAAACAGCACTAGCGAGAACAATCACTGCACGAGAACAGAACAAGCTAGATCAACGTACAAAATGGCATTGAACTGGCAATGAGTAGCGCTACAAGCAGCCTAGTGGCGGGAATTTGTACTGCACAAGCTCCGCCCACAGCAGAGCTATTCCGGATACTTTTGGGTACCCCCTCGTATACACACACACGCCACAAACTCAAAACACGCTTATATCAACTGAAATGCTTACTCGATAGACGTTCTAAATTAATCATGTCACATAAATTAACAATCTACACGGGTCATAAGACCAATCTGGACAAATGGGTTCAACTTTGGGGATCTGCTAAACATTCACACACGAAACGTATACAAGCGATTCAAAATAAGATTCTACGAGCGATAACGCAATCTCCCTTTTACGTCACAAACTTAATGTTACACACAAACTTACAAATCCCATTCGTAAATGACGTTGCGAAACAACTATACAAGACGATGGACGACAAATTTGAATTACATGATAACCTTTTCATATAAAACATGTACACTAGGGCGATACCGGGTACTCAGCACAGACGTTTAAAACGCTTCTGGCCACGGGATCTTCTTGGCCAATTGTAGGACTGTAGTGATGACTGCAAGCTCCAGCAAGTAATTCAAGTTTTGGAACCTAGTTTCATATTTAGAAATTCTTAGAATATTGTAATAACAGATACTAAATTTTCAATAATATAAAGTGTAAAATAAATATTTACTCGTCATTTCAGTAGTCATGTGTTACACACCAGATTTTTACTTAAATTAACATCAAGACTTATCAGTCATTAGGAACTACAATGGATTGTGGTACACTATCGGTGGGTTTTAACAGGTAATAATTTTCTAGCCGGTAATCGAACGCGGGACCTTACGCTTTTTAGGCTAGCATGTTAACCACTGCGCCAAGGAGGCACCTGAATTTTGTACTTAATCATAAGTTACACTAATTTTGGACTACTAAAACATTATATCAACCCCAAACACATATTTGAAATATTCTAAACCAGTTTAATTTTTTTTTAAATAACCAAAACTGGCTCTCATAAATACAAAAATGTTTTAACCAAATACCGAACCAAAATTACAATTATCTAGTTTAAAAAAACCACAAGAGTAGGTTACGTTAGTGTAGTATTTTATTTAAGATTTCCATATAGATAGACTTCATTTTGAAAAGAGTTTTGTAAAATGTTCTCTTTTTTACAGGCCGATGGCTAGTCTACTCCCATTGTAAAAATGTTTTCCTAGAATACTCATATTTTAATTAAAAACAAACCTTTTCCCTCCGTCACATTAAACTAAGTCCCTTGTTACTCGTGAGGACAAATTATTATGCTTCCGTCACTTTTATACTCCTACTTCCTCTTCTTTCAGCTTTTAATTCTCTCACACATTCACTGCCCCTTCTAATTAATGATACACATGCGCGCGCAGCTTTTGTTTACTGAAGTGCTTCTATACAAGTAAAATAACGTTTTATATTATTAACGGTTTTTGTGTACGATTTTTTTTATACACTGTAATTAAGTGTTGACTGGATTATTACACGATCCATATTAAATAATAATAATAATACTAATGTACTCATTTTTTCTAAATAATAAAATACAATGTATATACGTATTATATTTTCTATAACTACAAATATTTACAACTAACTTATTCGCTTAAAATAAATGAAATTAATCTAATACATGAACAAAATAAAATCAAAATGTACAAATCAGTTTATTACGAACAAACATAATACCTGACCTACAAATGAAATCTTGACTGTAGGCAGGGACAATTAATTAAAATTAATTCAACGTTTACGGAATTTATGAAAACTAGATATTTTGCCAGCACTGCGAGTTTTATGATAATTTCAGAGGGTGAATTAAATAAACTGGTGGTTTACTGCTTCTCTCAATTTCACTGCACATTTTACTTTTTCTATATGTATATTTAAGGATAGTAATTCCGATTTACAGAATTACAGCTCCTTTGGAAGATACATCAAAAATATAACTTAAGGATTTGGTCATAAGAGATAGGAGGAGTGTTAAATTATTTGCACTCAATCTTTTAGTTCCAGAGCTACATAAAATAGTTACTTTTCTGATCACATGATCAGCCAATTAAATGATAATCATTTAAAAACAGAAGAGGTACAGGTTTAAAAGACACTAATCAGAGTTATCTTCGCTGAAAATAATGAATTTCATTATACAGCCAGATCCTGTGGTGAATGAAGTAAAGGTGTTATTTGCAGGGTGGAAAATATATGAGTTTCAGAGAGCCCGGGGCGCTGATAAGCATGCTTTTCAACTCAGTGAGGAAGGCAAGGTAAACCACTTCACTCCTCGTTTCAATTAGTAAAACCTCTAGAGGTTCAAACCAGCCTTTTGGCTGATGACCTAAACTACTTTAGGATAGTTACACTCTTTCTATTCTTTAGGAGTAAATGGTCGAAATTCGAATACCTTATTTTCCCTATGTATCATTTACAAAATATGCATGCCGAATTTTAAAATTTCCGATCTTTGGGAAGCTAAAACAGAAATAATATGTATTGATTTAGAGTAGTCACAAACTTTTACCACTTAGGTGCAAGCGATACGTGAACGATTCAGTTTTTGTGATCAATACGTAAGGAAGAAGGTTACCGAATTCAGTTTACTAAGTAATCGGGAAGTTAGAGAATTAGTAAGGAATTTAGTATTCATAAATACAGACTAGCAGTTGCTAGCGTATTGCAACCCTCAAAAAGGGTGAATTAAAAAAGTTCTTTGCTTTCCTCGGTTTTACGTCGCACTCCAAATTTCAGGATTCCACACAACGAATACGTGTGCCAACTTTCATAATTTACACTGCACTTCAGGAATTTACAGAAATAATACTTATTGTTTTACGGTAGATACCCTCTTTATACCAATTAGGTGAAAGTGGTAGTATTTGAAATGCTGTAGGCTTCCTATTCATTACCAAAAAAACATATGAACCAAATTTTAGCTTCCTGATATCATCGGAAAGTTAAAGAATTCGTGATGTCAATCAGTTAGTGAGGACTTGAGCTTTTGTATACACAATTTGAATATACATTATCATTTTCCTATATTTACCTCCCTTGCGCTCAGTCTATAGTAGATTGAAAAATTATCGCGATGGCTGTAAATCTTCGATACCCATACTTCAACTGACCTTTAAATTTAATGACCCCATGAAGCCAAAACAATTTTTTAGGAAGTTAAAACTAAATTTAGAATGCTGAAGTACCTTCAAGGAAAAATTTAAGCCAAAAAATTATAAAAACCTGTGCCAGAGACAGGACAAAGCTTATTATAAATTACTCAAAGCTGGCCAGTATCGGTGCAATCTTCTTTATAATTCTTTTACAGGCTTATTTTTTGTTCCTGAATGTTCATCTACCCCAGAAATTCTTCCTCAAGTAACTGTTAAACACTTACCTGAAATAATGATAGGAGAAACTATCCAATAAAAGAAAATATGGACTGCAGAAAACAGTCACGAACGTTTGAATTAACTAATTACAGGGAATTCTGTGTAATAGCAAATCACAGCATATCACTGGATATGCATATACTATCTAATATAAATACTATACTAATATACCGGTGTCCCACGAAGAGATTGCTATTTTTTAATTAATATACCGGACGTATCGCACACTCAACAGACTGGAAACTTTACATTTATAATAAATAAATATGTAAAAAAGTATCCTCGAGTTTCATTTGCTTACTAATCAAAACAAAATGGCGGAATAAGAAAATAAATAAAAAATGATACTGTTGATACCTCGGCAATTTTTCAAAACGCTTATGACTCATTTTTGTTTCGTTGCTATAAGTGGATAGATATTGATGGACATCAGTTCAAATAAAGGTTAATGAAACAAATTGTTTTCATTAATAATTTATCACTTTCATATTTCTTTCATTTTATTACTTAAGTAACATTGTAAAAAATCACCAATTTGAAATACGTTATGCAAATAAAATTACTTTCCGCCATTTTTTTTTTTTTTGTATAATCATAAGCAAATAAAACTCGAGGGTACCTTTTTACATATCTATTTATTATATCTGTAAAGTTTGCAGTCAGTAGAGTGTGCGATACGTCCGGTATATTAATTCAAAATAGCAAACTCTTCGTGGGACACCCGTTATATATACTATAGGGTAGACCGGGGCAGGTTTGGTACAGGGGCAAGTTTACACAGTGCTTATATTTCAAAAACTATTCGTCCGAACGCTACACTCGTCACGTCAGACGAGTCTCTAAGACCGTAATAAGCACCTACGCCAGTATGAAGTCATTATAACGAGTAGGAACGAAGAGAGATGAATTTTAGTGATTTTTGTCCTGGTGACTAAATTTTTACACCATTATATTAGCTTTACTAGTAATTATACCATTTAATTTTTTAATGTTATTACAGTTTATCCTGGTAGACTGTTCTTTTAAGATTATTTTAAGATATTCAGTTTAATATATAACTTACAAATAAAGCGTACAAGTTAAGTTTTTTCGAAAACATGCGGAAGGGGCAAGTTTACACAAGGCACATGGGGCAAGTTTACACATTCTTCAAGTTGTGTAAACGTGCCCCGTACGTTTTTATACCATTTGTTAACGGTTTCTGATGGCTATAAATATATATATTTTTCTTCACGTAAACAATGGTTCTTGGTTCATGGTAAACCATATGATCTTACAAAAGGAAGACGAATAGATCCACTATTGATTCAAATAAGATGAAGATGGCAGTAGAAGAGGTAAGATAAGGGCTATCTTTAAAAAAGGTCGCTGCAATTTCAAAACACTTGCTAATTAACGCAAAAAGTTAATCAATGCATTAGTTATAATTTCTTTGTTTCATATAAATGAAATGTATACCCATATGATTGAATGATGTATTACTCCAGTCATTCATTTATTCATACAATTCTTCAGGAAACATGGATTTTGAACCAGGACCCGATAAAACATTGAAGGCAGCTGAGGGAACTGCAGAAATGGTGCAGCCTGACCCGGATGCGGTAGTAGTACCTGAACCGGAAGTAGAAAGGAAAGTGGGACCACATGTAGTGTCAATACTTGAACTGAAAGTAGTGTCAATACTTGAACTGAAAGCTGAACTCAGAGCGAGTAGATGGTCTCGATTAGGCTACGCCAAAACGAGGGACTCTAGTTACATTGGCAATAGCTGAAAATGCAGCTGGTAACAGCGTACCGCCATTCATTGTGTTCCCGAAAGTAACTTTTTCGTGTGACTTTCAGGCACATTTTATTCGTGACGGCCCTGTTCATAGTGAAGGAGATGCCAATCCCTCGGGATGGATGGTTGAGAAAAACTCTGCATGTGATTCATGAGAAAAAAATTTTCATTGAGAAAACAACACTGCATGTGATTCATGGATGACAATGAATAAGCGTCCAATGACGATTTACGATATCCCAGGTATTTCGTCAACATAACTACCCTTAGCATGCACTCCTGTAAATATCAAGGCACGCTTCAGAGTTTCTGGGATATTCTCTCTTAACACTGATATATTTCAAGACGAAGACTTCATGCTATCCAATGTAACCGATAGGCCGGCCCCTCTAACTTCAAACTCAACCTCTGAGCTTTGTGTTGCCATTCCTGACCATTCACTTACAATGCTTTCTTCCAAATCAGCACCATCCACATCCGCAATATTTCCATCGCATTCTGGGCAAGCTGTCCAATTTACCTCTACGCGTGTATCATATGTGTCTCCCTCTGGGCTGTCCGTCGCTGGCACTTCCGATACTAGGTCTTTCTTAACATCTGAAGATGTGCGGCCTTTTGAAAAAGTAGTTCCAAGAAAAATAACTAATAAAGGCCCGAAGAAGCGGCAAACTGCTATTCTAACTGATACGCTGGTTAAAAATGCGTTGAGAGTGGAACAGAATAATGCAAAAAATAGAAATATAAATACGACAAATTTTCCTCGTATGAGGAAAATAAAAATAAAAGATTACAATGCAAAGAAACCACCGAAAAAAGAAAAAAATTGAAATAAACACGGTCAGTGCAAATCTGATAGTAGCGAAAATGACGATGAAAACTGTGCGTGTATTTACTGCTTGAAACAATTCTAACAGTCGAACCTGGTGCACAGTGGATACAATGCACTGAGTGTAATAGATGGGCACATAGTCATTGTAGGTGTCTTGAAAAATATTTCTTTTATTTCGTATGTACCAATTAACTGTAAAAGCGATTTTAAAAATTATACAAATTGATCAGGAGATCAATTTCTATTTTACATTAATGCAAAATTGTGTTTAGTAAAAATGAATAAATAATTTAATGAAACATTTATATTAACTTTTTCTTTACCTACATGTATATTAATGTAAATGTAAATTTATGTAATGTATACACAGAACTTAACAAAATATTTTTTAGCATTAAAACTGAGTAATATAGTTTATTAAACCTCAAATTTCTTATTTTAAAAAGTTTTCAAACTTACCCCAGGCACTGTGTAAACTTGCCCCATCAGTGGGGCAAGTTTACACAGGTGACTTACCTTCAAAAAATATTTAAATACATAAAAAATATCATAGTAACAGGCTCTTCATATATGTCAAAGTGAAGCTTAAATATTAAGTAATGATTGAGTAAGAAAAGCATGTAAATAAATGCAATACAAAAAATTAGAAAAATCTAAATCTAAAATCTGTGTAAACCTGCCCCGGTCTACCCTACTAATAGCATATTACTGGTAAACATAATTTTCAAAAGCCACCGTACGGAATTTGATACAGAAGGAATATGGATGTCGTTTCAGTTTAATACAAACGTATTTTGCCATTATATTTCATATTCTATTTAATTTAGTAAAGGAAAATGTAGTTATTCATTTGCTTTAAATTAAACCCTCAGTATGCCTGATGTTTTCATAGGATACAGCAGTATAATGTTGTCATAAAACGCATATTACTTGACATAAAAAGAGTACGCAAGCGCACCGGTGAACGTAATTTGCAACGGCCACATCAAGCAAATGTATTATAGAAATGAAACAAAAATTAATAAACTATTTAGAACTATATCAAATCCATGTATATAAATAACATTAATACACAATGGTGTATTAAAATATATAATCCAGGATACCCTTAATTGCACACGTCGAACAGCTAACATGGTTATTACATATCGTTAGAATTTCATCTTGCATGTGATTAAGAGAGAGGGGTTATTACACCCTTTGGGATGTAACCGATTGCCTTCATTCTCCACGAACATTGTAATTGGAACTGAAAGATGTTTCTTTACACGGGTTATGGTAAAATGCATACTATATGTTATGTAATGCTATTACATACGGATAATGCGGACACAAAAGGAATACTGATGTTATTTCAATACAATGTATTTTGCCATTAACTCATTTCATATTACATTTAATTTACTAGTAGACACAATGTAGTCTATCCATTTCCTTTAAAATAAAACCTCTGCATTGTTTTCAAAGGACAGATGAGTAAGTAATAACAATTCGCCGATATTGTAATCAATCCTTGAAATTCTTTATGAATCTCCTCAATCCTTAATAATCTTTATGAGTCCTAAAGAACAAAGTACAATTCTTATCAAAAACTATGAAAACCCGAACAGAAAATTTATATAAAACTATCGACTGCGCCCGCACTTATTGCTAGCCTCATCGGGATGCATCAAATGAACAGGCTTATTGGTTTTCCCATTTTTCCCTGTTTAACTTCATTAGTAACCCATCGGGTTGGTCTAGAGGTAAAGTTGCCGTCGCAAGTCAGCTGTTGAACAGCTGATTTTCGGAGACGAAGGTTTCGTGAATCAAATCCTAGTAACGGTAGTTAGAGCGGACGCCAAATAAGCTTGCCGGTTTTCTAAAGGGCGCAGAAGATTTATTTTGGTAATGGCGCGCTCGGTTGCTTCAGCGAGTGATGGGGGTCACTGCTGTACCAGTTGTGATCAGAATCACATCGCTCTCGCAACGTTATATATCAGCCACGGTTACTATACTAGAAGGTAGCGGTCACGCGCAGCTGCTGTGAGATATAAGATTACGTAGCTGGTCCCCAACAAATTGGCCGGTGACTTGTTTACTTTCCAGTCCGTAGCCGGGAAAAATGAACCCGGGCTCACCGCCTTGTAGGACAACGCGCTACCACTACACTACGGAGATGTCTAAAAAAATATTTTTATTAATAATAAGTTAAAAGACAGCTTGATTTGGTTCCATATTCCATTAAGTAAACACGCTAACAAGTAATGATTCCCATTAATCACTTCATTCAAAAAATTCAATTAGGTTACTAGGAGGGCTACTATACAAATAAAATGTTCAAGGTTAAATGAAATAATCCGTATCTTCCTGCACTAACTCTTTTAAAAATCAGAATATAGATCCTACAAAATTATTATACAACGTCTATTTCATGTTGTTAACACAAAGTCTTTATAATACAGTAGATCCAATAAGCCTAAAATTTCTAAGGTGACATAAAAATGTCTTCACAAGAAAACTGCATTGTAGGAGACTCTGCATAAACGTCAGTGAAACAATATAACATACAAGTAGGAATAAAAAAAAAAAATAATTTTTAAATGCATAGGTTAAAATTTCATGTAGATCTCAATTTGATGAAATTTGATAAATTAGAATTCAACTTATAGGAAATTAGCGGATTTTGTTTTAAATTTAAGTACACTGTTGATAAATACGACTGTTTTTAAAATAAATACTAAAATTTAAAAAAAATAAATAAAACAAAAAGCTATTACTTACCTAACAACGGTACGTAATAAAGTAGATCTAGCTTCATTGTGGAATGTAATAATAACACTAGTGGCTGGAAGATCTTCTGACCACTGTTTACTCCGACACCTGTAAGAACAAACACAAACGTTAATAATTTGCTATCACTATTTATACACTATTGACAACCCTCCAATCTGATCGCAGTTTTTTTTTTCTTGGAATAGACAAGCATTTGAATAGAGAATTACGTTGTTTAGGTCATCACCTGGTTACCTGTAGAGGTTTTACTAAGAAAAACGAGGAGTGAGGTGGTTTACCTTCCTCACTGAATGGAAAAGTACGCTTATCAGCATGCCAGGCCCTCTGAAAATCACATATTTTCCACTCTGCAAATGACACTTTCGCTTCATTCACCACAGGTTCTGGCTGTATAATGAAATTCATTACTTTCAGAGAAGATAACTCTGATTAGTGTCTTTTACACCTCTACCTCTTCTGTTCTTAAATTATTCAGTCATTTAATTGGCTGACCATATGATAAGAAACAGAACTATTTATTTTAGCCCTGTACCGAACAGATTAAGTGTAAATAATTTGACACTCCATCTGTCTGTTACGGGAAGAGAGAACCATAGTGAGGTTAATTCATATGTGGCTGTCAGATGATCATCTTAAACAGTTATTCGACCACAACCAATGATACTTAAAAATTAATAGTCATTTTCTACAGGCTGACTAACTGGACTGGTCTGAAACTAATTGATTATAAACTAAATGAATTTTTTTGGGCTTGTCAACGTTCACTAATAAAAATGTCAGAGACCTTAAAATCATCTTTATCATTCATTTAGAATAAAAGCCATACTGCAGAATGGCTTTACCGAGAGAGTTACCGAGAATAACGGCGCTTTTGTTAGAAAAATTTTGTAATTGCTCAAAGGGTCTGGATTAACTATTAAACCGCAGGTATACAAACAGTTAGTACCTTTGTAGTGAGGCAGTTGGTGATTAAATTATGAATGAAAAGTGTCGTCGGGCCGCTCGAAATAGTGTCGTTAAAGGGACCGATTTCGAAATACAATAATAATGTGCGCGTACAGGTTAAAAGTGACTGTGGTCAGGTAACTCGATTGTTTGGTTCTTAAGAACAGTATTCTATTGTTTTCTTTTAAACAGTATTCCATTGTTAGTCAAGTTTGGCTTAAGCATAAATTTTGTAATTGATTTATTTTCTGCAATTTAATTGTATTTGTTAGTAAGCTAAGTAAAATCATCGACTGTGTAAAATAAATAATTAATTGTTATAAGTTTAAAGTTAGTCTGTTAATTATTTATTAAACCCAGATCCCGAACAAACCTAAGCTTTGGTGTTACAATACTATTCGCTTACACTTAAGAAATTGAGAATCAGAATTCACCTCTTAAAAAAAATATACTATAAGAAAACAAAGATGAACTCACTTAAGGTCCACCAATTTTTACGATACCAAAAAAATCAAACCTAAGACTACACATCATTGATGTATTGTCCAAAAAATACATCAATAAATTACATTAACCTCTAATTCACTTTCTTTTTAATTGATGAAATGGATTAGTGAAAAAAAATACTCCTTACCTAATAATAAGACGAGTAAAAATTAGAATTCGTAATTACTACAATAAAAATTAATAAGAAAAATCTCTATAGTTATAATACGAAAAGTTGTTAGTTAAAAACATGTTATGATATCGTGGTGCCCGTAAAACTTTTTAAGTTAACCTAGATCTGGTCTGTCATAATGCAGTTAAATGTGTAAGCTGCTTTACCAGCAAGTTTGACAGGTAACGACACGAAGCAAAAATATTTTAATAAGAACCAAAACAGATGAATCCCTTCTGTCGCTAAATTTGAGCTTAAAATTATCTAAATACAAATAAATTCTTGATGTTTTTTATTTGAGGAGTTGTTTTATTTGTGTATAAGTAAACATTAAAATAATAGATAAAATTAAAAAACCCAATTTTAGATTACGTTTCCCAGTATGGTTTCAGCTTCCACTGGACTGTTTCGGTCAATGTATGTTACAATGAAGTCCTCTTCGTAAAGGATAACTATCATCTATCTATATTCTCGAATTGACGATTAACACGGAAAATAAAAAATACGCGCAGTTGGTAACGTGCTCGCCTCTCATCATGCGGTCCTGGGTTCGAATCCCACTCAGGCATGGCATATTTTCATACGTTACAAAAAATCATTTCATCCTCATTTACACACAGTCACACCCCAACGTCGTCGCTAATGACCTTGTAGTTGATGCGACGTTAAAAAAAAAAATACAGTTTTTTATCAACCTCTATGTAGAAGAGTTATCTCTAACCACTACCATGTGTTATCACTTTGCGGTTTTTAGCAACCTAAAAGATGCTCTTTTGAGGTATTTCTTTTGTTTCGGATGACTTGATATTTTGAATAATCAGGGGTAGGCTAATTCATTAAACGATTCGAAGTTCTGGATCAGTTTGAAAATTATTTGGAGTTGATAACAAAAATGCCACAACCTAGTGGGTGTTTGAAGTCCTTACCGTCAAAAAAAAGGTTTTTAATTCTGTTAACATTTATAAAATAACATAATATAAATAGAATTAAATGGTATATTTAAAAGGATAAATATTTCCTTCTACCAGTTTTTACTCAGCTCCCACTGAACTGATTCCGAACAATTTTATTATTAAACAAACTCTAAAAAAACATTTTTGGCTTCACCTATCAATATTTTGAAATTCCCGATTAGTGCAGAAAATAGGAACTAGATTTATTTAGAACCTAGTTTTTAGAAGAGGAACCGTACCTCCTCCATTCCTAATTACTTTATAACCTCCATGAAGACTACACATTTTCAAAAATCTGGAAATTAGCGGTTGCTAGCTGACGCAATCGGAGATTCAGGGTTGACGTGGATTATTAGGCGCAGAAAAACGAAAATGTCTGCTGAGTCCGCGTTTCAAGCCCTTACAGTGTAAAAATACGACAAAAAATTTCAAATCATTTATTCAAAATCTACGTCAAAACTACTATGTATTCGGAAATAGTAACATTGCCATTGAGAATTTTAGGACTTATTGAATGATAAAAAAACGGTAGTATGAAACTATTTTTCACGCCATGGTAACAAAGTATTGTAATGTTTATTCCAGATTCTTTCAGAATCTGAAATTTTATTAATAACAAAACTCCCTTTTTAAGTTATAACAAGTATTAATTAAGAAGTTAATTACAATAATTATTACAATTACAATTAGTCTACTAGTAAATTACAATAAACTAGTACTTAATAATAGAATATTAAGAATAATATTGTATACACTAGAAAAAATAACTAGAACTCTTTTCTAGAAAATTATTGGCGCCCATGTGACAATAAATTGCACTTGTCAGAGAACCCATACAAAGCTATTGTTGTCAAAACAATATTACCCGAAATTTGACATAGTATCATTTCCCGTTATTACATTTTTTTAACAGTTAGAATTATTTACAAACAGTTTAACAAAAACTTTCAGTAAATGTTTTAACAATTTTTGAATATATCTTAAAGAAGACAGCAATCAGCAGCGTTGCTTCCGTGTGATCGTTTGGTTATAAGTGATAAAAAGTTTTGTTTTGGGTTTTGGCGACGTCCAACTTTTCATTACACGGAGAAAGACGTAGTTGTCGTTTTAAAATTAATGGATGAAGTGAATGAAGGTGTGAAAAGTAGAGAATGAAGACGTGATACTGATAATCTGTTTAACTGATAGTTGAATATCTACTTGATGATTGAGTTTTTAGATTAATAATTGGTGTCTTCAAGATTAAGTTTATTGAGAAATATGAGTTGACCATTCGTAATATAATTTTGTGCTTTTAATCTTGAAAGGATGGTTAAACATTTTTGATCAGGTGAAACGGAATGGAAGATCTAATATTCTTGCTTTTTTGTCTTTAATTTTCAATATTGTCGTCGAGAAGATTTATAGCCAAATGATTAGAATGAATGTCTAACTATTTTTACATTTAAACTAATATTTGTCTTGGTTTTTATAATTTATGATCTAGTTGGAATCTCTAATCTCATCATTCACATAGGAGCGTCGATTATCCGAACGTCAGTCATCGATTGAAAAAAATGCGTATATTTACTCACGCAGAGGCTGATTCTGTTCTAAAAAGTGGAATCTGATTTTGATTTAGTGCTACTAATACAAAAAGAAGTTTTTCTTACTTGAAGTCACATCAACAGCTCGGTTATTAGCGACTACAGTGGGTGATACCAGTATTATGCATCGAGAATAGTAGGTTTTGACTAGTAAAAATTTTCAGACCCTCGGGAATCGAACCTGGGACCTCCGCGTGGTAGACTAGTGCGCTAACTACTACGCTACAGAAGCGGTCAGTTCAGTCTTAATTCAAGATTTTCTTAAATTACTATAGTATAGCACGTACAAGTGCGTTAAAAAATATTTCATAAAGGATTTTACCGTAGTTTTTTCGTTAATTTATTCAGTTTTGAAATTGTGCATTTTTCCGTTTGTTTTTATACCTACATAATCTTTAGTAGTACTTACTCTACATTTGCAAAAAATTAGTGATTTTTTTAAAAACTAAAGTTCATGTTAGCCTTTATTAACCTATTAAACGTTTAGGTTACATTACATTGTTACGGTACAATGAATCAAAATACAGTTTTTAGCGTATTTTATTATCCGAACTATTTGATTATCAGAACCGCTCTGGTTCCAATTTGTTCGGATAACTGACGCTCCACTATAACATTGTTGTTTCTGTTAGCAGAACTGGCTTTTAAGCCGGGGTCCCGGGTCCGATTCCCGGTCAGGTCTGGCATTTTTTCATCACTCATGTACCTTCTTGTACATGTATCCTCATGTATCCTTCTCACTCCGTCTCCATTAGCAGTAATTGCAAAACATTCGGACGTAAAACAAAAAAATATATATATAGCTAATAATGTTATTGTTATTTAATTTGGATTTGATTTTCTATATATATATATCATATTCTTGCCACTTATCCGGCCCGGCATATTTTCATACGTTACAAAAAATCATTTCATCTTTTACCGTCTGCATTAGCAGTAATTGCAGAACAGTCGGACGTTAAACAAAAAAAAAAAAAAACTTATAAACCCAACCGCCTTTCTGACAGGAAAAAGGAGTTTTTAACACGATCGTTTTGAATTACTTATTAAAGGTTTGTTAATTGTTTCAACGATTAGATCTATTAGTGTTTTATTTATAATACTTTCTCTAATATCTTAAATGGGGTAACCCAACCCTCTGAGACTTGTAATAGCTCTTAACTTTTGAAGTTTTAGAAATATGATAGAAATTTAAGTTCAACTACAGTACAACGAAAATAAATTATAAATCAATAGAGTTAAGTTTGGAAACGAAGCTAAAAAGTGGCCGTGTGTGGGTAGACTCATGAAATAAATAAAATTTAAGGATTATTATTATTGTTGAAGAGCATGGTATTCGATAAAATATTGAACTAAAATTTAAGTAGACAAGAAGAAACAAGTTTGTCAACAAAGTCGAAAACAAGATAAACAAAACAACTTTTTCACTGTACTTCAGTTTTACTGACAAGTTACCGAAAATATAATTTACAAGAAGAAATAACAAACATAATTTAATTGAAAAGTCTGAAAAGAAATATTTGCAGTGAAAATGAAATACAGTAATTTAATTTCCGTAATAAATATAAAATGGTCTTAAATAAAGCACTTAGGTAGTTTATTGGTGATGACATGTATATATTTCAGTAAGTGGTTAGCGTCGAGAGGTAACGAGTACCCACGCAGAGGTAACCTCCCAGACTACCCAGCAACAAAGTACTTAAGTAAATAAAGACATCGTTGTAAAAGGCTACTCAAAGTGCTTGTACGATCAATTTAACGTACACACACCTTTATAAGTGTGTATATATACCTTTATAAATGATTGTGTGTGTGTGTGCGTGCGTGTGTGTGTGTGCGTGTGTAAAAAGGCCTACAGTTTATACGAACACTTCCTTTAAACAGATAAAAGTAACAAGTAATCTCTTAGCTATTTTTTTACCACTTTCTAAAACTAAATAACTCCAAAAAACTCGTTTAACCATATATTACTGGGCTACGAAACTACGCAGGGGAGAACTCAGGATTGTTATTGCAGTGCTTCCAAGCTTGTGGACGGTCACAACTGAGTGTCTTTATTACAAACTTTAATGCAATGAAACAACTTACAGACCTTTTCAACATAAAATAAGGAATTTAAACGGATAGATATAGCTTTCTTCTTTCCAATCTAACCCTTACTTTTATTGTTTTTTCCAGATTTTGTTCCTTTCGATGTGCTAATAATGTTTTATTTTATCTTTTAGTTAAAACCGCATGGAAAATAAAAACCAAAACAAACAAATATTGGCATTATGGAAAGTTAATTTCGTTTTAAAAAGTTTTTTTAAAAACCAGGTATAAAAAATTCACACGACTTTCTCTGACTTAGAAATTTATAACCTATAATTATTTGTATATAATGTAAAATGAAAAACATAATCTAATATTAATCATGAGCGACGCAAAATGAAAATCAGCCACCGTTCGACTTAAAAACATGGAAAATCACTAATAGAAAAAATACTTGAAATAAAACTTAAAGGTTTTTTTTTATTTCCTATAACTTTAATTTTGTAAGCTACAATACACTGTTCAGTTTTTGAGATATTTTGTTCCCACACACACACACGCGCGCGCGCGCGCACACACACCCACCAATTGCTAAAAACATGTTTTTTTGGGTTCAGGGGGTCTGAAAATGTGTAGATCCGGTGAAAACTCGATTTAGAAAAATCGATATGAAAACAATACTACTTTCCTTCCTTTATATTCATATAGACAAGAGAAAGTAAAAATAGAGCGAAAAATAAATGAATGTTTTAGTCAACGTACTAACAAAAGGACGCCGGCATTTTTTGGATGAATTTTTGACCTCCTAATATTAGGACCCTGGCACTGTAAGGGTTAAAGATTGAATAGGCGGGTGAATGTACCGTTGGCTGACTCTGGGTGCTTCCGCTTGGCATAGGCCTACTAGCCAATAATTTTTAATCTCTTTCTGATTAATAATGTAGGCCTACCACTTGTCACAAAAATAATTCTAGTCACAAATGAGATAGGTAGTAAATAGTACTAAATAGTTGTTCTTTAATAGATATATATGCCGGCCGCATTGGCGTAGTTGGTAACGTGCTTGCCTCTCATCATGCGGTCTTGGGTTCGAATCCTATTCAGGCACGGCATATTTTCATACGTTACAAAAATCATTTCATCCTTCACCGTCTGCTTTAGCAGTAATTGCAGAACCGTCGGACGTAAAACCACAAAAAAAATTAATAGATATACACAGCAGTTCGAAAATCGTCATACATCTATTCATACTACATAGATAATACCTAATAAATTTTTATCGTATTTGCTAGTTGCCAATACGATTGCAAATAAAATTTTAAATGTCAGCCGAGAAAATATTTAAAATATCCGAATACTTGGTATAATTTTAATACGATCTTTAACAGAACTGAAATTTTCATGCGATAAATTAATCTTATTCACAATTTTTTTAGTTATTTTTTTTTTTTTTGGCAAAAACTAATTTAAGATCAACTAGCTGACCCCAGCGAATTATTTCGCAGAATAATACTAATTTATTCATAACAAATAATTTCATAGTTACATTACCACTTAAGATATGCACCAAAATAAATAATTCCCGTCACTACAACATCCCTTCAAAACAAACAGAACTTCCAACGCTGCCACCATAATAGTAACACCAACCAACTTTTATTTAATTATTTTGTTATTTGCTTCGAAAATACAACTTAAGTAAATAACTAATTTACTTAAAGTAAATAACTAATTTACTTAAAGTAAATAACTTTTGTTATTTACTTCGATTTCTAATATTTTTATTTTCGGATTTTTCGCAAAATCCCGAAAGTATCTTCTTTTCAACCAAGTAAACCTTGTATAAATCCGTTAAGTATTTAAGGGCGATCAGATATCCATTTAGAAAATATTATAATAAACCGATTTCTAAGTATAGTTTTTACTACCATCAATAACAAGACTTTTTTCATGCGAAAGATTAATCTTTTTCACAATTTCTTTAATTAATATTTTCGATAAAAACTGACTAAAAATCGATAAGATCAAACCTGAATAAATTCGTCCAGAAAAAGTTTATAAAGAGAAAAACGTGTAATTAAATGGAATGGATTATTTATATCTAAAAACGATTCATTAAATAAATAGAGAAATGTTTAAGTACACATTTATAGTTTTAGGTAAATTACTATAATAAAAATTTAATTTAAGATATAACTAAATACATAATCACAATTATTACTTTAAACTTCTTTTTACGTACTGGTCACTAAACAGCAGCGGTAAAAACAATTTAGTTAATAATAAGCGAAAGTAAGGGGTTTTCTTTTGTATAAAATTCTAAAGACCGGTTCAATGTTTAAAAAGAATAGAGTTAAATTTTTCTCTTAATGGTCTGAAATAATAAGTATATTTTAAGTCAAAGTTCAATATATAATTTTTAAGCCTGTAAATGGATATTATTTTTGTTTCTTTTAAAATTATACCTGTTAAAATAATGAAAGTTTTTAAATTTCATTCAACACAAAAATTATTATTTTATTACTGTATTATAAAACTATTGCACAAATAATATACTTTCACTTTTTATTTTATAAATAAAATACATAAAAATTATTCCGTAAACTTTCCGGAAATAAAGCAAAACAGAAATATTAAACCGACAGATTATTACAATTGATTCAAACAAATCAAGTAAACTGTCACAACCACAAGCCTACAGTATGTCTTAGTTTATGGATGTCATCTGCAAACCTACGTACTTTCCTTTAATCTTCAGAATTGTGTTTTGCTTCTTTGTACGAACTGTCATTATTATCCTTTTGATGTATAAAGAAAGGAAATGTAGGTGCATTACCTGGAAAAATTATCGTTACAAATTTTTTTTACCAACAGTACGATAATTATACTGTACAATATTTCTACCATAAACAATAGAAATTTCATGATTTACACGCTTCATATTTTTTACATAAAATTTTAGATAAAAAGTATGATGTCCATTTAGTAGTAAATCAAAACTATACTGTTCATCATTTTAGAAGTTAATCATTTAATAATGTTGTCTTTAAAAACAATAATAATAACCCGCTTGATACGATTTTTAAGAGTTAACTCCATGTTAGTGTATTAGACGGAAATCGTCTTAGCTCAGGTAAAAGTAAAATAAGCTTACCTTTAATGAGAAGTAATCTTTACATAACTATACAGAGATCGTGTAAGTACCCAGTTTATAATTGCCGCTTTAAATGTGCGTTATTTTTCTGCCCTATCCGGGAATCGAACCTCCGCGTTGTAGACTAGCGCGCTACCACTATGCCATGGAGGCGGCCGTAAATACGTGTTTAATTAGGCGTCTATTTTTTTTACGTTTAGGAAAATTCACAACAGTTCATAAAACAACGAGTGAATGAGATGATTATGATGAGATAAAATGTGGTTTAAGACTTAGAAGTGATCACCACTCAACACAAGGCCCCAGCTGTAAATTTTCTGTAAACAGTTTAAATAATATTATTGTGTGTACTATCGGAAATTACTTATTACAAAAATGATGTCCCTACTCCATCGTCTGTGTAGACGTCTGCGGGGATTTCCGGGAAGGTATGGTACGTATAGGTTGCTGTTATGAGATAATTTCGTATGGAATCTTTTGTAAATTTTACTAAATAAGTCGTTTTTTAAATAAGGCGTTAATTAAACAAAAAAATACTGATTCATCGGTATTAAAATGTCCCCAGGCAATCGTTCAGAGGCGGAGGTAAAATATTTAATTTCCACGATTTAGTGTCATCTTCATTAAATGACTAACAAATTCCGTTACGTGTCGTGTCTTAAATCGGTCAATCCAACCACTAGAACCAGTGAAGACAATACGCCTAATCTGTATTTCTTTTGCAATTTTGAGTTATTTTTCTGTTATAACACACAACTCGCACTAAAATTACTCACTACACTGAAACTTTACTAAAGTTTAAAACTTACTAAAACATTACATATTTTATTCTGTTCAACCTGTATCGCAAATATATCTGGCTAATGAAAGATCTATTTTTTAAGTCGGCTTTTACGCGATCGACAACTTCACAATTCAAATGAAATACCCAGGCCAGTAGTAGGGTATTGTTCAATTATATCGTTTTTTTTACTTTCTCTTGCCTATATGAATATATAGGAAGGAACGTATTGTTTTCATGTCGATTTTTCGAAATCGAGTTTTCACCGGATCTATACGTTTTCAGACCCCCTGAACTCAAAAAACATGTTTTTAGCGATTGGTCTGTGTGTGTGTGTGTACCTATACAAAATATCTCAAAAACGGAACACCGTACGAACTTGAAACTTGAAACTTAAGTTACATACCACTACCGGACCCGACACGAACATTTTCATCAAAATCGGTCAACCGGAAGTAGTAGTTTATTCGTATAATTTTTCACTTTTTTGCGATTTTCTCAAAAACTGGTCCTACGATTTTTTTAAAAATCGCCTCATTTACTCAATTTTTTATTCTCTACAAGATAGGGTAGGCGCCATGTTTGCTGAAATTCTTGGTGAGGGTGTTTTCTCATAAAAACGTGGTTTTTTTAAGATTACGGCTTTAATATGCATTTTAGCGCAAAAATTTGTATAATAAAAGTTGTAGAAAATTAAAACCCCTACAACTTTTATTTCAAACTTTTTTTGTATAACGCTTAGTTTAGCAGTAATTAGCGATTTTCTAATTTTTTCTCACGAAAACGTGTGAAAAATCGATTTTTTTAAGATTTCGGCCTTAGAATGCATTTTACGACAAAAGTGTATATAATCAATTTTATAGTAAATTAAAAGATCTATAACTTTTATTTAAAGTATTTTTCTCTACAGAGCATAGTTTAGCGTGAAAGAGTGATTTTTCGTATTTTTAAGCCTAACTGAGGTCGATTTTCATTTTGCGTCTTTCACTCATGATTAAAATAAGGTTATGTTTTTGAGGTTAGTTTTTTGTTTATTTCTAAAGTTTTATTACTAATGTTAGGTTTATTGTTATTTATTTGCACTGGCAAGAGAAAGTTGTGTGAGTGTTTCACACCAGATTTTTTATTTTGTAAAACATAAAAAATATATATATTTTTAATTCCTTTTGAAGAATAAACTGCTCAACGTAATTATTTGGCCAGAGAAATAATTATAATCAATACTTGTATCATTATTTAAAAATAGATTAATTTCACTGCATTAGGCCACGAACCAAAACACTAGTTTGAATCTCTAGAGATGTAAACTAATCTCTAACGATTACTAAGTGAAACGAGGATTTCCTGTCTTATTAGTCTAAAAATCAAGACTGGTTATCAGAATAACAGGCCTACCGATAACAACTTTTCTGATCCGCCCTCCACATGAATTGCAATCATAATTTGTCTGGTTATTACAATAATTTTATTATTTTCTTCTTGTCAGTATTACTGATAAACAAAATTATTATATTACTTTGTGTTCAATTGTTCAAGGCTTTTTAAATATTAGACGTTTGTCAACTTTACACCCGGAAACTAATTATACAGGCGTACAAAAACGCACTTTCCAAATGAATGCACAATTATTATACAAGTATTTGATTATTTTTCAAATAACTACAAAAACGCTATTCCAAAAACATTTTGTTGCTTGGCATCCAAACAGTACAACCTGCTTTCCCAAAATTACAAAATTACAAGAAACATTTTAACGCTAAACGACAAAAATGGTTCTTTACCATCGGTAGGCAACACACAAAGGAAATGATTACACCTTTAAATCTGTGAAATTTATTCACATTTCGAATCTTCTCGCTATAGACACAGTTTTTAACATAACCTCAGAAGAAAATAATCAAATGGGGTTCAATCTGGACCTGGCCAAAGCTCAGGACGGGCCCTACCGATCCATCGGTCAGGGAACCTTTCATTGAGGGCGTAGCGCACTGGAAAACTGAAACGAGGAGCCGCGCCGCCTGCTGCCAAATATGTTAATGTTTTTCCAATTCAATTTATTCAATTTGCGGTACAGTCGTACCAACAAAAAAATTAATATTTTCTGTTTATAACAAAAAAGACTATCTCCAGTAATTTTTAAACTGTAATTTTTTAAACGGATCAACCTTTCTCGATGGCAGATAAAATTATATACGAGGCATTATAAATTTTAGGAAATGGGATATCATAGATAATTAATTTGATAATCCGCACTTAAATTTAAAAGTTGAGAAAAATATAAATGGTACACATATTTGTCGTACTTCATTGGACAAGCAAGTTAATTAATAAACAATGAAATTACAATTCACAATGAAATTGAATATGAATTGAATTGAATATTGAATTTGATTTTATAGTACAATGAAATTGAAGTTCATTCATAAGCATTAGTCCAATGTAGTATTGTAGATTGCTACACCAAGAAAACTTACGTAATTAATAAGGTATTATGGTTTTGGAGATTTCGTGATGACTCAATAAGTCAATGAGTGGTTTTCGCTTTTATATAAAGACTATAGATTACCGGTTTTAATACTGAACTTTACATTTACGTGGTAAAACCGTATTTTACATTTTCAGACAGTGTGGGAATGCATTCGTCTTTTATAACACATTGAACAATACTAGATGTATTGAGTAAGTTTTTTATGTCAATCACTAAATCTTGCCTTTCTGTTTTTCTTTAGTATGTTTCAGTATTTCTACTTTTATTGTTAATTGGTCACGATAACTTCTGTTATAAAGTTATTTTCTAAAAAGATTATTTACTCGTAATTCCGTTCTGTAATTGTTTAATACGATTTTATTTTTGGAAAGAAAATTGTCTATACTATTTTTCTACACTGATGAGCTCTAACGTACGTATTGCCCCCTACCCACATCATAGCTAGCCAACGACAGGCCAGCAACGTTGATAGCAATACTTGCTATCGTAGCTCTGTTATATATTTCGTCAGCCATTTTTTTGGTCTTTCAATAACAATTATAACCAATGAACATACAAGCAGCCGATTACATTATAAAGTATTGCATGTTAACGCGCTCTATAAACGATGATTTCAGTATGAGATGCAAGACACGGGCGAACTACTGCGGCTCTTATACGCCTGCGCGCGTAATATTTGTCAGGCTGATACATTCGTACAATCTGACAACGGTGGTAAACGTTCTGATTGGTTTAAACGTGTGGAACAGCAGAGCTCATCAACGGTGAAAAACATTATAGTGTATGTTTTCTGTACAAGGAGTATGATTTATGTACCGTTTTTTCTGCAAGTACGAACGCTTCTACTTTTACTTCTTTGTGCTTTATCTTAAATATGGAGTAAGATATATTGTGATGGTTTAAAATTTTTTATACCCGTTTCTTAACTGACTTTCACGTTACATGGATGACTCCCTGAAGCCAAAAAGTTGTTGGAGAAAGATGTCTATGTATGTGTGATTTATTAATTTGTGGAGTAAAACTACTGGACCGATTTAACTGAAATTTGAAAAATACTTCCCCAGCTTACGCCAGTGGGATTTTGGAATACCAATTAGCTTAAAAATTTAGGGCAATTAAATCATATTCAAAAGTATAGTAATAATAACGATAGTATTAGTTTAGGCCAGTGTGGGCAGCTGCTAATAGGGCATGGTTGCTTTGAAGCATATTTGACGAGGTTCAAACTTAATGATGTACCGAAATGTCGACTGCGCGATAGTGAAGAGGAGGAGTCCATTGCACATATGTTTGAAAGATGTCCCAATTTTGGCCTCGACAGAATGGAGATATCTGAGAAGATAGGCGTTGCACAGTGGATCCCAGAGAGATCAGGGGTAGCGATGCTGCGGGATGAGGAGAGCTGAAAGTTGGTCACTCAGTTTGCGGAGAGGGTGGTCGGGAGACTGCGGAGGAAGAAAACATCTGGAGATCAGCAGGATCGCCCTCTCCCAAGTAAATCAATCCTGTCCCGATCTCGGAAGGTAGGCACACTAATTTCCTGAGATGGTGATGAAAGAGATGAATGAAAGAGAGATTGAGTGTTGGTGACAGCGAGAGGGGAATTAGGATACGGTTCCCTTCCACGCCCAGCTGACAGTATGTAAATTTTTTTAACCCAAAATTTCCCTGGTAGTATTAAATAAACAGTTCCGAGGGAGGTGGAGGTTCTTTGCTGATGTCGGATCAAGTGGCCAGGCGGCAGGGTTTTGGTTGGTAGGCGGTTGTGGCCTCCTTGGGGCTGGACGAGGACGCCTTAATTGAGTCCAACACTACTTTCTCCATCGTGAGGGAGGGAACATGAGTTTTTCTCGCCGCCGAGGCGGCGAGAAAAACTCGATAAAAAGAAAAACGCGATAAAAAAAGGCCAGTGTAGGTAAGATTATTGTTAGTAATTTTATCCCCCAATTTTTTTTACATATAAATAACCTTTATTAACTTGCACTTCATTAAATTTTTGATTCCAATTTTTTACCTATTTTAATGAGCAAAATACAGAAAATCGCCAATTGACGATAAACCTTTCAACCTTTGTACAAAACAATGTTCAAAATCAACGTTGTAGGTTCTTTAATGTCCTACCACTTCAATTATAATATGCACTTTTGCCCGAAAATGCATATTACGGCCATAATCTTAAAATACAAATACCACGAAAGCATAGCCCTAACGAATTTCAGCAGAAATGGCATTTAACCTATCTTGTAGAGCTTAAAAAAAATGTGGTAAATGAGGCGATTTAAAAAAAAAATGTGAGAGCCGTTTTTTGAGAAAATAGCAAAATATGAAAAAATGCACGAATAAAATACCTATATAAAAACCTAATAAAAACACGAATAAAATACCTACTACTTATGGTTGACCGGTTTTGATAAAAATGATCGTGTCGGATCTCCTAGTGGTACCTAACTTAAATTTCAAGTTTCAACTTCGTATGATAGATTAGGATTAACGCCATGTCTGCTAAAATAATTGGAGAGGCTCTCCACTCGTGGTAAAAAATGTTTTTTTTTTAAATTGCAGCCCCGGTATTTATTGTTTGACAAAAGTGTATATAATCAAACATATAGGAAAATTAAAAAGCCTACAACTTTTATTTCAAGCATTCTTTTTACAGAGCTTAGTTTAGCGTCAATTAGTGATCTTCCGTATTTTTATGTGGAAAATAGGTTGATTTACATTTTGCGTCATTCACTCATGATGTTTATGTTTCCCATATTACATTGTTTACTCATGATTAAATGTTATATTAATCGTTACTTACATTGGCAAGAGAAAGTTGTGTGTGTTTCAAGCCAAATATTTTACGTAAATAAATAAACATAAAAAAATCAGTACACAATATAAGCCGATCTGTAAATAAAATAAAATATTCACGAAGGCAATTAGTTTTATAATAATTATGCAAACGACAATTTGTATAATTTAAACACATTTATGCATTCATTAAATAGAAACATAGTACTACAAATAAACAAAATTAGGTGTACACACACGTTAGGTACACAAACGGTAATTTCAAAAAGGAAACACTCCAAGTAACAGCAATGCGGGTGAAATTCTTTTCAGATGTACTGTATAAACACACCATATAAATGGTTACTACTGTATTCCCCTAAAACAAACAACAGGACTCTTCTACATCGTACGTTACATGGAACTTATTTGTTCAATAGGCCACACTGCCGTACATAAAACAGACACAAAATAATCAGTTTTGTTATTTTTTGTTAGAAACACCTTATTTTTCAAAAAATGAATTGTGTTACGAAAGACGTTGAACTCAATTGTTCATATTCAGTAAATTTATTTATAGCTGATAAAAAAATGTTTTCCAGTGTATATGATATTGACAGGGAAACTTAATAGTGGAAAAAGTAAAAGTACAAAGGGTTACAGTTTTAAAAACGTTCATTGCATATTATTGGCCACCGGTTTAGTCTAGTGTAAGTCGTCGCCGTGATTCAGCTGTTTAACAGCTGACTCGCTGACAGCTGACGAAGAAAATTCCGTGGTTCAAATCCTAGTAAAGGTAGTTACAGTCCATTCAAAATAGCATGATATTAAGTATCTGAATGGTGATAACTTTTCTGAATAAAAAGTCCCTTTTATTGGAAAAATCATTATTTTTTCTTTTACATCATTAATTAATCTTTTAAAACGCTTTCATTCACTAATAAGAAAGTTCACAAAAAAATCTCTTAAGTGGTAGCACTGACGCATGAGCACATTAAAAAAATTCCCTCTATTCTTTATTCCATTTAGGTAATACTATCATGCTATTTTAAATAGGCTGTACTTTTATAGGGATTTGAACATTAGACAGTGGTTACCGGCGTAATTTTATAGTTGGGGTTCAATTAACCCATATTCTCTCAGGAATGGTCGGCCTGAGTCTGTACAAGATTAGAGTTAATTTATACGTCATACATAATTATCATCCTCATCTCATTGGGCCATGGAATTGTTTACTGTTCTTCGACAGAACAGATTACAACGTACCCAAATTAGGGATAAAAAACATATACGGCATCATTTTACCGATAAAAGAGTCACGAGAATGCCTTTTGCGCATGCTGTGAGGAAGGGAAGATAAATCGGTCAGTAATGCCAACCTCAACAGTGAGACACTATATTTTACTACCGTGCAATTGATACGTTAGTTAACCACATGTTACCTTCCAATTAAGGGGGGAGTCTACCCAAGATTTACAAGAAAAAGAAAAATTTTTCTTCCAAATTTTTTTTTCTATATTTGGTAGTTTAAACTTTTCTGAATAAGATGGTGTATTTATTTTATCTGTAGCTTCATTTTTACTATTAAAAATAAATAAAAACAAAAGGGTTGTCATGGTGACATTTCTCATTTTTCCCCGAGAAATATATAAAAGTTTAAACTTCAATATCTCGCTTGTAAAAAAAGATAATTACACAATTCTTTTTTTAAAATAATCCGCGTTCTCTGTGTTATTAATTCTGTTAATTTCGAAGAGATAGTGCAACTAATAAATAAATAGAAAGAAAATGAAGGTTTTACATATGGGGCTGGAGAATTCTAAGACTAAGTAAAGTTGTAACCAGTAAAATCTTTGTTTTCTTTTATTCCCGCAAAAATCATTTTTTCAACTTTTATAATTCAGGTAGAATGTAACTTGGGAACCGTGACAGGTAGAATGCTAATTTTTTTTTTGTTGTGACCATATATCCTTATTCTATAATCTGTAGGAGTGATTTAAAAATACCTTTACATTAAATATTTTTATACATGTAAAAAATGTTGCAGAGGAGGTAATTATTTAAAAAAAAAAAATAATAATAATAAAAAATTTATTTACAAAGATAATTTAAAACCAATCCTACAGATCGTAGAACATATATTTATCTGTAGTTTGACAAAATTTCATCTTTATATGTTGAAAAGTACCCAAATTACATTCTACCAAAAAACATGCCAAAAAATTGAACCTCCCCAAATTTTGGGGCTAGGTTCACAGTTTTTTGAAGGTTTATTATCTGTAAGTATACAGACCATCTTGAGAAGTAAATCTACCAAATTTCAGCATTATATCATCAAAAATAAAAAAGTTTTTTTTGTGGGTAGACTCCCTCCTTAATATACTACGTTGTGACTGACATTTTTTCCACTTAACCCCATTTCCTTTAAAAATTTTCCTAATGTAAAAAGTTTCCGACTAAAGTTTAGCCTTCCTTTCAAAACCGGTACTATTTTTTCACAAGTCGGCATCACTTTCTAATTGATATAACAGTTTCCTTTTTTTACTAGGTGTCAAAAAACTGTTAATGAAGAATTATCTTCTTAACTGTCTTTAACTTCCGTTTTTATATTTCGAATTGCGGAAAGAGAAACATCACAGTAGTTAGCCGCTCGCTCACGGCTTTTGTTTAGAGACACGGAAATGTATGTTTGTTTGCTTCAACTTCACAGCATTTTATTACATTGCATATTCGATTTCGGGCAGCACTGTGAACAGTTCGACCGCGTTTTCTAGAAACTGACATTTCCGTTTACGGTAACAAACAGTTAAATATATTCGTACAGTTAACCTACAATAGGTTCCGCGTTATAGCTACTGTATGTCTTTGGGGATAGTCTACGTTGTTGTATTGGCGAACTGATACCAAAACTGTCACGCATGCGCACTGATGCTTCCCCTTTACCCCTCGTTAAAACCAAAGGCAAACTCGTGACTCGAGTAATTATAAAACTAAATTAATTTTCAGATTTTAACACTCGGATGCGGTTTGAAATAAGTTTAATCAATTATTTTCATTGTGTTCAATGCCAAACAAGTTAAGATTAGGTTGTTTTTATTTGTAAATATATAAAGTATTCAGCGATATGCAAAGAATTTATTAATTTCCGTAAAACAATAATTTTGGAAATTATTATTCTAATTTATAAAATATACAAAAAATATAACATCACTGTCGACTAATTGGCATGTAATTGCTACTTAAACGCTATTATTTCAATGACACTATAAAATGGCACCTTTACTTCATTCAACAAACGGTTCTACGGTTTAGTGAACTTCGTTTCCTTACGGTAATTTGTTCGGCTAGGTAAATTATGTTTTCTTTAATATCAATTACTTTATACTTAAAACAAAGGCTAAATTTCGTTGCACGCATTTCACTCTAATCGACCGATTTAAGCGTTTCCTTTTTTCAATAACATTTAATGGTAATTATAATTTAAAGTTAGTAATGGTACAATACATGCATTCAATTTCTAAACGAGATGAGTGTGAAAAGATTCTGACGTGGTTACAAGAAGCAAACTAACAACTAATTAAACAAGTAATAAATTATAAAACAAAGTGATAAAAACAAGACAAAAATAGTAATAATTTTTAGTTACTAGAAAATTGCCTGCAAGAATGAAAATTTCCATAGATATTATAAAATACAAGCCGAGTTTAGTACTGTACCTTTTTTAGAATATATATAATTAGGCCTAATATATCTATTTCTGCAGGGTAATTACCTCCGTTTTATACCTTAAGCACAAATGCTCTAGTATTTCTAGATGTCATATACAGAATATGCATACTGACTTTCAGAACAGCCCATCGGGACGGTATATAAATCGTATGTGGTTGTCCACCCTATCTTACCCTTTACAGGAAAGTGATCTAAATGAAAATGCTTTATTTTTCCTGTTCAATCACTTAGGAACAAATATTCCAAATTTCAGCTCTCTAGGTGATAGGAAATTACCTTGAGTTCCTAGGGTTGACTGAATGCAATTTTTTTTAGGAATCATTAAATTAACAAGGTTTTCAACACATGTTTTCTTCCGGTATTGATTTACAACACGGAATAATGTCATTACAGTCAAGTTAATGAAAAAATTAAAAATAATAAAAAGAACAATATAATGATGATGCTAGGGTTGTATTAATGATCATGTGCAAAACGAAGAGGCAAGATGACAAACAAAGTGAAAGACGTTATCAAAATGAAGTAAGGAGAACGAAGGAAGTAATAGAATGGCGGCCTAAAGATGGTAGAAAAGATGTTTGATTGCCTTAATAAAGGTAGGATGATGATTTTAAAGTAAGATTAGGAGGAAAGTGGCAGCACACAGATCATGGTGGAAAGAACATAGGGAGAACTTGGAATAGAAAAGGATGAGAAAAGAGAGGAAATCGGGAAGTTAGAGAATTAGTGATGAGTGAGTGAATCATTGAGGACTCTAGTATGTATATACAGAGTTTAGCGGTTATAAGTCTATTGGTACCCTCAGAGAGGTGTATTAAATAAAATTTTGATTTTCTCCGTTCAATTTTATTTTTCAGAATAGTACCACATTAAGAATACCCGTGCCAAATTTGAGAATTCCAGCTTTTTAGGAATGAACAAAAATAACACTTTTTGCCTCATGGTAGTCTTCCCCTTCTTAGTACCACAATCTTTTAGGTACAAATGATATTATTGTAAATTCTGTAGTTTCCAGATTCAATACCTAAAAAAAATCAGCAGTCGCGGGACTGACCGACAGAAGTGACTACTTAATTAAATTAACAAATTAAATAAAAAAGATTTTTGTAAATTAATTAATGGTACCTAATTGTTACCATGGTATTTGTTGATAGACGAACGTGACGTGACGGCAAACCAAAGATTTTTCCCGTGCAAAAACCACAGTCCAGGCGCGCCAAAAGAAGTAGTCACTTCAAAAACAAATACGAGCCAACTTTCAGCACTCTATCGGAAAGTTGAAGAATTATTGATGAGTCAATAAGTCAGTCACTGAAAGTTTTTGCATTTATATGCGGAAATTTTAAGTCTAATTAAATTTGGAAAGGTATAAAAAAATCAATAAGCCTAAGTAAAAAATGAAATTTATATACAAAAAGTTAACCATTCGGTAGCAGACCTTAAAGGCTGCTTAATAACAAAAGACAAATTTCCAGAATTCAATTCTAGAATTATTATTTTTAAGCATTTACACAATTTTTAATGATTTTCTTACAACCATTATAACCATTGTTCATAGAAATAATATTGCAACTAAAACAATCATTTTTCAGGATGTCGTATAAATTAAAATGAACTTAATGCTCCAGTTTAAAATCAATTGCCGTACATAGAAAACTAAAATTAGTAACGTATTGATGATAGATGTAATATAAAATATTAAATGGAATAAAGTTTAACAAAAAAGTTCCAGAAATCGAAAAGTAAGGCAACGGTTTTAGGTGTCAACAAATTGAAATATTTATTCAAATTACGTTGCAGAAACGGAAATATCGATTGGATATTCAAGGAGTAAATATATTCAAAACTCGTAGATCGCAATAAGGTATAGAATCTGATTCGCAAAATTTACAGGACTCCTCCTAATAATTTTGAATTTATATTCTCTAACGCATCAAAGATATGCATAAAGAAAACGAGAAACTAAATTGAAGATAAAAATTGGGAACTGACTTGCAAAGCGTTTTCTGTCAACGATATTACAGAGTATTATAAGTGAACCTACTCAAAACTTCCGAGAATATTCCTTCTCTATAGGCCTAATGGATGAAAAATCCATTATTCCCATGGGGAAGTCTGGAGGAATTTCAATATAACCTAAAAATATCTAACATAATTTAACCACGGTAGTTGATAGGAATAAATTTAATGAAGCCAATGTTAGTATTATTATTGTTATTCATTACCAATATCTAAATTATTATCCTACATTATTGAAAACAGAAATTTTAAAATAAATAGACCATCTCTATTCTTAAAAAAATGAATGTTTTGCCACGTAACAATACATTGTTATCGACATGTTACATACCACTTAACAGTTCTATACTAGGTATACATTTTACTTCACTCTTAAAGGCTCAAAAAGGTGAAAAATCTAAGCTAAATTATTAGAAATAGAGTAGTCTTGAAAAATTTCAATCAATAGGAAAGTTTTTTCAGATATAAAAAAAATTTCAAACTGATCCGTGGGAATTGATTCTGCTGTTAAATAAAATCAAAATAAAATCAGCTGTTAAATAGCTGACTTGCGGCGAAAACTTTACCTCTATACCAACCCGGTGGGCTATAAAATATTAAATTTTGACTAACTCTGTTCCCGAAAGGGTCACCGACTTAAAAAGATTCATTTATTTTATTTTCACCCGCCTATTGATATAACATAGAATATAGTTTCTACAAATCACTCGGAAAATAAATCACCCAGGAAAGTCGTAAAAGTCAAGTTGCAAAAGAATTCGTCACTCAGGTTCTATTCTGTCTCAGAAATCAAAGACAGTCTTTTAAATTAACATGAAAGATGATTTGATGATACAGAGTATTATGGGACATTATATTATCATTGTGGACATAATTTACATAATTAACGAGATACATGTAGGAGGAAATGATAAACATTCTTCTAAAATTAAATTTAAATTTTGAATTTATTATGGGACATTATTATATTATTATCATTATTATTATTATGGGATTTGTATTTATGGGACACATTCTAGTGAACCCACGGTTTTACATGCTTTAAAATTATCTAACTACAAGGGGTTTTCTTGTAACACAATAATTATATTAATGAGAGTACTTCCGCAAAATAAGAATAAAATAATTTACAGCCAGATCCTTTGGTAAATGAAATGAAGGTATCATTTGCAGGGTGCAAAGTAGATGCTTTTCGGAGGCCCTGGGATTCTAATAAACGTAGGCTGCTTTTGTACTCAGTGAGGAAGGCATTGGTAAACCACTTCACTCCTCGTTTTACTTAGTAAAACCTCTAGAGGTTCAAACCAGCCTTTTGGTGTTGACCTAAAAACAACAACAAATTAAGAATGGAATAATTGAAATGAAGCACGTTTCATTAAAAATATATTTATTTTTTAGTTAGAATAAGGTCAAAAATCGAAACGTCTATATCGTGCATAAGAACAATAAAAATGAGACTAACAAATTTTCACATAATCATTATTTTAATAACACGTAACAATTAAGACTAAAAGTAGTTAAATAATATTGTAAGAATAAGCCGGCTGAAATAAATAAAAGTAATTAATTCATTAATTAATTCAATTGTTACCATAAAATTCTTTTAATGTTATGATCGCAGCAATACACTGGAAACAATTCGTTACAAGAGCTTTCCTCAAACTGTCTCTAACATTCTTTCTTCTTTTTGCCCCTCCTTTATCTTGTTTTTCTTTTATTTATAAACTCGACAATTTTGTCACAATTTATGGGACACATTAATTTCTCAAGACTTTAGTATTAAATTTTTCTTTTTTTACTTGAGAATGAGATTTTCTTTTATACAGTATCTAATAATGCATTGTTTAAAATTAACGAGATACATGTAGGAGGAAATGATAAACATTCTTCTAAAATTAAATTTAAATTTTGAATAAAAGAATTCCGATCCACATTTATTATGAAAGTTCACTTAAATATATACGTACAAGATTTTGAACCATAGATAAAAATCTGGTGTGAAACATTCACACGACTTATTCTTGGTAATGTAAATAATGTAAATAACCTATGTTTAATTATTAGTGAATGACGTAAAATTAAAATCAACCTCTTTGTAGACCTTAAAAATACGGAAAATCACTAACTCTAAACAAGGCTATGTAGAAAAAATACTTGAAATAAAAATTGTAGATGATTACAATTTCGCCTTCCTCAATGAGTGGAAACGTATGCTTATCAGCATGCCTAGCCCTCTAAAAAGCATCTACTTTCTACCCTGCAAATAACACCACACCACCACAGGGTCTGACTGTATAATGAAATTCCTTACTGATGGTTATTCACGAAATGAACTTTGTTTGAGTCGAAGTGTAAGAGGGGAACAATCTACTGCGCTTGCCCAGTTTCTCTATTACAATCCTAAAAAAATACTGACACTCGTAGTTCATTGGAATACACAGTCCTTATTTTTATTATGCGACGAGTGGTGCAGTAAATATTGTTTTGATTTGGCTATTCTATTTTTAAGTTTTAGGCTACATTTATACAGTATAATTAAAAGTATTTTAATTCGTTAAAACTCATTCCGTTTCTTTTCATTTTAATTCTTCACATATTATTCATTATTCTGTAGTGTTGTAATAAATTAGTTATCTATCCGTGTATTACAAGTTTATCATGCCGACCGTTCGAAAGCAGGGTAAAAGAATTCGAAGTGCGGAACGGAATGTTATTAAGTGTAGTAAATAAAAAGCAAAAAATAAACTGTACATACTACACAGTTGTATGATTTTAGAAATGTACGTACTACGCTAGCAGCAGCGCATTGCCCACACTGAGTCCAGGGTTCATCTCGTTATTATACATATAAGAACTTTCGGAGGAGACAACTCTGACTAGTGTCTTTTACACCTCTACTTCTTCTGTTCTTAAATGCCTAAGTCATATAATTGGCTGACCATGTGATAAGAAGCAAATAATTTTTGTAGCCCTGGAACTAGCAGATCGAGTGCAAATATAATCCAACACTCCTTCTGCCCGTTATGGGCAAAATCTGGATTATAATGTTTACGTTATTCGCTAACAAATCATACAGTAGAGTTTTAACGACTAAGGGAATTTTGTGTTAAATGTAATAATAAATTTCCCTCTTCTAGATAATTTTTCGGCGTTAATTTAAATTTCAAGTCTCGTTTATCAACAATTTTACGTACAGTCACTTTAATATTGCTTGTTAATTTTATTTTGCTTTTACGGCCTCATTGGACCACTTAAATCAAATTTAGATATCCTTCTTGGTTTGGTTTTAGGATTTTTACCGCTTTTCCCAATAATTCTTCATATTTTTGGATCTGATTTGTCTGATTTTATCTGAACAAATCATTGACGACAGAACTCGAGTTTTTCGACGAATCTTGTGTCTTTATCTTTAAGCAACTCAAGCTGTTCGAATTTTTCTAAAAGATCTTGTTCTGCAATGTTAAGTTCTTACATATCTTGTTTTACTTCAAACAACCACCTTGAAGGATTTTTCCACGAGTTAATTATAGAACTGATTTGTTTAGTTACTCAATTGTCCGGTATTCTAAGTAGATGCCCGAAGAAAAAATTCGTTTCTTCCGCATGATGTCAGTAATTGGCTCGATTTTATGATAGAGTTCAGAATTAGGCTTATGATTTTATTTTATAAAATTGTAATTTTTTAATTTTTGAAATAAAAAATGGGATTAAAAACCGTAAAATATTTAAAACAATACAAAAACGATCATTAAATTAAACAATCGTTTTTATGTATCGTCTATATTAAGTAATGTTTGCTTAAATAAAATTTTACACTAATATTAAAATAACAAAGGAACAAAGTGAACGCGGAGAGCGGACATTTGTTAACATTACAGGAATGTATAATGTATTTTATGGTACATCATCGTTAATTTATTTTTAATAACATAATAAATTTTATTTTCTTATTTTTACAATAACAACCCACACAAATTCTCCATAAAAACTATAATTCATTTATTATAATTTACAATGTACGAGGTGAAGGAAACTGAGCAACTTGATTATGATTAAAAGCCATGTCCTAGGGTAGGTGTTTTCTTCTTTTATTTAGTAACACAGTACAAAAGAGATTTACAAATTAGACCAGGGCTTAAAACCATGTAATTCTAAATATTATAGGATTTCTAAAATAATAATAAAAAAAATCCGGTGTTGAACACTCGCACAACTTTCTCTTGCCAATGAAAATAATGACCACCTAGAATTTAACATTAGTAATAAAACATAATAAATAAATAAATAAAAACCAACCTCAAAAAACATAACTTAATTTTAATCATGAGTGAATGATGCAAAATGAAAATCAACCTCAGTTTGGCTTAAAAATACGAAAAATCACTCTTTCACGCTAAACTAGGCTCAGTAGAGAAAAATGCTCTAAATAAAAGTTGTAGATCTTTTAATTCCCTATAAATTTGATTATGTACACTTTTGTCGTAAAATGGATACTAAGACTGAAATCTTAAAAAAATCGATTTTTTCACAGATTTTTATGAAAAAAAAAACAGAAAATCACTAATTACCACTAAACTAAGCGTTATACAAAAAAATGTTTTAAATAAAAGTTGTTGAATTTTAAATTCTCTACCACTTTTATTATATACAATTTTGTGGTAAAATGCATTTAAAGCTGCAATCTTAAAAAAAAAAACATTTTTTTCTAGAAGAGGACAGCCTCCCCAAGATTTTCAGCATACAAGAACAGAATGGCAACACTAGTCACAATAAATAAAAAAGTAAAACTTACATTGAATTTCGTGTATCAGGTATATCTCTGTTGCTAGGCAACCTATCCGACGCTTCTTGATTGAACCTATTCCTCTGATAAGGGTCTTCACCAGCTCTTAAACCACCTCGGGAAATATAACCCTTCTCGTCAAAATAATTCCAGGCTAATCTTGAATCATCGCTAGCTTCATCTGCTTCGAGTGCTTCAGGAGTTGGCGACGATGTCAGTATTTCCTCTTTCAATCTTAAAGCTCTATTTTCTTCATGCTGAAACAGAAAAGAAAAATTATTTTTGTGAGATTAAATTATATAAAAATTTAATAATATATTTAATTTAGGGTACGGAATGGAAAGTTTTCCTACCGCAAGGAATACCGGAAATATAACCCCAGACGTTGGCACTTATAAGTAAATATGAAGAAAATAAGAAAATTGTTTGAAAATCTTGATGGAGAATAACCAAACATTTAATAAAAATATTCAGTAGTCAACTAAACATTTACAATACGGTGTAATTTTAAACGATCTATAGGTTATGTGTACGTGAGAAAAGAATTAAAAACTGATGCACTCTGATGAAAGCAATTTAAATGTGCAAATTACGAAACAAAATAATATATACACAGTTTTGACATGGCAATGGTACGAGTAATACCAGCATTGCAAAACAAATAAACTGAAATGAATTTGTTTTCCTTTTTACTAAAAATTATACCACTGCATCAGTGGCTCAATCGACAACTTCCATAACTGTTAAGCAAAAGTGTTCAGGTTCAATTCTCAGCTATGACTTTAAGAAGTGTACTATTACTTGATCATTACCCATTTTCAAATTTAAAAAATTAAAGAAGCAACTAATGACAATGCAAAATTTAAAGTCACTAAAAAAGAAAACCTAATGTTTCCGAAAAGTTAGACAATAAAGACGGTACATCATAAGAACATACAAACCATGAAACATTCTAATGGTACTTTAACCGCAAATTACTTCAATTTAAACAAAACGAAATTTCAATAATATCTGGGCATTTGTAGGGCCATGACGAACTACGATTTTCCAAGTCTAGGGGTTTGAAAATTTTTATCAAAGCCAGTATAAATTTGTAGTGTTAATTTCAGGCCATCAATGGATGAAACTTGGGAATTTTGGACTATATAGTCAAGGATTCTACTGACCACCGAGATTATTATTTAAAAAAAAAATCTAGTGTGAACTACTCACACGACTTTCTCTTGACAATGTAAATATTCAAAAATATAAGCTAGGTTTAATTATTAATAACAATTTAAAATGAGAATCAACCTCTGTAGAAGTTATATAACAAATACGGAAAATCACTAAGTGATTAAACTAGGCTGTGGAGAAAAAATGCTTAAAATAAAAGTTTTAGATTTCTTTTATTTCCTGTAACTTTGAATAAGCCTACATACGATTTTGTCGAAAAATTTAACTTTATACTAACTCCGCAATATTAAAAAACTCCATTTTTTACAGATTTTGATGACAAAATACAGAAAATCACTATTTGTCGCTTAACTAAGCGTTTTAAAAATAAGATTGAAATAAAAGTGGTAGGTTTTTAATTCTCTATAACGTTGATTATATACACTTCTATCGTAAAGTGCATACTAAGGCTGCAATTACAAAAAAAATCCCATTTTTTCCAGGAGAGTACAGCCCCCAAGAATTTTAGCAAACATAGCGGTAACCCTATTTAATTGAGGACAAAAATATCCTAGTAAATGAAAAGATTTTTAAAAAAATTCGTAGAAGCCGTTAATGAGAAAATCGTAAAAAGTGAAAAATCGCAGGAATAAACTATTAATTCAGATTGACCGATTTTGATGAAGATTTTCTTGTCAGGTCCCCTAGTAGTACCTAATTTAACGTTTCAATTTAAGTTAAAGTTTCAATTTCGCTATTCCGTTCATGATTTTCTTCACACACAGACCAACCGCTAAAAACCTGTGTGTTGGGTTCAGGGCCTGAAATGTGTATTTCTGGTGAAAACTTGATTTCGAAAAATGACATGAAAACAATACTTACCTTCCCTAAATATTCAAATCTGGCAAAAGAAAGATAAAGGTATTAAAAAGAAGTGGAGGTCAAATGCTGATAATTGAAACTGGCGAGGGAAATGATACTGAGTACGTTCCATCATTAAATTTAAGTTTAATAGCTACCGTTACTGTCAATTAAATAGAGGCTTCTGCATGTGTGGTTGGTCCGCCCTTACAACCAAATCCTGCTTCCACAAGTCCATTTCTTGATCTCTGGGCAACGCATGGTAGGTAGCACGTAGGTTGACGTTACGACCACAATGTTAAAGGTAAAAGGCATGCCATTAGCGCCATAAAACAAGAGACTTTTCTGATCAAGTTTGGTAACCCAGACAGGAAGTTCTCTCCGGGTTGGAGGAGGGTTAACACCACATTAATGTAAAAATAAACTGTTACGAAACTGAAACAACAGCTTTGGACGATGGGCAGAAATAATGAGTGGGAGAAGATGAACGGGGCTAGCAATTAGCAGAAAAGATCGGAGGTTTGCGAAGAAAGCCAAGGCCTTCCAAGGGCTGTAGAGCTACGAGTTAGTTACGATGGGAAAGTACTACATTTCCTAAAATATTTGAATTTTAAGGCGTAGCAATAATATTAGAATAAAAATTCATTAAATTTGAAACGCAAAATCTCGTCCACAGTGTTTCAAATTGAGATTCTGTTCGACATTATGTCATAGGTTATGTCGAATTGACATCAATGTATGTTATATCTTGAAATTCAAATTCTTTTGTCAAGGAATAAAGTAAAGTGATTTTATCTACTATAAATGAGTAATTTACATCAAGAAGATATAAAATCTCAGTGTAAATTAACAATATAATATACGTATTATAATTATTTTATTTATCTGTGTTAATGAGGTCACAGAATGGACGATGTTCGACGTATAATTTTATAACTAGTCAACAGTAATTAATACAGTAAATTTAGGGGAAATTGGTTTGCTGGGATTACTCCCGCCACTTCCCCACCGATTGGTCGCCCGAAAGCATAGACCCGGAGGCCGTTCCGTAGAACTCGTGACTGGCGATTGTCACTTATCTAAGGGGATATAATTAAACAATAAAATATAATAATATTATATTTTATTCTATAATTATATCCCTTGATTATTATACTCATTATAATATTATAATGAGTTTTGAGAACGATGGTCAGCCAGGTCGGCAACCAGAGGAATTTTCATTTACTCGCTCTCACGTCCAGGGAAGCCTCTTGACACACAAGGCGCCCGTCTTTAGAATTTAAAAAAAGTGGTCCTAACGTCCAAATAGGGATCGGTCAGAAGTTAAATCTAAAATCAATATTAAAATTCTAGTTGGGACTATTGTCGCCAAATTATGTCCTACCAACAAGTTCTCGTCACTATTATATGTTTCAGTCGGGGAATATTAATAGAGAACTCGGTACCATTGTCTTGGACCTAGGATAGCTTCCTTATCAAACTATATGACGACGGTAAAACGTGGATTTCTCGTCAAGGAACTCCCACACCGGAGAGCATCGGTATGCACCTCGCGGTACAAACTCTTAAGTGCTGTGAGGGACCAATTTTCCCTTTGGACTTGAAGCTCCGGCTGCCTGGACTCCGCTGAGAGCGGGGCAGTCATAAAACAAATGATCTCGTAACTGGACTTCCCCACAGACACACGAATCATCATGTAGCAGGCAAAACCTCTTTAAATACGCCGCCTACTCACAATGACCAGTGAGGATACGGACTCCCGATGTTCTCAAAGAAACACTTGAGGCGTAACATCCCCCTCCAAATCCAGTATAAGATCATCCAAAGATTTGCCTTTACGCGAGGTGTTCCACTCGGCCTGCCACGCTTCCAAAGCGAGTTTTCACTCTCTTCATTAAGGAAGGAGAAGAAAATTTTGTAACGGAATCTAAACTATCCGGTCCCATCGGATCCTGGTCCCGGCTCGCCGGAGCGACTTGAAACCTCTTCCCGAAGATTTCGGCTTCCAGACTCTTTCGCAATTTCCACAAGGCAGTCCGCACTCTGGCATTAATATCCGTCGGGAGAGCCTTCCCCGCTACAGCGGTAGCCTCCGTCATTAATAAAGCAGGAAAAGAACTTTAACATTTCAATCGTGCAATTGCTTGATTAGGATAAATTAATTACATCAATCAAAATTATAGTGCGAATTGATTCGCAGGGACCAGGCTAGTACGAATTAAAGAATGCGTTAATAACATCTAATGTGTATGTTCCAAACAAAGTCTAACCATAAAAAATCTGGTATGAAACACTCGCGTAACTTTTTCTTGGCAATGTAAATAATGAACATTATATTGTAACTTATGTTTAATCATTAGTAAACAATATAAAATAAAAAACGTAACCTAATTTTCATGAGTGAATGACGCAAAATCAACCTCAGTGTAGGAACTAAAAATTCAAAAACTCACCAATTGACCTTAAGGTTCTCTAGAAACAATGTTAGAAATAAAAAAAGTTGTAAGTTTCAATTTTTTTTAACTTTGATTATAAACATTATACACTTTTGTCATAAAATGCAAACTAAGGCCGCAAACTTAAAAAATAAAACCATTTTTACAGATTTTAATGAGGATAATACAGAAAATGTATAAAAAAATCCTTGAAATAAAAGTTGTCGTTTTTTTAAAGCTTAACAACTTTGATTATATACTGTACGCTTTCGTCTTAAAATGCACACTAAAGTTCCAATATTAAAAAAAAAACAATTTTTTACCAAAAGAGCAAAGCCCTCAAGAATTTCACAGACATGGTATTAACTCTATCTAGTAGAGGATTAAAATACAGTAAATAAGGTGGTTTAAAAAAAATCGTAGAAGCCGTTTTTAAGCAAATCGCAAAACAGTGAAAAAATTGCACAAATAAACTATAACTTTCAGATAACTGATTTTGATAAAAATTTCGTGTCCGGCTCCCCTGTGGTACCTAATTTAATTTCTAAGTTTCAACTTGGTACGACATTCCGTTCTTGATATATTTTTTTGATACACACACACAAACACACCCACAGCAATCGCTAAAACCAGTTTTTAGGTTCAGGGGTTGGAGAAAGTTAATTTCCCGTGAAAATTCTATTTCGAAAAATCGAAAAGAAAACAGTAGGCTACTTTCTTTCCATATAAATATTCATATAGGGCAAGAGAAAGTAAAAAAGCATGACAATAAAATCCATAAAGGCTGAAAAACATTGAATTTTCTGGATTAATCTGACGATTTAATAGAAAAAATTATGTTTAATCCTTCATTGTGTGACATTGAATAATTAAAAGCCGAACAAAGCACCCAATTTATTAACAGTTAATACTATTATTACCTATTGAACATAATACTGTATTAATACTCTCGCAGAATTTTAAATTCAGATCAAACATTATAATGGTACTGAGTACTCGTTGATAAAGTAAATCGACGTTTCGTTATACCTAATATTATGGTAATCAATGTACACAACTGACAGGCCCTCATAAATGATTATAGTACCCACCTATTACCATTATATGAGGAGCTGTCATTCGCAGATTTAAACTGCGTTCAGCAAAACCACTTAGTACACTCACCTCACACAAATTTTATTCATTTTAATTAACGTAGATATGATCAATCGACAAGATTGATAATCACTACAACTTAAAACAATTATTTGTAAATAAAATCTGGTGTGAAACACTCCCACGACTTTCTCTTGTATACATCAATAATAAAATATATAAATTATGTTTAATCATTAGTAAGTAAACAATGCAACATAAAAAAATTTAACTAAATTTTAATCATGAGTGAATGACGCATGAAGAAAATCAAACTCGGTTCGACTTACAAAAATACGGGAAATCACTAAAATTGACGCTAAACTATACTTGACCTACTGGGTTGGCCTAGATGTTACGTCATCGACGTTTGTCAGCTGTTTAACAGCTGATTTTGGAGTCGAAGGTTCCCGGTTAAAATCCTAGTAAAGGTAATTACTTTTATACGGATTTGAATACTAGACAGTGGTTGCCGGTGTACTTTGATGGTTGTGGTTCAATTAACCATACTCTCTCAGGAATGGTCAACCTGGGTCTGTACAAAACTACCTCATTTACACGTCATACACATAACCCTCATCTCATTGGGTCGTGGGGGTTGTTTATTGTTCTGAATTGAACAGATTACAACGTACGCGTAAAAGAAATTTAAAAAAAAACAACTAAGCTTGGTAGAACAAAATGCTTAAAATAAAAGTTGTAAATTATTTTTATTTCCAATAACTCTGATTATATACACTTTTGTACTAAAATACATATTAACGCAAATTTGAAAAAAAATCAGTTTTTTTCTAAAAGAGCCCAGCCTCGCCAAGAATTTCAACATACACGGCGCTAATCCTATCTTGTAGAGCAAAAAAAAAAATTAGTAAATGAGACGATTAAAAAAAATCGTAGAAGCCTTTTTTGAGAAAATCGCAAAAAGTGAAAAATCTCACGAATAAACCGGTTTACTGATTTTGATGAAAATGTTTCTAGTCGGGTCGCATGATATTCCGTTCTTGAGATATTCTCTTCACACGCAGACACACGATTTCGAAAACTCGACATGAAAACAATACTTTCTTCCCTATAGATTCATATAGGGCAAGAGAAAGTAAAATCAGTCTGAGGTTGTAAAAATTAATATTATATGACAGGTGACATACTACAACTGCGCCTGCTTAACAGCAATGAGGGATAATCACATTTTTACACGATTCCTCTCCATTCGTCTTAAAACATGTGTAGGCCTACGCATAGATGGATCTAAAAACGCATTTCCTAATGATAAGTCACCTTCCCAAAGATACCAAAAATTGTTATTATATTTCTTTTCATAAAACGCTACAAAATTGATAAGAATTTTAAACCCCGTTTAAGAAATATCACAAGTGAATTTATTACTTTTTCACGAATTCTTTCAGATCAAAAGTTTGATTTTTAAACATTCAGAGGAAAAATTACTACAGTTTACTACAGTTCCAAAAATGGAGTAAATTAATAGTATTTTTTTCTCTTTAATGATTTATTTACATCTGTAAAAATGATAAAACAAGCATGACAATGATAGAAAAGACGATAGAAATGATAAGGGTGAGCCCTCATGGGTTCCTCCCTAAGAATTGTGATTAAATTCAAGATTAACTTTTAATAAGCTTTACTTCATTAAATTAGCAGGTCTCTACTCCAGCGTATTTTTTTACAGCGTCTTGCGGGATACCCAGGAATATATTTAAGAAAGAAAGTGAACTTAGGGATATTAAGATATTTTTTTGGGAAAAAACTAGGGTGGTAATCATCGCCTGTTACTCCACACAAGATTTTAGAGTGCCCAAATGCAGAGCGCAGTTGTCTTATAATACTAAAATCTTATAAACTAGTTCATAGGCAAGAAAATAAATTTTACAGAATACAAAAAGTAACATAATAGACACCAAGAATAAAATGAAAAGGTTGTAAAGAGGCAGCAAAAAAATCATACAAACATGGAAATATAAACTTTTAAGTGGGTTATCGTGTTCTTTTGGCTTGTGAAAGCGTATGTATAGTTCGATGGAATGATGGATGAAAGGTATTTATTTGAAGATCAGTGTGTAATGTTTCGTTACTAAAATAAAAGGGTGTTTGTAGTACTATGAGGCGTAATATTTTTGTCTGGCATGCCTGAATGATTTGTAAATTGAAAAGTTTAGTTGAACCCAAAATTTGGGAGGCCTTAATTACGAGGTATGATAAAAAAATACAATGAATAATTTTAATACGAACAAACTGCTGATGCTACATCCGTTTGAAGTAGCAAGACGAATAGCCTTCTTTGAGATATTCAGTGGCTTCCAGAGCCGTAAGAGTAAGGTCGTATTTCAAAAGTGCACAATATCTCTGTTTGATAATTTTATAATATATTTTTGTTAATATTGTCTATATCTGTTGCTATATCTTTGACATTGTATTTTCATGGATGGTATCAACTATCACAGCTCTTGCTATAGGAGATACATAGTTCCACATTTTATATAAAATTCCTAATTTGTTTAATGTAATTTAATTTCATTATCTTTAATTTAAATTACATATGCGTCAAGGTCAATAACCGAAAGGCTGGTTTGAACCTCTAGAGGTTTTACTAAGTTAAAACAAGAAGTGAGGTGGTTTACCATTGCCTTCTTCACTGAGTTGAAAGAGTATGCTTATCATCATGTCAGGACCTCCGAAAAGCACCCAATTTCTACCCTGCAAATGAAACCTTCACTTCATTCCCCACAGGGTCTAGCTGTATGGTGAAATTCATTACTCTCAGAGGAGATAACTCTGACTAGTGTCTTATACACCTCTACCTCTTCTGTTCTTATAATTGGCTGACAATGTGATAAGAAACAAAACTATTTTTTGTAGCCGTGGAACCAACAGATCGAGTGCAATTAATTTAACACTCCACCTGCCTGCCACCTGTAATTTTATTTATACCCCAACGAACTAAAGACTGCAGATGAGATCTAGCCAATAACAGCCAAGGTCGGGTGTGAGGTTGCCCCTTCGCTAAGTCATACTTTTTTCACAGGACTCCAGCTGACTTTTTGTTAGGCAGTCATCCACAGGCGGACCACAACGTGACAACACAGGATACGATTAATGAAATTCAATTGGCTCAGTGCTGTGATCTAGGTCACTCTACTCCGCCTTCATCTGCAGTCTCTTGTTCGTTAAGCTATAGGTTACATTTGTATACCGATTTGAGTATTTTGCCTTTATGTTGTATTATAATATGCGAAATAAAGGTTATTATTATTAATATATGTGAAATTTTGTGCCACTGCTAATTGTAATGTGAATCGATTTGTTACCTGATTAATGTAATTAAGTTAGGATTTTTATAGGAATGAGAATCTATGATGGCACAAATATTTAAAAGTATTCAGAAAACATTTTGCGCGCTATTAGACAGATTAAGAAGATTCTCAGCTAAATAACCTTGTAATTTATAACAAAATTTCTAACTTGCATCAACAACACCAAATTATGTTTTAACTCATATCGTGGCCAGAAAACAAATTTTTCTAAAATGATAGTGTGTAGGCTATGCTTTAATCCTGGGCGCAAACAAAAATGTGTTCTTTGGTAATTAATAAACGACACGAAGGGTTCTCACGAATATTACGTTCTTCATATTGTATTCGAACATATTGTGATGCCTATTACACGCATAAGAAAACATACAACTTAAATTTACAAAATTTACTGCTATATAAATTAAAAAAAACAGATTACGTTTTTTCACAACACAATTAACAAAATGTATCACAGAAAAGACGAAAGTTTTAAATACTGAAAATCATTAAAGCTGATTGCGGCAGCCAAGACACTACTCATACTTCTATTTTTTAAAATGAATACAGTAGTACCTTGTTTATCCGGCCCTCGTTTATCCGGGAGTCCGGATTATCCGCATCAATCTGGATCAGAAAAAAATTATTCATATAGTCGCAATATCCCATATACAGTATTTGAATAACACTGCAATCTAGATACAGTACATTACACACAGTATAACCCCTACACAGTACACACTTATTGAAGTTTAAATTTTTTAAGTGTACAATTACAGTGTTGATCATGAACAGTTACACCATCATGTAGATTAACATCATGAATACATCAACACACAAAGCGTTACCCTAAAGAATACGGCTAAAAAATAATTAAGAAAAATCTGGTGTGAAACACTCACACAACTTTCTCTTGCAAATGCAAATAATTAACAATATAACCTAACATTAGAAATAAACAAAAAACTAACGTCAAAAACAGAACCATATTTTAATAGTTTTTTTTTTGGTTTAATGTCCGACTGTTCGGCAATTACTGCTAATCCAGACGGTGAAGAATGAAATGATTTTTTTTTGAAACGTATGAAAATATGCCGTGCCTGAATGGGATTCGAACCCAAAACCGCATGATGAGAGGCGAGCACGTTACCAACTTCGCCAATGCGGCCGGCGAGAGAGAGAGAGAGAGAGACCAATCGCTAAGAACATGTTTTTTGCGTTCAGGGGTCTGAAAGCGTGTAGATCCAGTGAAAACTCGATTTCGAAAAATCGAAATGAAAACAATACTTTCCTTCCTACGTATTCATGTAGGCAAGAGAAAGTAAAAAAAAAAAATACGAAAGCCAAGTTTTTCATTGTATTACACAACTGGAAAATATAGGTAAAGTAATATTTATTCCTAAGAAAAAAAGATTTTTCGCAATACCATATGAGTTCCTGTAAGTCCTTTAAGTTTATGAGTTCCTAATCCATTTATTATTTGTATTGCTTTGAAAAAACGTTCAACCACTGTTCGTGGAAATTTGGAATTTTAAAAAGTAGGACAGAATAAGAGGAAAAAAATTAAATGGCTCATTTGAACAGTTTTCATAATATTTCTTTTATTACAGAGTTGATATCTTCGTCAAGGGTTACATTGCGCCATAAAAGTAACCAAGAAAAATAAAAAAGTAACAAGAAAGTACAAACTGAATGATAACATTCTTAATAAAAAATAAATCTCAAGGAAATGTACAGTAAATGTAGATATGAGACGAGACCGACAACATGGTAAATGAGTTTGTATCCGGTTATTAAATTCTCAACACTGTATCAAAAAAAGACATTAATAAACAAAATAAATAAAAAGAAAAACGCAAATAAAAATAACAATAAAGTTTTACCAGAGCAAAAAAAGAATGGCTCAGTTCCAAAAATGTAAAATTCACAAGAAATATCCGGAAATGAGAAAATTATTTGAACAGCAGTTATTTATTAAAATTTCAATTTCAAAGATTCATTTCCTTTAGCATCTGAAGGAAAATATTTTATTACTTTACAAGAAACAGTAACTCAGCAAAGAATGCATGTTTTTAAAAGCAAAAACACTTGTATATATACAAATAAAATAAAATTCAAAAACTGTTGATTTACTCGATACGTCAAAAAGGTTATTGCTTGTTGATTTCATACTCGATACAAAGTCAGCAAATTTATATCAATGAACAACGCTATTAAGTACTGATTTGAAATTCAATATCTGTTTTTTTAACACCCACTTTACATAGCTCAAATCCGGACACGCACAATATTGTATTCCGCTGGTAAGTACCTGCGCTAAAATCTTTAACAATTTTTGCATTACAGTAAAAACAAGAAAATTATCAAATTCACTTAGTAACCTTACGACAAATTTATATATTATTTTTTTTTTGAAATTTAAAGTATAAAATTTTTCACAACTATCAAAATGTATGTTATATTTTTTTCATACATCCGCACTCACGCACTTTAATGCTTGTGTTATTTTTTGTACTGCGTAATCTGTTTGAAAGGTTATGAAATATTTTTTTTAAAACTTCTAGACGATTAGATTAGAAACCATTATAGATAGGTGTGCACTAATGAATCTTGGAGAAGTATTGTTCTAGAATTGGTACTATTAAGTTAAATGATTGTGTTCAGAGTTCAATATTGTTTCTTACTTTTATTTTAACGAATAGAACTAGTTCTAACGTTATATCTATCACACGACTAGATACAATACTTAAATTAAATTTAAGGTATTAGTTCACGCACACACACACACACTTTTACAAAGTACTTATTTCGCTTTATAGGGTGCTGGAACATGAAGATTAGTCGAAATTCGAGTATTAGAAATTTCTCCCCTCACACATTTTCTCAGTCTACACCATATGAATAAAGAAAATAAATTCTCAGAAGATTAAATTCTTGAATTATTAACAAAACAAGCTGCAGATAGTTACCAAAAGTTGAATCTTAATATAATTTTGTGCGATGTATTTTGATGCGACTGGGAGATGTACTTTGATATGATTGTGTCTATAGAATTTCCCAACTCCGCTGTCTTTTCAGTCATCTAATTTATGGAATATTTCTAAATAGCTAAGTCATGCGATAATATAATTTGTCGTTCTTTGAGGTTATAATGTAATAACCTATCAGTAAATAAGTAAAATTACACAAATATTTACGCGTGATAAATTATTAACTAAGAGTAAAAACCGCGAAAACTACACTATTTCATAGAAGATGCATGAAAGAATGTTGGTTACAATCGCGAAAGAAGGTATTATTTAGAAATTTTTTATCAAAAACCATCAATTTATTTACGAACGAACTTTCATCGGAAATCAATATTATGAAGATGATAAAATAAATAAACTTTATTGTCTAGTCAAATAATATACATTAAATATGACAAGTCAACATTTTTTTGAGTATGAAATGGGAAGGCTAGTTTCTACTACTGCACAGACCGCAATTAGGAGACTGAAAACGCATTCGGTTGAAGTGGCTAAGGAAAACTGTTCGGAAACCTTCAACAGTACAACCAAACATTTTACTAAAACAAATTAATTCGAATTTATTCCACATAGTTTTAGGTTTTCGGTGTTCGCATTCACAAGTCAACTCAACAATTGCCAACTAAGTGCTTGGACTTTCATTAACAAAGATAAGAAATATTTATATAGAACAATACAAAGTATTTTGACAATATCTAAGGGAAAAGTACCAGTTCCAAAATTCTCTAGTAGAACTGAGATTTAGAAGTTTTAAGGTAAATTTGTCACCGCCACCCCCTTCTAATTAATCATTTACTGTGTTGCCGGCCTTCAATACTTCTCCCGACCCTTGTCGGCGCAGCAGACCCTTTGGCGACGTACCGAGAAACCCTTCAGCTGCGTACCGACAGAGGGCTTTGTTCCCAAGGCCGAGAGAGTAACCGCCCCCTACCACAGCGCTCTCAGTAGCCATATAAGCGCACTGCACTGAGCCGCTCATTATTACGCTCTACATATCCGTCGAAGATCGACCGAATACATCCACGAGAAGGAAGATGCTCTGGGCTTGCATCAGCCAGCAACGCAGCATCCGCAGCCTACGCCGGTCTCCTTCGAGACCTGCACAACGGTCCTTCTCAGGACTAATTTACTAAGGTTTTAACTAACCCTTTTCAGGGCCATCAACCTGAGCCACGGCTCTCGCCGCAGCCACGCACTGCCTACACTGGTCTCCTTCGAGACCGGCACAACGGTCTTTCTCAGGACAAACTCTTAACGTTTACACCGGCCCTTTTCAGGGCCACCAAACAAATAAGGTTTTACCTTGCCACTTAATGTCGCCATCCGGTGACATAATGATAGATAATAAATCGGGTTATTTCCAAGAAATGGTTGGCTGTATAGTGTATATATGGATAGTACAGGCCTATTGTTGTGACGGCTACCTAAGAAGGGTAGGTGTATCTATTTAGATAATTAGCTCTTTTGTAATAGTGTGGTATATTGAGATTCAAATATAATATGTTATAGTGTTGTATATTGTGATTCAAATATAATTTGTTAACTTTTTGTTAAGATACCTCCAGATCCAAACAGAAAAAGACTTTTTTTATTTTTTTGTTATTCTAAAATTTCGATTAAGTTAGGTATTTAAGCGAAGGCCAGTTTGGTTAGTCAGTCAGTCTTGAGTGATTATCGGCGAGTGAATTGTGTAACAGTTACGTTTGGAGGTCTAACGTTTACTGTGTATCGTAATTATAATTGGTTGTAAGTAGGATTTAGTTATATTATATGCGAGATAATCAAGCCATAGTCATAGAGTAACTAGTTAGTTCATTTAATGTCAACAATTTATTATAACTAGTTTATTACTTATTATAAGTATCTTAATTGTAGTAATATTAATTTATAATTACCATTCCACAATATTAAATATTTAAAAAATTTACAATTACAATTTAAGTATGTAATAGTCTAAATACTTTTTTTGTAATTCTAACGGTAGTTTGTAAATTAATTATTTTACCCAGATCCCGGAACGGACCTTAGTAATAAGTGTCACAGTATTATATTAATATATTTAAAACAAAAATTTATACACAACTAATATTAGACAACAATATACGCCAAACACATTCAAAAATTCGGTAAAATTGGCTACCGGTATTTAAAGTTCTGTAAAATGAACGTTAGCGTTCTTTTATCGAAACACCTTTATTAATGACTGTTACAAAAAAACAAGAAAACCTACCAGGACATAATTTTTGTCCAACACTGCACGAGAATGTATTTTGTAATTAAAAGTTTTCGTCTTGCCCGGTAAACTGTAACTGTAACCGTGAAACGCGACAACGTACCTCAAATTCTAATTAGTTTACGTTATTAAGCCTAAACATTGAATTAATACTAAAAATGTAAATTACCTCATTCATCAAAACAAATTAATTCTTTAAAAAAATTAAACCTTAATTTTAAATAAATACTTTTTAATTAAAAATAAATTTATAAAGTTAAATAATAATGTATTTGGAAAATAAATAAAAAATAAAATACTTCAGTTTTAACTAATTAGCAAAACTTTTAAATAAACGTAGAAAGTTGAACTTTTTTCACAGATCCTAATTAAGCCTTTGAAAGATTTCACTTGAATTTAATAAACGGTATATAGATTTATTTTTATTTTTCTGATAAATTAAATATCCGATAATCTTTTAATAAAAATAATATATACGAAAAGCAGTCTTCACGTAAAATTTTTTTAAGACCAAAATTTGAATGCCTCTTGCTTAAGTTCTTATAATATTAATTTACTGGAAATGTATAGCCTCAGAGAGATCAGTCACAAAAACGGGATTATTAATTTTCCCGGTTTCGTATCATAATTTACTTTTACTGGTAATCGCTTCAAGGATATTATAGCAGATTTTCAGAATAACAGTAGTTCTTTGGAATAACATAAATTGTATTTATTATTTCATGGGATTTACCCTTTTTAACGACCACTCAAGGAACGAATAATAAACATTTAATTACTACTTTTCCAAGATATCACTAAGAGAAAACGCATTTCGATTTTTAAAACTGTAGCTCTTCGTGAATACACAGAAATAACAAGTGAGCTATTTCTTGACGGTTAAAATTAATTTTATTCCACAATGGTTCGCCAAGAAAAAATTAAATCAATTTTAGGACTTACGTGGTTATTTGTTACTACTGAAATATGTTGTTTAGGTCAACAGCCGAAAGGCTGGTTCGAACCTCTAAAGGTTTTACTAACTAAAAACGAAGAGTGAATTGGTTTACTATTGCTTTCCTCACTGAGTTGAAAGAGTATGCTTATCAGCATGCCAAAAAGCACTCACTTTCCACGCTTCAAATGACACCTTCACTTCATTCACTACAGGATCTGGCTGTATAGTGAAATTCATTACTCGCAGAGGAAATAACTCTGATTAGTCTTTTACACCTCTACCTCTTCTTTTCTTAAATAGTTCAGTTATATAGTTGGCTGACTATGTGATAAGAAACAGAATTATTTTTTCTAGCACTGGAACCAACAGATGAGTGCAATTAATTTAACACTCTACTGCAACATATGAAAGTAAAAAAGGGCTATTAAAATATTATACTACTACAATATCTATATAAATAAAATTGTGATTTTTTTCTGGACATTTTTTCAAAATGCCCCAAATTTGGTTTCTATGCCATATCTATCAAGAATAAATTCAGCTGAATTTTTGTCAGTTTATCTGTTTGTACAGGTATGTTACGGCATCACGCAAGAACCGCTAAACCAAATTCAATGAATTTCGGTATTTAGGTTCTGGACATAATCGAAATGAAAATAGGCTATACATTTTTTAATATCACAAAGGGATGGGGGAGTTCAGAGGGAGAGGTAAACAAAAAACTACGAATATCTCCGTTAAAAGTCAATGTATCAAAAAATGTTATACAATCGAAATTACGAAACGTTTAAAGACAAATAAGTTTGATGATGTAAAGTTTTTCATTTTCATGCATTCATCTTCATATTAACGGAGATCTTACCAATTAAGAAATAAATACAAATCAATATTTTTAGAATCATACAGAATAAACAGAACAATAAACACAGGCCTACGCGCCGGTAAAACCCGTATTCATTCAGTCAGTTACATCCATTCAGTCACCCCCTATACACCCATTCTCAGTCACTTTGTCAAAAATAAATCAGTATTCTTAATAGTACGTTAGTTAACTATCGTGGTGTTCCTATTGTGATTTTCCTTTCATTTATTATGAAAATAATAAAGCTCTCATTATTTATGAAATAAAGCTTTATTATGAAATAAATAATTCAGCACTCATCCAAGGTTTTTTAATGTAAATGCACAAATTTTTCAACATTATTATTTTATTATTATTTCTCGATATAGTCACTTATTTGGACCGCGGTTTCTCAGTGTTTCTTACCGCCTAGAAGGCCTTCATCACCACCCACTGATGAGCCCTTTGACCTTCGGTTCGTTGTCTTGAACCAGTATTCCTTCCAGGTTCCTCCAGATATACTGTGTTGTTGATTTTGGTCAGGTGGGAATTGTTATTTTATTATAATTAAAATTATTAAAACCACCAAAAACGGCCAAAGAATGAGTAAGAACACTTACTAATTGAGAACTATTAAAAAAAATAGTACTTTGGTGGCTTTACCACATCGTCAGCTCGTCACAACACTTAAAATTACACAATTATAAAATTAAATTTTTCAAATAAGATTTACAAGAATAACCCATTATTTTTATTTGATTACCGGAAGATCATTCCTGAAATTGTCATAAAATACAGAGAAGTCTACATCTCTAAAACAATAAATGTTATAATTGTGTAATTTTAAGTATTGTGACGAGCTGACGATGTGGTGAAGTCACCAACATTCTCGATTGGTGATTATTATTACTACTTCTTTGACCGTTTCTGGTGGTTGGTAATAATTTTATTTATAACTAGCATGGCCCGTGCGGCTTCGCACGCAAAACATGTGTCGGACCTAATCAATTTTTTTTAAATAAATTTATAACAGAAATCGTCTAGCTACTAGATCGACTGTATACCCCAATGTACACACACACACACACACACACACAGACGTTTTGATAATGTCCCCCGCGTACGTGTCTCGTCATAATCAAACCCCTTCATCTACTTTAACAGCGATACCTACTCACATGAACACTTACACACACACACACACACACACACACACACACATACATATTTATGAAAATCTTCATTACGGCCCTTAGGGTTATCATTTTTTTAAATTTAAAAAGAAAATGTTGCTGTAAATATAAATACGAATATGCTGTCAAAATTTCATGAAAATCCGTTGAGTCGTTTTGGAAATTAGCCTGCACAAAAAACACGCTTGTCTTTATAATATTAGTAGACATAAAATAAAAAGTTCATTAAACGGTGCGTATATGTTGCAATGTTTAACAAATTAATAAATAAGAGCGTTATTTAACTTAAATTATATTTAGAGCGTTATTTAAATGCGCACACATTTTCAATAAGTTACACATTCTACACCTGACATACGAGTATTATGATTTCTATTTAAATTTAAGGTAAAACTGACTGAATAGACTTATTTGAGGGATAGTTGACGAATAGGACGAAAAAGTAGGCACAAACTGTAAACATCGAACTCTGGGATTAAAAAAACATTGATAACGAACTACTGGAACAAAGATAAATAGACGAGGAAAGAATAAATACAATTCAAACTCTAAAAAATTTAATTTAAGAAAGAAATGAAATGGGAAGAGTAGCCTACTTCAATAAGAATTGTCTACAAAAAATAAATTATAAAATTGCAGAAAAAATATAAAAAGAAGCCACGAATAAGAAATAATACAATAGCAACTCTGAGAAGAGTTTCGTTATTTTTAATTGTATACTGAAAAACTTTCTAATTAAAAGATAAGTAATCGGAATGCAATTATAATAAACAAAAGATGACATTGTAATTCAAAAAATTAAAATTAAAAAATCTTGAAGGAAAAACTGCGATTGAATTCTTAATATACAATAAAGAAAACTGTTTTTACATAAAATACAATACAATATTAATAAAGAAAAACTGAAGGAAACTTTATTTAAAAGAATTTTAATGAGTTTGAAACGTTTTAGAAGTTATAAAAGAAGATATGAAAAGAAACAAGTTCTGGAATCTTTTGGAGTATTTTCGAGACAAAATAAATCACCTTTCTTTAAAAAAAATATAAATAAATAAATAAATAAAAACATTTTCTTCACAGTAATAAAAATCCAATTTTGATGGTAAAGAAACTTTCACCCTCATCTGGCTTTAGAGCACGTAGTAATTTCTTAAGCAATATTTATGCGAAAATAATTTATATGAGTTATTTTTTTTATAATGAAATTTTTGACAAGCTGATTAATATTCAATACTGGTGAAAAAAATATTGCGGTTCCGACATGAATACACTGAAGTAATAATTCAACAAGATTGTCAAGAATGAATGAATACTATTATCACTATTTATAAAAAATATTATTGTACAACCTTTTCCTAAATTGTTATAGAAATGTAAAGAAAAAAAACCAATTACAGTACTGTAAAAACACAGAAGCCAATGAAAGTAACTAAAGAGCTTTAATTAGACAGGTAATTGTATTCGTTTAAATACCATAATTCATAAAATTTATGAATACATAAATCACAAATATTTTTAGTACGCGTATAAAGGTATACTAGTGGACCCGTGCGAATAAATTTCCACAATAGGCCTATATACTGTAATGGAATCATTGTTCTATATACTCGTATTTAAATTGACGTATTTATATTGTAAACAATGTATTTTTTTCTTTTTAATTTCGAAAAATGAAGCTCGAATTTAGCATGAATTTCAAGTTTAGAACTTTTTACCGAATCAGGAAAGAACACTCTTTAAAACCATGTAAAAATTATAAAAATCCGTTCGGTAGAACTCTGTATTTAAGAGTTTAAAGAATTCCCATTTAAAATACATTGGAAGCGATTTTGCGTTTTAAATATATAGATACATACTAGAAGTACTGTCTTAATCTTTCATCTCCCAAAAAATAAGAAAAACACTCACACGACTTTCTCTTGTCAATGTATACAGTAAAAATATAACCTATATCCTATGATGAAAAGCATAACCTAATTTTAATCACGAGTGAATATATTTGTTTAATTATTTTTAATCCCTACTGTATGTACGTTGCAATCTGTTCAATTCAAGTACAATGAGCAACCCCATGACTCAATGAGATGAGGATGATGTCTATGACGAGTAAATGTGGTGTAGTCTTGTACAGACTCAGGCCAACCATTCTTGAGAGACTATGGTTAATTGAATCCTTAACCATCAAAGTACACCGGTAACCACTATCTGATAATCAAATCCATACAAAAGAGGTAGTCTACTAGGATTTGCACCACGGAACCTTTGTCCCCGAAAATCGCGGCGAAGGCTTTACCACTACACTAACACAGTGAATTAATTACGGAGTGAATGACGCAAAAGGAAAATCAACCTCTGTTCGATTTAAAAATATGGAAAATCACTAATTTTGACGCCAAACGAAGCGTTGTAGGGAAAAACGATTGTAATAAAAGTTGTAGGTTTTCTAATTACCTACAACTTTCATTATATAATTCTGCCCTGAAAGGCATATGAAGTCTGCAATATTACGAAAACAATTTTTTTACCACGAGAGCACAGTCCCCAAGAATTCCAGTAGACATGGCGCTCACCCTATCTTGTAGAGCATTAAAAATGTAGTAAATGAGGCGATTATATTAAAAAATCGCAAAAAGTGATAAGTTGCACAAATAAATTACTATTTCCGGTTGACCAATTTTGATGAAATTTTCGTATAGAATTCCCTTGCGGTACCAACAACCGGAAACAAAATGGTCAAGTCAGAAATGGCGTCACAGCTCATCGCCTAAACCAAAACATTCAACTATCAGCGGAAAAAGTCTGGAATGCAAATGTAGTAATTCTAGAACATTACATGAAAAGGGGAGTGACAGTAATCAGTGCTTCTTATTCACATCTGTTAAAAATCAACTTCGCCCTGCAATCAGGAGCAAACGACGAGGACATTTTGACTTTGGGTGTATTGTTACAGCATGATAAGGCCTGCGCGCTTACAGTACCTTTAAAAATATAGACTATTCACGAAATCAAATTTGAATGTCTTCTACAACCACCTCATTCCCCAGACCTCCCCACTAGTGACTTTCATGTGTTCGGACCACTTAAAGAATAGGCCTACATGGAGACCAATTACTTCGAAAGTGATGAATAGTTGAAATCTGCGGAGCACACGTGGTCACGACCCAAAGAATTCTTTAGACGTAGTATACACGCACTTACAAAGCATTGGAACACATGGAGACTACGTCGAAAAAAATACGTATGATGTATGAAATTGCTACACTATAAAACTCATGTTACTTCTAAGGTTTTTATTTGACACACCCTCGTATCCCATCTATCCATTCTACATAGATGACCCACAATCAATCCAATAAACAGACTGTAGAGTCAAGGCGAGACAGGTGGTGGGAGTATTAGTCCCGTGGAATAAAGAGAGATGTATCCGCGCCATATGAAATGCCACCACCTGGACTGGCAGAATATGGTGGACTATAAACGTTATAATATAATAAAAATAACACATTTTAAACATCTTTTAATAATGAAGAACAGTCATAACTATAAAAAACTAACATACTAAAATGGTAGTACATAAATGATTCGTCCTTCCGCTTTCCCCGCACAGGAATAGTAATGATCGGTGGACTATAAAAGCTGAAAGATTTGTATAAATGTGAGAAAAAAATATTTGTTTTTTTTTTGTAAAAACTGTGGATGTACAAAGTAACATTATGGACAAGTAACTTGTACAACTTGAATTGGCACTTGGTACTTAATTGTACACTCACCAACGTATGACGTCTAGAATATACCAAAAATATTATCACTGTACTCGTATTTATTTTCCTTCGTTTATTTAACTTCGCATCAACTACAGTGGTCATTACCGACGACGTTGGGTTGTAACTGTGAAGGTTGAAATGATTTTGGGTCTTTTCTCTTAGTCCCCCGCCACCATGTTTTTTTACATTTTGTGGATAGTTCGTATGTAATCTTACAGTATTTTAAACGAGAAAAATAGTTCGAAACATTCTAAACTTCTACATTAAGATTTTTCAAATTAATTATGTTCTTAAATCTACCCACAGCAATTTTGACTTAATTAATAGGTAACTTACCACTGACTGTTTCTACTGCACATTAGTGTTTCTAGTGGGTAAAACGCACCAATATCTGAATTTCGTTAAGGTATATTCTTTACACCAACAGTAAATTAACTAAAAAACTTTTCCTAGGGGTAATCTACTATCTTCGAGCCATGTACCTACTCCTAATCCCTCTTCAACTCGACACGCGCGGCTGTGACAAAGCTATCAATCGTTTTTATGTACATTCATATTATGGCCATTTCTAAAGACGCGCTGCTTGTGAAGAATATTTCGTTCTTGCAAATATTCCACAGCCTTTTTTTGAAAATAAACACTACGAAATACATCAAATTGATTCATTTCCATTGTAGCAATAGCAGCTTCTTACCGTACGGTGAGGTAGGTACAAATATAACTGAATACTAACCTATTTTCCATTCTGGTTTAATTAATGTAATTTAATACTTTATATTACATAGTAAAATACATTAAGGTAGGATACTACAATTCAGTACAACAATTAAGATAAGATACACTAAAATTCAGTAGTTCTACTGTGGCGGGGGAATAAGAGAAAATACCCAGGATTTTTGTAACGTTTGAAAATATGCCATGCCTGAGTGGGATTCGAACCCAAGGCATGCTGAGAGGCTCGTATTTTTATTTTATGTAATTTATTCGAAATGGATGGTAATAAATCATTGTAATTTGACATTAAAATATAATTTATTCTATTTCTTATGGATTTCGAATTCGTTTAATATTTTTGTATAGCTATGCTTTATTTATTACGGTGTGTACTGACTAACTTGTGCCAATTCGGCTTGTACAAGTCATATTAGTAACAATGGGGGTAAAGGTGATTACGTGTAGTAATGTGGAGTACAGTGTGAACAATGATAGCCTGATTACCGATTAGATCAATACAGTATTATGCATTGTAATGTAATTCAACGTTGAGAATAGCGCTTAGCGTCTAGCGACTCATCTTCATATTTTTATTATTCTTACTAAACAAGTAATTTTACTTGAAATCGATGTCAAAGGTCCGTATAAAACGTCCCACATTATTTTGCTATTTTGTTAAATAAATAACTAGTTATCTATACATAAAGGTATTTTTTACTATGAAGTGGGAGCTTATTAAACACGCGAAAATAAATAAAAATTTCGAATAAATATATAGTACTGTGGTAGGTATTCGATTTACCGGAATCATATGCGGAGTTTAGTATACCGGGTTTTCCCACGGAATTCGAATCATAGGGAAATAGCATTGATTTTCATTAGTTTGTTAATATTTTCTTCCCACGAATAAATGAAGACTTGTTATAGTCAGGAATCATTAGAAAATGTTTAGATCTTTTAAAAAAATACCAATTTTGATACATTTTAAGCTGTATTTTAGCTTAAATACCGAAATACATTCCATTTAAGTATTGTAAATTTATCAACTTTTCGTAATGTTATAATTGGAGTAATGGTAACGTTCTGGTCCGGAGATGTAAAGATAGGTGGTGGGTTGAATCCAGCAGTAAAATGTTTTTATTGTTCAAAAGTTATTGGAAATGTTAAAAAAAATTATTATTTATTTTTTAATTTTGACAATTTGTATCTAAAATTATTGCAACATTCAGATGTCTGAAAATAAATGTTGCTTAAGGAAATATTTAGGTATTTAAAATAATACCTAATTTGCTTCCAAAAAGAAACAATTCTTAAATAAATAGTTTTAGATGATAAAAAGAATTGTCAAAATTAAAAAAAATTTACTTTTTTTAATATTTCCAATATTTGTTGAACAATAAAAATTTTTTGTCGCTGATGGATTCGACCCACCTATCTTTACATCTCCGGACTAGAATGTTACCTTTACACCAAACATAATTTGAAAAGTTGATAAAATTACAATACTTAAAGGAAAACGGTTACAAATTTATGTATTTCTGTATTTAATCTAAAATACAGCTTGAAACGTATCAAAACTGATATTTTTTTAAAGCCTGAACATTTTCTAATGATTCCTGACTATAACAAGTTCATTTATTCGTGGGAAGAAAATATTAACAAACTAATGAAAATCAATTATATTTTCCTATGGTTCAAATTCCGTGGGGCACCCGGTATGTTTAATTTAATACAGCGTTTCATTTATAAGGCTGACCTTGAAGCAAGTACAGTTTAGTAACTACCAGCAAAAGTGAATTTCCAGTAAAACTCGATTTGGAAAAATCTACATGAAAACAATGCTTTCTTTTCCTAAATATTCATACAGGGCAAGAAATAGTAAAAACAGTAGATTCGACTACTACTTCTCGTTGATTAGGCAAGGTAAATTAGGAAGCAAACATTTTATGTAAAAGATAAATTGAAAATTAATTACATTGCAAGAGATAAATTATTTTATTACGCATGAAAGATTAAGAGATGGTATAATTTGAAATACACTGCCTGTTTATATCACCGTCTTAATAATAAAACATCCAAAGTTTGAACTTTTCTGTGTAGGTACATTGTTTAGGATAAGTTTGTTGTTAATACAGTTGTAACTTACATAATTAGGTTAAATATCAACATAAATATGACATTAACAAGAAAACTTTCCAATATAATCTTAAAGTTTACGTCGTTTCATTAGTATGTAACGTGAGACGTTGTTAATACAGTATATAATGTAAAATAAATTAACGACGTACTATGTTATTTACTTAATACTCCGTAAATAATTCTGTAAATAAATTTCATAAAAATAGCAATTCTCCGCTCACGGTATACTAAACTTAAAGTGTTTAACTTCTCGCATAACCTTGCATCTTTAAAACCAAATCACGACTAAAAATTAAAAATAAAAATCTATTGCGAAACAGTCACACGACTTTTTCTTGCCAATATAAATCATTAAAAATATAACCTAATTTTAATCATACAAGAATAATGAAAAATGAAAATCAACTTTTGTAGGACTTAAAAATACGGAAAATTACTAATTGACGCTAAACTAGGCTCTGTAAAGAAAATACTTGAAATGCAGTTTGTAGGTTTTCTAATTTCCTATAACTTCGATTATAGTACAAATTTGTAGTAAAATGAATATTATAAGGCCACAATCTTAAACTTTAAGCTAAAATACAACTTCAAATGTATCAAAATTGATATTTTTTTAACGGTCTAAACATTTCTAATGATTCCTGATTATAACAAGTCTTTATTTATTTGTGGGAAGAAAATATTAACAAACTAATGAAAATCAATGCAATTTCCCAACGGTTCAAATCCGTGGGACACCCAGTATATGACTATAATAATTATAATTTTTTTATTTTATTTATTTATTTATTATAGGTAAAACCAAAAACAATGAATCTTATCCTATCTTATTTCCTAATGCCCGCATAGGTCTGCCTGTGCGCGGGTATGATATGGTTTATTTGTTATTTATTCTATTATAATAATAGCTTTTTATATCTAAACAAAATTTACATAAAAGAAAATAAACAAAAATTTATAAAAAAAATAAACATAGGCTACAACAAAATTTCCTAACGTAAATATACAAAAAAATAATAGTATAAAAAATAAAATGTCATTTAGTGGCAAATGATGAAGCATCCTTTGATAATTGTAATATAATATATTTATAATAATAAAATATAATAATTTGTATAATTTATAATAATAAATAGATTTTAAATTGTTTAAACAAAAAAAAACTAAACAATATGAGTAATAGATTATTTATTTAGCATATAAATTGGTACACTTGAGGAAATGAAGGTACGTGATTTTTCCAATACGGTTATGCTAATGGACATAACGTGAACAATATTTAAAATGTAAATTAAAAAATCGTGATGACGATGATACTTAGTTACATGACCTTGAAGATAGAAGAAAAGGTCAAGTTTTAGTTTTTAATATGTTCGCCCGTTGATGCAAAAGCAGAGAGTAGAGAGGAGGGATCAAATTAAAGCAAAAGCAAACGCTGATCACGAGTGCAATAAGAGAGTAGACCGTGGTGAGGTGAATTGCAGAGCGCAGACTTGCAAATGAAGACGTGGTCTCCGTGGGTGGAATCCAAATACGATTTCGTGTGCCAGAAATGTTCGTTTATTTACTACAACTACCGACTTCACGCCCTCTCTACTCGTATAGCTGTAAACTCTTTGACCCCCCCGTCGATGTTACGCCACAATTCAGTCTGTCAGAGTCTATTGTAATTACTTTGATACACGATTCGGTACGAATCAACTGAAACGCTTTTACTCTGTTTTATTTCACTATCCTAATACTGCCGATACTTTTATCACAATTTCAACAAACCGCCAATCAACGTCACAACCCCAGAATGGAATCCAATAAAATAAATCTCAATATTCACTCACACTGCCCTTTCTATTTTCATTAACAATTGTTAAACAGCAACCAAAACAATTAACATGAAAGGACATGTCACCAATATACTGAACAAACCTAAAATAAATCGTAAGGCAAACCTCATTACCTTTCTCGTTAATTTTATTAATGTATTCCTTTTTACTCACACAATGTCTTATTACTTTCTCTTGCCTATATAAATATATAGGAAATATTAATATAAATATTAATATTGAAAACCAAACAGGTTTGACTTTCATCGCAGTTATCGTACGATAAACAATAGCGATGGACGTACTAATTTCAGAACAAAAAATCAAAAGTACTACTATAAGCAGAACTTAGGGTAATAGACCGAGAAAGGTCACAAAATTTAAGTTCTACAAAGTTATGGCAACTCCAGTTATTCTGTACGGAAGTGAGGCGTGGACAACAAAAACCCAAGAGCGGTGAATCCAGACAGCAGAGATGAGATTTCTTCGAAGAACTAAGGGATGTAAATGCTTGCACAGAATAAGGAATGATGAAATCAGGTCAGAATTGGGTAATTTGAACGAAGAGATAAAGGGATTATCGCCAAAGTTGGAGACAGCACATGGCAAGGATGTCGGATCACAGGATACCTAAGCAGGCACATTGGTATGCTCCAGAAGGGAAAAGGGATGTCGGTAGACCTAGGAGAAGATGAGATAGATGATATAGTTTGTGAGTTCGAAACAGGCTACAGCCTAATCTTTGGTTGGAAAAAACACATGGAAAGTGTTTAATGGAATAAGAAAAATTAACGTTAAAGATCGTTTAATTGTAGATAAAGTATGGGATTTGGTAGCTGAAAGTACAGGATTTTCTAGTAATTTTATTGCGTAATTAAAATTGTAAATATTTTATTCAATAATCGATGATTCAATGAAATTCTGCTGTACTCATAGAATGCTTCTCATCTGCTGGCAGCTAATGGTAGTACAAATGATGGAATTCTCCATAAATTAAACCTATTTCTGTAGATTACGAGAGTTTTTTGTCAATCGCGTAGCCTAAGTTTCTTAATAATTTTAGTTTTAACTAACTACTTTCCATTAATGAAAAAGAGTGCACTGCACTCGACGACATGACTAGAGATACTGAACACCACACGCAACGGGACCACACTGGACACTATCTATTTCCCCGAAATTTTTTGCGGTGCGTGTTATCCGGGCATCGGACGCACCGTACGGACAAGTACGGTGCGTCCGGTATAATATAATTATATTTATATAATTGTACGCTTGGACATAGCGCACAATTATATTAATATTTAAAAACAGAAATGTAGAGGCGTAAAAGATACTAGTCAATCGTTATCTTCTCTAAAAGTAATGAATTTCATTATACAGCCAGACCCTGTGGTGAGTGAACTGAAGGTGTCATTTGCAGTGTGTAGATGCTTTTGAGAGGGACCGGCATGGTGATAAGCATACGTTTCCGTTCAGTAGGAAGGCAATGATAAATCACCTAACTCCTTGTTTTACATAGAAAAACCTCTAGAGGTTCAAACCAGCCTTCGGCTGAATACCTTAACAACAAGAAGCGGTGTACAAAAATATCGTCCAGAGCGTTGTGGCATTTTAACATCGTCATTTGTTCACCATTTACTAACCAAAACTCGATTTCGAAAAATCGACACTAAAACAATACTTTCCATGCCTATATATTCATATAGGGTAAGAGAAAGTAAAAATTGTCCAAAAACAGTACATAACGCATAGCGCTCACAGGACCGTGTATGTAGACGACGGACCCGTCTAAAAATCACTTATGCATCTAGTTTAATACAAATAACTATACCATAAAATATTTGAAAACCGGGATGTTACAAATTAAGAAAAACTTAAAATATTTAATAAAATAACAACGGTGTATTATTTCCTTATTTCATCACAATGCATATTTCAAAACCATTGCAATACAAACCAAGAATGCACCACGCGTACGTGAGTTCACAAATATTCTCATAATAATATTTAATAGAGAATAGCTACAAACACGAAAAATGTTGAATATTTTTCTATTCAAGAAACAGAAAGCAGTTTTACTTCTTTCGTGTACACGTTATTAATAAAAAAAATAAACAACAATTAATATAAAATCTAAATTAATGGCATAGCTTAAACTAAAATAAATTTAAAAAAACTCAAGTTGTTTCATTAAAATTTTAAATTCATAAATAAAATCATACTACAACTTTTAAATAAATTAAAAATTAAAGAAATTTAAAACATGTATATTCATGAAAAATTTATCATACCATCCACTATCTGTGATAAATCCCAGTACAAAATACCGAGAAAGAAAGGTATAAAAGCTTTTGCTTGTTTCAAGAATAACAAAATAAGAAAGGAATTCGTTGTTCAGTATTCAGAATATATTTTACTAATCGATATTCCTAAAATTCATTTTCTAGTATTTATTGACTGTACTTGTACGGTTTTTAATATTTAACAAACAATTTACAGGTATTGTAAAATTAAAATTTTAGAAACTTAATTTGTGTTTAATTTGTAAGGGGTTAGTCAGATCAAAACATTTAATCTATATTTGCAGAATGTTTTTGTCCCTTATTTATCCACACAGGACCGCATGTGTGTAAGTCTCAATCTGTTTCAATTCAGAACAATAAAGAACCTGATAACCCAATGGTATGCCCACCTCGTTCGACGTCGCACGACGCGCGACGTAGCATGCGATGTCGAATGCTACATCGCATGCGCCTAGAGGCATACCACCTTCCCCACTCGTTTGAAGAGCTTTATCTCAAAAAAAGACAACGAATATTTTTGAACACTACCAAATTAAATCCTGTTCTTTCCTGCATTGATTGGTTTCATTTAGAAATTAATCGGAGATAACTCCAGCAATTTACGCAAAAAAATACCCAGTTTTTAGCCGGTTTTCCGTTAATGTGGTTTTTAAACGTGCGTTACTCCGTCCAGGTTTTTAATACAAATTGGCGTTTAAGTATGTTGAAGATCAGAGTTTTTTCTTTATGAATATTTGAAAAGTTAAATTTCATGTTCCGTTTTAATATGCCGGCCATTTTTTTTAAAAAAGTGCTTTTTTGGCTCCCACGTAAAGGTAGGGAAATGAGTTTTGGACTGCATGCATTTTTACAACAATATGCATTTTTACAACAATGCATTTTTACAACAATATTATGTCAAGCAAAACGTTTATTTTTTAAATAAAACCATCGTTAAACAATTCAAAATGAGCTATGCAATAAGTTACAGCAGGAAAAACACAGAAGTTTGTTTTTCTAAACGACTACACTCGGAGCGGATACCGCTATAGAGCTGTTTCCTCTCAAGAAGTTTAGAGGCTAATTGAATTTTCTATTAACACCACATATCTATTTCTAATTACAAATGTAAAATACGATACATGGCACAATACTGCTGTAAAAATGCATGATTCTGTCCAAAAAAATTTCCCTCTCTTTACGTGAAGCCAAAGTACATTTTTTTAAGTGGCCGGCATTTTAAAATGAAACATCAGACTACTAATTTAAAATATTCATACATAGAAAACTCTGATCTTCAACGTACTTAAACGCCGATTTTTATGAAAAGCCTGGACGGAGTAACGGACGTTTAAAAACCACATTACGGAAAACCGGCCAAAATCTGAGTACTCTTTATGCGTAAATTGCTGCATCTAAGACTAGTTTCAAAATAAAATAATCTAAGTCAAATCAATCAACACAGGAAAGAACAGGCTTTAATTTAGAGTAGTGTTCAAATATTATATTCTTTATATTTTTTGAGATAAAGCTCTTCAAACGAGTGCGAACAGGTGAAATAGCATGCCTCTTAAGCGAATAGTAATAATAATAAGCATGCGATGTGCTACTCGCACGAATGTGGACATAGCTAATGAGATGAAGATGATTGAAAGAGGTTAATTGAACCCCAACCATCAAAGTAAACCGGTAACCACTGTCTAGTATTCAAATCCGTATAAAAGTAACTACCTTTACAAAGATTTTTTCTGTCTTTAGTTTTTATTACGGTACTGTACATTGAGCTGCACAATTATACGTATACGCGTAATGATATTTAAATGGCGGTGGCGAATTTTACTTTAAAGACCCAAAGGTACCCCGTGGTACATTCTCCATTTATAACTACGGGTGTTGTCTGTTATTCAGACCAAGAAATCTCTACTTAATTTTTACTTTGGACGGTCATCTAGTCGTTCGTGAAACTTCCTCCATTTCATAATTCTGCACGAAAATTGAAATTGTTAAAAGCAGTAACGAGATACTGTGAAGTAAAGGAAAAATTGAATTAATCAATTCTATACAGGTAATTCTGTTGAATTTTAGTATTCACTTTCTGATCTTTCCAGTAAGACTGGGCTATAAGCCGGAGGGTAGGAGAGAACGAGGACGCCCGAGCAAGAGATGGGCAGATTTGAGAGGTTCGGAACAGGCAGAGATGCCTAATTCTTGAAAGGCAGAAGAAGAAGACTTTCTGGTCTTTTCCATTAATCGTTTTTCTTTTGTAGAATTTTTCCTTCTGCATAGCTAGTCTCGAGAATGCAAACTTTTTGTACAGTTGTGAATTAATTCTTCATAGTACCGCGACCTTATATTTTCTCGCCTGATGTAGTTCGCTGGTCTTCCGCTGAAGTATGTCCACAAGAACTTGAAATTACGAGTATCAACTTTTCTACATTTTGTCTTCAAGTGGCGCGAGGCACATTGATTTTGTTAATTTTTTTAGCCTTTTCGGAGGAAATCTGTAGTCCCGCCTCATCTGCTTGTTCAATCAACACACAAATTCGTTCTGTTTCTGTTCCTACATTCAAGACATCCGGATCTTTTACCTACCAAAACAAAAACTTGAACTAGCCATTTTTGTATGGTGCCAGAACTAAAACAAAAGACGAAAGAAATGTAAAATAATTTTCTGATTACTGTAACCGAATTAATTAATTAAATAATTAAACCGAATTAATTACAAATTAAATAAACGTATCAAACCCCGCAGTTAATGTTACACAATTTACCGTAGTCGCTAATGACCAAGCAGTTGATGCGACTTAAACAAATTAATTAAAAAAAATAATTAAACAATAGAGTAATAAAAAGACAAAATTTATTTAAAGTTGCAACGCATTATATTAGTTCTTGTATTTTCCATTAACTGTAAAGTTAACATCATAAAAGTTAGTACTACAATTTTTATCCGAGTTCAGTGAACAAATTTAATAATTTACGAATGAAGTACGGAACTATTTTAACCCCCAGATGAGACCAATATAATGTTTTACACTATTTCAGTAAAGAAAATAAAAAATAAAAATAACAGTAATTGGTTACAAAACTGAAAAAGTTATTTGAGTCGTTAACTGGTCCGAGAATTGAATTTCTAAACAACTAGTTTAGAACTAAACTAACTAATCACCATACATGTAGCACATTTACCTTAATATACGGGAAAATTGCAGGATAGAAAAAAAATGGCCGGCGACAAAAACCACACTACTCTTTCGCTAAATCTTTAAACAGTACTACGTTTTACTCAAACCAATTTCGGTGTAGAATCCACAACAGTTTTAACTGTCTGTGAACAAACATATCGAACGAAGCAACACGGAATGGGACCGATTTTTAAAGAGGATATTTCCAGAAAACCACAAAATATTGCTAAAATGAGCGTTGGACCAAATATTAGTATATAAAATAGTAATTTTAGGATGTCTAAATTCTGTTTAACTTTTTTTTTTAATTTTAGCCGTTTTTTAGTCAGTAATTTTAAAACAAACCGATTTTGATGCAGTTCTTCAAGTACAAATTACAAATAGCGGCTAAAGTAAAGCCAGAAAAAATAAAATGGAATCGTTGTAGCTTTCATAATAGTCTTAAACTTTTTATCTAAAATACAACGTTAAGGCTGGAATTAAAAAAGAAAGAGATTTTAACCTTAAAAACGGACAAAAATTTAAAAATAAAATAAATTAAAATATAGCTACGTAGCATTATTAATTCGAAAAACTTCTATTCAGTCTTTTGTAAATTATATTTTGAATTAATTTTACTTTATTTCATTTAATTTTTCTTTTTTATTTGGTGAATGTTTAATAATTTTTCAGACCCGGAAAATAAAATCGAACACGGGATCTTCCGCTTTGCAGCGTAAAACGCTAACCACTGTAACATATAGACTACCACTAAGAACACCATAATTGACCTGTTGGTGTAGTGGTCAGCATAACTGGCTTTTATGCAAGGAATCCCCAGTTCGTTTCCCGGTGAGGTCTAGCATTTTTTAGCACTCATTTTCATCTATTACCCTTCATCGTTTGCATCTGCCTTAATATATTATAACAGTCAGACGTAAAACCAAACAACCTTGTTGACCATTGAAAATGAAGCAAATGAAAAAAGTTTAATCAAAATCGTAAGAGAAGTTTAGGACAACGATAATTTATGTATTTCAGTACAAGAATAAAGTAGTAGTATTAGTATATATCTTTAATTTTGGAGCTGCATAGTTATTTCCTAAAATTTCTCTCGGGTCGGTTGACAAAACCTTAGTTTTCAAATTTCACCCTAATCGATCCAGCATTTTTTACTCCAGAACGATTACGACTTAAACACACAGACAAAATTCAGTACAAAAAAACAAATTTTTGGCTTTAGAGAGCCGTAAAATGTAAATGTAATGTGTGTAAATGTGTGTGGTTTGTCGTTGATAACATGAAATCTAAATAGCCTATACAAAATTTATTTCATCGCAATACTCTCTCGATCTATGCAAATTACAGAGTGCAAGAAAGTGAAAAAAATCACAATCCACCCCACGAGATTAGAAATTTATCTTGTTTGTGAAAAGTGCACAGGACGGATCGAGGCATAAATAAATTATATAAAATGCAATGTGTGTATCGAAACACATAAATCATGAACAGAATGCTTTTTAATACAAAATAAACTTTCAAAATCGACAAAATAATCAATCATAACGGAATAGCTTTTTGCTGTCGAACCTTCTGATGAAATGAAAAGGAACACTATAAATTAAATAATACGTACTAGGAAAACTGAGCGGATATTTTATAACTTTACACTAATAAAATATGGAAACTAAAACATAAATCAAATTATGTATTCCGAGTACGGTTGAAAAATATTTTTAAAATTCCGTTGAAACGTCTTTACTGTTAAAAAATGCTTCACCGATCAATCTGATATTACAAACCAATTACAAATAACAAGAAAATTAGATGACTATACTCGTATGACAAAATGAAAATCGTTCACATTTATTTGATAGTGTTGAACAGCGTTAATTACATAAGAAAATGTCAAATACTTAAATGGAAATTAACGGAACTAATTGTTGATAAGTTTGAAAAACTCATCAATCTACAGAAAGAAATAAAGAAAACTTTCCGTGTTCGTCTTCAGGTCAACAGCCAAAAGAAATCAGAGATCTACTAAGTCCAATGAAGAGGTTTAAAAAGTTACCAAAACATTTCTTATTCCTACGACAGTCCATGTAAAATCAATCTTAACTCAACAATCTATGCAAGATCAGGTGACCATTACCGAATTGCAACTATATCTTCTCGACGTCGTCGTCCATCATGGTTTAGGTTATAATTGAGCCTGTTCCGGCGTCCATCTCTTCGTCGGTCTCCCCACTTCTCTTTTACCCCTTGCTTCATAAAGCCATGCACTCTAAGGCAGTCGGTCTTGTGACATTATAAATAAATGATCTATCCATTGTCCTTTAGATGTCGTGATAAGCTCAATAAGTGGTTGGGTTCCACATTCCTCTCTTATCACCTCGTTCCTGATGTGGTCTTGTTTCGTACATCCTTTAACATGTTCTAAAGAACCTCACGTCTGTTGCTCAGATCATTGAATTTTGTTTCTTGTTTAACACCAAAGCTTCACTTCACTTCCATACATCAGTGTCGGTTTGTCCATCACCTTGTAAAATTAATCCGTGTATCCATTCTTGCTTTGCATTTCAGGTTTCGGCGTATAGCCCCACATATCGCATTAAATCTGGATAACTTTTGTTGCACATCTTTATCATAATTATAACAGGTTATGTCACATCCTACAGGTAAGCGTGAACTTAAATCTACAAAAGAATAACTAACAAGTCACATTTAATCTTTGGCAAGTATTATTTTTATGACAAAGCCAAATAAGTACTCCAAAAAATTTCAAAAAGGTGTAACTGACTTTAAAACACAGACAGCTTGAGTCAGTTAACGATAAGCTTACCTAACTATTGGATTAATAAGGATTATAGGCTGAAACTTATATTGAAAATTATAACGCCATAGTTTATGAAAAACTATTTCCCCCCAAGAATTTCAGCAGATATGGCACGTACCATATCTTTTAAAGCATAACAAATTTAGTAAATGAGGTAAAAATCATAGGACCCGTTTTTTGAGATAACCGCAAAAATTTTAAAAACCGTACGAATAAATTACTAATTTTTGGTTGACCGATTTTGATGAAAATGTTCGCGCCGAGTCCCCTAGTGGTAACTAACTTAATTTCCAAGTTTCAACTTCATATGATATTCCATTCTTGAGATATTTTGTTCAAATAAAAACAGACATCAATCGCTAAAAATAGGTTTTTTGAGTTCGGGGGCTTTAAACGCGTATTTCCTGTGAAAACTCGGTTTCAAAAAGTCGAAATGAAAACAATAGCTTCCTTCCTATTACGTTCATATAAGGCAAGAGAAAGTAAAAAATGCAGGAAGATAAAAAAGAACAGCTGATTAATGAAATAAAAAAATCAAAGATAGGCGATCACTCTTCTACTATACAAAGTTGCCTTACGAATAAAATTAGAACTTGCCTTCAACAATTTCCGTATTTCTCATTTCTACATATTTCCACAGTGGGAAAAAGATTAAGAAAAAACTCGGTACAAGATGTAGAGAACAAAAATTATAAATAATAAGTTGAGTTCAGTAAAGTTTTGATTTATTTCAACGAAATTTTGGAGTGATAAAACAATACACTGAGTAATGATTTGTTAATTACAGTATTGTCTTAATCAAAACAGGGCGAACTCTACATCTTGAATGAAACCAAACTTTCACTTTCTTGGTGGGAAGTTTCAAACAAATTCCCATGTTCTTAGAATACGTAAAAGTAATCTAATCAATATTCAAACCCACTTTAAATTACACACAAATGATTTAATTTTACATTTTATTCCAAAATAAACTCAACGTAAATTATAAAAGCACCAAAGACGGAAACCGATTAAGCATTGTTGAAATAATAAAAATTACAACTTCCTAAAGCGTAACAATATGGTGTGAAACACTCACACGACTTTCTCTTGCCCATGTAAATAATGAACGATTTAACCTAACATTAGTAAACAACGTGAAATTAAAAATGACCGCCACCGTGACGTAATGAATAGCGCACTAGCCGACAGAACGGAGGCCTCGGATTCGGTTCCCGGACAGGGTCTGGAAATTATTACGTGCCAAAACCCATCTTTAGTTTTTAACCCACGTAGTCTCTAATCATCAAGCTATTGATGCCACTTTAAATAAACAAAAAAACTGAAAAACATCACTTAATTTTAATTATGAGTTAATGATGCAAAATGAAAACCATCCTCAGTTTGGCTTAATAATACGGAAAATCACTCTTTGACGTTAAACTAGGGTCTGTAAAGAGAAAATCTTAAAATAAAAGTTGTAGGTTTTTTAATTTCCTATAAATTTAATTGTACACTTTTGTCACAAAGTCCATACTAAGGTCGAAATCTTAAAACTTAAAAAGGCTTAAAAAACCCGATTTTGTTCACAGATTTTTATGAAAAAATAAACAGAAAATTACTTAATCACCTCTAAACTAAGCGTTATAACACAAATACACATCAAATAAAAGTTGTAGGTTTTTATATGTCCTACAAATCTGATTATACACACTTTTGCCCTAAAATACTTATTAAGGCCGCAATCTTAAAAACAAATATTTTTCTACGAGAGGACAGCCTCCCCAAGAACTTCAGCAGACATAGCGCTTACCCTCTTGTAGAGCATAAAAAATTCAGTCATTGAGGCGATTTAAACAAAAATCGTAGGAGCTGTTTTTGAGAAAATCGTAAAAAAAAGAAAAATTACACGAATAATTTACTACTTCCGGTTGACCGATTTTGATGAAAATGTTCGAGTTGGGTCCTCTAGTGGCAAAACTTAAGTTCCAAATTTTAAATTGGTACAATATTCCATTCTTGAAATATTTTGTTCAAACACGCGTGCGCGCGCACACACACACTAATCGCTAAAAACATGTTTTTTGGTTCAGGAGATCTGAAAACGTGTATATCCAATGAAAACAATACATTCCTTCATTATGTATTCATAAAGGGCAAGAGAAAGTAAAATTATAATGAATAAGTATTTATACTCATTAGTTAGTAAATATTAAATTATGACTAGGTAAGGAAAACATTTATGAAAATTGAACCCAATTTTCTTATAAAAAGAGTACTACAGAATAAATTAACAAACCTTGCACAAGCGAACTTAATGATTTTGTATACGATGTTTTTTTTAAATTAGAATTTTGAACTAATAATGAAAATTCTTCTAACAGAAGTACCCCATTTTTTGTTTCAACAGAATTTAATTCATTTTCTTTTTATATTTTATCCACATTTCTTGAAAAAGAGATTGATTATGAGATTTTTTACTTGATAAAATCCGTACAAAAATTTATCACATAGAATTTCTAAAGGTTGGAAGTGTTAAAGTAGAAATTTTATCATACATTTTTGCAAAAGTTTTTGAAAAACTTAAGACTTTTTTTAATTAGTAATTCTTTCAACAAAATTAATGATTATTTTATTTAAAATTTTTATTCACCTCCTACGTGGTATACTAGATGACAACACGGAAAGACTCAAGTTCAGATCCTCATTGAAGACTGAAAATCTTAACGTTGATGATACGCATTATTATTGTTCAATACCCAAAAAGAACAGCTAACAACAAAATATTGGGAACAGCTTAACAAAAATTAATAAAACAAATAATACAGCACACAATTTTATAACTGAAAATGTAAATATTCGATAATCTTAATTGCCTAGTTTTTAAAGTAACAGTAATAAATTCCTTTTCAGATCTAAAAACTAAATGTTCACAAATGCAAAAAAAATCAATCTTTGTCAACTTATTCCTAAATAAACAATAATAAAATAAAACTTTATTAGTTCCATATTGTTTTACAAATAGTAACCCAAACTCATTCTTTTCGAAAGCTATAATGCATTTACAACAATTCACAAAGGTAGAGAGCAATGGCGGCTCGTACATTCAAAAATACGTGAAAAGTTGCCAATATAACCGAGAAAAACTAGTATACTACTCTATTCCATGAAACCGTGCAGCACGTTAAAACATAAATGATTAAAATTGAGATTTAACTTAATGCGATCCATTCAAGTTACAAAACATTTTGTTTTCTTCTTGTCAGATAAGTGAGCTTAATTAAATAACAAAATGAAAAATACTAATATTAAAATAATGATGTAGGCCTACTAATTCACTTAAAAATTTTGAAAAAATATTTATATGACTAAATTCTTATCGGACTATATTTTTAGCAAGTAGCACACTAATTTTGATTACCTACCTTAATACACTTCGATACCCGATAAGCTGCTTTCAGTTGAAAGCATCTTAATCGTTTCCGACAATTATCACGGTATTTTCAATAATATTTTCACACAAACTGTCTGCTTGCCACGCTTTTTCTTCTTCTTCTTCGATTACATGTTTAACACAGTTTTTCCAAGCGTCTGTATCCTATTCTACGAGATTAACCTATCCTTCTATTAACAAATTTTTTACGTCACTTATCTTTGATGTTTTGTTATGAATTATTTTTTTTCGGAACTACTGAATGGTTTTCCCGGTTTATGTTTCACAACAGAATCGCACATTATTAAAACCTGGTCAGCACAAAAATAGTAAACTACAGTTTTTACAAGTTAAAATTAACGGAAATGTCACTGATTGAACTACGAGGGTAGGCTGATAAGTAATGCACACATGCTTGTAGAAGACGAACAAAAAGAAATAGCAAGATGGGGTAAATAACAAATTAAAGTACAAATCTTAACCTACCAAATTATCTATTTATTTTTCAATATAGTCACCGTTAAGCATTACACATTTCTCCCAACGTTTAACAAGTTTTTTCATTCCGTCACTGAAAAATTCTTCCGACTTTCCTCGAACCCAGGACGCAATAGCTGCCTTCACCTCATTGTCCGAGCTGTAATGATTACCCTTAAGGTCTCTCTTCAGTAGAGGAAAAAAATAAAAATCGCAAGGCGCAAGGTCGGGAGAATACGGAGGGTGTAAAATTGGTTGAAACTTCAGGTTTCTCAGAGCCTCTCCAGTTGCACGCGAAGTGTGTGGACGAGCATTGTCGTGTTGCAAAATTATTGGCGCCAGGTTGCCTCTAACACGACAAACTCGACGTCGGAGGTGTTTCAGAGTCTGTATATACTGAGCAGAATTTACCGTTGCCCCTCGTTCCAGATAATCAGTCACATAAACTCGGCGAGCATCCCAAAACACAGTCAAAAGAATTTTTTTTGCGGACGGTTGTGTTTTGAACTTTTTCACAACAGGAGAATGTGGATGACGATATTCAGCGCTCTGCCTTTTTTCTTCGGGATCGTAATGATGAACCCATGACTCGTCCCCCGTCACAATATTCAAAAGAAAGTCGTCTCCTTCGTCACGGTAGCGCTTCAAAAGTTGTTCACAGCATTCCAATCGACGCTGTTTATTCTCGTCTGTCAGACGGCGTGGTACCCATCGTGCACAGATTTTACGGTATCCCAATTGTTCAATAATGAAGCCAACACGTTCCTTAGATATTCCAATTTGGTTTGCGATACGCTGTTGAGTGATTCGCCGGTCATTTTGAATCAAATCATCGATGAGTTTGCGACGATTATCGTCTGAGGCAGTGATTGGTCGTCCACTGCGTGTTTTGTCAACAATTAAGGCTTTTCCAGGTTGGCAATCACGAAATTTTATTACCCAACGATTCACAGTAGACCTATCAACAGTATCGTCACAATAAACAGCCTTTAAACGACGATAAATCTCACTAGGATTCACTTTCTCAGCAGTTAAAAATTCGATAACAGCGCGTTGTTTAATTCTCGTTGACATAGCACCAGAACACGACGCCATACTTCCACTACTCAAAACAAACTGAATGAAAGCAACGCCTTCAAACTGCGCAGGCTTGTAGAGGAGAAATAGTACTTCCACATGCCACCAGGCGCGCTACTGAAGTTTATTTAGTTGTCTTCTACAAGCATGTGTGCATTACTTATCAGCCTACCCTCGTATTATAACAATCAGAGAAAAATATAACATCGTACCGTACTCTATAACACTACGATGTAAACTAAACCAAAATTAGTAATACTGTAGTACTAATAGAAAACAATATTCAGTAGGCCTATTATAGAACATCAGTCTGCCGCCGGTTGTTTTGACTTACGGCGCTGGTACGAGTGAAACGTAATTACGCATCCTTTTAACACATTCAACCCGTAGTCTGTTTATGTCTGTTGCAAGGTTTTGCGGGATAGAGTACAATAGTAAGTACTCACGAGACTCTCGAGAGTAAAAAACTGTAAATATACACACACAAAACAACTAATGTACACGTACATACCGGGTGTCCTAAAAGTCCAAACACGGCAAAAAATTTCCCGAACTAGTGATGTTGTTCTTCAAAACACACTATAATCTTATGAATGTGAAAAAAACTACTGAAAATCATGTTCGTACATTTTTTCCGCCATCTTGAATGCAACTTTCTTTTTTAAATACGAAGTTGGTCATGTGACACATCATTTCCACGTAGAATTTCGCGAAAAATCCACTGGTGAAACCCGTTTTCAAATATTTCTTACCGTTTTGAAGTTACATACCGTCAAACTCGGGAATACAGTGAAAATGGCCTGTCTTGGATGTTAGTATTATCTTCTTTAACCGTCACTAAGAGGTAATTCACTGATCAATTTGACTTAATTTGAGTTTAATTTTAACAAATCAGTGCAAATCTTTCAATGATTCATCAAAAATTACTTAGTCAGCTGTAACATAGTCAACGATAAGAAATGGCTTGTTGAGTTGTTTACCTATTTAAATTTTGCATTGCACAAGCATTAAAAAGAAAGGGTTAATAAAGATTTGCACTGATTTGTTAAAATTAAACTCAAATTAAGTCAAATTGATCAGTGAATTAACTCTTAGTGACGGTTAAAGAAGATAATACTAATATCCAAGACAATCCATTTTCACTGCGTTCCCGAGTTTGACGGGTTGTAACTTTAAAACGGTAAGAGATATTTGAAAACGGGGTTCACCAGTGGATTTTTTGCGAAATTTTACATGGAAATGATGTGTCACATGACCACCTTCGTATTTAAAAAAAAGTTGCTTTCAAGATGGCGGAAAAAATGTACATGATTTTCAGTAGTTTTTATTTACATTCATAAGATTATATTGTGTTTTGAAGAACAATATCACTAGATCGCGAAATATTTTGCCGTGACCGGACTAATGGGACACCAGTAGAATAGAACATGCAAGTGCAGTAGGGTTGGTCGACCGCCGCAATCTATTCACTATTCGGGGACGGGTGGGAGAACTAGGCGAATAACTCAATTGAAACCAAGTAAGTGGCCTCTCAATGGTGAATGCGCAGTAGTCTAGTATAACCTTGAACAACCGTGAAGCCGTCCGGTACAGTCCGCATTCCAATTACTAAAAATATTTTTTTTTTTTTTTTTTATACAAGCATAATATCTCAGCAGCAACAATGTTATTTAGTATATTCCTTCAGCGTGAGTAATTAACTTGACTGTCATAAGTTCAAGTTTGATACATCTAAACACTACATTGATTTCTAGTAAATACTTATATTTATTTTCCGAGTAGTTTAGTTTTTAGTGCTGCGAATAAAATATATTTTTCGAAACTTAATTTAAATTTTCTATCAGACTGTATCGAGCGCGACACAGTATTTCTATCTCTTTCTAAATAGCTTTTTTACACAGCCGGTGTGTGCATCTCAGAGGCCACTTGGTTTGAGTTGGGATAGCCTATATATATTTACTACTATCTGTTTTCATGGCAACCCACTCGCGCTGGAAGAGAAGCGGCGGTCACCCGTGTAACTCTTCACTTAGGCATTTATTATGTATATTAAGGCCATTACGAAATCTAATTAAAACATTAGTAAGCGCTCTAAGCAGATACAATAATTTTATGTACTTTTTTACACGACATTCTCCATTTCAAAAAATAATTACAATAGCAATTATACTTATTTTGTAAGAGAAATAAATCTTGATACTGTCCAGAACATAGGTGAAGAGATAAAATGGCAAAATTTACTTATTATTATTGTTTATTTTACGGCTTCATTGTGTAGAGGATTGGTAAGATCATACACAGTTATCGTAATTACACAGTAATCGTCTGCCTGAGTCTGTAGCCTACTCTGTACAAGACTACACGTCGTTTACACGTCATACATAATTATCATCCTTATCTCTTTTGGTAATGGGGTTGATTATCGTTCTAAATTGAACAGATTGCAAGTATGTACACACATTTAACTTAAAAAAAACATTATAAATAGTTTTCCGGTTAGAAAACAGATCCAACTATTAATATTACTATAATATATAAATAAATTATTAAACAGCTTATATGTATATAAGCTATTTAATTGTTGTCAGAAAATTACCAACTTATAATAGATTATGATGCCATTTAATAGAGAAGAAAGTAATTAATCTTTATTAATTGTACTGGTTAAACGACATTGCTGGTACGTGATAAGAGAATTGAATTGGGAATATGTTTCTAGTACAATTGACCCAATTTTCTCCCCATTAAATGGGTTGTGGTATCTGAAATTGATGGTGATAGTATTTTAAGGGAAAAAGGGTGGTGCTGGTCTTAGGCAGGAGAGAAATGGAGAGAGGAAGAGAGTTGGGATCATTACGACGGGACTTGTCCGGCCAAGTTTACACCATACCACCCACGTTGTTACAAATAAGAAGACTAAAAATCGGAAGCACAGGAAGAAAAATAGAATAAGAATAAGTAGAAAAATGAGAAGAGGATAAGAACCATAGGGTCGTTATCTACAATAACGTTTTTGTTGTCAAGAAAAGAGTTCATTCAAGTTACAATGCGTAGTAGGTACCTTTAAAAATGTTTCAAAGTAAAAACTTGTTCTTTCTTTAGTATTTAAAAGAAAGAAAACTCAGGGAATTTAATAATACTAATATAATTTGTTACAGTAATACCTTTACAACGATATTATTACTTTTACGTCTGCTTTAATATTATTTGTTTTTATAGACTTTTAAGTAAGTAGGAGTTGTAATTTTACTTTTTGTAAATTTAACGCCTATGATTAAATTAAGTTTTAACTTCCAACAACAAGATCTTTATAAAATACTAAGTGAGTGGTGTTTCTTAAAAGATATTTACGAAATTTAGCTATCCCCTTTCCACTCGTTTTGCTCCGCACTCAAAGCCACTGAATATTTTTTTACGTCTGACTATAATGAACGGTATGTATAACACAAACGGTGTGAAGGATGATTGATGAAAATAAGGCACAAAAAATGCAAGACTTGACAAGGAATCGAACCCGAACGATTATTTCTAGCCTCAAAAGGTACATTATATAAACGGCTTTACAGCTTTTCCTAGTTTTTCCGTTTCATCACAAACTTTCTATTTCTACGTATCTCTAATGAATAATATTGCCCATTTTTTTTTGGAAGGTACAGAAATAACATCTATTGTTTTAGGGGTTAAACCTCCTCTGTATTCCGTAGGAGCAAATGGTTGAAATTTAAAAGCGTTATCTTTTCCTAGGTATCTTCTTTGGGACCTTTGGTATGGAAGATAATTGCACTAAATATTATACCAACAACTTCGTACGATTATTACCAAATTTTTCTTTGAGTGTTATACACTTAAATTCATCCGGAATTCCGACGATGTACTGAGAATGGTTAAGTATAATTCTATAAATAAAAATAGGAAACAAAATTTGGAATTTGCTAAAAATTGCATTTACGAAAACAATATAATTATCTTAATATTAAAAATGTCGCAGATCGAAAATTCCATTGCACATAAGACAGCAGTAAAAATTGATACAAAATATAACATTTGACCAACCCTACAGGCTTCCGCTCGATGCGTTTACTTTATAGCTTATAAAATAGAATATTTTTAGCATAAGTTCATCTCCAGGTGAATATGTCAGTTTTACTATAAATTCAACAAACTAAAGATAAAATCTTAATTTTTTGATCAAACAACAAAAATTGTAGTACTGATTATTGTTATATCAAAACATTTATTTTTAAAATCTGTAATTTGTGTACGTTGCAATCTGTTCAATTTAAGAACAATAAACAACCTCATGACTCAATGAGATGAGGTTGATATATACGGCGTATAAATAGTTTGAACGTATAGTTTTGAACGGACTCAGGCCGACCATTCCTGAGAGTGTATGGTTAATTAAACCGCAATCATCAAAGTATACCGGTAATCATTGTCTAGTTTTAAAATCCGAATAAAAGTAACCACCTTTACTAATATTTGAACCAGGAACTTTCGCCTCCAAAAATTAGTTGTTAAACAGCTGACTTCCGGGACAACTACATCATTAGACCAATTCGGTGGGTTTAATTCGGTGGGTGAAATAAAGTTACCGAGATGGAGTTCAAGAAGGGAAGCTGTGGGCTAACAAGAATGGACCGAATTACCAATGAGGAAATACGAGTGAAAGTGGGGTGGTGATTTGTTTTGAGGTACACTGAGAAAAAGAGGCTGATATGGTACAGAAGGGCGGACGGAGACAGAGGTTGAGAGGTAAAGATAGAGGTAGAGGAGAGGAGAGGGGGAGAGGTAAATAGTGAGAGGGAGGGTGGGAAGGAGAGATGGGGGAGAGAGAGGGGAGGAGGAGGATGAGAGAGAGGGAGAGAGAGAAGGTGGAGGCAAAAGAAGGAAACTCTAAAACCATAAAAAAGCAATAGAGGATATGATACAACTAAAGCCATAAATACAATAAATAATTCAAGAAAAAGATTAACTAAATTACACTTTACAAACTTTCTTATGAACAAATGTGTTACATAATCAATAACATACCATATACATTGATACAAGATTAACAATATTATAAATTAATGTTAGCATAACATAGTAAATTAATAGCAATAAATCTCGTGCTAATTCCATAACATAATAAATGAAACAAAGTTTAGTAACAAATTTATTAATTTGTAATAACTACGACGGATAGAATTTAAGCTAAATACTAGAATGTTAATTAATTGATGAATTAATTAAAATTTTAAATGAATTAATTAATAATTTATGATGCTTATTAAGTAATCACGTAGAACAAATAAGAAAAAGTATTTTATAACTTTTAGGTCAATAGGTCAATTTATAAAATACTAATTTAATTAGTACCTACTATCATGTCAAGCTTTCGTATGTCGTATAATTTTCATTTATAATTTATTAGTGTTATTGAAATAAAAAAAGAATAGTAGTGGCGCCCAGGGTTTGCGTTCCCAGTTTTCGCGGTTTTATCACACACATAATATTGCCGATTTTGTTAAAGGAATACAGCTTTTTTGGAAGGTACAGAAATAACATCTATTGTTTTAGAGGTGTTATCCTCACTGTACTCCGTAGGAGAAAATGGCTGAAATTTAAAAGCGTTACCTTTTCCTAAGAACCATTTAAAGAATTCTTAGAACTTTTTTAGACTTTTTAGAATTGTAGCTCTTTGGAAAGGTATAAAAATAATATGTATTGTATAAACGAAGTCGCCTACTTTTCCCAGGCAAAAGTTGCCGAAACGCTATTGCTTTAATCGTCGTTCATATCGTCATACACCAATCGTTTCCGTAACGGACCGTTTCCTACAATACAAATATTTTTAATGCTTTGTAAATGAGACCATTCATATAAAGCGAAGCGTATACATTACGTTACGATGCGCCACGGTCCGTCTCCGTACGGAATTGTCGACGACAATATTTTCCGGCAAAGGAACGTGTCTGAACATGTCGGAACACATAGCTACGCAAACATGGTCCGTATCAACGAGCACAGCGATGTTACAAGCACAGAAATGTCACGAGCACAGCGTTTATTAGAATAACAATGTCTGAACGAGTTCAGTTCAGACATTTTGTTACTACGATGGACAATGAAAACTTAATAGAATTAGTTCGCGAGTATTCCTTTTCTTGCTAGTTTTACTTTTTGGCTTTATTGTCATTCAAAAACAGTGTCTTGCTTATTTATCATCGGTTTTATCTTTAAATACAACTCATTAAACGGAAAGTATTGGAAAAAGTTGTCTTCGTCATCCATCAGTTCTTTAAATAGAGTCCAGTAGTCTCCCTTAATATTATTTGCAAGGTCTAACTGTATAATAATCTACTATCGTTGGAAGAAACTCATAACAGTTTTTCTTTCACCAGTACCTCTTCTGTACTTAATATGATTTAGTTGAAATTTAACTTCTCTAGTGAAAAAAACAGAACTATAAATGTAGCCGTAGAAGTTGCAAATGAAATTAAAAAAACTATTTAAAGTTTAACTGCCTGATATAGGCAATACTCAATTCCCATCATAAAATAAAATTATCAAACAAACTACGAATCAACGCGGAGAAATGTTGAAAAATATCGCCCCAAAAATGTTCATATCGTTAACCGTTTTTAACGTGACGGATTGACGTCAAAACGGCACAATTTGTATGTTGCTCTAAAAAGGTATAGATCAAGTATGTTCTAAAATTCATTTTGACAATGCCGGCGATTCTACTGACGATTTTTGACAAAAAACCGCATTGACGCCCTTATTAGAAATAACCTTAATATACAGTGACAAAATCAAAATGTGTTACGTTCGTACAGTAGTGTTTGCATGGTAGCAGACAAAATAATTTGTTAAGTTTGAGCAAGCTTGTATGTGACAACCCAATCTATTTTCTTGCTTCCTTCACATGGCTTTTTTATTTCATAATGTAAAAAGCAGCTGTAAATATACTGCTGATACATAAAATAATACCATAATCATTGCGAACCCGGAAAATCTCTAACAATTTTTAAATGTTTTTGTAGGTGTTTTAATTCTGGAACGTATAGCATTTCAGTAGACGTAATTCTGTAATATTCGGCTGTATCGTTAACTGGGCGGTGACAATGAGCGGATCTTATGTAAAATGCAAGTCGACGTCACGCGCAGGAACAGTTCCGGACCAATCAGGAAGTCCATACTGACAAATGACGTAATACTGAATGAAACGATTTCATTGGTTCATATCGGATGACGTAGTAAATTACAATAAGCTCTCTGATTGGACAATAATAACCAATCAAATTAACGCATAAGAAGACATCTGATTGGCTAGATTTCGAGATTTTTCATTGGTTGAGAATACTCGACTCTGATTGGTCCGATATTACATCTGCCTTTGACGTCACACGCGCGTCACCGTAACGTAGTCCGCCTTACTCGCAAGCCCTAAATAATTTGTCAACTGTACATTAGTTCTATTAGATTTTATTAATATATTTTCGCATATGTATAGACACAAACAGTGCAGAAGAAAAGAAATTCGTTAAGTAACGATATCTGTAATGTTTATTTTTTTGTTGATTTAGAATCCGATAGTTAACTCATAATGTATAATTAAAATATACACGTTCCGCGCCAACAGCGTAGCATTTCAATCATCAATTCATGCCTTAAAAAACATTAGAAAATTAGTTTTGCCATAGCTCTCTGATTATTATTGCTATAGTCAAAATTCAAGCACAAAAATATAATAATTCTGAGAAATGAGACCGCACATATTAATAGATTACGCCTACGTTATTTAAAGAAGATGTTGGTTTGAACATTAAATTCAATAAACTATTATCAGATTATATTTTTTGAACAATTCGTAAGAATAAATTTGTACGTTCTTTCATAACGACGATGATAAATAATATTCATTTTTTCAAATCCAGTCTATCAATTAACTTAAAATTAGGTAAATAATGAGATATGACATTTTCGGCACAATTAAATTGGGTTTTTAGATCATTAGGCAAGAAGTTAGTTCAAACATTTACATGTTATCTGAATTAATCAGAAAAAATAATTGGGTTACATTTTTTCGTTTATAACTGTATCACTCAGTAGAAAAGTGTTTTCATGAGCATAGGAGGCCTTTTAAAAATCTTTCAGTTTGCATCTTGCAAATGCGCTTTTAATATTAACTGCAAGGTCTAACTGTATAGTAATCTACTGTCGTTGGAACAAGCTCACAACAGTTTTTCTTTCACCAGTACCTCTTCTGTACTTAATATGATTTAGTTTAAATTTAAATTCTCTAGTGAAAAAAAAAACTATAAATGTAGCCGTAGAAGTTGCAAATGAAATTTAAAAAAATATTTAAAGTTTAACTGCCTGATATAGGCAATACTAAATTTTCCCATCATAAAATAACATTTTGAAACAAACTACGAATCAACGCGGAGAAATGTTGAAAAATATCGCCCAAAAATTGTTCATATCGTTAACCGTTTTTAACGTGACGGATTGTCGTCAAAACGGCACAATTTGTATGTTGGTCTAACAAGGTAAAGATCAAGTATGTTCTAAAATTCATTTTGACAATGCCGGCGATTCTACTACCGATTTTTGACAAAAAAACCGCATTGACGTCCTAATTAGAATTAACCTTAATATACAGTGACAAAATCACAATGTGTTACGTTCGTACTGTAGTGTTTGCATGGTAGCAGGCAAAATAATTTGTTAAGTTTGAGCAAGCTTGTATGTGACAACCCAATCTATTTTCTTGCTTCCTTTACATGGCTTTTATTTCATACTGTAAAAAGCAGCTGTAAATATACTGCTGATACATAAAATAATACCATAATCATTGCGAACCCGGAAGGTCTCTAACAATTTTAAAATGTTTTTGGTAGGTGTTTTAATTCTGGAACGAATAGCATTTCAGTAGACGTTATTCTGTAATATTCGGCTGTATCGTTAACTGGGCGGTGACAATGGGCGGATCTTATGTAAAAATGTAAGTCGACGTCACGCGCAGGAACAGTTCCGGACCAATCAGGAAGTCCATACTGACAAATGACGTAATACTGAATGAAACAATTTCATTGGTTCATATCGGATGACGTAGTAAATTACAATAAGCTCTCTGATTGGACAATAATAACCAATCAAATTAACGCATAAGAAGACATCTGATTGGCTAGATTTCGAGATTTTTCATTGGTTGAGAATACTCGACTCTGATTGGTCCGATATTATATCTGCCTTGACGTCACACGCGCGTCACCGTCAACGTAGGCCGCCTTACTCGCAAGCCCTAAATAATTTGTCAACTGTACATCAGTTCTATTAGATTTTATTAATATATTTTCGCATATGTATAGACACAAACAGCGCAGAAGAAAAAAAATTCGTTAAGTAACGATATCTGTAATGTTTATTTTTTGTTGATTTAGAATCCGATAGTTAACTCATAATGTATAATTAAAATATACACGTTCCGCGCCAACAGCGTAGCATTTCAATCATCAATTCATGCCTTAAAAAACATTAGAAAATTAGTTTTGCCATAGCTCTCTGATTATTATTGCTATAGTCAAAATTCAAGCACAAAAATATAATAATTCTGAGAAATGAGACCGTACATATTAATAGATTACGCCTACGTTAATTAAAGAAGATGTTGGTTTGAACATTAAATTCAATAAACTATTATCAGATTATATTTTTTGAACAATTAGTAAGAATAAATTTGTACGTTCTTTCATAACGACGATGATAAATAATATTCATTTTTTCAAATCCAGTCTATCAATTAACTTAAAATTAGGTAAATAATGAGATGTGAAATTTTCGGCACAATTAAATTGGGTTTTTAGATCATTAGAGGCTAGAAGTTAGTTCAAACATTTACATGGTATCTGAAATAATCAAAAAAAAATAATTGGGTTACATTTTTTGGTTTATAACCGTATCACTCAGTAGAAAAGTGTTTTCATGAGCATAGGAGGCCTTTTAAAAATCTTTCAGTTTGCATCTTGCAAATGCGCTTTTAATCTTCCTAGTTTTGAACATTTTATGTGCGGTAAACCTGTTACGTTTACGTTGATTGTATTCAACGTTATCTTCCTCCAATAAAATTGATATCACACACAAACATGTAGAAGTCAGACGTGACATTTTGACGCTAATAAAAGAAATTATCAATGTTCACGCTACGATATTAAACACTTTGGCTTCCAGTGCCGATAATTGTCTGACGATATGAATGACAGCTCAGATGTCATGTAGGAAACGGTACGTTACGGAAACGATTGGTGCATGATGATATAAACCGACCTTAAGTTGTTAATTTGTTTAACCCCTAACGAAAGCTCGTGCTGAATTTCAGCTTTATATAATATAATTTCCCTGTTCAATCTCTAAGGTATAATTATGCCAAATTTAAGCTGTCGATGAGTGAGTAAGCGAATGAGGAGTTTCGCATTCATACATACAGACGAGTAGGCGAAAGGATGATTGAGTTCAAGGTGATTTGAAATTCAATGTATATTAAAATTTAAGAATTATATCTATTTGGCAAGTACGCACTTAATTGAATTTGTACAATTTAAAAAGTGAAGTCAGCATGACAAACAATCTTAGTATTTATTTGTAATATATTTCTACATATGATTGCGTCATATTTAGCACAAAATCCAAACCAATTAAATGCAACGGCGTTGGAGAGTGTAAATATCATGTCGCTAATAGGTCTGTGTTCACTTAACGATGACACAATACAGAATAAAACAAAAATGTTAACATCACGATAATACTAAGGTTTATCTTATTTTAAACTACCAGATACTACAAACAGAACAACGCAATACTAAAATAATAAATAATTGCAAACCGGACTGATTTTCTAGTTAACTTCAAGTAGTACTACATTTTACTTAAGCCTTTTTTACAACCAACTGTAGTAATCAGTAGTTAAATGGATTATTAAATTTATAATTTTATGGTTAATCTTTTAGAACCAGCTGATTTGAAACTCTTAAAAACTTTATCTTTTAAATAAAGCTATTTAAAGCGAAATAAAAATTGTAGGTTATTCAATTTAGTATTAAATCCACTACTTACTTGATATAATACTGCAACGTGTGATGGAACAGTCTCACTTGAAGTATCAGCGGCGGAGAGTCTCGCGCGCTGTTCTCTCTCTTTGCATAACGTCGCATCGACCGTCATTGCTGGTCTTTGGTCTTCTTCACTTGTTCTGTTTTATTTTTTATTATTATTATTATTATTATTATTATTATTGGCGAATTCTCCTTGGATAGAAGACGTTAAGCATCATGACTCAGTTTCGTCATTTGTTTTTCTTATTGGTCCAGTAGGCCTTCATTGTTTCCGAGAAAGCTGTTTTGCGGTTTTCAGACCACTTTGGTCTAAACTGCTTCTCTCTTGAGGGCTCTGAAACTTTCCACTTGTCTACCTTGTGACGGAATAAGTTTTTATTAAAAATTTCAGTTTGATGTATATTTGCGCTTTTTAGGTCCTTACGAATTTCGTCCAGCCAAGGTGTTGAAATTTTAAGTTTTGTTATATATTCAATTATTCTTTTTGTTAGCCTATCCTCCTGCAATCTGTTAAGATGTCCAAAGAACTTCAACCGCCTTTTACGCATGTCAATTTCAATGTTTGAATAGCTCTCTGTTGTTTTGTTGGATAGCAGCTTATACCCATTTTCTGTAAGTCGAGCCCCTAGAATTTTTCTAATAATTTTTCTTTCCTCCTTTTTGATTTCTTCGATTTCGTGTTTTCTGTTAAGTACTAGTGTTTCGCTTGCGTAGAGGACCATTGGTTTAATAACTGTGTTGTAGTGCCGAATTTTAGTTTGTCTTGACATGGATTTTTTGTTGTAGAGATTTTGAACTAATCCTAGAGCTTTTTTCATTTTTTGGAGACGATTTTGTTGGGAAATTCTTTCAAGACCTGTTGGTCTTGAAATTTTTTATTATTTATTTATTTATATTTTATTTATTATTTATTTATAAGAGCTACAAATTTCTGTAGTCCAAAATGATTTAAAATAGCACATGGAACGGTCACTAATACATTATACTTCCCCATTGAAACACATAACAGAAATAATTAAGATCTACTTGAAATACCAAGGAGAAATTATCCAACCCTCCAGACTAACCCTGAGAGCAAATCAGAAACGAGTAGCGAAACTTCAGAAGGTCTACAGATTCACTTGGAACTAATACAACAAAAATTCAATCCCCATCAACGGGATAACTTAAGAAACTTCAGCACTATTGTACGCCCAGAAGCATTACGCACAGTGGAAAAGCACACTGGACAAAAAAATAAATAAAATAAATTAAAAAACACGAAAAGATTTTTGCAAAAATATTTGGACTAGTCAATAAAGACTGAATATTTAATAAACGATTATCATCAGAAACCTAAAAACACACGGACACATTCACGAGAAATACAGCAAGATTTTACGAACACACATTTAATAGACACGAGCAGAATTTCTCTTTCCCTTCTAACCTAAAAACCATCTTTTGGCTTCAGAGGTTTACAAAACGTGTAGATCCGTTAAATTCCGGAAATAATAAAGAAAAATAGAGATATAAAAATCATACGGTTTTTATGATTAGTATTTTTGTTCATAGCTTAGTTTTGCAGTAAATTATGATTTTTAGTAAAAACCCGCACTAAAATTGGTACATTTCATTTAGATTCGTTCTATATTGTTGATCACATAAAGGATATTAGTATATCATTTTTAGATACAACGGAAGAAAGTAAAAGTGAAACAGAAAGAAACATGACAGGATAAAGTCAATAAAATTACACGTATTCCTGAACACGAATTATTTCCAATTACAAACACAACAATAATAAAAGTAGTTAATGAAATGGACACAAACGAGTAAAGTAAAATAATACTCCAACCTTTTCTTTTAGTATTGAGAAATACTTTTTTAATTATTCTACAAACGCATTTCACTTTTCATCAAGGATTTACAACATATAACGAAAGATGTGATGGGAATAGACAAGACCGGCCGGTACGGCGGATTAAACAGGAACAACTTTTTATTTTTAAGTGTTACGTAACAGATTTACTTTTAAGCATTAATAATTAATTTTAAAAATACACTGTATTTATTTATTTATAAACAAAATAAAGGAAAAAAGTGTATTTAGTTATTTAATTTTCGTTTTTCTTCTCTTTATACGATTACTTAAGAAGGAATCAAAATAAATAATTTATTCAGAAAACCTGAATCAATATAAAGAGTGCATAGCCTATTTAAAACAGACTTACTTTCTTTTATGTAACAGAAGAAATAAACATCCTGATTTCATTTAATTCAATAGATTACAAAATAACTCTGTCGTGTATTTCTAAATCTCAAGTTAAATTAAGAACAGAATATTTTTATACATAATCTAGGTTAAGTATTAAAAAAATACCTCAAATAAATATTAGGTCAGTAAAATAAAAAAATATTAATAATTCAATACTTTGAATCACTTTTTAGAAGAAATTATTTTAATTAGAAAAGTACGTGACATTTTTTCAAGATACTGTACTTTAAGCTCGTTTAAGTAGAAAAGTTACTTAAGTTAACTGTTCCCCGTTGCAGTATACCATCCCTTTATTCGAAGAATATTTTTTAAAAATACAGCAACGTAATCACAATAAAAAATCAGTTTATCTGATTTGATAAAAAATCTTGTCATCACGATTGATAAAAACAGAAAAGTTTACATTTTCTAAAACACAAAACAAATTGCCTTAACTTATCTGCCGCAACCGATGGGTATTTAGTACAAATCTGAAGTTGTTAAAAATAATATCTATACATTTAACTTGACCATAACAGGCAAGTGGTGTTAAATATTTTCACTCGATTTGCTAGTCCAGGGCTACAAAAAATAGTTTGTTTCTTATGACATGGCCAGCCTATATGACTAAATAATTTAAGAACAGAAGACGTAAAGGTGTAAAAAACACTAATCAGAGTTATATCCTCTGAAAATAACAAATTTCATTATACAGCCAGACCTTGTGGTGAATGAAGTGAAGTGACATTTGTAGAGTGGAAAGTAGACGCTTTTCAGAGGGCCTAGCATGCTGATAAGCATACTTTTCCACTCAGTGAGGAAGCCAATGGTAAACTACTTCACTCCTCATTTCAAACCAGCATTTCGGCTGATGACCTAAACAAAACAAACAACATTTAAAACAGCAGTTACCTACCGGGTTGGTTTAATGGTAAAGTTGTCAGCTTCTCTAAAACGTTAACGGTAAATGGTTAGTCAGCTGATATCCGGAGACGAAGTTGGTTCAAATCCTAGTAAAGGTATTTTTATGGGGATTTCAATACTATAGACTAGTTACCAATGTTTTTGATGGTTGGGGTTCAATTAACCATAAATTTTCAGGAATGGTTGGCCTGAGTCTGTACAGAACTACACCTTTATTCATACCATCCTTATCTCATTGGGTCATTGTTATCTCATTGGGTTGCTTATTGTTATAAATAAAGAGATTGAAACGAACGCATTAAAGTAAAAAAACTGGGAATTGCTAGTTTTAACATGGTGAATTAAACTAATTAACTGCTTCTCCCGGTTTCACTCCATATTTTAATTTTCTAAGTATTACTTCACGAAAACTTAACCGATGGTTAGAATCACAACTCTTTAGGAAGACACAAATAAACACGTATTTCTTTAAGGCAGTTGGCCCCTTTTTATCTCTTATGGTCGAAATTGGAATACTTTTCATTTTTCGGTATCACTCATATAGTATAAATGATAATGTTTATAAACTCTTCACGAAGGTGTAAAAACAGTATGTATTGTTTTAGGGGAGTGGAACCTTTTTACCTTTCAACATAAATTGGTTTAAATACAAATGTATTTAAATGCACCGGCCGCATTGGCGCAGTTGGTAACGTGCTCGCCTCTCATCAAACGGTCCTGGGTTCGAATCCCACTCCGGCATGGCATATTTTCATTCATTACAAAAAAAAATTTCATCCTCCATTGTATATAGTTACACCCCAACGTCGTCGCTAATGACCGTTGTAGTTGATGCGACGTTAAATAAATGAATTAAAAAAAAAATACAAATGTTTTTGTTTTTCTGTTAAAACCTGAAGTAACAAATGTTGATAATTCCAGCTCACTAGATGACCGGGAAGATTGAGATTTAGTGATTAGTCACTAAATCTCAATCACGAGGGATTTTGCATTTTACACAGGTATATAAATAAATTCCTGACTGTCTGTAATGGGATTGACATAAACAAGAGATAAAGTACTATGATTCACCGGACCTCGGATCTCAGATTTTGTCCACAGCCCAACTAACGAATCTTGTCAGATGAATTAAGTTATACTGTGCACTTTCTCTTTCTGTATTTACAGAATAATTAAATAATTATCATGATTGTATGAAGTTTTAATGAATTGTTTAAACTGAGTTAACGTTAATAAGTTATTGATCTTGGAAAAAATTGTTCAAAACATGTTTAAGCAAAAGTAGGGATATACCAAACAAGTACATAATTATAATAATAGCCTGTAATTTTAATTATACAATACTAAGAGTAAAGAAAGGGTACATAACGATTTGAAAATGATTTAGAGAAAACAGAAAATATTTTTAATAAAACAGACCACACAGCTAAAAATATATTAATTACAAAATCCGTACACCAGATTTAAATCTACGCAATAACACTGCTGAATTTAATTAAATTTAAATTTAATTAGAGTGACGGGAATCACTCTACCAGTCACTCTTGCAATGCGAGTCGTTGCTTTAATTTAACGGATTACCGCCGCGCCGTCTAGATCCATTTCATTTATACATAACACATAATATTAAACAAAATTATTTCTTGGTTATTTCTGTGGTACAATGCTGAGAGCGCTACACTGGGCAACATTATAAAACCGAAAATCCCAGGTTCCGTTCACGGATAGAAGTCTGAAAATGGATTCTGTTAAAACCTACTGATACAGTACCGTAACACATTTTTTTGCTAGTGACCGATGTGATTTATAAAACATTATTTTTTGCTTTTTACATCGTTACATGTATTATTTTCAATGCCATCAACTAAGAGCTGGTACACGATAAAGTTAAGTCATACCGGTGACCGGTTACAAACCGGATAGAATTTTCTGGATTATAAATTTTAAGACTCGAGGGGAAAAGCCCGTGATCTTCTGATCACCTATCAAGAAAATCAGATGGTAGATTTTACAGTTTAAAAGAATGACTATTACTTTTTTAAGCTTTATCTAAGTAATAGACGGAAAAGTTACTTGGGTGGGTGCAAAATCTTTTATACACGGATTTCAACTGACCTTCACGTTTCATTTTCCCGGAAGCTTCAAGGAGTTGGTGCTGAAAAGGATATCTGTGTATGTATTATTCGCTCTGGAGCAAAATCCACTGGAATAATTAAGCTGAAAAATTAAGGTGTTCAAAAACAACCCGAGAGGGGTTTCTGGAATTAGCTATGAATGAAGCCTCAAAGTTAAAGGCACATCACTCCGATGCAAAATTATATAAACACAATTTTCTTTTACGGAGGGAGTCATAGGGGAGTACGGAGTATTCGTAAAGAGAAGCTCTGCAATAAAAAATTAAGAGATACAGTAATTAAAAATTATCAAAAAAATCAAAACTGTGTTCTCGAAGTGATAACGCAGGCCTGCGTTAGTTAACTTTCAGAAAATTATTTTTCAAATGATAGAACGTATTTCTGGATAGTGAATCTGAATTCCAGTTTCTTCATCACATACGGATTTTTCCGAAAAGAACTACATTTTTTTACTATGCAAAACAATTTTTATGTAAAATCTAAATTTATTTACAAGTTATATGAAAAACAAATGTATTGATATTCTAAAAATAATTACGGGAATCAATTTGTTTACAGTAATAAATTAAATGTATTGTAACAAGGATAATGGATAGCCGACGAATGAAATGTGTTTGAAAGGAGTTCTGCCCACCTTACCAACCTTATTGATGGTCTAGCTAGAGGTAAATTCCCGCCGCAAGTCAGCTGTTTAACAGCTGATTTTAGGTGATAAAGGTTCCTGGTTCAAATCCTAGTAAACGGAGTTACTTTTATACGGATTCGAATACTAGACAGTGGTTACCGGCGTACTTTGATGGTAGAAATTCAATTAACTATACTCTCTCAGGAATGGTCGGCCTGGGTCTGTACAAGACTACACCTCATTTACAAGTCTTGTACCTCATGTGTACAAGACTACACGTCATACACAACCTCATCTCATTTGGTCATGGGGTTGCTAATTGTTCATAATTGAACAGATAGCAACGTACTCAATTTAGAAATAAAAAAATACTTCTATTTCATTGGAGAAACAACACAAAGCAATCTAGAAAAATATACGAAAGTTTTTAATTCACGCATGTAACAATAGAAAAATGATTTATTTATAAACGCTACAAACGCACAATCTAAAATATTAACACGATTAAACATTTAAATTGATTTATTATGCCATAATTATCGGTAACAACTCCACTGTTTGTTTTTAATCTACAACAATCATTGAAAACTGTAACATAATTATTAACGGCAGGTACTTAAAAAGAAAAGCACAATGTTTTGTGAATAATTAATATTACAAATAGGGTTAATTTAATAAGTATAAATTATACACAGGACATCCCTAATAACGTTTGATAATTATTCATATTTCTATAATATGCTAAAACATTAAGGTCATAATTTGCAAAAAGTACTTAAAATTTATGTTACTGTGAAAAATACAAATACTATAATTATTTAACAACAAAATTTAATCGTTTTGAGAATAAAAATAATTATTAAAAATTAATGTTACTGGATTAATCTCGTATTATAACTTTTTTAAATTTCTTTAAACTTTTCTGTTGTAGGTATTCGTCAGAAACCCATAACAGTTCAGCTGGTACAATGTTTAAATAGATTTTTTTTAAATTGTTTTATTGGACATTTTTATTGAAATGATTTTTTTTATTACTTTAAAGGTTATTTTGAGAATTATTTTGGTTTTACAATAACATTTAAACATACATTTAAGCTTAGTTTTGGCCACCTCCGTAGCGTAGTGAATAGCGCGTTTGCCTATCACGCGGAGGTCCCGGGTTCGATTCCCGGTCAGGGTCTAGAAAATTTCACAAGTCAAATCCCACAGTTACTCTCACATAATCCACCGTAGTCGCTAATGACCAAGCAGTTGAAGCGACTTTAAATAAATAAATTTAAAAAAAAATTTAGTTTATTAAATGTTAGTATTGTTAAAAAATGTAAATTTTTGAAGTAAAAGAAAATGGGCTTTGCGTTGGAAAAAGCTAAGAGTGGATTGATTTATTAAGGCTCAAGACTATATTGATGTTTAAGTATAGGTAATAATAATAATAATAAAATATATTTACTACTAAATAAATGAACAGGATATCTAACAGAGAAAAGTGTCTTTTTATGTTTTAAATAAAATACTAATCACTTAATTTCTTAAATACATTTTCAGGTTTAATATAAGTAACAAAGATCTCACCTAAGTGAGTTACAAATCACGGCCGATCACAAGTAAATTCGATTTACAATAATCTATGTTTAAATTATTGAAATCGTAAGCAACAAAACCTTAAACTAATACGATTCTAATGACTTCTTAGATTAAAATCTAAACATTGAACACTAAAAATCAAATAATAATTTATAGATTCAATTTATTTCATTTATATATTTTCTGTAACTGTGAGTAGTAATATTTCATTTATGTATTCATAATAGCGTTACAATACAGTAGTATAATAATGCCCTGATACAATTTATCACCACTTCCGTAAGCGCAACACCTGTTCCAAGCTCAGGGCGACCACCAGCATGGTACATCGGTAACTTTTTACATAAGCTGGACGACGGAGCAGGGTTCATCTCTATTCTGTACTAAATTTGTAGAAGACAAGAGCCGTGTTATGACCGAACAACTTACGTTGAAGTCTTTCCGGTGTGTGATACCGTACTCTGTGACCTGTGTCTCTCGAATGTGGGATGCAGGTATTTGAGTGGACGTCCGTAGCGCTGCATGGACACCAACCACACTTAATATATTTGTGGCCTTTATTTAAAGAGGGCCGGAGGTAGTAACCCTAGCTATTCCAGCCAATTGGGATGCCCGTGTTGAAGGACCGATTCATCTGGTGGCGTTCTTCCGTTTATTCGGTCCACGGTTGGAACACTAATATGAGCCAGTTTCCGAGAGTATAAAATCCTGGCAGCCTTTGAATCTCCATGAGACGTCCCATTTGAAGCTCCATAGAGGTTCGGAAACCAGTCGTGGAAAATTCCAAAACCAATACATTAGAACTCTCTATATTGGCAGAATATTCAGTTATACATCTTTGTTTAAAAAGTCCCACAACAAACGGACAAACGTGAGTAGTCAAGAGGAAGGGCAGATGATGCCAACAGATAAAGCAAAATAACTTAGGCAAGATATCGTACCATTTAAAGATTTTCTTCATATACCGGTATATTTAAAAATAATATTAAAAATAGAATACTAATTTAAGTAATCCATTTATTTTAATAACCAAATTATTCTGTCATAAACATCATCATGTTTTGCAAAATAAAAGCAATAAATGAATCCCAGTAGGTTCCACAAACAGAGAGAAAGTACCTATCTCATATTTTAATGCTACATCTGACCGGGAATCGAACCCCGGGCTTTAGTATTTCTAAAACAGTATGTTCAGCAAGTAAATTCTATGACTGAATAAAGGAACCGTGCCACCCTTCAAAATACCTACGCAGAAAACCTTTACATTTTAATAAATTTCATAAATTTTGGTATAATCTAAAAATTAATCTTATTTTATTCATTTTTCTTTTTTTATTAATTTACTTATCTTATAGGCCGTCTCGGGCCAGCTTAGTCAGCCAGCTAGTAGAAAGTCGCTAATAAATTGTTAAGCAACAATGGTTGAGCAAGCGACTTGTAGGGTGACCACCAGCTGACAGCCATTTCTAAACAAACTCCACTAAAATTCATGCCAAATCACTTTAAAAATAATAGCGAAGAGCAGCGATCAAATTGGGTGATTGTCAATGAAACACAGTTCCCGATAAGAAATAAAATACAAAAAAAATATGATCATACAAAATATGTTAATAAAACACTTTTCATAACAAAAAAAATACAGGAATTTTACTACGGCAATCTGAATTACGTTCAAGGAGATTAAAATAAAACTGCCGAAAACATTTGCAGCAGTCAAGCATGCCACTCGTTAAACTCATAGAAACGAGATATAAATTATTTGAAGCTAGCTATATTTCACTGTTGCACGTGTATTCACCAATTTAAAAGATTTACACTTCCAGAAAGATGGCGTTTAGCCAGATAACTACCGCAGTACGGGACTAAAGTTAAAGTATTTTATCGGCAAAACGACTGGCCGATGGGATTCAAGTGAAACGCCATCAAGGTCACCAGACGTTTAATTTACTTCTACCTCTTGGTTTTCGAAGCAGGTAAAGTATACAACATGCAATCAAACATACTGGAGGAATTAACCAATAAGAAACAATTAAACATACAGTCCAAAGAACAAAAAGGATCAAAGATTACGTTAACTTTAATAATTTCCAACGCCTGAAGCGACTTTTTAATGAAGAAGGATGATAAAGCAGAAAATGCTATCATGGTAAATCATCTTTGTTTCAGTCAATAAATCTGGCGGTTCATACACACGATAAATAAAGAGATACAATAATACTACATTTTTAAACCATAGTGAATATTTTATTCAGATACGGTGAAAAAGTTGGAATATTTTTACAATATAAAACAAATAATAATCCAACAAACTTCAACGTACATGAATATGTTGACGCACCATTATTTCCACTACATGCTTCAAAACATTTTCTTGCAATAAGTGGAAACGAACGTAAGATTTTTACTTCCTCTAACTCCATTTTATAATGTGGAGTGTGAAAGTATTGCGAAGATGCAATATTTCTGATAAGCGGATTTTAACTCTTCATGACTCCATCAATCCATAAAAAAATTATAGAAGTATGTCAGACTGGTGTGTGTTTTATTCGTTATGTAGAATAAAAGAATGGACGACTGCGCTAAAATCTGAAAAGTACAGTTTCTCCACCATTAAAAATCGGTGTTTCTATTTAAAAATTTGAAGTTTTGCGCCATATTGGAAGAATGGCAGGTCTTTAAAAATGTAACATCATATTATAGGTATTTACTTTCTCTTGACCTATAAGAAATACAGACAATGTTGTTTTCATTCAATTTTTCGAAATCGAGTTTTCACCGGCAATACATGTTTTCAGATCCTCTGAACCCAAAAAGCATGTTTTTACTATTAGTCTGTATTCGCGTTCACCAGTTTTACACCTAATTATCAGTTTCTGGCTCTGAAATACATAACCTTAATAATTTTTATCCATGGTTAGTTTTCTATCTACCGATATAGGCCTATCATAGGAACGGTATTTTTCATGTCAAATTTTCGAAATCGAGTTTTCACCGAAAATACACGTTTTCAGGGCCCCCGAACACAATAAAACATGTTTTTAGCGATTGGTCTGGGAGTATGAACAAAGTAACTCAAAACGGAACATCGTATAAATTTGAGACTTGGCAATTAACTTAGGAAACGAGAGGATACCCGAACATTTTCATTTTTTGCAATTTTCTTTAAAATGGCTCCTACAATTTTGTTAAATTACCTCATTCACAACATTTTTGTGGTTTACAAGATAGCGTAAGAGGGATGTCTACTGAAATTTGTGGCAGGCTGTGTACAAAGTTAAAAAAACCTGTTACTTTTCAGGCGCTTTTTCTACAATGTTTATTTTAGCGTCAATTAGTGATTTCCATATTCTGCTAATCAAAATAAAATTTTAACCGAAGTTGATGATCATTTAGCGACATTCAATCATGATTAAAATTTCGTTGTTTTCCAATCTTTATTATTTACTCATATAATTAATTATATTCTAATTGTTTAAATAGGGAAAAGAAAGCCGTGTAGGTGGATTTTTCATGTACGGGACGGGGAAAAGGCGGGAAGGTTCCTAATTAAAACAAAAACACCCTGTAGGCAATATTATGTTGTAGAAACATAATTATATGACAAAAATAATATCACAAATTTTGAGGCGTGTTAATTTGTCAATCAAATGTCAAACATAAATTAAATACACCCCACCCCTTCTATCTATACAATTTCAAAAGTTGAACAAATGCAAATAAATTAAAGGTTTTAAAATATAAATCAACAAAACAAAACCGTAGGCTATTAATCAACACCCTTACGTGTAGAATACAAAACCCCATCAAATAACAACTGAAATTAAAATATAACAAAATTAATATTTCCATATAAATCTTTTATTCCCAACAAGATAGGACACTATGTCTGCTGAAATTCTTGGAGAGCTTTGCTATCGTGGTAAAAATTTTTTTAACATTGCGGCCTCAATATGTATCTTAGAGTAAAAGCGTGTATCAAAGTTGTAGAAAATTAAAAAACTTACAACTTTTATTGCAAACATTCTTTTTCTATAACGCTTAGTTTAGCGTCAATTATGATTTTCTGTATTTTGCTCATTAGAATCGGTAAAAACTGATTTTTGTGATTGCGGGAGTGGTATAAATTTTACGACAAGTAGACTAGCTATGTATAACTGAATTTATAGAAAATGAAAAATCTACAACTTTTATTTAAATTATTTTTTTTTCACGAGAGACTAGTTTGTCACACACAGGTTGATTTCCATTAAGCTTTATTCACTCACGATTAAAATTAGATTAAGTTTTCCAATTTACTTTGTTCAGTCATGATTAAACATAGGTTATATTTTTCAGTATTTACATTGATAAGATAAAGTCGTGTAAGTGTTTCACCCCAGATTATTTCTTGTTCTTGTACTTTTACGTAGTATACATCACGGTTTTTTTTACTTCCTCTTGCTCAAGCTATAGTGTAGAGTGAGAAGACACTATAATTCCATTACATTTTGGATATAGGATTTCAAATTAATCTACAACCCTTGAAGCCAAAAAGGGGTTTCATGTTACTCGTTCTAGAGCAAAAACTACAGGACTAATTAAACTAGAATTTGAAAACTAAGGATCCTTCAACTAAAATTTAGTCTTTTTTAAATCAGCTATGTAACCTGAAAATAATGGGACAACATTTAGATATGTAGGCCTACTTATACTGGAGTACACACCAAAGAAGAAACATATCTGATAAACGGATTTACCAATCTAAGAAGAAACCAAGGGTAGTTTCAAAAAAGGTTTTTCTTGATAAGTTGTACAGGAATAAAAATAATTTTTATTTAATAATTTATAATAAGTTATCTATCGTAAGTTAATTAATGTTGTTTCTTCAAATATTAAGTAAAGATGTTGTTTCTTTAAATATTAAGATGTTTACTTTTTTAGTTATAGTATTTTGGAAGTTTCATATGATTGTATTGTTTGTATTTTAAATTATTTATTATTATTTTTAAACCAGAAAGAAATAAAAAATTATTTATTAAAACAAATAAGGATTTTCAGCCAAAAGGCAGTGAGCAAAAGTATTAACTTTACTTATGATTAAACATAGGTTATATTGTTCATTATTTTCATTCACAAGAGAAAGTCGTGTGAATGTTTTACACCAGATTATTTATTGTTCTTATACTTTTACGTAGTATACGACACACTGCTTTTTACTTCCTCTTTCTCAATCTATAGAGCAAAAGTATTAACTTTTGCTCTCTGTCTTAAGTTTCTCCGACTCTTAATTTAGCGGTTATTTGAGATTTTTTTGGCAAAGTATCGCATTAGAGATGTCTATTTTATGTTTTAATCTTCAAAATTATTGACCACATAAACTTTTAACTGTTCTGAATACAGCAGCAAAATATCATAAAAAGAGAGCAAAAATACACTGCATGAAGATTAGCGACAATGTTTTGCGGTTTGTGTATTATTAATTAATAATGCTTATTCTTCAGATGTTTATAAAATATTTTAACTGACTTCCCACCTTATACGGATAACAATGTTCATTAAACAACTAACAAATAATATAAATTAACTTCACAAAATAATATCCAAAGTTACAAATATATAAAAAATAACGTTATGTTAAATTTTAATCCGTTAATGCAATATTGAAATATAGACACAGAAATGGTTGAACGTTAAAATGATATTCACATACATAAATTATATTTTAAAATACACATACAACAAAAAAATATTTAAATAAAAATGTACGTTATCAATGTATTTAAACGATACTAGTTACAAGGAATTGCGAAAATCATAAGCATACAGTACGATTACAACGACGAAAACAGGTATGTTAAAAAATGTATATTTTCATTAAAAACTTAAATGTTCCATAAACGCAACAAACTACTGACATGAAATACATAATTAGACAGAGTATTTGTAAAAATAAAAGTGGTTAGGAAGATTCATTCCTTTATAAATTTTGTCCGTGTAGAAACAAAATTTAACTTTCATTAACACTTCTTTCTAAACGCCAAAGAGAATAAGTAAACCCAAGGGTAATACGAGTTGTGGCTATTAAATAACGAGACTGACGTTGTAAAAAATTTTATTTTTATTTTATACATAATCATTCGTCACCTTCAATATACATTCCTTCTGTATCCCTAAAAACGCACAATGCGAATTTTCCATTGTTGGAAGCAGGGCTGGAAGTCATCTTCTGTCAGCTCTTTCAGGACACGAGCCGCTTTCTCTTTTACAGCTTCCACAGACTCAAATCGTGTCCCTTTTAATGCAGATTTCACCTTAGGGAACAGGTAGAAGCCACATGGTGCAAGATTAGGTGAATAAGGTGGATGCAGTAAAGAAATCATGGGTTCATCTCAGTGTCAGAAGACACTGAGATGCTGTACTTGGCTAGGAACCTCTTGACAGATAACGCGGAATGAGCTGGCGCATTGTCTTGGTTGGGCTGGAACGACGCAAGGTTGGAAATTCCCGAGTAATAGCTCCTGAATTACCGGAACTTATTGCCACACCTCGTAGGATTTTATTAAAAACCACTTGCGCCTAAGGGGTAAAAAACAGGGTAAATACCCTACCCTAGAGAAAAAATCTCTTCTTCTCTTCTTCTTCCAGTCAAGGATTAGGCCAAAGCCTGTTGCGAATTCACAAACTACATCATCTATCTCCATCTTCTCCTAGGTCTACCGACATCCCTTTGAGCATACCAGTGTGCCTGCTTAAATATCCTGTGATCTGATACCCTTGTCATGTGCTGTCTCCAACAAGGCTATCTCCAACTATATAGAAAAATAAATGTTATTTCTATTCTAACATTAATTTCTGTTCACCTACTGACTGATTTTTACATATTACTCCATTATATACTTTAACAGAAAAAAAATCTTTAAATAAACAAGTTAAAGCTTTTTATTTCTCTTGATTTCCTGGTGAAATTAAAATATATATTAACAAAACGATAAACCATACAAAACATTAATAAACTATGACATAATAAGCCTTTAAGATAAATATTGCATGTTTTATTTAATGTGTAATATTTCAAAATGTGAAATTACATAAATTTCATGTGGGTGACAACGGTGTTAAAGTATTTATTAACGTAATTACGTTTGTTATATCATATTAGTGTTACCGGTATGAGATAGTAAATAAACGAAAGGGGTGATAAGTGAAATGCTTGTAATCATGACGGCAGGCGTTTATTAACAGTGTCTGCGTTTGTTAAGCGGGTAGGCAAAACTTAACGCAGTTGAATGTAGAACGTAATAATGTTGTCACCTGTCACATGCCACTCACTCATTGACTGACTTTATGCTATAATACCGTTTTATCCGTTAGTCCTGCCTAGATGTCCTTGAAATTTATATTCTTTTGTATGAAATGGAATTTAATCATATGATCACGACCGAATCAAATTATAAATTATGAAATTATTATGAAAAAACTAATAAAAAAATACACGAACATCTTTATACAGAAAACAGAAGTGAATAAAGATTACGCGAAAATTTCTCAACCGATTTAAACGTATATATTGGCTTGCTGGAAAGAATTCGGCTTCAAGACGGTGGGAAAAATAATTTATAAATAAAAAAATAACAACCGTTAAAAATTACACCTTATATTCTTCAGATTGGCTTTTAAAACAGTCACGAAATACACGTATGCACTTTTAAAAATTCCTATAAAATTAATACTACACTTGCCCAGTCGTCAGCTGTTTAACAGCTGATTTCGAAGACGAAGGTTCCGTTCAATTCCTAGTAAAGGTACGTTTACATTGGCACACAAATACGAGGATTTGTATGAGACAAAAGTATGATCAGACAATATATTAGTATGAGCATACAAGTAGGCCTATATATCTACATTTCAAATATGAAAAATATCCGTTGCATAATGCAAATACGTAGATATGCAAATGGTGATTTTTTAATGTCAAAATATTAATTAAGAAACAAATATTTGAGTTCTGCAAAATGTTTTATATTTATCATGTGCTTTAATTTTAAGTCAAAAAGAAAAAATTGTAGGTGGTGGCAACGAGAGTTTAAGAAAAAGGTAAACACATGGTCATATACCATGTTGGTCAAAGAACTTACTTTAGAAAATGGTACTGGACTAATTATTGCAGAATGAATATAAATAACTTTGAATACCTGTTAAATTAGGTTGGCCCTTTAATAACAAAAAAAAAGATAAGCAATTACGAGAAGCAATTTTCATCAGCCGACAAGCTGACTGTAATCCTGAGGTTTTTGTCCACAGGAGAAAAATTTTCAAGTTTGATGTAGGTAACAATAATGTAAGTAAATATGTATAAATATGTAAGCAATAAAAAATAATGTAACGAATTAGTATAGATTTTTAAAACATAAAATATTCTTTAAAATATTTTTAGTGTCATTTTAAAAAGGTGGTAGTAAATAAAAATTGATATATAGACCTAAATAATAAATAATAATAATAATTATTAGTATTTATTTATTCCCATGATATTACACTTAAAAAAATAAATAAATTGCCATAATACAAAATTTCTTACATTATTATACTACCATCCTATTACACTAGAGGCGGTAGAAATTATCCTATCCAACTATGGACAAAACCATGTACTAGGATGTGTAGTATAAGTATTTAATCTAATTTTTTTATTTTATTCATAAAATCAACAAATTTTATTAATAATAATTATGAATTGGCCCTAATTTATTGTATTAGAATTAGTTACTCGTCTTTTTACTATACTATCTTTTGAATTGAAAAATTAACCTCATACAAGACAAGTCTGAGCTAATTTTTCCTCATACAATCTGTATGAGCAAAAATTAGCTCAGACTTGGAAATGTGGTAGCTGATACATTTGTGTGTGGTGACGTATCATGATTCGTCAATTTGACTTATATCTCATACAAGTCCTTATAACGGACTTGTACGGCAATGTAAACGAACCTTTAAGATATAAACTTTTATACAGATTTGAATACTAGACAGAGGTTATTGGTGTACTTAGGTTGGGGTTCATTTAACCATACTCTCGAGTCTACAAGACTACACCTCATTTATATGTCATAATCATTCTCTCTCTTTGAGTCACGAGGTTACTTATTGTTCTTAAATTGAACAGCGTGCTATGTACATATTATTAGGAAAAAACTTGCTCGAGCGGTAAAGTCGCCTTCGCGAGTCAGCTGTTTGACAGCAGATTTACGGAGACGCAGGTTCTGTGGAAATCCTAGAAAAGAAATTTGTATACGGATTTGAATATTACAGTGATTACCGGTGTACTTTTATAATCAGAGTTTAACTAACGATACTTTCTCACGAATAATCGGGCTGAGTCTATACAAAACTACATCTAATTTACACGTCATACTATTCTCATCGCATTGGGTAATGTGGTTGTTTATCTAAATTGAACAAATTTCTACATACAACATATTACGATTATAAAAAATAAAATATTCCTCAACGGATTTTTCAACCTGAAACCTTTTAATGTTAATGTCAATACTTTAACGCAGATCATCAATTCAAAAGCATTGTGTTAATAATGATGCAATTCTAGTAAGATGGTTTTTTAAATTTTCTAATTTACTAGATTGTGGTTTTCAACTCAACAAACTCTTAAGTAACAGAAATTTATATTTATAACTAATATAGAATAAGAGTGTTTTAAACTCTTTTTAGTAATTGACTCACTTCTAAAGTGGCAAAATACCGCAAAAAACTAAAAATTATTTTATTACCTTGATCCAAAATGTACGTTAATTAGGTCTCCGACTACATTTACATTCCGAAATTCGTGGCACAACTATGTGCTATAATAGTTAAATAATTTAAAGTTTCCCTACATAAATAAATAAAATATTTCAATAGGGCATTGAAATAAAATATTATCATGGAAACATTTTATGAACTAATTCTATTATAACTAAAATTTTCCGAGAAAAAGAATAGTATTATATTTAATATTTTGAAGTATTAAATTAAATTACATAAAATTAAAGTAGAGAAATACTTTCAAATAAAATAAGTTTTCAAAACTGACAAATTAAATACAATATTATTCATTTCATTAAGAAGAAAAATAAATACGAGTACATGATAAAAAGTTATAAAATTATAAAAGTTTTAATAACATTTTCAAGTAAGGTACATTAAATTAAATCAGTACTTACAAAAAATTGCTATTGTACACTTGGAAAAGCTAGGAAAATCCGAAATGAATGTTCTTCTTACCTGAAACAAAATAAATTATTTATAAGATAATAATATAAATATGATATATTTTATCATACCACTATACATTAATTAAAATTGTGTACTTAAAATTTCAGCATTTAAATTTTATATTTTGAACAAGGTTAAAGTTGGAAACAGGTAATCAAACCAGGTAATTACGGAATTATATACTGCAATTATCATATTAGGCAGCGTTGATCAAAAATATTTCCGAAATACGATGAGCGGGTCACTAATTATCCCCTGATCAGTGTAATGAGTTTCCATGAAAAAACTAAACGGTAAAAGGTAAGAATATCTTCGGCATCTTGGGAGCTCAGCGACTTACATTTTTAATCGTACCTAGACAAATGAGGCTTCGAATATTTTTCCATAGCTGCTCTGTACATGCAGTAACAAGCCTTTCTGTGACCTTGAAAGCCTCTTTACTGATCGCTAATTCTTAAAACTGTTGATCACTTGAAATTCGGTAAATTTGTTCCTAAGGGGTTGTAAGGAAAACTAAATCATTTTCATTTTGAATACTTGCGCCTAACGCCGCGAAAGGAGTGAATACCGTACAGATATAATGTGTATACCTTACCGAAGAGCTACAGCTCAAAAAATCGGCATGTGTATTTCTCTAAGCGGTACCTTGGAGAACTACACCGGCTGTTTCACAGAATTTGAATCATAGGGATATCATTGATTTTTATTAGTTTTTAAACATTTTCTTCCCGCGACTAAATGAAGACTTGTTAGACAGGAATCATTAGAAAATGTTTAGACCTTTTAAAAAAATATCAATTTTGATATATTTTAAGTTGTATTTTAACTCAAATACAGAAATACAGAAATTTGTAACCGTTTTCTATTTTAGTATTGTAAATTTTATCCACTTTTTAGATTTCGTTAAGAAAATGTAGTCCGTTACTCAAGTGACAGTTATTTTATGAATGTGGATATAGTTAGCCGATATAAAGATGTCGGTTATTTTTGCAGCAGACCACAACTTTCAATAAATACTAACTTCCGTATAAAACCGAGTTATATAATTCGAAAGGATATATTTTTTTATTACACAGTACTTATTATTATCTCCATAAAATTGAGAAATAAAAGTGACAAAGTAAAGCTTAAAATACTGAAAGCCTTACTTAATAACCTGGTTTAATTAAGACAGGAGGGGAATACTTCTCTTGGGATATAAAAAATACTTTTAAGAAACTCACAACAAAACAATGAGTAAATTCTTCACAACTTTTTTAAATATGATCCAAAAAATTGATAAAGATTATGACCGCGTTCGAACTAAGAAGGTAATGTAATTAAAATTAAATTTGGGTTTTTAAATTTTGTTGTTTAAATTCGCATGGTCATTAGATGAAAGTGAGTCAATGAACATATATTTGGCTTTTAATTTGTAAAAAATATTTATTCTAACTAGAAAGTTTCAAAAATTTGAAAACTTATCAACTTTATTATGTTAAATAACGAACAGTACAGGTAGGCCTACATACTGATACCACGTCGAATTTGGATTAGTAATAAAGACAAAATTACTTTTAAGGTAAAGTTCTAATGTCCCATTAGTAATATAAACGGTGTTTGGGTTAGTCAATTAAATCAGCTGATACAGAATCGCAATTAACTGTTAAGTAACGAGGTTATGCAACCATCTTTGTGTAGTGGTCAGCTAACAGTCACATACGTACCAACTCCAGAATGGAACCATTAAAATTCGTATATGTTATAATCCATACCTACATTACGTCGAAATATAGCAAAAGTAGAGTTTAGATTTCGTGGTTGCCAATATAGTTGGGAGTTGACTTGTTTGCTAGTGCGGGATGAAGGGAAAGGGGGACTGGTGACAGTGAGACGTCGTGTTGTCATAGCAATAATAGCATAATAAAATAGCATAGCGTAATAAAAAAAGCAAAAACATAGCATAATAAAAATTAAACATTCTACAACTTTTTAGTGGTATTTTTTTAACCAACGCTTGGTTTACTATAGGAAATTTTCGATCCCCTTTAAACCCCGAATTAAAATAGATCCTATCCATGTTGCATGATACGTTAAAATAGGCCATAAAGTAAATAAAATAGTAAGTGCTGAACCACCTTAAAATTTATTAAATTTAAACAAATTGTTTTCTGAAAGAAACAGAATCTACGAGACGCCTACACAATAATAGTAATTTCATCATATCTTTCTCTTAAAACCATGTTAATTAATATGGGCATGCACAGAACAATAGAGAACACTGAACAAAGGTAGGTTCATATCAAAATAGACACAAAATCCGGCAACTTTAATGTTGTCCAACGAAGAGAACATACCGGGGTACATATTATTGTTCTACAACAGCAGGCACCTTTCTGTTTTCAAACCACAATTCAACCGGTGTAGTGTAAAACTAACTACACTGAATGTACCACATTCATGAACGTATGTTGTAACATTTAGTTGCATGTATTGTCTGGCTATAAGGTAGTAATAATACGAACTGTTCATTAAGCGGTCAGATAGTTTTACAAATTATCTATTATATAAATTCAAGCCGGTAGATACGTCCTTGGCTTAAATCTTCAATGAATAAAGAAGATACTTGACAGCAAAACGAAGAGTAGTTTATATTTTAAACATATTAAACCTGTCTAGACAAACATTAAAAAATACAAGAGTTGTGGTACATTCACCACACAAATAGATGAATTATACTTTCATTTAAGAAATATTATTACGTCGAGTGAATAGTGTCAGGAGATAATATTCATCATTTTTTGTACATATACTGACACAGTACTTTATATTCTTCGACATGCTCAAACAAATATTAAACTAATAAATATTTATAGTGACGTAAAATTAAAAAAACATTTATATATTCGAAAAATCTATAATTTAGAGTAAACTATTTGAGACTGTAAGAATTTATTCCTGGATTCAAAACCACTTAAATCATTGATCGAAATATCAAACAGAAAAAAGTAAAAAATTATAATTTCAAATATGTTACACTCTTTTTATTACATTTTAAAGTGACATGAACAGCTCGTTATGGAACGGTACGTTTCAAAGTGTAAAATTTCCAGCCTGGTCGGAAGCTGTCGAGTTTTATAAGATTAACATAAATCCAAGCAAAAATTAATTTCATATTTCAGCCTGATACTACTACTACTACTACTACTACTACTACTACTACTACTACTACTACTACATTATCTTTAGTACAACGATTACTTGGTTAAATTTATTTACATACAGTACAAGACCCCTCTGTTGGAACTTCTGTAATTCGGAATAACTCTGAGAATAAAGTATGTATATATTTTAATATGAATAAATACCTAATTTATTGTACGTATATATACCTGATATGATGTCAATATGCTGATTCCAGGGCTAAAAAAATAGTTCTGTTTCTTATCACATGGTCAGCCAATTATATGACTGAAGCATTTAAGAACAGAAGAGGTAAAGGTTGTAAAAGACACTAGTCAGAGTTATCTCCTCTGAGAGTAATAAATTTCATTATACAGCCAGACCCTGTGGTGCATGAAGTGAAGGTGTCATTTCCAAAGTGAAAATTAGGTGCTTTTATAGGGCCCGGCATGCTGATAAGCATACTTTTCTACTCAATGAGGCAGGCAATTGTAAACAGAGAGCATTTCGGCCTGATGACCGAAACAGCACCTAATATGAATATAATGTAAAATAAAAATAAAATATTTAATTTAAATTAAAATTTTATTAAATTTAAAATTAATCGGTTATTGAATTTAGTTGATATTCTTTTAAGTTTTCCTTGAAAACAAAACAAAATCTTACATTCATTTTATTACAACGTATATCCTCTGACTTGAATTTTCGCGAAGTATTCTACAATTCGGAATTTTCATTAATTCGGAATAAGGCTCCTCCCATACCATCCGAATTAGAGGAGTCTTACTGTATTTTAATATATACGGATTATTTTTGATATACTACTTTTTTAAAGAACAGCGGCGAGAAATTTACAAATGTGTACAAATGTAAGAATTTACAGGAACTGTTCTCCCGTTTGTACGGTTTCCTGGACCTACTGCCCCCTTACTCTACCGTTTTTTACAACATTCCCATGCCGCTACTCTAAAAATGTTCTCCTTCACTTAATAACCTGGCCCGAGGAATATTGGGTAAGATAAAAAGGATGGTAATGATGGCAATAACAGGTTATTACGTTCTTTGGGCGAAAAGAAAAATCAAAGTTCTAGTTGATGTTTTTAAAAATTTGTGAAGAGCCAGTTTTTCTTTGTGTGGCCTTGCGTATGCGTAGAAACAAGTAAGTTCATCTGGGTTCTTTAAGGTACACTTTAAGGTATACTGGTATTTTTATGTTCTAATTTGACAATTAAAATATTTTTATTACCTAATACAGCTGCAATATAGTTTTTATAAATTACAACAATGTTTTCATAGTTTTTCTTAGGTCGGTAAAATGAGTACATGTTTTTATTTTTCTCTGACAATTTCAGCCATCTTGTCGGATCTCGAGGTTGGATCACATGAGTAATTAAGCAATTTGGGAAAAGGCAGGAAGGACAAACAATGTGTTAGATAGATACAAAAGAGACTTTTGTGGTATGGACACCTGCTTCAGATGAATTAAGACATGTGGTCCAGCAGAATATAGAACTGGAACCAAAGAAACATTTGGTGTGAAACACTCACACGACTTTCTCTTTTCAATGTAAATAATGAACAATATAACCTAACATTAGCAAACAAGTAAAATGAAAAATCGCCGCCTCCGTGACATAGTGTATAGCGTGCTAACCTACTAAGCGGAGGTCTCGGGTTGGATTCCCGGCTAGACTCTGGAAATTATTACGTGACAAAACTTATCATTATAGTTTTTTAATCCACCATAGTCGCTAATGATCAAGCTGTTGATGCGATTTTAAATAAACAAAAAACCTGAAAACAACCTAATTTTAATAATGCCTGAATGATGCAAAATTAAAACCAACCTCAGTTTGACTTAATACTACGGAAAAAATCACTTTCTACCGCTAAACAAACTAGGCTCTGTAGAGAAAAAATGCCTACAAATAAACGTTGTAGGTTTATTAATTTCCTATAAATTTAAATAACCCATTTTTTACAAATTTTCATGACAAAAACAGAAAGTTACTAATTGCTGCTAAATGAAGCATTGTACAAAAAAATTATTCAAATAAAAGTTGTAGGTTTTTAAATGTACTACAACTTTAATTATATAAACTTTTGCCCTAAAATGCATATTACGGCCACAACATTTTTCTACGAGAGCGAAGGCTCCCCAAAATTTTCAGCAAACATAGCGAGCTCATCTTGCAGAGCATACAAATTTAGTAAATGAGACGAATTTTTTAAAACAAAATCATAGAGGCCGTTTTTTGCGAAAATCGCAAAAAGTGAAAATTTACACGAATAAAGTACTACTTCCGGTTGAACCATTTTAACAAATATTCGAGTCGGGTCCTGTAGTGGAACCAAACTTAAGTTCCAAGTTTCAACTTCGCACAGTATTCCGTTCTTGAGATATTTTGTTCAAACACAAACACACATATACACACACACGCGCGCGCGCATACACACACACACACACACAGACCAATCGCTAAAAACTGTTTTTTGTGTTCAGGGGGCCTGAAAATGGGTATATCCAGTGAAAACTCGATTTCGAAAAATCGACATGAAAATAATACTTTCCTTCCTATATATGCACATAGGGCAAGAGGAAGTAAAAATAGAAAGTAAAAAAGAAAGGAAAGGACTGCGAGGTGCACGCATTTTTTTGATTGTAGGCACGCATTTTTTTTGGTTCTTATTTTAAATAAAAAATAATTGTTATTGTTGGTTAAGTTAGTTTAAACTTTACGTTTTTGTAATTAATTATATTTTTAAGTAACTCCATTGGAATTTCGTACGAGTATATAAGTAATTTGTAATCAAGTTTAATAATGAATTGTAATTATATACTGTATCAATAAATCACAGTTTTAAAGAAGTTTGTTAATTAATAATTTACCCAGATTCCGAACGAATCTAGGTTTAGCTATAAAATATTTTTTCGTACTTCCGGATTTTCGCTTATCCGGACGGACTCAATCACATCAATTGGAGATGAACGAGAGATCACTGTACACAATACGAGTATATTAATACGCAGTTGAAAGGCTGTACAGCTAGATAATACACGGTAATTTACAGGTAACGTACGATAACTAATGTAACAGAAGCTTTAACGTGACCAAACCACATTCACCTATAAATCCTTCAATACAAAAAAAATAAATAAACTCTAAGCGACGTATGACCTCAAGGGCGAGAAGAAAATAATACTAATAAAACCTGTTTAAACAATATCCTTCTTTACAAATTATTATTTCTTATCACAACGTTTTCTAAATATGATTAGTACTACTACTGTAAGGCCAGCAATGTTATTCTTCTTGCTTAATATCCTATCCTAAATTGGTCTTTCCGTATATTTATTCCATTATCTTTAAACAAACGCCAGCAATGTAACTTGTTATTAATGAGTTATTTTTCAATCTTATTTATGGCGTCCATACTTTCACTTATTGTATTTTTTTTGTTGCATCTGTTGTCAATTAAATTTATTTTTTATGTCTACCTATTATTCAGTTAAGACGAAATTACTAGATAAAACATTTTATTACACAATATTTTTTAAACACAAGTTTATTTTTAATTAAGTTGTGTCGTTGGAGTACGTAGTTATTTAAAAAAGTTATAACGAAAGAATAGATTTATTTATTTAGCAATTGTACGCTACATGAAAATGTCTTATTTTTTAATTTATTTTTTTTGCTTTGCGTGAAAACACTAAATAAATTCGAATACAATCAAATAATCAACTCAAAACCACATTAATCAATTTATTTACCATCTAGTCGTACACATTGTCAAATTATAATTAATATCCACAATTCACACTATTTCCAGATTTCTTTTTTACTTTCATGTCATAGACATATCAATTTTATCTTTCATTCGTCAATTGTATATTTAAGAAAACGAAAAGAAAAACTACGTAAATATATATATATATATATATATATATATATATATATAAATTTTGTCTAATCCCGGAGATTATTTTCTAGAATAAGTCAAAAATATATTATTTCAGGTTATTACATTAAAGTAGAACGTATCCAAAACCATCATAGTTACCATAGTTTGTTACCAGCTGGGTAACTAACTAGCCTTTATTCACTCATCAATTTTTTAGCATAGATAAAAAGGTTTTAGTAGAGTCTACTATGTTCCGTTGGGTTATATTATGTATACAGTTCTCTATTTATTTAGATGTTCTTTATCTTTCGGGAAAGGTCTGTGGTTGTGTTGTCTTAAACTTATTATTTTATACCTTAACGAACTAGAGACTGCAGATGAAGGTGGAGCATAGTGACCTAGATCACAGCACATAGCCAACTGACTTTCGTTAATCGTTTCCTGCGTTGTCACGTTGTGGTCCCGCTGTGAATGACAGCCTAACAAAATATCAGCTGGAGTTCGGCGGAACAGAGTGTAACTTAGCGAAGGGGCAACCTCACACCCGACCTTGACTGTTATTGGCTAGATCTCATCTGCAGTCTTTAGTTCGTTGGGGGTATATTGAGGTTGAAGCCACGTCTGCTCTCTCAACAGCTGCCTCTATTTGTCCCAATCCATCCAATCCTTCTTCCGAAGTCCTCTTATCTCCATGGCCTCGTCCACCTCATCTATTAAGGACCACCCTGCTTTCAAAAATGCTTCCACCAATGTAACTCAAAGCATCACTCTCTGTTCTTCGTCGTATTTCCTCATTGGTAAATCGGTTCATTTTCATCAGCCCAAAGCTTCGTCTTTTACTCCATCAAGGGTCCATTCACTTTACTCCAACTTCTAATATTCACCCCACAACTCTTTAACCCACATTAGTAATTATGCTGCGTACCACTGTGTTTAATATCCATATTCCAACCCATCCTAGTATATGGTTTTGTCCATAGTTGGATGGGATAATTTCCACCGCCTCTAGCGTAATAGGATACCAGTTTACTGTAAGGAATTTTGTATTATCGAAATTTATTTTTTATGTAATGTGTAATATTATGGGAATAAATAAATAACTATTTTTGTGTCTTTCGTGATATGTGCGCGGAGAAACTATTATTTTATTATTACTAATAACTGAGCGCATTTTTTTAAATTACATTAATCGTTACAAACATTATTTTAAATATCTGATAACCCATCAGGTTGGTCCAGTGGTAAATTCGTCACAGCAAATCAGCTTTTTAACAACTGATTTTCGGATACAAAGGTTCCTGGTTCAAATCCTAGTAAAGGTAATATTTTAATACGGATTTAAATACTAGACAGTGGTTACCAACGTACTTTAATGGTTGGGGTTCAATTAACCACACTCTTTCAGAAATCGTCGGTCTGAATCTGTTCAAGACTTTACATCATTTACACGTCATAAAAATCAACCTCATTTAATTGGGTCATGGAGTTGCTTTATGTTCTTAAATTGATTGAAACTATTTTACTAATAACTGAGCGCAATAATTTTTAACCAGGAATATTACGCGCGATGTTAAATATTTGATAACCAACCGATTTGGTTTAGTGGTAAAATCATCGCGAACAGCTGATTTTCGGATACAAAGGTTTCTGGTTCAAATCCTCGAATAGGTTACTTTTATACGGATTTAAACCCTAGACAGTAGTTACTTACTTTGATGGCTGGGATATTAACCATACTCTCTCAGGAATGGTCGGCCTTAGTCTGTTCAAGACTATTCCTCAGTTCCACATCTCATTTGGTCATTGTGTTGCTTAAATAGGGTTATTGCGCTTAAATTTATTGCAATATACACACACGTTAGGAATTAAAAGGAATCTAATAGTAAATGAACACTGTTAAATCTATGATCAACTAATTATAATGTGAACTTTCAGCTTTCCGCATAAGTTTTTTGAATCTTTAAAAAAAACCTATGAATATTATTTATACTTATACCACGATGGATATAATAAACCGAACGGAGATAGAACAGAATAATAACCGTTAAGCACACGATAATGTTTACCATCATTATTCAAATTGCGTACCAATATTCCAGCTGAACAGTTCATCTATAAACTTCAAAATTTTGTATTAAGCCGAACTGATAACTCTAAGAGGGAGAATAATAATCCCTTACGAAGTTAGAGAGAGTTATGTTTGTTTACCAGAAGGTTTGATCGAAAGTGAAGCCACGAAATATTCGAACATTCTCATGAAAAGCCTACTTATTGGAGGAAACTAAATATTTAGTGGGTTTCACTTCTCTTCACTGGTTCATTTGTGCGTTTAAGGGAGTTCATTAAAGTGTACAAAAGGGAAACTGTAAAGAAAATTCTTCATTAAAAGTTAGATACCGTATTTAGACGAAGAATTTATTTTCAATACCAAAGTTTATGGAATAAAATGTCAGTGCGCCTTAATGGCGTGGTTAATTATTAACCACGCCATTAGTACAACTGAATAATCCGGGTTAGATTGTACAGAGAAAAATTGAGACATATAATACGATTCATTAGCAAGAATAATTTTTTACGACCGCGTAACTGATAAAACAGAAAACCCTGAACATGCATTTCTATTTATCTTTACTTATAAATTACAAAGTGAGTCTGAAATACCTTCGTATAGATGTACTGTATTTTTACAAGACTTTTAAAACGGCTGAACTATCCAATCGTATATTTCATTCGCTATTTAATTCCTTGAAATGACTATACGAGGGGGTACCCAAAAGAAACCGGAATTATTTTTTAAAACTATTTATTTTTAATTTTTTTACAAAAGAACCTTATCCCCTTCAAAATACTCTCCATTACAACTAATACATTTGTCCCACCGGTACTTCCACTGTTCAAAACATTTTTTGTACTCCTCTTCAGTGATGGCTGCCAGCTCATCCGTCGTTTTTTTCTTGACATCATCAACGTTGTTAAATCGGAGACCTTTCATGCCCCTTTTCATGCGTGGGAACAAGAAAAAATCACACGGAGCCAGATCGGGTGAGTACGGTGCGTGTGGTAGCAAAACCATGCCGTTTTTCGCCAAAAACTGGGTAACCGAGATTGCCGTGTGTGCAGGCGCGTTGTCGTGGTGGAAAAACCAGTCCCCTGTCTGCCACAAATTAGGTCTTTTACGACGAATGCTGTTTCGTAGTCTTCTTAACACTTCAAGATAAAAAGCTTGATTTACCGTCTGGCCTGGTGGAACAAACTCTGAATGGACAATTCCCCTCACATCAAAAAAACAAATCAGCATTGTTTTGATGTTCGATCTGACTTGACGACTTTTTTTTTGGTCAGGGTGATAATGAAGTCTTCCATTGACTGGATTGTTGTTTGGTTTCTGGGTCGTACCCATAGCACCAAGACTCGTCACCCGTAATGATCTTTGACATGAAATCTGGATCAGTTTCAAGCTGTTGTTTCAAATCACTACACGTTTCAATTCGACGTTCCTTTTGAGTGTCTGTCAGAACCCGAGGCACAAACTTGGCAGCGACTCTTTTCATTGTCAAGTCTTCTGTTAAAATGCGTTGGATTGAGCTCCAAGATAACCCACTAACCTGTGATATTTGGTCAATGGTCTGTCGTCGGTCTGTTCGTACAATTTCTTTCATTTTCACAACATTTTCGTCTGTTCGGGAAGTCGACGGTCGTCCAGAACGAGGTTTGTTCTCAATCGACATGTCGCCATTTTTAAAGCGCAAAAACCACTCGTACACTTGGGTTTTTCCAATAGCGTCGTCTTTGTAAGCTGTGTTCAACATTACAACTGTTTCCGCGGCGTTTTTACCGAGCAAGAAGCAAAATTTCACAGCCGCACGTTGTTCATTAAAACTTGCCATCATGAAAAACGACACGAGCACAAAACAGCACTAGCGAGAACAATCACTGCACGAGAACAGAACAAGCTAGATCAACGAACAAAATGGCATTGAACTGGCAATGAGTAGCGCTACAAGCAGCCTAGTGGCGGGAATTTGTACTGCACAAGCTCCGCCCACAGCAGAGCTATTCCGGATACTTTTGGGTACCCCCTCGTATTATTTATGGAAACCATTACGACAACAAGACGTATTTTGAGAATTTAAAATAGCTGTTTTAAATTATTTTTGTAATTTTTTTCTTATTTATCGTTCAACTATTATACACATCAGGGCAGATACAAAAGTTGACAAGTGACAGATGAAAATAAGTGTTAAAAAAATATCAGACTTGACCGGGAACCGAACTTGGAACCCCGTGCCATAGAATCCAGTAATATTGATCGCTACACCACCAACGTGCTCGCCTCTCATCACGCGATCTTGGGTTCGAATCGCACTCGGGCATGGCATTTTTTCATACGTTACAAAAAATTCATTTCATCCTTCACCGTCTGCATTAGCAGCAATTTGCAAAACAGTCGGACGTTAAACCAAAAAAAAAAACCTGTTGATACGTATAATTGTAGTTTCAATTAAAATTATTTTCAATTAAGTACTACAACTTAAATATTAACAGAATACTAACTTAAGAAAATTTTATGTATAAATTTCCTTAAAAATAAATTTTTTTAAACTAAAATTGACTATAGTACTTATAACTTAAATTATTACCCTGGTAATTCACAATTCTGTAATTATTTAACAAGGAAAAATTGGTAAGCGTACAATTTATTTTATAGGCCTAGTAAAACAAACCATAATCTTTGGACGAGGACAAAGACACAGTAATAATGATACATTCAAATAATAAGAATTAGGTATATCTGCACCTAGAAATATAAATGACGTAACATATTTATTTATTTCTATAATACACAATTGCTCATTTTATACATAACTTCATATACATTATTCCTAATCTGAATAATAATTCTATTTAACGAGTAGTTGTAATAATTCTCATAAAACATTTTTGCCCATAACAGGGAGGTGGAGAGTTAAATTATCTGCACCCGATTTGCTAGTAGCAGGGCTTTAAAAAATGGTTCTGTTTCTTATCACATGGTCAGCTAATATATGAACAAAACATTTAAGAACAGAAGTTGTAGAGATTTAAAATACACTATAGTCCGATTCACAAAAGAAAACACCTGTCTTTAAAGAGCAATATCTTTTGAACCATTGTATGTAAAAACAATAACGATACATCAAATTAACTCTTGTTTTATTGTTGGTTACAGAATATACATTAACATTTTCTGAATTAATAGTGTATTACATATAACGAATTACACATAAAAAATACCCTGTTTTTACCCACTTTTCCAGTACACCCAACTTCAAGGTACTGTCCCAGGTTCGTACAGATCAATAAATTTGAAAGCCTCCTGTTTTTGAAATTCAATTTGTTTATTTCACAATTTGAAGATAGAATTTTGAAAAACTTTTAAAACACAATTAAAAACTTTAAAATCCTTTAAAAATTATTTAAAATATTAAATTCTTTTCTTTTCCAAATCTTCTAAAAGTATTATTTCTAAATATTAATACAAAATATCACTAAATTAGTATATTATCAAATTATCAAAAGTATTTGTTTTTAAAATAACTTGTATATAACGTCACTCCTTTAAAAGTTTAAAATGGAGTGAGTTCAACAATCCAAATTATGAATTTCATAAAATTGTTCTTTTTGTTTGTTTTTTACTTCCTCTTACATCTTTAGATCAAAATTAAAATTTTCCTTTTACATCTGTAGTTGAGATCATCTGATGTGTGTGTGTTGATGCTGTAAAGTTATGTTTATGTTTACGTTAGAATGTTATGATTGTGTTTATACTGTTTGTTGTGTGTCTGTGGAGATGTCTCATATTACAATCATTACAATCTTCCCCCCCCCGGAGAGTAAACTGAAGTACAAAGGTATGTGTACGCAAAATAATGGGGGTGAGTGCTTAAATGAAAAAGAAAAGGTGAGTATGTAGCAGTCGTCGGCCTGAGATGGTAATATTCATTCATTCGGGGCCCCTTTCAATAAAACATTCAAATACCATGCAAACAGCACCGTTTACATTTTTGTTACAATCATCTCAAGCTCGAGTATCGCAACAGACATCACCAAAATAAATCCTTATGAAAATAAATTATGTAAATTATGAATAAATTACGTAACCTTTTTAAGGTTAGAAATATGTTCTTTAGTTATTTCTCCTCCAATAGTCTTACGGAGTAAGGCTGTAACTGGAGTAGAGAAACCAATGATATACGAAGGTTCAGACCATCGATATGCCATTTTTGCACAAATGTTTTTCCGTTTCGAACTTACGGGGTGAGTTTTAAGTAAAACTTTGTCTCCCACCGAAAACGGATTGGGGTGGCGTGTAGCATTATACCGGCGTGCCATATCATGATGGGATTTTATTAGTTTTCTTCTAATATCACACATCATGTTACTGGAACGTATAGGATTTCTATGGAGGATATCTTGGATATTCCATGCTCTATCCAACGGTGTTTGAGCTGAAAAAGTATGTAATATGTCAAATGGGCATTTCCCATGAGCATTATGTCGAGCCATATTAAAAGCTAATTGAAACCAAAAGAGAGATTTGTCCCAAGTTGTTTGAGTCGTTGCATGATATGCAATAAGGATAGACCTAAGATTTCGATTTAATCTTTCGGCGTGGGATGGTTGAGGATGATATGGTGAGAGGGTGGTTCGTTTTATGCCGAGATTGAAACAAAAGTTTTTAAATATTATGGAATTAAAATTTTTAGCGTTATCTGTGACAATTAACCTTGGGATGGAGTAATTTTGGAAAATGCGTTTTAATTCATTAACAATGGAGGATGTGTTAGTGTTTCTTAATGGAGCTAGCCATGTAAATTTTGAAAAACTATCCACTACCACTAGAATATATTTATAACCTTGGTTGGTTTTTGGCAGACTACCTACAGTATCAATAAACAAAGTGTCAAATGGCACTGTTGGAACTCTGGAACTAAGATTTCCCCATTTATAATTTATTCCAGGTTTACTACGTTGGCAGGTGATACAAGCATTCACTTTTAAAGGAATATCTCGATATATAGCTGGCCAATAAAAATACCGTGTAATTTTGTGTATGGTTTTATCAACCCCTAAATGTCCACCGATTTCGGACTGATGGAAGTATTTAAATACTAAATCTTTTAAGGATTCGGGGAGAACGATTTTGGTTGGGTTATTATTTTTATCCTTTAGGCATAGGACACCTTTAGATAAACAAAATTTATTATTCATTTGTTGTTTTTGTTGAAGGATAAAGGTATCCTGTTCTTGATGTTGTCTTAGATCTGTAAAAGATAGGGGGAATTGAGATAATAAGGTATTAATATAAGATATATCTTTTGAGATATCTTCGTTATTTAAATCGTACATCCTCGATAATGCGTCAGCTACATTATTATCTGAACCACGGATGTGATTAATTTTAAATTTAAAAACAGATAATCTAAGTAACCATCTAGCGAGTCTACCCAATTGCTTTGGTCTGGAAAGAAGCCAGGCTAAGGCTTGGTTATCGGTTTCCAAAAGAAATTCTCGATGTGTTAAATAAGTTCTAAAATGATCTGTTGCAAAAACAACTGCAAGACACTCTCGTTCATATGCAGAAAATTTTCGTTCTGCTTCTGTTAATGTTTTAGAAGCGTATGCTATGGGTTTTCTAAATCCTTCATGTTCCTGAAGTAAGACAGCTCCTAAACCTGTATCAGACGCATCTGTCTGTAAAATGAAAGCTTTGGAGAAATCTGGTATTGCCAATACCGGGGGATTAGCAATTGCTTGTTTGAGATCTTCAAACGCAATTTTTTGTGAGTCTCCCCAGATAAACTGAGTGTTTTTACGACGTAACTTATTTAAGGGTTCTATTCTATCAGCGTAATTTTTAATAAATTTAGAGAAATAATTAATCATACCACAATATCGATGCACTTGTTTTACCGAGGTCGGTTGTGGATACTGTAATATTTTTTGCGTCCTCACTGGATCTATAGAAACTCCTTTGTATGATAAGGTATGCCCAAGGAACGGTATTTCATTCACAGCCAATGTTATCTTATCGGGATTAACTGTAATACCAGCTTTCCGCAGAATTGTCAATACTATTTTAATATGTTTGACATGCTCTGTAAAACTTTTAGAATATATTAATATATCGTCCATGTAATTAAATACGAATTTATGTTTAATATTTTTGAATAATGTATTCATAAGACGTGTTAAAACTTGTGCACCAGTCGAGAGACCAAAAGGTAATCTGACGTATTCGTATAAGCCATCCGGTGTGCAAAATGCGGTGATTTGACGAGATTTTTCTGTCAATGGTATCTGATGGTACGCTTGTGCTAAATCCAAGGTACTGAACCAGCGGGCATTAGAAAACCATTGAAAAGCATGATTTATATTCGGTAAAGGTTGGGCTTCTGAGTCAATTATTAAGTTGACTCGGCGATAGTCTACAACTAAGCGACTTGTACCATTCGGTTTCGGAATTAAAAAGGCTGGAGAGGAATAAGGTGAAACACTTTCTCTAATTACTTTGTCTTTTAATAATTTGTCAATTTGGTTTTTCATTTGGAGCGTTTTTATCGGATTTAATGGATAGGGCCTAGATTTTATAATTTCGCTATTCTTTAGTTTAATATCGTATTTTAATATATGGGTACAACCTAATTTAGTTGTGAGTACATCAGGAAATTTCCTACATAAATCATTAATTGTATTTTTAATATATTCACTTTGTTCTATGTTGTTAATTTGTTCGGGATCTAAATTGGTTAGAGAAAATTGTTGATTTTTTGCCCAATCAAAGGTTATGAAAGATTTCGAAGCATTGAATATTGCGTGGGTTTTTTGTAAGAAATTCATTCCGAGTATTATTTTATGGTGTATTTTTGTTAATATTTTAAAATTAATTTTCCATGATATGTTGTGAAGAGTAAGTTTAACCCATATCTGTTTATTAATTCTTAGAGGAAAGCGATCAGCTGTGAGGCAAATTGTGTTAATGTTTTCTTCCTTTATAATCGCTTTTTTCGTTTTTAAAAATGTATATAGTTGTTGATTAATAATATTATGAGTGGAACCAGAATCAATGAGAGCGTTAAATGTTTTATTTTTGATTTTTACCGATAAAGTTTTCAACGTATAATTACAGTTCAACGTGTTTTCTTTTAACCTTAAATGTGTACAGGGATTATGTTTACAAACACACCTCATATGCCTATGATTAGTGCATTTGTAAAGATTTAGTTTTTTTGAAACATTATTATTTTCTTTTTGTTGTAAAAGTTTACAATGTCTTTTGATATGACCTAGCTTATGACAATAAAAACATTTTAAGGATGTTGCAGGCATTTGTGGTCTGATTTTGCAAGTATTTTGTTTACTTTGGTTAGGTACCACGCTATTCACATTGTTTATTACACTCGTATCATTTATTTTAGATAAACCGATATCATTAAGGGTCCTAGCATAAACTCTTTCGTAGACATATGTGTCTAATTTATTGAAATCTTGTAAATTATTAGGTTTGCCGATTATACCTATGTGCGTGGCATATATTTCATTTAAACCGGTTAAAATTATATTGATTAACTCACCTTCTGTCAGATCTAATCTTAACACTTCATGGTTTTCTAAGATTTCTTTTATGTATTCAGTAAGAGTCTCTGTTTGTGACTGATTTCGGTATAACAATTTGAGTTTTAATATTTCTTTCATTTTTGGTGTGATTAGTTTGCTTACCAAATCTCTATGAAATTGATCAAAATTATGATTATTTTTAATAGAATTTTCAAAAATTTGTTCAGTGAATCCAGTCATAAACGGAGTCAACAATACCAAAGGTAAATCTACAGCATAACGTTTTTGTATTTGTTTAATAATTTTAATATTTCGTACTAGCATGTCAATATCACGTCCATCAGTTATAGTTAATTGTTTTAATTCGTTTTCAATTGGATTTGCAATTTTCGTCCAATTAAAATTTAATTCACGATGAAAATAAACGGGATTAGGATTACCTACTGCATTCGGTACTAATATGTCAGGAGTTTCGTTTCTAGGAACAGGATTTTGCATTACTGGGGAATGTAAAAGATTAACATGATCAACATCAAGATTTCTTTGTTGATCAGGTAAAAAATTATTTCCTAAATGTACGTCTTCAAGGTTTATGTTATTTTGGTCAAAATTAGGTGCAATTTCGAAATTTTGTAACCTATTGATTTTCCAAATCTCAAATCCTTCTTTTAAATTTTGAAATCCTACGAGTTTATCTGGTTTGTTTGGTAATATGAATGTTAATAGTTTGTTAAGCCTATCATCAAATATTTCTGCATTATACCTTTCTAATTCAGTTAAATTCTCTATGTTCCGTATCCTCGCTAAATAATTTTGACATTCCGTCAGTTGTTTGTCTATGTCAAATCTGCGCAGTGTAGTTAAATCAATTTGGCGTCCGTTATCTAATAGTTTCTGTAGTCTTAGTTTTTTCTGTCTTATGTTTCCTGTAGTCGTGCTTTTTCGTATGCGTAGTTGGAAGTTAATGTTTGTCTCGTCTAGTTTGGTAGGGTCAAGTATTGGTGCTACGTCTCTATTCATGTTTATACCTGTTTATACCTGTTTTGTTTAATGATGATGATTTTTTTAAAATGTATGTGTTAAATCACTTACCAGATGATCTCAATGTACTTGCCTACACAAATTATAAATTAGTTTGTAAATTTTTTAGAAGATTTGATTGATTATTTTTGTTTGATTAATTTTTATTTGATGAATTTAATTCCGGTTTGTTCCTTTTCTTTTATTATGGTTTCCTTCCAATCTTGTCCAATCTTGTCTTAATCTTGCTGTATTGATATTTTGTTTCCTTTCCTGAAATTGTCTTGAAAATTATTTTGAAAATGAATTCTGTATCCTGGTCACGGCACCATTTTATTGTCCCAGGTTCGTACAGATCAATAAATTTGAAAGCCTCCTGTTTTTGAAATTCAATTTGTTTATTTCACAATTTGAAGATAGAATTTTGAAAAACTTTTAAAACACAATTAAAAACTTTAAAATCCTTTAAAAATTATTTAAAATATTAAATTCTTTTCTTTTCCAAATCTTCTAAAAGTATTATTTCTAAATATTAATACAAAATATCACTAAATTAGTATATTATCAAATTATCAAAAGTATTTGTTTTTAAAATAACTTGTATATAACGTCACTCCTTTAAAAGTTTAAAATGGAGTGAGTTCAACAATCCAAATTATGAATTTCATAAAATTGTTCTTTTTGTTTGTTTTTTACTTCCTCTTACATCTTTAGATCAAAATTAAAATTTTCCTTTTACATCTGTAGTTGAGATCATCTGATGTGTGTGTGTTGATGCTGTAAAGTTATGTTTATGTTTACGTTAGAATGTTATGATTGTGTTTATACTGTTTGTTGTGTGTCTGTGGAGATGTCTCATATTACAATCATTACAGTACTATTACTTAGTTCACTCGTACTTTAAAATGTATAGGGCTACAAAGTATTATATATTAATGTAATTCGTAACCAGCGTAATTGTTTTTACATACAACGGTTTGAAAGATATTGCTGTTTAAAGATAGGTGTTTTCTTTCGTGAATAGGACTATAGTCAGAGTTAGTTCCTCTGGTAGTAATGAATTTCATTATACACTCAGACCCTGTGGTAAATGAAGTGAAAGTGTCATTTGAAGGGTGGAAAGTAGATGTTTTTCAGAAGGGCTGGCATGCTGATAAGCATAATTTTTCACTCAGTGAGGAAGGTATGGTAAACCATTGAAACTGCTGACCTAAACAACATAAGTCTAATAATAGTTTTATTTAGAAGTTAGTCACGCATTTCGTTAAGTCAAAAAAGGAATTAAAGTTTAGAATTGCTTTTATAATTTAACAATAAATAAAATGAAATTGATTTATTTAAACAAGTAATTTTCATTGCTCGATTGTTTACAATAAATTGTTTTAAATTTAGTTGGGGAATTGTAAATTTTATTGTTCTTTTGCGATCTTTCTCAATCTTATTCTCTTGTTTAAGTATCTTTCTCATTTTATGTAAAATTGAAGTGCAGCGTTGCAGCCGACAGTGCGCTATAAATTTTATAGCATTGCCGGGATGAAGACGACGGTAATAAAAGGGTAAAGTGAAGGAATTAGTTACAAAGTTGTTGTTCTTGTTGCCGTAGTTACGAATTTTCACGGTCAATTTGTTCGCAAAATACGTGGGTTTTCCTATGAAAAGAAGGGAAATTGCTTCTCATCGACGTTCAGAGTGCCTATTTCCGATTCTATTTTTCTTCGCTAGCTATTTCCTTCGTCGCCGTTTAAAATGTGTGTATAGTTATGTAGTTGTGCGACTGTGTAAATCATTCGTTTCTGAGCCGGATATTATTTTCAGATGTTGTAAAATACATGCGTGCGTTCAAACAAGTGTTAAATCTGCACGGTTCTACGAAAAGTTATTTTTTAATGTATACTAAACAAAGATTTGTTTAGCAATAACTTAACTACATAATCCATTTTTTATAATACCACAATTATTATAATTTTTCCTTTGTATTTTTTAAATTTGTTTTCATTTTACTTTCTCGCGGAGTTCAAAAGATATCCACGTTTCATATGACCCGCTCAAAGCCAAAAATTTGATTTGTAGAAGGGTAGACCTATCTTTTTGCACGCACGCTCACGGTTTTTTAAAATTAACAATCAAAATGGTCTTAAAATCAAGAATACTATACTCCGATGCAAACAGTGTTTTCTTACAAACGATTTTAAATATTTTTATTAAAATTCCTCCGTTTAATACCGTATTATTCCGAAAACAAGTCGCACCCGAATTAGCCGCATAGGAAAAATTACGATCAAAACTAGGAAAACAAATTTTAAGTACAATACTTCCATGTTTTTGAAAATATTTTATTTTACAAGAAAAAATGACCGTACTAACAAATATACACTTACTACTTAATTCGCATTCAGAAGTTTTAGTTAATTTTTTTTTTTCAATGCCGAACACAAGATTCATCTACACTATAGGTATTTTCTTCCGGCTTCTTCGGTGGATGTCTTTTCCATGTAGGTTAATTACGATTAATTTGAAATTAGTATCGTAAGTCCTGCGCTGATTTTTGGGTGTTTGTATAGACGAAGTACACTTATAAAACGTCACATATATATACATAGGCTATATATATAGTATACATTTAGCTTTTATTTGTTATCAGGAACTGTATTTTATTGACAACCATTTAATTTGATTGCTGTTTTTCGCTGTATTTTTTGACGTGATTCGGCATAAATTGTTGAACAGGGACCCCCAGTGGATATTGTTCAGGAGTGGCTGTCAGCTGATCACCATACAAAGTCGCTTGTCCAACTAGTGTTACTAAATAAATAATTGCGACTTTCTACCAGCTGACTGACTGGGCTGGCCGAAAGGCATAGCGATATATAAAATAAAAAAAACAACAGAAAACAAGTGATCGGATAAAAAACAAAATGAAATATAAGAAAACTGCTATCAAACTTTATACTGTAACACCAAACTGATCAAAATGATTGTACACGCACTACGTAAGAAGTGTGCGTATAAGGAATGCGTGTGTCTCTCTCTTCATACCTACTTATGCTTAATAAGAAACTATTAATATTATTAAAGCGCGAATGCAAGCCGCATGTAAAATTATGGAACTGATTTTTAGGAAAAAACCGCGGATTGAATTTGGAACAATACGTTACATTTTTGTCACTCAGTTTTAACCGCAGTTAGTTATTTCATGATGTCTTTTGGGTTCTTAGCGTACAATATTAAACCAAAATATTTCAAATCGTTATATTTATTTGTATGAAAATTCTGTTGGTTCAGCGACCTTATTTCCAGAATCTACATCTAAAATTAAGACAGAAAAGTAGTTATGAAATTTTTCTTAAATTTTTTAAGACTTGACTAATTTTTTTATTTTTTTTACGATAAGCTTGGAACCTGTATTAACATATTATTATGTAACTTTTAAGTTAGTTCATTTTTTGTCGTATTTTTCTAATTGGTATTTCGTATAATTTCAATCAAAACCGAAACTTCAAACCTAATCCAGGCCCACTGAATTTTTGTGTAGATTAAGAATCCGAACACCATTTGGTGCTGTCTCTTGTAGTTTCTGACTTTGATTTTTTGACTTCCGGTCGCAACTGGAACTTCAAATTGTATTTTTTTTTAATTCATTTATTTAACGTCGCATCAACTACAACGGTCATTAGCGACGACGTTGGGGTGTAACAGTTATACGATAGAGGATGAAATGATTTTTTGTAACTTATGAAAATATCCCGTGCCTGAGTGGGATTCGAACCCAGGACCGCATGATGAGAGGCGAGCACGTTACCAACTGCGTTAATGCGGCTGGCTGTAATTTTTGTTCCATGTAAACTGAACCGTCTTTGAGTTTCTGAGAGCGTTATTTTAAATTCATGATATTTTGGTAAATTTATTTCCTTCATTTTCAAACCTGCCTTTATAATTAGATTGACTTAACCACTGTGATAATGGCAAACTTTCCGAAGCTAGCGATAATCTCGCGGACACAATTGCTAGTAAAATGTTAATGAAATTTTACAGTAAACAGATGTTATAATAACGGGTAAAGAATAATAATACTACTGTAGCAAGGTATGGAACGATTATTTTGTGTAATTAAAAGCACAAATAAATTTGGTTTTAAATTCTTTTAAAATTTTTAATTTTAATTTTATGAATTTAATAGATACTGAGAATTCAGGAAAAGTATTAGTATTATTATCTACGATAATATCGGTAATTTATAGGCTACATTTAAAAGTGAATGTTATTTACTTTGTATGCAGTAGGCTTAACTTGAAATCAACAAGAAGTAAATTAAAAGTCGTGGGTGAACCATGCAGTTGTTATATCGCTTCAAGTACAATGCGTGTTATGCAGGTCGAGGTCTTGATTTTTGCTTTCTAAACGTTACTTTCTTTACATCCCGATAACTCCACACTATAATTTTAATACATTTTATGTTACACATGCTGTAATAATAACCACATAGATTAATTAGTTTAGTTCCGGTTTTTGTTTTGTTTCCGACATAACTATAAAATTCTCTCATTTAATTTTATCGTTTCTTTCTGTTTTTCACAATTCTGTATCAAAAATCGCTTGAAACAGGAACATAAAATAAGTTTTCAGTCATATAATTAGCTGACTATGAGATAAGAAAGAGAACTATATTTTGTAGCACCAGCAGATCGAGTGCAATTAATTTAACACTCCACCTGCCCGTTATGGGTACACAATTTAATACATAATTACATAAAAATCTACTTGTTAAATAATATGTTACAGAAAAATATTTTCAATCACAACCGGGTTTCTTCAATTGCGTGTATCGCTACTCCAGCTCCGTTTTGAAAGCATAAGGCTGGATTAACCGTTTTAACTAAACCGCATTGAAATAAAATCTTAATGAGATATAAGGAATAAATATTTAATAAGATTTAAAATTTATCTTAAGTTCGAATGACGACTAGCGACCGAGTTTAAATATTACTTCTACCATGAATTTAAACTCTAAACTTGAACTATGTCCTGACAATTGATGTAATTTATAATGAGACAGGTGTCCAACAGTAACCCTAGTTGGGGTCAACATACCAACTGGCAACAGAGTGAATTACCTGGGATTGTGATTAGACAGGCTACTCACGTGAAGTACCTCAAGAGCAAAAGTTTATTACAAAATAATCGCCTCAGACGTTTGTTCCACCTATTTAAATCTCGATCTCGTCTACCACTGAAGCAAAAAATTAACATGCAAAACGCTTTGCTGAAACCACAGTGGGAATCCAGATAGTTGGAGCTGGTGCTCGAACCAATTTGAACAAGATCCAGGTGTTCTGATCTAGATACTTAAAGGCTCGGCACTGGAGTACCTTGGTATGTGAGAAACACGACACCCTTCATTCGGACCTTCGCATTCCCTACTTTTTTTAATGCGTCCAGGAGACTCCCGGGGGAGTATAGGACATGTCAAAAAATTATCACACCTGAAATACATATTAAAATCACACATTGTTCTACTGCTACAATATAGAACGAAATTCTTGTACGCTATAAAAAGTTTCACCAATTAATTTTTCAAATTTTTTTTAAAAGGCAAGCAAATTATCACATTTTAAAAATTGGGGTAATTTATTGATGTATTTTCTCCCCGCATAAGTAGGTTTTTGTTTAAACAATTTTGTGGTGTGGTTAGCCACGTAAAAATTGTTTCTCTTTTTTGTGTTATGATAGTGGATATTGAAATTTTTCATAACATAGGCCTACATTATCACTTCAAAAATGTTGAGTGAGGAACAGTCAGTAATTTAAGCTCCTTAAATGTAGTGGTCTGCATGAGGTGAGGTGGTTAGCTCCCACCATACACCTAATAGCTTTCTTTTGAATTTTAAAAACCCTATTCATATTACCCATACTAAAATACCATAACGGATCTCTTATCCGTTATGGATAAGATAATGATAGGGATAAGACCATGATAGCTTATCATGGTCTAATTTTGTCTCTTACAAAATTAAAAGACGTTGCAAGACAGCTTTATAAAAGATTCTTTGACAAACTGCAAAATCATCCAAATGATCTCCCTCGACATATGGCCATTCAAAATTTTCCAAATTTTAAACTTCTTTGCCATCTTTGGTGTATGGATCTTCTTAAATAACATTCTGTTGCCATTCCACCATTATCTTCATCTCCATCATCATCACATCTTAGTCTTTTCATCTTTGGTGCTATCATTTTCATCAAGATCATCTTCATCATTTCCTTCTTCCTTTCTCTCTATCATAGTATCATTACGTGACCCTCGAGGATACGCTGCTGTGTGACGCCTTCCACGCCTAACAAAAACTTTCATATCAATTCTAGTGGTTGTACTACAGTCTATAGCATAGTTCTAGATAAACAAAATTAAAGACAAAAATATACAGGATATTGTGTAACACCATATTACCTTTTCTTCAAGTTCCTTAGTTTTTAAAAATATTTTTTATGGTTTTCAGTACATCGAATCAACAATGTTATTCGCGACTAACATTCTCAGTCGCGAATAACATAATGCATAATCCATAGATTATGCATCATACAAGACAAAGTCCAAGGTAGAAAAGGCTTTTGGGGAAGAAGAATCTCCTAGCTGAGAAATTTGCGCACTTGGTAAAGCTGAGAAACACTATTTCGTGCGGCAGTATCTAAGCCGAATATATACGGTTCAATTTGGTGGCTCAATCTTGTTGAATCAATGAAATTGAATAGTGTCGACTGCATTTCAACCGAATTGTTCAATGAAATTGAGCATTGAAGAAGGAAGTAAACAGGATTTTTACTTTGGTTCAATGCCGTTGATCAATATGGTAGATTCAACGAAATTGAATTGTGTAGATTGGTATTCAACGTGGTTGAAAGGCGGTGAACTGCATTTTAATTTTTAGTATGATAGCATTGAGGATTGTCATAATGTTGTTCGAATTGTTTAGTAAATATACACAAATGATTTTTAAATGTCTTGAGGTCTTCTTTTTTAAGTTCTTTTAATACATTTTTAGAGGTGCCGAATTCGATTGTACGTAATATCTCCGGTCGCGTCCAATAACGCCGTTGCCTTTTTTATGTATTCTTTGCGATTTTATTTCAGATCTCGATTAAGTTTTCCAAAATTATCTGAACTTCTAATCTAATTAATTCATTTGACTCCATGCTTTTAACACTAAGTGTTCAATTTCATTGAACTACGTAGACAAATTCCATTCGTGTATATCCGGCTTAAGAGTATTGGTAGTTGGCCTCCGACGGTAGGAGATGGTACCGGCCGGCTTTTCACTTACCGATACGATATCGAAAATCCGACAAACGGGGCATCCGAAATGTATTGAAGTACATACGACCGGTTTTACATTTGCCGATATCGGTCCGACATGTCGGACAAGTATTCAACGATTATCGGTATCGTGTCGGCCGTAACTCGAGATCGGCGACGATATATCAGTACCGTGTCGGTAAGTGAAAAACCGGCCTAAGAGGATACTTTTCCACTTACTACCTAGAAAAAGTAAAACTCAAAAGGAACCCCGAAAAATATGAACTAGTTTATTTAACCATCTGAAGCCAGTTAAAGCCCGAGAGCAAGGGAGTAATTACCATGAATAAATAATTTCTATACCACCTTAGAGCTGTAATATAAAAATAAGCATTAGTATTATTCTTTAAATAACACCTAAAGAAATTAAAATGTAAAGTAAAACCAGGAAAAGCAATAAACCATTTAAGTGCACCTTTCTCAGTATACTTTTTAATGCGCTGTTTAAAAATATTTTTATTTCCCTTCGTTGAGAAAACTAGCGGGTACTAACAATATTAAGAACATGGAGAATATTAAATTTATAAAGATAGGTTTTAATGTCTTTATTAACCAACAACGATGAAGTAAATTAAAGCCATAACAAATATAATTTGAACCAATGGGAATAAGAATTAATATTGAGTCCTCGGGTACTATCTCACCATTATCAGAAAAAAATCCCCCACAGAAGCCTTAGTGAAACAATATCAGTATATTTACTTACTGAATAACTTCATAATGTGCCGTACTTAACTATTTAAGTTGTTGCATTAAAGTTTTAAAATGGTTTAATGCAGTAAAATTACTATAATAGATATACCTTAATGGTTAACTGTATTAGAACCATTAGCACGAATAGTCCGTACGGAACTACTTCCTAAAGCATTACGTATGCACAACCATTACAAAGGAAACCACACTAATACACGGAGCGTACGGATACGCACGTTACAAATATTGACGAACCCCCTAGCGAATATGAAAACCATTAAATACAGTAAATAAATAATTATTAAATCTCAGCGAATTTCAAAACGGGAATGGAAAAAGCTGGTATACATTTTTAAATGACTTGATTATATGACAAGCAATCATAAGGATTTACCGTCAAAATTTGAATCATAAAATTTTACTTACATTAAAGGAATAATTATAGGTTGCAATGCGGAAGTCCCAGGTTCAATTCCCGGCTAGAATTTGAAAAATGATTGGATGTTCAAACTCGACGTTCCTTAACTAAAAAGTAGTAGCTAATGAGAAAGATGTTGATACGCATTTAAATTTAATAAAATAAAAATCATTACATTAAACATATTTTAGCTGCCTACGTAGCCTAGTGGTAGCGCACTAGCCTACAACGCATAAGTTCCGGTTTCGATTCCCAGCTAGGGTCTAAAAATTCTCACAAGTTAAATTCACTATTTCATAACCCACCAGTCTCTAATAACCGAGCTGTTGATGCGACTTTAAATAAACTAAAAAACAACTTATTTTAAAACAATTCAGATGTTTAGTTTACGAAACTACATACGAATGTCCATTTTAAAATCTTTGAAAAATCATTAGATTAATCATGATCTTCTACGCCAGGGTTCGATTCCCTGTTGGGTGTTGCATCTTTTTATCTCTCACTTTCATCTATCACCCTTCTGATCGTCTGCATTAGCTTTAATTGCAAAACAGTCGGCCGAAAAAAATCTACTATCACGCTCAACGGTTGAATTGATTGAAAATGGAAAGATTTACGAAATACATTAAGTGTTCAACTGAAGATCGAGGGTGTTTGATTCCCGATTATTTTCAAGAATTATAACGTTATTAAGTTTTTAAAATTCTTTAAAAACCCAATACTATCAACATTTGATACAAATCTCAGTCTTCAAAAGAAAAAGTAAAAATTTGATTGTTCTATAACGTGAAATGTTTTATTGTAGCTGTGTGGCAACCTGAATTATACAGATAAAAACATACGTAACAAAAGGTCATCAAATATAACAAGGCCACCAAAAACCTATTGATGTACAAAATACCCACAAATATATAGAAATATAAATAATCAGGAGGATTTGAATAGAGTTATATTATCACAGTTGGTTAAACACATTTTAACAGCGAGTTTGTTAAAATCAACTCGACTGAAAAAAGTTGAAACAAAATTTTACATTTCCAATATAACAAAGTTGGTTTTTTGCATTCAAAAGAAAATTTTGAATACACAACTTAATTTTCTAAGATGTTAAAAATTCAGGACGAAAGGTTATTTACTTTATAATGCGAAAAGATAATTCCATGAAAGAAAAACTTTCTGGGATGATAAAATATGAAATTGTAAAAACATTTTAATGACTCCTTTTAAAGGGATTAATAAAATAATAGTTAAGCTTTTTCTTTTAAAATTTAAGTAATAATATTCTGAATGAAAATGTTTTAAGGTCACATAAAAAAATTAAGTAAACTTAGTTTTGTAATAACACTCCATTCGACCATGACCTTAAAAATTAAACAATACGTAAGAGGAGTTGGACGATACCCAAAAATTTCTCTTCGATTTTTAAGTACGGTTTAATAAAGCGCTAAAAGATTTTTAACAGCTAAGGAACCAACGCATAGCTTTACTTAAATCTCGGTATTCGTAAATTATAACAATTTATCAAGAGTTTATTGTTCATTCTTTCATAATATATCAGTCCGTTAACCTTATTTATATTATTGAAAGCTGCATAAACATCTTATTCATTAGTAGGTACAGTGGTTTATGGACGTTTATTTCCAAACGTCAGCTGGGAATCGAACACGGGACATTTTTCTTTATAATCTAGGACGCTAACCAATACAACAAGGAGGCGGTTACTTAATTTAACGTTTTCACGATACTTTTGATGAATCTTTACGTTTAATATCAGGTTAAAAATTGATTTTTCTTTAAATGTAAAACAAAATTACCCAACAATAAAAAACAAACTCCCTGGGAGTTTTTATGGATTCGCCATGAAGTTTTAAAATTAAGAATATTTGGTTATGGTCAGAGATAATTAAAAAAATCTCAAAAATATGTTCACAGATTCTGACAAAACTTGGTCATGATCCCTTTTCTATGAGGGTGAAAATGTTATTTCAGGAAATGCGGATAAAAGAGCTTCTTTCTGTGAAAAGATAGTTTTATCACAATTATGTAAATCTAAAAACAAAAACTCCATATTTTACGGGTTACCGCCATCGTTGAACTACGGGTCTATCGGTAACAAGACCCAAAACCTATGTAGGATCAGCAAATAACATTACTATCTAACTCGGCTCCTGCCATTAAGATGTCAAATCCAGTCGAGTGGGTTCGGATCTACTACCCTACCGGGTTCTCTCAATCACGTTTAATGAGTAACTCCTGAGACCGTGAAAGTACGCACCGAGATGGAACTGCACGGCTCTACCACGCAAGAAAATTACGGACGACCGCACCCATTCACCCTAGAAAACCGGATACAGGGCAGCGTGACCACGGTTTCAAAAAGTACGCTTCGTGTGGTTTGGAGAATACGCACATTTTCCAGAGAAGTTAAATGTTCGGGACTAACTAAACGTAATTTTATTCTATTTTTAATCACAGTTTATTTTTACGAAACGTTTACTTTCACAGACGATTCTCAGTATTTCTTATAATTAAAATTACAGGATAAAAACAAGAAATCATAAAAACAAGGATAGAAACAGAAATAACAGTTAAATTAAAGAACAGACTAAATACATAAATTTCAGATTATGCTGTTGCATTACTACATTTGGTGTTACGAAGCATATTAATAAGCATGTTATTGTTATTATAAGAAGGTAAATTGTTTGGGAAATAATAATTTAATCATATTTAAACTACTAAAATTTTGACGCCACTTTAAAACAAACATTAACATAAATTATTAAGACGAACATTTTATAATCGGTAAAAATTTAACTTCTAAATGCCACAGTTTTGCAAAAAAATAATTAAAATAAGAATACTGACATATAACTTAAATTAAAAATAATATGTTTAATTTAAGTTATATGTCAGTATTCTTATTTCTTATTTCATGAAAGAAATACATAAAAATAATAAAAAATAAAATAAATTTACATAAAAGTAATATTAAATAAAATTTTTATCATAAAAATTATGAAAAATTGAAATAAATTTTGTATTTTAACAACTACAAACAAATACCACAGACAAAATAAAATTTAAATCCACTATTTGTATTATAGCGAATATAAAATAAATAAAATTACTATTACACCTGATATTTAAGTATGAGGGTTAGGTTAAATGTCCTTAAAAAATCCGTGGAATAAACAATTTCAACACCTAAGAACAAAATTGTAGTAAACAGAAAGGTCACCTTTCTAGGTTTATTGAGTAAAATTAATGCATCACTAATTAAAAAAATTAACTACTTTACTTTTACGAAAAAATATAAACTTAAGTACATTACCTCACATTATTTTGTGTTAATATAAAAATTATGTAATGTTTGATATTATAATGAATCCACAATCATGTCATTCATAAATGTATATTTAAAGAATCTACCTTGGATAATTTGATTAAAATGCTCATAACAAGCAGGTGAAGTGTTCTTCACCAGTAAATTTCTTCGCTATATAAATACAGTTGAATCTCCATAACTCGAACAACGTAAGGAACATAATACTCATTCGAGTTAAAGAAAATTCGAAATACAGAACAACAAAGCTATAGAATTATGATCAATTTTTGAAGATAATGTTAAACATTTAAAAAATAATTCTGTTTTAATGGCATTAAACAAATCTTCTGCGCTATAAATTTTGATTAGGACAAGTAATATTAATTACTTATAATTTTAGCCTTGTTAAAAACTGAGACACATTCATCACAGATTCTTTTGAACGACTCAATGACGATTTTTAATTTTTTCAAGTCTTCTACTGCTGGCTTTAAATTTTGTATGACAATGTTGCAACGCTAATTGATCTGGTTTTCAAGGAGCATTACATCAAATACGGGAAAGATTTTCCAGCTACTTCTTGCAGCCAATTTAATACACCTTCTTCTATTCCAGGCTACGAAAATAATTTTGTACACATTTGCGTTAAAAACGAAAAAGAATTCTGATTTAAAAAAAAATTCAATCAAGAAGTTCGAGTTACACATATTCGAGTTATGGACGCTAGTTTTAACGTAAATTAACGAGTAAATCCTGGGGAAACTACATTTAATTCGAGTTATGGAAGTTCAACTGTAGTCAAGTTTTTCCTGGAGCACAGTTAAATATGAGATGTAAAGTTTAAAAAAGGTGTGAAACTAAACAGTGTTAATTAAAAGTAACTAGCTGAAGCCTGGAAATTAATTCGCACAATAATACTAATTTATTCTTAACCAATTCTACAACCTACATTGACACTTATATCGTAGTTCCTTTTTGTCATGTTTTGTATCTGTGTTATTTTAAATAAGAAATGCACCTACATAAACAATTACCGTCATCATAATGACCCTTTAAAACAAACTGAACTTCACAACACCGCCGCCACAATAGTAGCACCATTGAAACTTTAATTCAGGTTGTTTATTTTAAAACTTTCTGGCCCCTATACGAATGTTTTGTATCTGTGTTGTTTTAAATAAGAAATGCATCTACATAAACAATTCCCGTCATCAAAATGACCCTTTAAAACAAACTGAACTTCACAACATCGCCGCCACAATAGTAGCACCATTGAAACTTTAATTCAGGTTGTTTATTTTAAAAATTTCTTGCCCCTATACGAATATATAGGAAAGGAAAGTATTGTTTTCATGTGGAGTTTTAGAAACTGAGTTTTCACCAGAAATATATATTTTCAGGACCACTGAACCCAAAAAACCATGTTTTTAGCGATTGGTCTTTGTGTGAACTAAACACATCAAGAACGGAATACCGTACGAAGTTGAAAATTGAAACCTTACTTTGTAACCAGACAAGAACATTTTCATTAAAACTGGATCCATGCCTTTCTAGAAATTACTACTACTACAGGTATTTAAAAGCGGTATCTTTTATTGTTCAGTTTCAGTTAAAGGTGCGACTGGATTATGAATGAGTTGGGTGCTATTAGCAAGTGTTTGTATACCTGATAACAAGTACGTTAGAAAAAGGTCTTCCTACAATAACTGGTTGTACGAGGGTATTATTAATTGTAAAATCACTTTTATTGTTGGTTAAGTTAGTTTAATATTTAAGTTTTGTCATTAATATAAATGGAAGTAATCTAATTTGTATTGCTTAGTGAGGTATTTTAAATAATAACTAATTATATTTATTGTGTAAATAAATACTGTAATAAGTTAAAGAAGTGTCTTTGTTGTTGTTTAGGTCATCAGCCAAAAGGCTGGTTTGAACCTCTAGAGGCTTGACTAAGTAAAACGAGGATGAAGTGATTAATGATTGCCTTCCTCACTGAGTGGAAAATTATGTTTAACAACAACCCAGACCCTCCGAAAAGCATCTACTTCCATCGTGCAAATGACACCTTCACGTCATTCACCACAGGGTCTGGCTGTTGTTGTTTAGGTCATCAGCCAAAAAACTGGTTTGAATCTGTAGAGGTTTTACTAAGTAAAACGAGGAGTGAGGTGGTTTACAGTTACCTTCCTCACTGAGTGGAAAAGTATGCTTATCAGCATGCCGGGCCCTCTGAAAAGGACATATTTTCTACTCTGCAAATGACACTTTCACTTCATTCACCGCAGGGTCTGGCTGTATAATGAAATTCATTACTTTCAGAGGAGATAACTCTGATTAGTGTCTTTTACACCTCTACCTCTTCTGTTCTTAAATGGTCCCGTCATTTAATTGGCTGACCATGTGATAAGAAACAGAACTATTTATTTTAGCCCTGGAACGAAAAGATTGAGTGTAAATAATTTGACACTCCACCTGGTTGTTATAGGGTCTGGCTGTTATAATAAAATTCATTAATCTCAGAGGAGATAACTCTGATTGTTGCTTTTACACCTCTCTACCTCTTCTGTTCTTAAATGCTTCAGCCATATAATTGGCTGACCATGTGATAAGAAACAGAACTATTTTTTGTAACCCTGGAACTAGCAGATCGAGTGCCAATAATTCAAAACTCCACCTGCCTGTTATGGGAACGAAGTCTGTTTATTATTAATTATACTCAGCTACCGAACGAACCTAGGGATAGGTGTTACAATACATTAACCAATTGAACCAAAGCACTTATTAATTATCATTTATTTAGTAACTAGTAACTTAAACATAAATTACAAACAATATGAACGCAGCTTTGTTTGTTGCTGATAAAACTATTCATTATATTAATGGACACTACACGCACGTGACAAGAAAAACAACGCCTGGAGGTGACGACGAGATTTACCCAGCAGTGTTACTCAGGGAATTATTATTGTTTCACGGTCGACCCGTCATTCCGACTATTATGCTGTAACGTGATGTACATTATCTTACCCAGATTGAAATATTTAGTTTCATTTTAAGAATTTTTAACACGATTTTATTCGCGTACCAAACTAAAATAAATAGGAACGAACAATGTAAATGAAAATACCTGTAATAAAACAACGACTAGCCTACAATATGATTACAATACAATAAACTCTAGACACTTATCTCTAAGGTCCGTTTCGGGATCTGGGTAAATTAATTTTTTTTTAACCCTAATGTGTGTAAGTTAACAATAAGCAACCCCATGACCCAATGAGATGAGGAAGATATGTATGACGTGTAAATGAGGTATAGTCTTGTACAGACTCAGGCCGACCATTCCTGAGAGAGTATCGTTAATTAAACCCCAACCATCAAAGTACACCGGTAACCACTGTCTAGCATTCAAATCCGTATAAAAGTAACTACCTTCGCTAGGATTTGAACCAGGAACCTTCGCCTCCGAAAATCAGCTGTTAAACAGCTGACACAAACAGCTGTTAAACAAACTAATATTATAATAACTAATAGCAATAAACAACTTAACCAATTTACTAAATACTACTTATAAAAGACATAAAAATAACGTTTAACAATACAGTAATATACAGTAACCTTGATCTTTTCTAACGTACTAGTATAATTCACTCACTGGTTCACAGAGAAAAAAAACTGAACTTGGCCGTAAACATGAACGTGGCTGCTTATGTATGTGGGCTAATAAAGATTTCGAGAAAGACAGAGAATTTGGGATTCGACATAACAATAAAAATACAAAATCCTTTTGACGGCTTCTGGATAAATCTTAAAACTGTAAACAAATTAGGATTGGATAGAAGGTGTTACAAAAAGGCCTAAACGTAACTTAACTTTACCTATAAATAGGTACCCGCATTTTCACAACACCTGTACAACAAAAACCAGGGTTACCTTTACTATAAAAAACCGTTTATTATATTTCTTGGAAACCTATTATTACTCTTATTTTTTACGTTAACATTTTTAAACTCTCGGTCTTTCTCTAAAATTCTCGAATACTCTATCGTTTTAGATATCATCACAATACTATATTAGTACGATTACAATATTATAAACAATACAATACAATATAGTTAATAATAATATAATTTACTATTAAATGTTATTTAATTGGTCAATGCTTAGCATTTTAATATTTTGTAATTTGTAGCATTTAAATTAATAGCTTGATCAGATTAATATTTATTATGACACATCTCCTTTACAAACTTTAAATCGATTTTCTATACTTCAGTGCATCCTCTTTCTGCCGCAAGTTATAATCGATGTTTTTACGACTAACAACACTTAAAATTTTGTATCGGTTAAATTTATATCCTGTGAATAATTGGCATGCAAAATGAAATTACACATCAATTAAACGTGCCTAACACCATAATAATGAATATTACACCTCAAAAGATGGGCAGGTAAACAAAAAATATCATCGGCTGATAAGAAAGTACGCTTTTAAACGTTTCCAGTTATTAAGACAGGCCCAAATAAGTGGGGACTAGATTTATACAGAATCGAGGCTCGTCATCGATGTAAAAATTTTTTGAAATCGATATTTTTGTGTGCTGAATCCGAATATGAATTTTTTTACCCGCAAATCACTATGAAATTAGTTATAAGCCTTTTTTAGCCTATCATTTACCGATATAATCTCACTTTCTCGTATACATTTAAATTTTGCCGTTTTATTTCCCTTCATTTACCGTATATGCTTACAACCAATTAAAATGTAACCATATTTACAAATTTTACTTATTATTCATTAATAAATATATTTATTTATTATTTACAAAATTTCAAACTAACTGTAACCTATAATCTATGACGTCTAAAAAAATAAAAACAAAATGATACTGGAAATAGGCCTAAACTAAAAATTTACATTCTGAGAATTTTATTGATTTTCATATTAAGTGTGGAGGCACCAATCTTGACTATGTTCTTAGAATGATATTCTCCACTATTTTTTTACTTTTTAAAACCAGAACTTTTAGTTTCCTTTCACGTATACAACAGAAAAAGTATCTTAAATTTACCAATAAAAAATATATTGATGAAGCTAAGGTCCGTTTTCCCTACATACACAATTACATCATACTGCATATTTTTGGGAATTTAATCAGGTTTAAAATTCAAAATAAAATAAAATATCTGGTGTGAAACACTCACACAACTTTCTCTTGCCAATGCAAATAATTAACAATAAACCGAACATTAGTAATAAAACATTAGAAATAAAGAAAAAACTAATCTCAATAAACATATCCTAATTTTCATCATGACAATGAAAATCAATCTCAGTTTGGCTAAAAAAATACGGAAAATCACTCTTTCACTCTAAACTAGGCTCTGTAGAGAAAAAAACTTAAAATAAAAGTTGTAGATCTTTTAATTTCTTATAAATTTGATTACATACACTTTTGTCGTAAAATGCATAAGGCTGAAATCTTAAAAAAACGATTTTTTTACACGTTTTCTAGAGAAAAAAAAACAGAAAATTGCTAATGACCGCTAAACTCAGCGTTATACAAAAATGTTTGAAATGAAAAAGTCGTAGGTTTTAAAATTTTCTACAACTTTTATTATATAAATTTTTGCGCTAAAATGCATATTAAAGCCACAATGTTAAAAAAAAACAATTTTTTTACGAGAAAACAGTCTCACCGAGAATTTCAGCAGACATGGCGCCTACCCTATCTCGCAGAGCATAAAAAGTTCAGTAAATGAGGCGATTTGAAAAAAAATCGAAGTAGCCGTTTTTGAGAAAATCCCAAAATAGTGAAAAATGACACGAATAAACTACTACTTCCGGTTGACCGATTTTGATGAAAATGTTCGTGTCGGGTCCGGTAGTGGTATCTAACTTAAGTGTCAAGTTTCAAGTTCGTACGATGTTCCGTACTTGAGATATTCTGTTTACACACAGACACACACACACACACACACACACACACACAGACCAATCGCTAAAACATGTTTTTTGGGTTCAGGGGGTCTGAAAACTTGTAGATCCGGTGAAAACTCGTTTTCGAAAAATCGACATGAAAACAATACTTCCCTTCCTATAGGAATCATATTTTATTCATGTAGGCAAGAGAAAGTAAAAAGGGTTATTTTTATACACAGAAAAGATGAGTAACATTTTAAACAAAAAACCAGAAAATGTCATTTTTTGACCTATTTTGTTTTTTTGCTCTCCTGAAAATTTGTTTATTGAAGATAAGGTCCTTTTTTCTATTGGCGGTCACATTTATTGACTTTAAATAATTAAATTGTACTTAAGCGATACTTATAAAATGAACGTAACTGATATATGTACCATATAAATTGAAACGACAGTAAAATGTATTACAAGTGAAAATGTACAAGTAGCTGAAAGAAAGTAGTTAATCCAGACTAGTACAAAACTTTTCTAAAAGAAGACAACTTCACCGTACAATTTCTTTCATAGTTTATTTTATCCAAAAGGCGTTTACTAACGGATTACGTTGTTAGACTACGATAGTGGTTTATACACTAAGTTCAAAACAAATAAGTACGCTTAAATGTACAAACACAGATGCAAAAAACTTGTACAGACTTCACACAAAGATGAACTTAACGTTACAAAGACATTGACAAAAGTAATCCGGTAAAACTTCAAATAATCACTAAAGATATATTCATAAAAGTTACTGAATCATTATAGAAAACTCATTTCAAGAATATTAAGTTTTATAACTCAATTAAAACGGATCAAATGTGTAATAGAATATGCTAAACGATACAATTAGTGCACGTGTACACAAACAAACGAATAATTGCCATATTTTTTAATCCCTTGTAAATTTATTAATTAAATTGACACAAAAACAAAATTGAATTTCAAATTGAAAATTCAATAATTTTTATTTGTAGTAACCGACAAAATAAGTTCCTTAGAACACACCTCTATGTAATAGTCCATTGTAGAATTCAAAACGAAAAGATTCCCAGCTAGGGTTTCGAAAATTTTTATATACCTTAAAAAATTCACAACTACCGTCAAATTACAAACTGTGTACGCTAATATGACGTAGTCATATATACCACCATCTTCATTTCATTTCATTATCTGGCATTAAATAAATAATTGAACTGAAGTAACAAGAGAGAAAAATTATTTCTTTTGGTGAAAATCAGTAAAGGGAAAAAACTATTTTTATTTTACTAGCTTAAAGTAAACAACGAAATTATATTTCCTTGAAAATCTGTCTTATTTGAGTAAACTTTGTTCGAACCAGCTTGTAGTAAACATTTCCTCCTTAAGTGAAAACCAGAAAACAAATTTTCCTCGTTCAATCAAGTAAAAAACAATTTATTTCCTTAGAAAAAACCCTGATTGGTTTTAAAGAAAGTTTAACTAAACATATTTCATTCGGTGAAAACCTGTGTGTGATTGAGTAAAAGTTATTCCAATTAGCTCAAAATAACATGAAAATCTGTGAGGGAAGAGCACAATTTTCATTTTACTTGGTCAAAGTAAACAATATTGTATTTCTTCTGGTGGAAACCTACCTGTGTAGTTTGAGCTAAACATTTCAATTAGATAACATTACATAACATTACAAAACAATTCAAAAAGTGACAACTGCACGTTTAGAACACAATATTTTTAACTTGATAAAAACAAAAATGCTTTTCATTTAGTGGGAACCCTATAATTATTTCCAACAAAATATATTTAATTTAATGAAAACCAGCGAGTGTTCCACAGCTCACTAATAAATTTATTATTTTTTTTTTTATTATTATTATTAGTAATTATTTTTATTAAATTTAATTTTTTTATATAATTTTTTTTATTGTTTACTTCAGTAAACAACAAAAATATAAAATTATTCGGTAAGAACCATTTTGGTTAGAGCGTAATTTTACTTGGTTAATGTAAACAAATTTACCGGGTTGTTCTAGCGGTAGAGTGGACGCCAAATAAGCTTACCGGTGTAGCTGCGCGAACAATTCGGATTTAGTCGGTAGATTTCGTGTCTTTGTACCGAACTGCCTATTAAATCACATGTTCTAAACGATGTAAATTATCATCTATTAGGGAATTTAAAAACATTCAATTGTAAACATTGTATACAACAATTAACGCGCACTACATGCAACACATTACAGCGTAATGTTTTCAGGTTAGCTGATATAAAGGGTGTCCTATGAAGAGTTCAACTTTTGAATTAATATGCCGAACGTATCGCAAAACTCTACGGACTGAAAACTTTACAGTTATAATACATACGAGTAGATATGTAAAAAAGTACCCTCGAGTTTTATTTGCTTACGATTAATCAAAACAAAATGGCGGAATAAGAAAATGATATCAAAAATAAACAATAATCTGTGGATAAAACCACTTATATTTACAATAGGATTCAAATAGAAAAAAAACAACTGTTTTTGCCATTCCAAGTCGATCAGCTGATTTTGTGAGACAGATACGCATTAATTTTAACCAATCACATAGTTCCTCATCTTTCTGAGGTGGAGATGCAGGACGTTTTTTACCAGCATTATGGAGCTCCTCCACATGATGCTAATGTGGCCAAAGCGGATTTACACTAAAATCTTCCTAACTGTTGAATAGGTCGTGGCAGCGGCCTCATGGACTGGCCTATAAGATCGTCAGACTTGTCTGTTTGAGATTTTTTCCTACGGGGATTTTTGAAGGAAAAAGTTTATTCTCACACCATTGCAACAGACGATGAATTAATGAGGCAGATTGAAGAGGAACTGCTGTTGATAACTAGGCAATTTTTCAAAAACGCTTATGATTCATTTTTGTTTCGTTGCTATCAGTGCAAAGCTATTGATGGGCACCAGTTCGAATAAAGGTTAATGAAACAAATTGTGTTCATTAACAATTTATCACTTTCATATTTCTTTCATTTTATTACTTAAGTAACATTGTAACAAATTACAAATTTGAAATGGTTACGCAAATAAAATTACTTTCCGCCATTTTGTTTTGATTAATTATAAGGAAATGAAACTCGAAGGTACTTTTTTTATATATCTATTTATTATACTGTAAAGTTTCTAGTCTGTAGAGTGTGCGATACGTCCGGCATATTAATTCAAAAATAGCAGCCTCTTCGTGGGACCCGGTGTAACGTTGCGAGAGCGCCGTGACTGATCACAGGTGGTACAGCATTGACCCCACCACTCGTTGAAGCAACCGAGCACGCCATTACCAAAATAAACCTTCTGCGCACTTCAGAAAACCGGCAAACTTATTTGGCGTCCACTCTAAAGTCGCCGCCAAGAGAGAGCTGTCTAACAACTGATGTACGGAAACGAAGGTTCCGTGGTTCAAATACTAATAGTTGAACCACGGTATTTTATTTACTTAATCATACTTTCTAAAGAATGGTCGGCCTGAGTTTGTACAAGAATACACCTCATTTACACGCCGTACATATTATCCTCATCTCATTGGGACATGAGGTTGCTTAACTGAGCAGATTGCAACGTGCACACATTAGATAAAAACGAATTTTTTAAATAACAAACAAATATCTCAACTTAAGTAAACCTGCACAAGATGACTACATAATGAGCTTCATAATTTTCAGAGTAGATAACTCTGATTAGTTCTTCAATTATCAGCACTTATTTTACTAAGCACGAGAAAACAGAACCGTTGCATAATATCCCTTGTCAATTATAATTAGGTTACCATTCTACCGGCGAGAGAACTAAGTAAGGCAAAAAACGTACTTGTACAAACAATACAATTTACAAAGTATATAAGAAAGTTATTAGAATAAATTAAAAATAGAAGTAAGAAAAGAACAGATATGAGAGGCAAAATGTAATTTTCAAGAAACATAATTTGCAGATAAATGAAAAATATTAAGTTCCTTCTTTACTACTAATTTAAGCTTAGTGGTTTAAAAATGGGTACCCGTAATATTTCATCGAATTATAAAAGAATTTAGTGCAGTAACATTGGTTTCTTTATAATAATGTAACTGGCTTAAGGCCAGATTACATTAGTACCTATATATCAGCGTTTAAAAGAAAGAGAAAAAGTAAAAAAGAGGATTTAAAGTAACATAATAAGAAGGAAAGTTGAAAGCCTACATTCAACTGATGGAAAGAAAATCTATTTTCAATCGTCAAAAGGATTCAAATAAGTAAATCTAACGTTGAATCAGCTCACCGATTTCACAACGCATCATTCATATTTCATTAACTACAAAACCCGAATCCCAAGTGGAAAAAAAATCAAATAACTTTTGGTAAATCGTATTAGATGTGTATTTAATAATACCGCATTAGATTTCCTTTTCAAAGTTAAATGAATTCTAGTAAAAAATTCAGAAAGACATAAAGCCGTAATTAATTTATAATCCTGTGATAAATTTTAAAATAATATGTAAATAATGATAAATATGTTTTTACGGAACAAATTAATATAAATAGAAATGTGTTGTTGTTTAAGTCATCAGCCGAAAGGATAGTTTGAACCTTCAGAAGTTTTACTAAGTAAAGCGTGGAGTGAAATGGTTTACCTACGCCTTCCTCACTGAATGGAAAAGTATGTTTCTGCTAGGCCCTCTGAAAAGCATCTGCTTTCCACCCTGCAAATAACACCTTTACTTCATTTGCCTCAGGGTCTGGTTGTATAATGATGAAATTCATTACGCTCAAAGGAGATAATTTTGACTAGTGTCTTATACACCTCTACCTTTTCAGTTCTTAAATGCTTCAGTCAAATATTTGCGCGACCATGTGATATAAAACATTTCAATTATTTAACAAAAAAATAAATAAATTATATGCTAATAATTTGGATAGTTTTGAAGAAACAGTTTGTCCACAACAGGCAGGTAGAGTGATAAATTACTTGTATTCGATCTGTTAGTTCCAGGGCTACAAAAAATAGTTCTGTTTCTCATCACACTGTTAGCCAATTATATGACTGAAGCATATAAAAACAAAAGAGGTACAGGTGTAAAACACACTAGTCATGATTAATCTTCTCTGAGAATAATGAATTTCATCATATAGCAAGACCCTGTGGTGAATGAAGTGAAGGTGTTATTTGCAGGGTGGAAAGTAAATGCTTTTCAGAGGGCCTGGCGTGCTGATAAGGATACGTTTTCACTCAGTGAGGAAGACATTTTGTAAGCCTCTACAGGTTCTAACCAGCCTTTCGACTGATGACCCAACATCATTAAGTTAGGAAAATATAATTGAAAAAATTAATTAAATATTGGGAATCTTCACGGCGTAGTGGTTTGTTCCCCTTACACACACACACACACGCACGCGCGCGCACACACACACACAGAGTCTGGAAGTTTTAAGACAATAAAACCCACCATTCTGTATTCCATAGTAGTAATTTTAAATCTGTTTTTACGACTTAAAAAGGATAATACTTGATGACAAATATAACATAAGTAACGTAACGTTTAAAATATTCCTGTATAGTCAAATATCTACAGAGGACATTCACATTGTTCTCTTTTAAACGAAACGAATTAATACGCATAGACAGATCTTACAAGTCTGCATGAGAAGTACAACACGAAAGAATATAATGAAACACATAGAGGAAAAGCGGTTGCTATAGTATGGACACGTCAGAAGACCAGAGGGCTGATGTATGCATAAGATCACGAAATAGAGCCCAGAGGAAGAAGGAGAAAAAGCAGGCCGCGAGAAATATGGAGGGACTATGGAAAAGAGAGGATTGTTGGGTTTGAGAGAATAGGGATGGAAAAAGGAGGATAAGGGGGTTAAAAAAATAGACGAGTTTATGATTTTATTGGTTTCGCTCTATATTCTACTTTCTCGAACGATCACTTTAAGGATACTAAGGAAGATTTTCAGATTAACAGCCTTTTAGGGGTGACTTGAAGATAGTTATTTCCTTTCTATACATTAGAATTAAATGGTTCAAATTTGAAAAATTAATTTCTTCGAGGTCATCGTTAACATGAGGTTATCAGATCTGAGCAGATCCCTTGGATCATCTATCTCCAATTTGTTCTGTTTTCCACCAGAGTCTTCATTTTTAATAGTTCATACAAAATTATGCTTTGTCTTGATTCTTCGACGTTCATTTTTCTTTTTGACTTCTCCACTGTTACTTCTAACGTAGTTTTTATTAAGCCTTCTCCAGTCATTAATCGCCATATCCAACTAGCTTTCCTTTGTCAAACAATTTTTACCAACAAATTTATTTTCTCTTCCTTATTAGGCCTAAATAAGAGAAATTTTCTGAAACCATTCGACAAAAAAGGTTTCCTATGTTTTACCTACAGAATAAGCATGCAGATTTTTAAAACCATAAACGAGGGAATGAGTAGAAATATAGGCTTACGCAAGATAAAATATTGTATTTTAAAATATTAATAACTTTGAGTGACCCCAAGCAACAAATTTGCAAAGAGAAAGGTTTCTACCCATAGGATACAGCAGTCGAAATACAAATACTGTAATTTTTTCATTCCCTAAAGAGCAAATCCACCAAATTTCAGCTCTCTTGGTGTGTTTGAAAAGATAAGAGATTTACTGATGTGGACTGAACAAGGCCTTTCGTATTTGTACATTAAACCTAAAATAATAAACTTAAATTATATTAACATAGCATATTATTTTAATTTATTATTTAAAAATTTAAATTTATATTTTAATAGGGTAAAACCAATATTTTATATTAAAAACGTGTAATTTGCAGAATGTAGCTGTTCCCTAAACGCCACTATAAAGTATTTATTATACGATAGTTGTACATTGCAAACTAATTTACATAAATACGTACTTAAATTTATCGCAACAATTACTAAAACAATTAAAACTATCGCAAAGTACCGGCATTAAATTTGTAATATAGTTTTAAGTAATATAAATAAATTATCATTAAACAATGGCGTTAGTTGTACAACAGTATAGTATGGAAACAATGATACAAAATGACAATGTAATAGAATCAATGGGTTAACCAATTATAAAATACATCAATTAATTAATTAATTTTTAAAAAAATTCTAATAAAACACACAAAAACGTTGTTTTGGAACAACGTTTAAAAGAAACAAAAAATTATACAAAAATACAATATTTAAAAAAAACAGTGCAGTTACAACTTAGAAGGCACTACTTTAAAAATTCAATATATTAAGTTTCATAAAAAGAATGTGACGAAGTGGTGTATTAACAGCTTATTTTGTAGTATGAATAAGCCTAAGTGATTATTTTTAAACAAAGCAAAAACTGATATTAGTTAGTTACCTTTGATTTCATGACGATAATGGTTGCAATCCAAATTTTACGTTTTGAAACGCAAAAATATTGCAAAGTATTAAGAAATGAACTGAAATAATATTGTAATATTGATGAATGGTGTTTTATGGTGTTATTGTATTACGTTCCAACAAAAACAGCTTTTGTATGGAGTTTGGGGCAGATGCTGTTTGTTGACTTGTAGGCAGGCAGGGCGGCTAATTTCATTCCATTGATTATCTTAAAAATGGTAGAATCCAACTTATATTTATTTTTGATATTTCTACTGGGTCATTGTTTATTTATTCATTTGATCCTATCTGTAATTTTAAAGGTAGAATATAAAAGGCATCTGACTCCATTGAACAGTATTGTACGACGTATCATAAAGTGATTGTCAGTTGTTTTGAACAGGTCAATCGGTTTTGTTGAATGAAGTGAGCGTGTTAAAACCAGTAGTGTGTACCCATGGGCGTGTTGAGCAATTGATGTGTAGCGGTAGAATAGTTCTTCTGTTGCTTAAGTCGTAAGTAAGATTCATTTAGTTAAAAGTTGTTTGTCTGTAAATGACCATATTTTATGTCTAGTTAATTTTAATTGGTGGTAATTTTTAAAATTATCATCATTTTCCTTTGTACGTCCGTCACATCCAGATGTGAAAAACTACAAGATTTAGCAACAAACGGTTTTCTGATTCGTGATCTACACAAAAGGTTAGAGGGCTTAAACTGGGTTTGAAGTTCAGGTTTCGATCGGAAGTGAAGAAATCAAAGTCAGAAACTACAAGAGGTAGCAACAAACAGTTTTTGAATTCGTAATCTACTAAAAAAGTTAGCGGCTCTGAATTAAGTTTGAAGTACCAATTTCGACCGGAACTGACCAAAAACCGGAAGTTAAGAAATCAAAGTCGGATTTTGGACACAAAATTAGTGTCATCCGATTCCTCTTAAAGAGTAGATACAAAAATTATTGGGTTTGAAGTTCCGGTTTCGACCGTAAGTGGCAAAAAACCGGAAGTAAAAAAATCAAAGTCGGGATTTGGAAACAAAAATAATATCATTAGAGTCGTCTTAAAGAGTAGTTACAGAAACCTAATGGTTTTCGCCAGTCAAAGGTAAGCTCTTTAAAAAAAAAATCCTATCAGCCATAAGACGCGTCTCATGAAAGGGATTTTAAAGTATTAAGTTCAATAAAATTGTCTATTCATCTAGTCTAAGTAATATAATTGTAATTGACTAACAGAAATACTTGATTGTTTATTTTAAATCTCTTAATAAATAGTTGTTATAGTTTTTAAAGGAAGTTTATTATTTCATTAACAACCATATCCCGAAAGAAACTGAAATAAGTGCTACAATATGTTTGAAAATTTAATTGTATAGAATATTAAATTTTGGTATTTACATAGAAGTTGAGTTTACTAAGAAGCATTATTTGATGGTATAATTTTTACACAAACAACTAGTTTTTAAATAAACAATTATGAGAATACAGTATGTGATATGAGAAGGCAGTATCATCATAGCGTCCCATAAAGAGTATAATACGAATGTTATACAAGATAATAAATTTCATTGCAATTGCTTTCACGAAATGATTTATACAATGGAATGAATGAACGAATTAATGAATGGAAATGTACGCACCGTGTACAAGGGCTTTATAGAGTATTTAGATACGAGAATTTAGAGAAGAGTGTAGACACGGCTGACACAGACACCAATCATTAGCACTAGCGGTGGAGAGAGGTAGAACAATACAAAATTTTGTTCCCGTGCGTGGAAATGTTCCAGAAATACTACAGTACATAGTGAAGTGAAAGCGATCTTGCTTTTATACTCGCGTGCGTTAGTTTAAAACATATGACATGAATGCGTGTGCTTTTTCCTGTACATGAAGCTATCAGTTAAGTGAGAGAGATGAAAAGGGTGATCAGGACGAAGGGGTTGGGTAAAATAAAGTTGTAAAATAAAATAAAACATCACGCAGGTAGTTTAACGGCGCAAATACAAAATGAAATAATTTAATGGTTTTTATTTTAAATATTATCAGTATTATGCATGAACTTTTGCATTTTCTTTTTCTGTTAGTATTGATGTTCCTGATATCGCCGACCCAAAGTTTGATAAATATATAAGCTGCGAATTTTTTACAAAAATATTCATGAAATATCGCTAAAACATTAACAGTAAATTTCCCCGATTTATGGAAGTATGTTCCATAGCAAATATCAACAATTAATCCTCAGTAAATTACAGTCTAATCAGTGGATAGACTGTAGAATTACTCCAACAAACAGGATATAATTCTTCTACAAAGAAACCTAGTATATTACCAATTCCCAATGTGAAGTTACAAATAAATATCTAATCACTGTCAAATTACATACTAGCCATTTATAGAATTACATAATTTAAAAAAATATAAATTCGTCATCGCATTGAAAAGTAAGATTACCTTTTAACAATAAAGCGTGAAGAAGATTACAAGTGATTCCTATAGATCTTATCACTTCAAATTACTATCTTTATTAAAATATTGTACAGTAATAGATACATCACGATTCCTACCACTTGTAAGAAAAGTTTTAAAAATTACAGTATAAAAAAACTAAAATACACGTTTAAATTTTTTTTGAAATAAAATACGGCGGCAATCAGCTCTAACTTCCTGGCTAATCTTCAAATAGTACGAAAAATTCGTAGCAATCTTTGTACGAAATTTCCCAAGAAAAAACTACCTAAAATTACCATATCAAATGCAAAAACTGAGGGAACGTTGATAAAGGAAAATCGTTAAATCCGTTTTTAGATGTTTTAATTTTTCCACTTAATTAAATTTCTGTAAATTTTGTGAATTTTTTTAGGTAATTCTAAAAGCATCTCAGAGTTAAAAAAATTTTCGCTATCAAATTTTATGAATTAATAACACATACCCGTGAGCGTAAACGCCTAAGGAAATTCTTCTAAAACTACATTATTGGCCTCACAGAATCATGAAACAAAAAATTAAGAGAAATCCGTGAATTAAAGATTTTTTAATCGCAATAATTTGTCACTATATCCAATAGAGAGCGAGAAAGTAAAAATTGTTGACAAAACATATCATTTTCACTTGATTAATAAAAACACTATTTTAAACTAGTAAAACTAAAAGATGTTAAAACGCTTAATAAATTTTAAAAAATTTAACTACGCATATTATTTACAAAATATTGGCGAGCCATAATTATCGTTAGAGGTCCAAGCGATGGACCTTAAAATACAGCGTTGAAATTAATGAACAGAAATTATGTGCGCTTCGTAAGCACAGACAGCTAAGCTAAAATTAACCGAGCAGTGGGTGTAGTTAGAAATTTGAAAATAACTCCCACAAGGGGGAACTCGTTTACAATTTGTTGAATCTAATTATGTAAATTTAATAACAATTAATGTGCGCATAATTTTGTAAAAACATTAGGCCTAAATAAACGAACCGAAGTAATTTATAACTACCGGAATACTGTACCTATTTAGCAGCATATATACGAAATTTACACTCTTTAAGTAGTATTTCTAAACTCACAAACTACATTATTTTACAATTATTAGAATAATAAATAATTATTACCCAAGATAAAGCTGACAGTACAATAAATTACCTATGGACGAAAGTTTTCATTATTAATACCATCAATTACAAAGTATTTATTTATTATATTCATAAATTCGAAGCCCCCACGCAAACTTACTCACCTTTAATTCTCTTATTTCCTGATCACCTCAAGAGCTGAAATTCTACACATTTGTTCCATAAGGGGTTGTATAAAAAAATTAAAGCATTTTTGTATTTTGATCGATTACGCCTAAGGGTTAAAATGGGCGTTAGACAGGGACGAATTTATGTAGACAAAGAGTTAACAGTGAATATTCGAGGCAAATCAATGTGAGCTTAAAGATCGATGAGTTAGCTGTAGTATAGCTGAATTTAATTTTCCAAATAGGAGTATGATTACCTTAATCATACCAGCATACAGTCCATTCGAAATAGCATGATAGTATTACTTGAATGGAATAAAGAACAGAGGAATTTTGTAATGTGCTCATACGTCAGTGCTACCACTTAAGAGATTTTTTTGTGTTAACATTCCCTGTTAGTGAATGACAGCATTTTAAAAGATAAATTAATAATGGGAAAGAAAATATACTGATTTTTCCAATAACACACTGGAATAGAAATCAAATTTATTAATTAAAAATTAATAATTAAATATTAATGTATATCACGGCTTGTGTATTGAACGCATGTGTTACCGAATACAATAACAAAATTTGTTATTGTCTTTCTTTATCTTATATTGTCTTATTTTACTGGAATTTAATGCCAGTAAAATTTCATATGATTTTCAAAATTGAAAAACAAAGATTTATATTATATTTCGGTGTAGTGGTTAGCGCAACTGGCTTCTACGCCAGGAAAAACGAGATATAGTAGGCCTATGTTAAAAAAAATTTGTACAGAAAATTAATCATCCTTAGAACATGATTGATTGTACATTATATATTTTCAATACATGCGGATACATTGTGAATTATAAGGATACTACTGTAACAGTTTCTTATTACTGTAAAGTAAGTTGTATAGTACAATAAAAATAAAACTATGGACGTAGTTACAGCCAAAATTCAATGTATCGCTCTAAGTCCTTTTGGAAACCGACCACTATTAAGACTAGAACTATGTGGGCTATCCGAAGCTGTAAAGTTCACAACGCAGCTAAGACAAAAAACCATAATCTTTAGACTGAAAAATTTACTGACCAAACACAGATTTGTGATTAGGTTTTAATTATTTTGAGCGAAGAAATAGAAGTAACGGAGTGGTTACATCAAGGTTTTTGCGGACATGCACGAGTTTATGATGGATTCAGAACTCAGAATCTTCAAAAAACTGTAAAAACCAGCAAATGACGTCGTGTTTAAAAAAAAAGTCGGTAGCAAGTGAAATATTGAGTACATAACGTGATGAATTACCCACATCAAAAACCTACATTATTTTAATAAAATACGGTACATTTATTACAAATACACTACTGTACTTATACGTAGTATTGTTTAATAATTACTGCAGTAATGTAAGTACAATTATTTTCTTTTAAATCACATCAACATCTTGGTTATTAGCGACTACACGGGTTGAGGGGCAGCGGGTTTGAACTTGTAATAATTTGCCATATCCTACACGGGAATCGAACTTCAATTTGCAGGCGTAGTACGCTAACCACTGGGCCACGGAGGCGGCCAACAAATTTTTATTTTTTTAAACTAAACTAAATTTTTACTAACTTAAAAAAATGAATGCATAACTAATACTTTAACAGAGAAATTTACTTACATTTAGCAACTATTAGTAGATATAATTCTTATCTGGCAAAACGCCTGCAATATTGCAATAAAAAAAACCAACATCGTGACTTAGCACTGGATTTATTATTTTCAGTTAGGTTAAATTAATATTTAATACTAAAACTTTGGACAAAATAGATTAAATTGTTTTATATTACGCATGTAACAGGTAAAATTTCTGAGTCACTTTATTTTTTGATATTCCTCCACTAAGGATATGCTCTTTGGGGGAATGTAATGTAATAAATAAATTAACTTCATCCCTATTCAGAGACCACACTTCAAAAATACCATTTGGCAAAAAATTCTATGGTCGCTTCCTTATAGATATTTGACCACAAATTTTCGGTCAACGAAGGTAATGACAACGTTACTTTTTTTTCAGACAACACCAAAAATTCTTAAAAAGTAATTTCAAACAGAAGAAAAAAGCATTAAAATTTGAAAGTAACACAACTATGCAACAGGCTTATTACCGAAATTAAAACCAAAATTAATAATCATTAACACGACATTGCTTTTTAACTTTAAAGACTAAACGCTAATTAAATAACAGAAGAAGCCATGATTCCGTTATTTTTACCGCTGGAACAACTTTGGGAAAATATTTCAAACTATTGTTAATGAATTTGAATTAATTAGCATTATATTATGAAATGAAGGCCTATTTTTTATTCTACACTTAGGTCAGTAAACTCAGTAGTAATCTAATGAGATATCTGTACAAGGTAATTTTTATTTTGCTGTAATATAGCAGACAATGGAATATTTTACATTCCTATATTAAAGGTTAAAATTATTTATTATGCGGCCAATTGTTAGAATTCGCTAATTTAAAAGAAACAGCATTGCGTACTATAATTACGCTTCAATAGAAGAGAAATTTCGTAACAGCCATACTTACTATTATTCCAATCAATTCTAGAACTGAAACAAATATCCTTCAAACAAGAAAATATGGAATATTTCACTGGATTTTCTTTTGTAAGCATTAAGCAAAAATATTATTACAATGGTAATGGATTAGTTACTCTTCACTTAACTTTTTAATAAATAATTTGAAGCAAAATATGAGCATTGGTTTGTATCTTATAAAAATCTGGTGTGAAACACTCACAAGACTTTCTCTTGTCAATGCAAATAATGACCAATATAACCTAGCATTGGTAATAAAACCTGATATAAACAAAAAATTAACCTAAGAAACATAATAATTTTTAATCATGAATCAATGATGCAAAATGAAAACCAACCTTAATTTGGCTTAATAATACGGAAAATCACTCTTTGACGCTAAACTAGGCTCTGTAAAGAAAAATAGTTAAATTAAAAGTTGTAGGTTTTTAATTTCCTGTAAATTTGATTATACTTTTGTGCTCAAATAGATACTAAGGCCGAAATCTTAAAAAATCCATTTTTTACAGATTTTCATAAAAAAAAAAACAACAGAAAATCACTAATTACCGCTGAACTATGCGTTACACAAAAAAAGTTTTAAATAAAAGTTGTAGGTTTACCTATACATTTTCTACAACCTTGATCACGTATACTTTTGCCTTAAAATGCATATTAAGGCCGCAATCTTAAAACAACCATTTTTTTACGAGAGCACAGCCTCCCTAAAAATTTCAGCAGACATAACATTTACTCTATTTTGTAGAACAAAAAAAAAATGTTGTAAATGAGGCAGTTCAAAAAGAATCTTCGGAGCCGTTTTGAGAAAGTCGCAAAAAAGTGAAAAATTACACGAATAAACAATTACTTCCGGTTGGTCAATTTTGATGAAAATGTTCGAGTCCGGTCATCTCGTGGTACCTAACTTAAGTTCCAAATTTCAACTTCGTACGATATTGCGTTCTTGATATATTCGGTTTACACGCACACACCCAGACCCACACACGCACCCACGCGCGCTAACACAAACACACAGACCAATCGCTAAAAACATGTTTTTTGGGTTCAGCGGTTCTGAAAACGAGTATATCCGGTGAAAACTCGATTTCGAAAAATTACATAAAACAATAATTTCATTCCTAATCATATAGGACAATAAAAAGCAAAAAATAAATATAATTTGTGTAATTTCCCAAAGAGCTATATTTCTGAAAATCAGTAAGCCTATTAATGTTATTCTTAAAGCAATATCTGGAAAAATTGGTATTCAGTGAAACCGGTAAAAACAATAATACCGTTCATTAATAAACCCATCTTAGTTTAACGACAAATCCACGCGCGATTCTTAGTATCTACCACATTTCCACTTTAAGAAAAAAATAAAGTATTATTCTAATTATATAAAAATGAAAGAAAACTGTTGTCACACACAATGAAGAATTAAAACTTCATTTGTAATAACAAATTCAATAAAGTTACAATTCCGAGTTACACTGAAGTTTGAGGAATGTATAATTAATTTGCATGCAAGAAATACATACCCAAAGGTTTTTACAAAGAAATTAATTTAAATTTGTACTGTATTAAATTTTGCACATGTTGAAGTAGATATATGTTGTCAATGTTAATTAGTTTTCAAACAATTTACATAAATATATTCGATACAAGCACAGTACGCATCCTTTCTGATTTATTCGCTTGCCTATTTCATCTAGGCTATCACCCTTTTATGAATACACACAAAAAATACGCACGTATGTGATATGTAAATTTATGCAATGGACATACTTTTCCATATTTAAGTAAAATATTTTTATACAAAAGAAAATGTTTTAAACAGTAATAAAACGGTACTTTTAGGGTCAAAGTTGACGAACGTCTCTTAGCATTCCATGAATCCGGTTTTTTATAGGATTAATCTGCTGAAGTATTAAACAGGACGCCGCCATAAGTGAAGATGTCACATAATTTTCATTTTAAAAACATTTGTTCTCTCCAATTATATATCTTATTAAGATTAGTTTGTCTAACCAATACTGATCGTTTCAAAAAAAAATTATGCAAAACGAAAGAACATTAAACGTGTTATAAAAATAACTAAACAAGATATTTTTAGAAACACTTGTAAAGTAACATAACTGAAAATTTATTATCAAATAAAATGGATAGATAAACAAATACATATTTTCTCTTATGTAAAGTTGAAAGAATTATATCTACTTAGTGTCACATTAATTAACCTTAAGCCCTACATGCCTAATTCTCTTATTTGTTTTCTAAAAAAAAACTTTTAAAAACTTAATCCTAATTTCTTCGAATACTTATCACTATTTTTTTTCAAATTAACTAATTTTCCATGCATAATTTAACAAATCATCTCTTCTTCTTCTTCGACTTTACAAGATTTACCAACGTTTCCGTGGCCGTCCAACATCTCATCTTCCAGATGGCCCGTATTTCATTACCCTCAAAGGAATACACTCGCATCCTCGGGATATATGACCAACTTCTTACCTCTACAGCTTATAACCTGACCTGTTGTTTTGCTGTTATTATCGATTATTCACTTCCATAGACAAGAATAATTGAGGTAGCTGTTGTTTTGTAGAATTTTAACTTCTTAGTTTTATTATTAAGTGTTGTACCTACTGTGACACAAGATAATTTAACTAATAATTATTTAACAAATCGTATTAAGCCGATAGGGTTTTTGAAGTGGACAGCATAAGCTTAAGTGGAACCTGTCAGAGATTTTGCAAGAATAGGATCAGATATATGGACAAAACTACTCACCGAATGGTACCCAGTATTTCATAAAAAAAAAACAGATAAACCGAAGGTAAGCCAAAAACACGACCTACACATTTTTACAGGTTGTTTACGGTAAAGGGCAGCGCAGAACAGGGGTACACTGGAGAAGTTAGGATAGGTTTATGCCCACAGATGGGGCTAGATAAGTGAATTTGAAAAAATAAATACTATATTACCATTTATAGATTCCCCCCCTCCCGGGTTGGTCTTGTGGTACAGTCGTTGTCGTATGTCAGCTGTTTGACAGCTGATGTAAAGAGACGAAGGTTCCATGATTCAAATCGTAGTAAAGGTAGTTACTTTTATACAAATTTGAATTCTAGACAGTGGTTACCGGTGTACTTTGATGGTTGGGGTTCAATTAACCACACTTTCACAGGAATGGTCGGCCTGAGTCTGCTATACAAGACTACACCTCATTTACAGATCACACATATCATCCTTATCTCACTGGGTCATGGTATTATGTATTGTTCGACATTGAACAGATTGCAAACACATTAGAGTTAAAAAAAAGTTACAATAATGTAACGATAAATATGGGCACTAAAAGATTTATGTTCCCATAGTATTTAAAAAAATATATATACAAATATATTATTTAAACTATACTATAATAGAGATCAAATGAAGAAATATAAAGTGGAATTGAAGACATGGAAGTAACAATAAGAAAACGACGATTGAATTTCTTTGGACGTATGGTCTGAATGAATCAATCATGACTAAACAAACAAATGTTTCATAAACTCTGTAACTACAAGGGTCTGGGTGGCTATGTTAAACAGATGAACGGGAAACTCAAGAAGTTCAACATTACAAAAAAAAGACTGCCTAAGATCGAGAAGAATACAGAAACAAAATTTTTGGACTGAAGGTTCTTGTAGAGGAAGGGAGGAATTTTAACAGGGGAGAATGGACTGTTGAAAGGAGAGAATGACTATGTAAAGGAGAGCCGAACAGTCGGAGAGGATGAAGAACTTCTGGAGGAGAAAGAAGGAGGCTGCATAAGGTGATATTTCTGTAGTCCTCAAAGGCCTGTCCGCCATGAAAAAAGGATATTATTATTAGATCATTAGCCATTTTCATGTAGACAATTTATATACGATCTCTCTTACGACTGGTCAGCCAGAGTTTTTAATAGAATTAACCGTTTCAAGCCAATAACAACTCACGTATGTGAACGGATTACCAGAAAAATGATAAATTTTTCTAGTAAGAATTTTATGAGTAAAATAAAACAAAAGTGTCATACGGAATTAATTCAGTAACAATCGATATTTGTTTTTAGATATGGAAACATTTAAAATGCTTGCAGTAAGTAAAATTTAACGGGTAGAAAAATCCGCATGCAAAGATTTACTAAAACTGGACCTTCGTAGCAAACCATGGTAATGAGAAAATGTTCAGAGCCCTCCACTAACACAGTAAGGATTTTTTGAGTTAAGCGACTGCTATTGTACATAAGACCACTGTGAATTGCGGAACAGTGAATTAGTTGTTAAAATTTCCTGTGTGGGGATTTGCCAGTTACCTCCATCGGGCGCGTCCACGTTGGAATCGAGGGATGCTCACCAGCTCTGCAGCCAGCAGAGTTGGGGGGTAGTGGCGAAATAAAATAGTCACCGTGAAACAAAAACTGGACTTGTGTGGGGTTATGGCCAGGTTATAATCCCACACCTCGATAAAAAAAAAAACCAGGGTCCATCTGGCTCCGGATTGTTGCACCCTGTAAGGGCCCCTGCCCAGGGTCACGGGTGAAAACTGGCCAACGGTCTCGAAGGCGGATGAGTAATCCCAACGGCGGAGAGGGCGGAAGAGCCTAGTGTGGCAGCACGAATAAATTGCCCTGTAGGCTCATATGCAGCAAGGTGGCGATCCCACTCATGGGCTTAATCTGCGCAGCGCCCGTAACGCGGCCAGAGGATTCAACTAATTACTGGCAAACCTCAAGAAGCCTCGGAATTTGGACCTGGATTAACGGATAAAATAAAAAGGAAAATCTCAAAGGAAAAACGATTTGCATTAATGGATACACTTAAAATTGCCACATGGAATGTAAGAGGATTGTTTAATAAGGAGATGGAGTTGAACAACGAACTCAAAAATCAGAGGATAAACCTTGCTATGATCACAGAAACTAAGAAGAAGTTGAAAGGTACAAAGGATCTTACTCATTACACGATGATATACAGTGGGGTAGACCAGAATGTGCGAGCCAGCGCGGGGGTTGCAACCTTTGTGATAGGAAATGGAAGTCAAAAATAAAGAGTTATAATTACATAAGCGACAGAATTGTTATGGCAAAGTTCAAGGTGGAGCGTGGGGATCTGGTGGTAATTGGTGTTTATGCTCCAGAAGAGGGAAAGCCAACGGAAGAAACAAATGCACTGTACAAAACCCTGCAGAACTTGCTGAATGCAAATAAGAACAGTTTTGTCCTCGTGGCAGGAGCTATGAACGCAAGAGTAGGCAACATAGGAATTTCGGGCATTGTAGGAACTTTTGGAGAGCAGCATTCGAACAGGAATGGACAAGCCTTAAGAGATTTTGCAGCTTTCAACAACTTGAAAATAACAAATACTTTCTTCCGCAAAAAAGATATTCATAAGTTCACTTGGGCTGCTCGAGAAACAAGGTCATTGATTGATTATAATCATGGTAAATGAGAAGTTGGTCAATAGTGTCATAGATGTAAGAGTCCATAGAGGGAGTGACATCGGTTCAGACCATTTCCTGGTAGTAGCAAAACTGAATATATTTGCAAAATGGAGGAATGGTTTCAAGCGGCAGGTTACTAAACCAAAGGAGGAAGTTTACAGAGTCCATCTTTTACAACAGGCGAGTGTATCAGGGCTGTATCAGCAGAGACTACAACTGCACCTTGCAAACTTGCCAACATCTAACAACGTAGATGAGGAATGGAATATAATTAGAAGCTCCATAAGTAAAGCGGCGGATGAAGCTCTGGGAAGGAAGAGGAAGACACTAAATCACAGAGGATTGAAGGTCTGGAATGAAGAGATTGCTGAAGCAATAGAAGAGAAGAAAAGAGCCCACAAGATACACTTGCAGAAGAACACAGCTGAGTCTAGACAAAACTACAAGAACAAGAGAAATATTGCTAGGGCCATTGTAAGGAGAGCACACAGGGAGTCTTGGGAAGCTTTCATAAGAACAGTTGAAGATGATCTCCATGGGAGACAACAAGTAGCTTATAAAATAATGAAGCACTTGAATAAAACAGAGAAAGATACTGTTCATCTTAATGTTGTTTCCAAAGATCAATGGATTCAACATTATACAGATCTCTGGTTTGATAGCAGTACTCAGAGTGTACCTACGGAGGAAACAAATGTGCCCCAAGATGAGTCTGTGGACCTAATAACTGTGCAGGAATTGGAGAAGGCGCTCTGTAAGGCAAAAAATCGAAAGGCAACTGGGCCGGATGGCTTAAACATGGAGCTGTTCAAGCATGGGGGACTCTTCTTCAGACTTCGCTTTCTCCATTTGATAAATATGTGCTGGAGACAATTGAAGATCCCAATAGATTGGAAAGTGGCTACAGTCAAATCTCTTTTCAAAAAGGGAGATAGAAGCTCTTGTGACAACTATAGAGGAATCAGGTTGCTAAACACTGCTTACAAAATATATAGCATGATAATCAAGGGGAGGATGCAACCCATTATGGAAGTTCTCCTCCTGGAAGAGCAATGTGGTTTTAGAAAAGGTAGATCATGCACCGACAACGTGTTCAGCATAAAGCAGATTATTGAAAAGAAGGGAATTCAATCTTGAACCCCATTTAGCCTTTGTTGATTTCCAGAAGGCATTCGATTCTGTCAATAGAGGAAAACTATGGGAGATTTTGCAGATGTCAGGATATCCCACACAGATTGTCAAGGCAGTCAAAAGCCTGTATCATGATACCAAGATAATGATTGATGTTGGTACTTCAAAAACTGATGAAATTATTATTAATAGAGGAGTAAGACAAGGATGTGGGCTTTCACCTGTTCTATTTAACATGTATCTGGATGACGTTATCAGGAAGTGGAGAACTCAAGTAGAATCTGGTATTCACATGAAGGAGGGAGAAGCTCTTAAATGTTTGTTATTTGCTGATGACCTAATTGTGCTGCAGGAGAGTGAAGATGATCTGCAGCGAGCTCTTTTTAAATTAGACAATGTGTGTAAAGAGTACAATTTGACAATCTCCTCTTCAAAAACAAGAGTGATGGCTTTCTGTGGAAAGGATCCGGTGAGAAGTAAAGTTGTTTTACGGAAGAAAATTCTGAAACAAGTATCTCATTTCAAATATCTTGGCTGTGATATCTCTTATCAACATGATAGAGACACTTGCACCAAGATACATCGCTTCCAACATATCTGTGGAACCATACATAGAGCTCTTAAGAATAGTGCCACCAGAGAAACAAGAATAAAGTTCTACAAAACAATTGCGGCTCCGACATTACTATATGGAAATGAAACTTGGGTGCTATCCAAGCGTGATGAAAGCAGATTGCAAGCTTCTGAAATGAGGTTTCTGCGGAGAACATATGGGTGCAGTAGAGAGGATCGTTTCAGAAACACGGATATCAGAGCTCAGCTGAATATATTTTCAATGAGAGATAAAATAAATGGGAGTAGGAGGGATTGGTTTCAACATGTGGACAGAATGAGTGAATACCGGATCCCTAAGCAGGCCCTGATATACCAACCAATTGGAAAAAGAGATAGAGGGCGTCCAATGAAAAGATGGACCGATTGTAGAGGCGAAGAGGTTCGGAACAGGCAATAATGCCTTACCCGTGAAAGGAAGAAGAAGAAGAAGAAGAAGAAGAATTTCCTGTCTGAAAATCGAACCCAGGACATTCCGCTTTTAGTCTAGCAAGTCTAGCAAGTCTTTTAGTCTAGCTCTGAGCTACAGAGGCGGCAAAATATTTAATTTCTTTAAATAAAAAATTCTATTATTATGGTACTTTATTTTTCCTTGCTGTTCAGGCGATACTAGTCAGTCAGCTTGTAGTAAGCCCCTACAGAAAGTTCTGTAACCCCTAACTGGTAAGCTGCAGACAGTCCGTCATGAGCAAATACTTGTAAAACTTTTAAGCTGCAGACAGTCTGCCATGAGCAAATACTTGTAAAACTTTAAGCTGCAGACAGTCTGTCATGACCAAATACTTGTAAAAGTAAACTAAATAAAACAACGTGGGAAAAAACCAGCTGTTTTTCTTCAATAAATTTTTTTTTCTCAAATAGGAGATTGTCAACAAGGTACGTGTAGGCCTACTCAATAACAAATCCAAATTATAAGGCTGAGGTTTAGGTTAACAGCCGAAAGGCTGATTAGAACGTCTAGCTAGATGTTTGCTAAGTAAAAACGAGTAGTGAGGTGGTTAAAACTTGCCTTCCTCACCGAGCTGAAAGAGTATGGTTATCAGCATGCCAGGCCCTCCGAAAAGCACTTACTTTCCACCCTGCAAATGACACCTTCACTTCATTCACCACAGAGTCTCGCTGTACAGTGAAATTCATTACTCTCAGAGGAGATAACTCTGAGCAGTGTCATTTAAACCTCTACCTCTTCTGTTCTTAAATAGTTCAGTCATATAATTTGCTGACTATGTGCTAAGAAATAGAACTTTTATTATAGCCCTGGAACCAGCAGATCGAGTGCAGTAAATTTAACACTCCACCTGCTTGTTATTGGTAAAATTATAAGGTATTCATTTCATAACTTCAAACTGAATTAAGACCATAGACCACCTCAGTGGCGCGAAGATTAGTGTGCTAGACTACAAAGCGGAAAGTCCCAGGTTCGATTACTGGTCTAGAAAATTAACACATGTTTACATCAATCGTTTCTCAGCAAGTTAAAAGATCTAACTGTAAAAACCTAAATGTTAATACGACTTAAAAAAAACTTACTTTTTTTCTTTTTTCAGAATAATAAAGGCAAACAGACCACTACATATAATCTAATTTGGCAACATTATTGATCTCTTAGATCAAATTATTCACAAACGACAATCTTTGAAAAGATGAAACAAAGAAATCTACTACTTAGAAATACAAATAAAACAAAATTCCAAAATGAGAGAAGTATTTCTGACTTCTACAAAAGATCACTATCTTTAATGGTCAGAAATATAAAGTTAAAAATAATTTCTAATAAGTAGTCGCAATTAACATTTCAAACTTTCTTTTTATAGTTCATATTTTAAAAATAAATTTAAACAATATTATTGTTTATAATTTGTAAACATTTTCTTAATTAGCAAAAGTGTCATGATTGTAAATGCAATATAAACAAAACAGAAGCTTAACTTTTTATACTTATTTATTTATATTTAAAAAATGTAAGGTAATATAACAACAGGTATACCTACATACATTAATAGATAAGTAGGAAGCTGGAGCCAGAAAGTTGTCGGATGAGTCGTATCTTTCTAAGCAAGTTTGTTGGAATGTCCAGTTCGGTGTCAAAGGTTATTTGACTGTTTTGCGAAGTGCATTTAATGTACTTTCTAATAGCTTACAAACGCATTTACGATCTGCTATACTGACTGTATTCATATTATTATCTTTATTAATTTATGGCAGAGTGTTTCACATACATGTATAAGAAAAACAAGTTCACATAATCTCATACAATTTATCCTATGGAGTGGGTATATCTCGTCAATACAAGACGGTGAAATTCTAGTTTTATTATTATTTAGTGAAATTTCTAGGTTTTATTACGATCAGCTGTTTTATTACATACATTTTTTATCTCACTAATTGAAAAAAATTCTAATATAAAACTCGCAATTGCGCTAAATAAATTGGATGGGAATTGAAAATAAATTCAATCCTATTGTAAAAATATTTATTTTTTTACTTACCTGTTTGTTACCGCTGCTATATCACTTGTTTTTACCATTTTTACATAATCCTACTTTCTACTGACATGTTTCGGTGGATCCACCATCTTCAGAGTACACAAAATTGAAACTCAAATATTTTTTTAATTTTCAGAAGAGGTTATATCTGCAAGATTAATTTAGTGACATTTCTAGGTTTTATTACGCTCAGCTGGTTTAAGTTTTACTACATACAATTTTTATCTCACCAATTGAAAAAAAATCGAATATAAAATTAACTCTCAATTGAGCTAAATAAAATTGAATGAGAATAAAAAATAAGTCCAATCCTACTGTAAAAATATTTAATTTCTTTACTGATTTGTTACAGCTGCTATATCACTTGTTTTTTGTTTACTTTTTTATATATTTTGTACTTTCTACTGACATGTTTTGGTGGATCCAACATCATTAGAGTACACAAAAGTGAAACCCATTTTTTTAAAATTTTCAGAAGAAGTATCTTCAGTCAATTGTACAAAACTTTAACAAGTTATTGAAAATACATCTTTTGAAAATTTTAAATAAATTTTTGAAAAAATTTTAGTTTCAATTTTGTGTACTCTGATGATGTTAGATCCATCGAAACATGCCAGTAGAAAGAAGTATTAGGCTATATAAAAAACATAAAAAAAGAAGTAATATAGCAGCTGTAACAGGTCAGTAAAAAATTACATTTTTGTATAATCGAATTTAATATAAGCAGCAGGATTTACAAAGATTTACTTAAAAATATATAATTAAACTTGTGTTAAAATTTATATTTACGCGCGTGAGTTAAAATTCCCTACAAACAGACGTGCTCATGACAGAATCTTAAACTTTCTTAATAGGAGCTTAATCGAACCCGGGACCATGGCGTAGCGTAACTGGCTTTAGCACCGGGGTCCCGGGTTCGATTCCCGGTCAGGTCTAGCATTTTTCATCATTCATCTTCATCTATCACCCTTCTCACCGTCTACATTAGCAGCAATTGCAAAACAGTTACACGTAAAACACAAAAAAAATAATTAAAATTAATGAGATCAAATTCGGCACATTTATTCCTTTGCGATTTCACAGAAAACTGAAGCATTCACATTTATATCACTTTTACGAATAGGTTAAAATCAGGGTAATCATTTTAGAGAATTACATAAAGTATGTAATAATTAATATCATACCCTCATCAACAGCTACATTTCTAAAAACTGACAACCGTATTCTTTAAGTTTTACCTAGGTGAAGCATTAAAATATCAACCATTTGTAGTCTGGGTGCCAAACAGCTAATAATAGGGTAACCTTGTTTTGAAGTATGAATAAAATGTTTTGACTGTTTTTGAATGCTTATGTTATGTAAATTTCAAATCCGATTGATGCCACTTCACCAGAGTTGAGCATTTTGAGTAATTCAAGATGGCGCTCGAAATATTGAAAATATTTTTCTGAAGCGATATCAACTTGTGGCATATAATTATATATGTTTTTTAGGTCGAGGAGTACGAATAAAAAGTCCAATTTTACCTACAGTTAATGAGGAAAATGTTATTGTCCAACTGTACCGTGCCACGGCTCATTGCTACTGAAAAATAAAATTGGGTTTTGATACCCTGAAGGTAATTTAGTGCTACTCAGTTTATTATCTACTACTGCAGTTATTACAGTTCTGTGTTAGTATGTAGTAATAAAGCTTTATACGAGGGTAGGCTGATAAGTAATGCACACATGCTTGTAGAAGACAACTAAATAAACTTCAGTAGCGCGCCTGGTGGCATGTGGAAGTACTATTTCTCCTCTACAAGTCTGCGCAGTTTGAAGGCGTTGCTTTCATTCAGTTTGTTTTGAGTAGTGGAAGTATGGCGTCGTGTTCTGGTGCTATGTCAACGAGAATTAAACAACGCGAATTGAACAACTTTTGAAGCGCTACCGTGACGAAGGAGACGACTTTCTTTTGAATATTGTGACGGGGGACGAGTCATGGGTTCATCATTACGATCCCGAAGAAAAAAGGCAGAGCGCTGAATATCGTCATCCACATTCTCCTGTTGTGAAAAAGTTCAAAACACAACCGTCCGCAAAAAAAATTCTTTTGACTGTGTTTTGGGATGCTCGCCGAGTTTATGTGACTGATTATCTGGAACGAGGGGCAACGGTAAATTCTGCTCAGTATATACAGACTCTGAAACACCTCCGACGTCGAGTTTGTCGTGTTAGAGGCAACCTGGCGCCAATAATTTTGCAACACGACAATGCTCGTCCACACACTTCGCGTGCAACTGGAGAGGCTCTGAGAAACCTGAAGTTTCAACCAATTTTACACCCTCCGTATTCTCCCGACCTTGCGCCTTGCGATTTTTATTTTTTTCCTCTACTGAAGAGAGACCTTAAGGGTAATCATTACAGCTCGGACAATGAGGTGAAGGCAGCTATTGCGTCCTGGGTTCGAGGAAAGTCGGAAGAATTTTTCAGTGACGGAATGAAAAAACTTGTTAAACGTTGGGAGAAATGTGTAATGCTTAACGGTGACTATATTGAAAAATAAATAGATAATTTGGTAGGTTAAGATTTGTACTTTAATTTGTTATTTACCCCATCTTGCTATTTCTTTTTGTTCGTCTTCTACAAGCATGTGTGCATTACTTATCAGCCTACCCTCGTATATAGTAACCTAAATACTATTTAAACTAATACGAAAGCCATTAAAATATCATGCTACAATAAATGTATTTACATGAAAACAAATAAAATACGTAAATACAAAAGAATTACTAGATCACTGGTTTAACCACTGTTTCTATCTTTCCCTAAATCAGATGATTACTGCTTTTTCCTTTCTCTTGCCTATATGAATATATAGGAAGGAAAGTATTGTTTTCATGTCGATTTTTTAAAAATCGAATTTCACCGGTTATACACGTTTTAAGGCCCCCATGAACACAAAAAACAAGTTTTTAACAATTGGTCTGTGTGTGTGTGTGTGTGTGTGTGTGTGTGTGTGTGTATGTATGTATGTGTGAACAAAACATCTCAAGAACGGATATCGTACGAAGTTGAAGCTTAAAACTGAAGATAGACACTACTACCGGACCCGACACGAACATTTTCATCAAATTGGTTAACCGGAAGTAGTAGGATAGTTTATTCAGGTCATTTTTACTTTTTTGCGATTTTATCAAAAACCGCTCCTACGATTTCTTAAAAATCGCCTCATTTACTACAATTTTTATGCTTTACAATGGGTTAGGCGCCATGTCTGCTGAAATTCTTGGGGAGGCTAATCTCTCGTATAAAAAAAATTGGTTTTTATTAAGATTGCAGCCTCAGGCCGAAAACACACTGCATCAGTCAAAACAGCCTAGGTATGTTCGGAACTGCCTGGAGCTGTTTGAAGCAAACCTAAATAACCGGTTTAGTATAGAGTCAAGCGGGGAGCAAACACACTGGGAAGGCAAACGTTTTGTTTGCTTCATTTTGTTCCAGTCACACCCAGTCATTGCCTGGTGTTGTTTGTTGAATTGCGGTTTGCTGCAAACATTTTCAAGCAAAGGTACGTAGGCCTACATCAACGCTTTTATTTTCTTTCAATTTTATTAAGACCAACAATTAATTGTTTTATTACTTTATTTTATCTTTTATTTATTTTAATATTTTTATTAAAAAAAATACAGAATAGAGAATTATATAGTCCAATATCAATCAGATGATTTGTATACACATGTATACGTACGAAAATATAAGCTACGTAAGCTAGGATGTACTTATCATCCCTCAAAAACTTGAATTTATTGCCAACAATATAATAATACAATAATTTTTCATGGACATATAATTCTCAAAATTTAGCAAATATTAAAACACAAAAAAAATTGTAGTACACTGAGGTTATACAGTTTATTAAAGTATTTTATTTTTTCAAAAACAAAATTGTTTGAGTTACAGAAGTCTGATCGTTAAAGCACCTGTACATTATATTAAAAATTTATAATACTAAGGATTATATAGTATAATATTTGTTTATATTTTTATTTAATAATTTTATTTTAAATTGTATTACATATTTTATTGAATTTTTAGATGGAATGCGATGCAGAGAAGCTACCTACTGGCTTTAGTTGAACAACGTCCACCGATCTACAATTTTAAAATAAAAGATTACTGCTACCGAGTACCGAGTAGTTTATAAAATAAAATTGATAAAAAGACAAATTGATAAATTAATAAATAGAATTGATAAATCGTGGGATACAATTTCGCGCGAGATGGGCGCTGCACAATAATGTTACAATTTCACGCATAAAATAAAAACAAATTATAAAATCAACATTTAACATTATTTTGATTGGTTTCACATACCTTAATGTCACAAGCAGCTTCTCATCTAGTTAAATACTATTCCGAAAATTAGAATCTACTTTTGTAATCTTCTGCCGAATGACACTTACTAAAATCAAAACTTGTTGGACTCGAGCTAGTAAAATTACAATACTTGTTACGGTACTGTTTTAATTCACTTAAAAGTGAACTAGTAACATTATTATTGCAATTTCTACATTGATTATAAGGGTGCAACCAATACTTCTGCCTTGATGATTTTGATTGTAGCAATAAGCACTGACATATAACCGGTACACAATTTTCCACTTCTTCATCTGAAGAAGTAACTTAAAGAAAGTGAAGTATCTTAATAAAGTACACGCGCGTCTATTAATTATCACGGTTCACAACTGACTGACTGTGTTTGGCTGCAGTGTGGGTTGGAGCTGTTCGAGTCACGTTCAGTCGCCAACAAACATTTTGTTTCGGTTTGCTTCAACCAAATTAACTGATGCAGTGTGTTTTCGGCCTTAATATGCATTTTAGAGCAAAAGTGTATATAATAAAATTTGTAGAGAATTTAAAAATCTACTACTTGCAGTATACACATAGTTTTGTAAAACGCTTCCTTTAGCGTTAATTAGTGATTTTGATTTTTTCATGAAAATCTGTAAAAAAAAAATAATTTTTTAAGATGTTGGCCTTAGTACGCATTTTACGACAAAAGTGTACATAATTTTTGTAGCCCTGGAACTAGCAGATCGAGTGCAAATAATTTAACACTCCACCTTCCTGTTATTGGCAAAGTACTACTATTGGCAAAGACTATACGATGGATAACTACGGAGTGTCTTATTATTTAGCACTCGAAGTTCTTTGAATAAAAAAACATTTTTTTACACGCTGACAAAGACCTTAAATTAGTTCAATCTATCTATACCTTCTTTATTTCAACTTCTCTTCAGTCAACCCTGTAATAAGATCTCTAAGTATGTACACGTTTTAACATATTAACACTCTTCCTCTTGTATAAATTCAGCACAACTCAAAACAAGTTACGTTCAAGCTGTTGAAGACACATAATAACAATTGTTACGAAACGAAATAAGTTTATAAAGATGTTTTCGTAACAAACAAAATATTACTTAAAGCTTATGTTAAAATAAAGTTGCTAATATAGAATAATTTTCCCCAAATGTATTCGTTAACTTTCAAGTTGAGATTTTCACTTCTATTTAAATGACCTGTTGAAAAACTCAATAAATTATATATTTACATACGTTATTCTGACACCTGAAAAACATTCTGAAAAATTTGAATCCCCCATAACAAAGAAATAGGTTTGAAATGAACTATTGTACAAACCAATACTCAAATATTTTAAATCGATTAAAATTAAAACAAAAGAAATAACAGCAAAAGAAACGAAAACATTCATGGTGAATTCAAACAATTTTAAAATAAGACCGAATAGAGCACGCACATAAATTCCGTGAGAAAAATAAATTAAATACTTATGGTATATTCGATCATGCTATTTCCGCCAACATCTTCGCTAGGAAATAAAGGGTCACGTGCGCTAACACGCAATCTGAGGCAAAAACACTACCTGTCTTACATACATCATAATACAGTTATAACAGAAAATAATAAATACATAAGAAAAAACATCTAACAATTTTATTAACCAAAAAATAAATAACCGCAATGAAGAATTGAATTTTTTCAAGCGGATATTCAATATCCGGCAGAATTGGATTTATGTATTAATATTCTTTTCGCATCAAAAGTTTTGTAAGAGAAGCGAAAGAAAAATTATTTGAAAATAAGATATTCCGTAAGGAATAATATCCCTTGTGTTCATAATAACGATTTTGGGCGCAGCTGTTTTTGACCGTTAATAGAAAACTCTTAACGTAGCTTTCCCGTTTTATTTTCCCTCCTTATTTAACTTCTGAATTTTAATTCCATTACGCATGAAAATTTTCATATTACTCAAGTCATTTTCTGAAACGGTTGCATTTGATATTTCAAATTCGAAATCGATACATCACATTTTACACATTTGAAATAAAAAAATATTGTAACATTAAAATTTCATATAAAATCTGAAAGATTGTAAAACGTCGGGTTAAAAAAAGGAGTTGACTGGAGAGTGAACGGTGGAAATTAAGTACGGAATATGCAGATGGACGTACCAATACAACGATCATTCATTGCGAATATACAAAACCACATGAAATTTTTATAAAATCAATCTGGAATATTTTGAAGCAATTACAAACAAATCCATTTACATTTTATTTTTCAACTGCATAGATGGTTATTACAAGAGGGTTAATTTTGTAAAGAGTGGAGTTTTTATTTTGCTTACACAAAATGTTTTTCAGTTAGGTCCGGGTTATTATTTTTCTATTAGTTCAACCAAAATTTTTTGTGGCCTTGCTATACTACTTTGAACCACAACATTAGTTCTTTTCGCAGATAGACCTGCAAGGGCTACGCAAATATTATTCTACGCGGCTTTTTCTCATATTTACTTCCTGAAGTTCTTTAATGGTTCGAACTATTAAGCCATTTTTTTCAGTCCATAGTTCTCTGTACAGTTTTTCTTTTCACCTAAGGGAAAATTTAATACAAAAATTGTGGGAAAATTTAATATAATTGTGTTTCTGTATTTTTTTATGTCCAGACAGTATTTTCCTGTAATGTTTGTGCAGTTTTTATGGTTTTATTCTATAGTTTCTTGTTCTATTCTCTGTTTGAATATACTTGTAGTTGTACCATATATAAAATATTGTGGTTTAGGTCATCAGCCGAAAGACTGCTTTGAGCCCTAGAGGCTTTACTAAGTAAAACAAGAAGTGAGGTGGTTTACTATTGCCTGAGTGGAAAAGTATGCTTATCAGCATGCCAGGCCCCCTGAAAAGTATCTACTTTTCTTCCTGCAAATGACATTTTCACTTCATTCACTACAGGATCAGGCTTTATAATTTAATTCATTACTCTCAGAAGAGATAACTCCGATTATTGGCTTTTACACCTTTTCTATTTTTAAATGTTTCAGTCATATAATTGGTCGACCGTTGTGATATGAAAAAAACTATTTTTTTAGCCCAGGAACTACCAGATTGAGTGCAAATAATTTAACACTCCACCTGGCTGTTATGGGAATAAATTAAATATACCTAATAAAGATATTTTATTGTAAATTGCAATTCGCATTCATAAGCACATTTAAGTTAAGTACATAAGTACACAAGTTCATTTTCGTATTGTACAATAAATTTCATATAAGTGTAGTAGCCTACTGAAAGTGGTGATGTTTTATTTTAAAACATTTACAGGCTAATGTCTTATAATTTTTAGGCCTTCTTGAAAGTTTGTTGTAAAATCCGGAAACTTACAAATGCAAAGATTTTATTTTTCCTTGCTGGCTCGAGTCGTGTTATATGTAAACAAACTGTAATTTAGGTAAAACTTAAACAATTTAAAACCAAACAATTTCGAATATTTTAAGCTGGTTCAATTTTTTTGCATATTTCTTAGTCTGAACTCAATCTGTGACTGGTTTTCATAGACTAAAATCTATCTTAAAATTCTTTTTATCATTCTTAAACAGAAGAAAAAAGAGCTTTAAAAGTTCAACATATTACAGAAAAATACAATCTGGACATAAAAGAATACAGAAACACAATTTTTGAATTAAAGACTCTCGTAGGTAAAAATAATAATTTTACCGAGGACAATGAACTGAAAAATTAGCTGAACAGTCTGAATGATTAGAGAAATTCTGAAGATAAATATGAGGAGAATCTAAGAGGAATACTATTAGTGTGGTCCTTGCAGGTCTATCTGCGAAACAAATTAGTACTGTGATTTTAAGTACATCAAGGTCATCAAAAAATTAAAGTAGTCCAAACCGATATTTCGTAGTTTTTTTGCCGAGGATTCCATTTAAGCTGAATTACTATAAATAAAATACGTAGAGGCCGCTTCCGTGACACAGTAATAAGCTGCAACGCAGAGGTTTTAGAATCGATTTCCGGTTTTTATAATCTGGAAAATTATTACACTTTCAAATCTACCGTTCCTCACCTCAAAATAGTCATGGATCAAGATGTTGAAGCGACTTAAAATAAATTGAAAGAAGATAAGTCGATTTTGACTAACATAACTGTTTATAATTAAAACATTCTCAATTACCAAGATATCTTAATAAATAAATAAATCACAATAGTATTACAGAAATAAGTAAAACGAAGAAATAATATGTATTTAATAAAACGAGTTATTAAATACAAACACGTTATATATAGCCTAAACGTTCATTCATTTTAAGTACTTTGTATTCATTGGAATCTGTTTTAATATGAGAAGATTGTAATACTCGTACAATGCTTAAGAAGAAACAACAGTACACGGTTTTCATAGCGGTTAAAGATAGGCCGATTAGAGTCTTAAATTAATAGGCTAAAATTAATGAAAACCTCAAGAGTATAATCTTCTCAACTTATACACTTAAATTTTGCATTACTTTTATTATAATATTTAATGGTACGCCTATTATATCTACAGTAAAGAAAATCATAAATATAAATTCTTTTGTTAAATTTTACTTTCTCAAGCTGTGTCTTTAGTTTACAGTGAGAAAGTATTGTGATAGAGTGAAATTGTCGATACCCGGATTTAAACTGATTACATTAAATAGCTTCCTGAAGGCAAAAATTTGTTTAGAAAGATGTCCGGTTGTATGAGAGTGTTTTATTACTTCTAAATCAAAAATACTAAACCTATTAATTTGTCATTTTAAAATCTTGTTTTCTCAAACAAACCAAATTTATTTTTGTAACCTCATGAACATCATGAGGTTATTTCCTCATATACAGGTCTCCCATACAAAAGTGTGTCTCAAACTTATTTTGTTTCGTTTCTTTTTCAGGTGCCTTGTCTTCGGAGAACATTGGCTACCATCAAGGCCATTTGAGTTTTGTCGATTACCCGACAAAAAAAGGTGAGCAGCTACGAAGATTTCTCAACTATGACGTTCTAGGTCGACCTGGACCGCGTTTACCCTTTATCTTTCCCAACATGATATTCTGCAGTATTCAATAATTTTATGTCTCGCCTCTCATTATATGACCAAAGTAACCCAACTTTCGACGTTCTACAGTATTCACAACTTCCATCGATTTATTTAGCCTCACAAAAATTCTGTTTCCCACCAAGGTCTTATTTTTAGATAGCTAATATCACCTTTTAAATCATCCATAAACATCCTCTTTTTTGTCACCTTCTACTAGCCCTAACAAAGTTTGAATTTAACGTCAAAGAAGTTCGGATTTCTTACAACAAAATAACATGATAGCAACTGATGAAAAAATACGTACATTTTCAACTTTACAGCACATATTCTGGTATACGACTACTCAAATATTTACTAGTACACACCTTTTTATACAGGTTGCTAATCTAGCCTTCTAGAAGGTTCCAAACAGAATGTTATAAACAGATAACACATAAGCTTCCTCCGTCGAATGTTTTCGATCAAACTTTTCCACTCTTCGTAATACTTCAACATTCCTCGCTCTGTCTTTGATTTTGATCTTCTCTAACCGTCTTCATAACCACATTAAAAAAGTCACTAGCCTTTGTCTTTCTTTTCCCTTTTATTTTCTCCACTTATGAACACATCCAACTGTGGCTAATCAAACATATGCCAGAATATGTATTAACATTTTTTTATGGTTTTGTTTTACGTTTGACTGTTCTGCAATTTCTGCTGATGACGACAGTGCATAATGATAATAATGAAAATATGCCAGACCTGACCAGGAATCGAACCCGGGACCCCGGCTTAGAAGCCAGTTGCGCTAACCACTACGCCAACGGGCCGGCCCACATTGAGTTCACAAATATTATAGGGGGCTCACAATAAACTTTTCATTTTAAATAGTTACCTATTTGCTTAACTCATTCTTGTATTTAACTTAAGTTCTGTTACATAGTTTTGCCAACCCGTTTTTTCTTTGTCTGAAATGAGCCTGAAAAGAGTAGGTGTATTTTCGTTGGAATCTGTTCGTACGATTAACTCTTATTTAACTTTCCCAAGACCTTTACAGAGTTGCCTAAAATTGATCTTTCGACAAATAGCGGAGCGGTTTCTTATTTATTACTTTTATAATTAATTTTTCAACTATTAATCGTAATATTTTTACTGTATTAATGTGCTTCGTTATATGCCATGTTTATGGGCATGGAGAATACACTCTAAGGTTGATCATGATTTCACATCCTAGGTTTCAGTAAATCAGAATGTCATAAAATTCTTGCTAAATGAACCTCTCTATCTACCTTAATTTTTTTATGGCTAAAAGCATTCGCTTAAAAGTAATGCAATAAATAACCTATATTTCAACAGTCGGAAAACGCAATACAAAAGTAATAAAGAAACTGAATAGATTATTTAAAGAAAATAAAACTTGATAAATTGTTGTCACAAGTACGAACGCCATCAGTTTTATTTAAAAGTTTTACTTTGGAAATTCAGACTGGCCCAACACGTTTCTACACTTAACGTTACACTGGTATAGAAACAACTTATGAGGTGACGAGACGTCAGCCATCCGTGGAAAAAACAGACACTATTTTTTATCATCACTAGAACATCGTTAAAAATTAGGAGAAAAAGTTATAAAATGAATTGTTCTCAACAACAAAATTTGTGGGGAAGACCGCACAAACTTTTTTGTTAATTTTCTGCAGTTGCTGCATCTTACATACATGTTTGCAACTTACAGGGTTTGATTCTCGTTCAGGTCTAACATTTTTCATCGCTCATTTTTACATGTCATCCTACAACGCCATTCATTCTTTATTTCATTAGCAGTAATGTTCAAAACAGTCGGGACATAAAAAAAAAGTCACATTGAGTCCTATTTGATGTATTATTAGTTATAATTTTACGTAGTGAACAATCAAGAATAACTGAGCATGGCATAGGCCAACATTAACGAGCTGTTAAACAGAAAACCGCATTTCCACTAAGCTAAGCCTTGACAATAATAAATTATACAAAATTTGTAACATTTCCAATTTTCTTTAACTTTTACTATGGGAATTTTTTCCGTGAAATGGACGGTTTTTTAAAAAACCGATTTTTCACTTAGTCACATAAAAATACATCTAGTGGCTAAACTAAGCATAAAAATGAAAGTTATCAAATTTTAAAGTAGAGCGGACGCCAAATAAGCTTGCCGTTGTAGCTGCGCGAACAGTTCGGATTCAGTCGGTAGATTTAGTGTCTTAGTACCAAACAGCCTATTAAATCACAGGCGCTGAACGATATAAATTATCATGTAAAAGCGACATTATTAAAAACATTTAATTGTAAACATTGTATACAACAATTACCACATACAACACATTACAGACTAATGTTTTCAGGTTAGCTGATATAATATAACGTTGCGGGAGCGACGTGACTCTGATCACAGCTAGTACAGCACTGATCCCCACCACTAGCTGAGGCACTCGAGGGCACCATTACCAAAATAAACCTTCTGCGCACTACAGAAAACCGGCAAGCTTATTTGGCGTCCGCAATATAACCTTTAAGTGAAAATTTTCTACGGATATCACATAACATAAACTTAATGAAAATAACAAAAATGTAGTAATAAATGATGAAGTTTAATCAAAATCATTGAGCTGTTTTTAAGAAATTGTATTTTTGTGTTTTTGCACCAAAGTGAATACGCACAAATGTAAGGAAACATAGCTAATTACGAAACCCCTTGAGTGGTTAATTGAGGAAATCTTAGTTCTTTAATTTTATCCCAATCGGTCAGGTAGTTTTATTTTGAGAACGAAAACGCACAAAATGCGAAAAATATTTTTTTTGACTTCGGGGGTCATGAAAAGTGAAGATCAGATGAAATCCAGGTATCAAAAAGTTTGTTCCATCACAGTGCTTTCTCATTGTGTAGTATAGAAAGAATGGGGGACAGTAAAAAATAAATGTTCAGAATAATTACGAAAAAAATACAACACTGTTATGAGAATAGTATTTTTTATATGGTTAACTGGAACAATTCAGGAATTATAAATATGTGAAATAAATCAAGTCGCATATTACTTGAAGCGTTGAAATACAATTCACTGTATCCTATAGGAGACCGAAAATTGCTTTGCACAGTGCATACCACGACTGCATTCAGTCAGCCTACCGCAAATCGATTGAATGTTACAGTTGCCATTTCCGCATTCCAAATTCTCTGCGCCACCCAATACATTGATCGTAATAATGAAATCAAACTGACAACCAGTTTAATTTCCCAAGTTATATAATCAGTTATTTTGCAATGTTCAATCACAAAGAGATTACAGTTAAGGGACAACGTGAAATAACACTATTAAAATCGATAGAACGAAAAATAAATTTTCAATCATACAGCAAGTATAGATATAGCAGGAAAACTAATAGCGGAGAATTTTAAAATTAAATTCCAAATCTATACAACCAGGCACTGAATATCAAAGCCAAATATTCTCATTCACTTATTATGAACTACGTAGAAACACAAAGCTAGAAAACGGATCAAAAGCCGTAAGTGCTTGTTCAGAAAGGATTTAAAAAAAATTAACTTCTAAAAAGGAAGAGAATAAATAATTCGTGAAAATCGGATTACTTCAAAATTGCAAGTATTAAGTGTAGCCTATTCTAGGCTAAACGTGATTACAATATCAGTTAAAGCAATTAAGAATTTCTGGGCCGGCTCATAGTGTAGTGGTAAACACAACTGGCTTCTAAGCCAGGGGTCCTGAGTTCGATTCCCAATCACATCTGACACTTTTTTTGGCTTTAACTTTATTTTTATTTACAACTATACACTTTTTTAAGCACAACAAGTAAATGAGATGGAATGAATGAGGAATGGCGGAAATATGACGTGAATGTGAGTCGATCCAGTGACCGATATCGGCGCGAAATTTTGCAAGGAATGTGGTGCCAATATATTTCAATGGTTTATAAATCATGATGGATGATTTTTTTTATATGAAATGATTTTTTCGTTTTTATGAAATGACACAGGCATGACAAGTTAAATTGATTTTTTTTATGGTGGTTTGAGAAGATCTTTATTCCACCTTCGTTTCAGTCGTCTATAAACAGGGAGATCGTTAGTTGAAAGAGATTGGACGTTTGGATTTATGTGGTCAATTCTCTTTGTGTGTAATGAGATGTATGTTGTGTTTACAATGTCTCGAACCGTTGGTATTTTCAGGTATTTGTGAAGGGTATGATTGGTTACGTAAAAAGGTGCGTTTGTAATTGCTCAAGTGGCACATTTAAATCATTAATTTTCATCAATAACTCTTCACCGTCTGCATTAGCACTAATTGCAAAAGTCAGACGTAAATCAAACAAAACATATAGGTACTAATTAAGAATTTGACAGCTTTTATAGGTAGGCTATATTTAATATGTTCTAATTCAGCGCTTATTTCAGCGGAGATCTACGATTTGCTGCAAAAGCTACATTAAAATTGGATCATTCAAATTCTATATTACGAAGAAACTGCACATAGTAGCCTAAATTTTATTAGAAATGCAAACACTTTTTCAACCAACAGACGCACATCCGACTATTTTTCCAATTACTGATCGTGCAGGAGATAAGAAAAGTGACATATAAAAATGAGTGATGAAAAAGTGACAGACCTAACCGGGAATCGAACTTCAGAAATCCACTAATCATATCTTGTAGAGCATTAAAACATTTAGTAAATGAGGCGATTTTTAAAAATATCGTAGATGTATTTGAGAAAAAGTGAAAAATTGCACGAATAAACTACTACTTCCGGTTGAGCGATTTTTATGAAAATGTTCTTGTCGGGTGGAACCTAACTTAAGTTCCAAGTTCAACTTCGTACGCTATTCCTTTTTTGAGATATTTTGTTCACACAGACTAATCGGTAAAAACATCTTTGTTTCGGGTTCAGGGGGGCTGAAAACATGTATTTCCGGGGAAAACTCGATTTCAATAAATCTACATGAAAATAATACTCTCGTTCTCTATAATAATATATATTCCATAACAATTGGGCAAAAAAGTAAAAAAAGACGCTTCCATATTTTTCAACGGACACCGTTGTACCATCAAAATACATAAGACCAAATTATTATAAAGAAAGCGAAACGAGAGCATATCTAACACTAAAATTAATTCTTCAACATAACCATGTCATAAAACAAACTTTCTTGATTTAGTCAACATAAAATTCTTAGAAACAGGTATAAATATTTTAAAGAAATACATTTTAGAACTATTTCAAGAAGTTCACCTAGATTCCAATATTGTTTTCTAAGACCTATAAAGGTAACAACGTCGTCGATAATGAAGTTTTCTTAAAAGATGTGTTGATGATGGATTCAAAAGAAATTTCAGTAGAGAACAAAAACCAGCTATATAACTTTATAACCACAAAGGAAATTCTCTTAATTTTAGCCAACTGTGTTTTTCAAAACCAATGAAAATGATTTCAAAGGTATTAATCAAGTTTTTAATTAATTATTAAAATCGATTAGTTTTTTTAAAATTTCAGAAACTTCAGAATTACGAACACTTGTGAGTTAGTAGAAAAATTAAAGTTTATGTAAGCTTTTAATTTTTATAATAACGACGATAAAATCTCTATTCAAATACTAAAGAAAAATAAATAATTGATGTTAGTTTTCTATTTAGTACAATTCAAACAGGAAATTAGTAAAGAGTGATATAAATAATTAATAAAGAGGTTAGGAATAAAAGGACGAATAAATGAATAGATGAATGAAAAACTGTAAAAAAGCAACGAATATTAAGTAGTTAGTAAGTTACTAGTAATCACTGTCAAGAGTTGCAGAGTCTCATGCCATTTAATTGAATGGGAAATGAGCGTGCAAGAGAAAGAAAGAAAGAAAGAAATAACTAAAGAGCGAGGAGTTCCCCTTTACGCCTGAAAAACCAAATGAATGACCCGTGAATTGAAACCTTAACTAACTTTTTATTCAGTATTTTGTGTAAAAAAACCTTGCAAATTAATTTGATTTCTTTAGAAAATGAACATAACTGATAACTTTAATTAATTAAATATGATATTTAAAAAGTTAAATGAACAAATTTAAAGGCTGATTAAATGAATAAACGGGACTTCCAACCGCACGAGCTGGCTCGCCAATCTTCTACCTGTAAATTATTTTTAATGCTGTATCTAAAAGTTCTAAGTTTAATAGGTACCTAAACAATACGGAACAACTCCACATCACCATTACGGAAAATCACCTATTTTCTAGGTGACCACATTTTCAACAAAATTTTACGAGAAAAATTTTATTTGCCGGCCGCATTGGCGTAGTTGGTAACGTGCTCGCCTCTCATCATGCGGTCGTGGGTTCGAATCCCGCTCAGGCACGGCATATTTTCATAAGTTACAAAAAAATCATTCATCCTTCATTATATACAGAAAGTTACAACCCAACGTCGTCGCGAATAGTTCATGCGACGTTAAATAACTAAATAAATAAAAAATAATTTCTTGTTAACGGTTATTACGAGTATATGCGTATTAACCGTAAAATATTTGTACTCAAGCTGTTAGATCATGTTGCCCATAACAGACAGGCGGAGTGTCAAATTATTTACACTCTCTATACGTTGCAAAGCTAAAATATATAGTTATGTTTCTTATCACGTGGTCAGTCAATTAAATGACTGAATCATTTAACAAGAGAAGAGGTACAGGTGCAAAAGACACTAGAGTTATCTCCTCTGAATGTAATGAATTTCATTATACAGCCAGACCCTGTAGTAAATAAAGTGAAGGGGTCATGCAGAGTGGAAAATATGTGCTTTTCAGAGGGCCCGGCATGCTAATAACCGTACTTTTCCATTCAGTGAAGAATGCAATAGTAAACCACCTCATTGTTCGTTTTACTTAGTAAAACCTCTACAGGTTTAAACCAGCCTTTGGGCTCATGACCTAAACAACAACTGTTAGATCCAGGGCTACAAGAATTTACTACAGGCTTGACTGAAAAGAAGATGAAATATAGAAGGTATATTGCCTCCTGAGATAGAGTGAGCTCATTCAAGGTCTTTGTCAGCGCGTAAGAAAATTAGTTATTTATATTCAAAAAACTTCGAGTGCTGAATAACAAGACACAACGTATTTATCCATCGTATAGTCAGTACTTTGTCCATATTAGGCACGTGGAGTGTTAAATTATTTGCACTCAATCTGCTAGTTCCAGGGCTACAAAAAATAGTTCTGTTTCTTATCAAATGGTCAGCCAATTATGTGACTGAAGCATTGAAGAACAGAACAGAGGTTTAAAAAAAACAAGTCAGGGTTACTCTTCTGAAAGTAATGAATTTAATTATACAGTCAGACCATATAGTGAATGAAGTGAAGGTGTCATTTGCAGGATGGAAAATGTGTAATTTTTAGAAAGTCTGGTATGCTGAATACTTTTCTACTGAGTGAGGAAGGCATGGTAAACCACTTTATATCTCGTTTTACTTAGTAAAATCTCTAGAGGTTCAACCAGCCTTTCGGCTGATCTAAACTACAGCAACAGCCGTAAATGTACTGTAAGGTGGTATTTTTTAAAAACCCCGATCCTGAAACGGTTTTCCACGTAGAAAACATATACGCCTATGGGTTCAATTTAAAATATGCAGCATGGTGGGGGAATCGGAAAAAGCATTCCAATGGATACGTGCCGCGTGCAGATTAATTTACTAATTTCTAGAATAATACAATTTTAAACGTCCTTTTACTTTTGTTGTATGATATTTTGCCCAAAAATACGAAACGAGTCAGAACTTTTAAAAAATTGATTTTTTAACTCTATATGCCGTACAACTAGTATGTTATAGTTAGGGCCTTTAGTTCGATCGCCTTTCTCGTCAAACCAGTATTCCAGCAAACAGGGTTCACTTCACATATCCTGTGACACTCCAAACAACATAATAAAACTACTGTCAAAATTTGAAGTCGATTTTTTTAAAAGTTTTTCTAACATACAACTTTTGTAAAAAGAGGAAACGTTTATGTGTTTGATAAAATCTTAATGACCACTAAACTAATCTTTCCAAGTTAAAAACTTTATTACGTTTTTGTGGAGTATTACTGGCTGTATGAACAAAGTGGGGATCCAAGGGCACAACCCTCTAAATATACGAGGATAAACGAAGTGATTCCTGACCAGCTAGTACGGATAAGCAATTCACAACAAAATATATCTATATTGTCATTTCGATATACTGAAACGAATTAAATCGCTGAATAAATTTACCTTAAAATTTTAGTTTGCAATTAAAACCAAAAATCTAATTGCAATTACATAAAATTCACAATGAAATGTGATTCTCACAATGAAATACGATGTTAACGAAGGAAAGCATCAAGTTGAAAGACAAACTAGGATAGGTAATTTAGACTCGGAAGACTCATTCTCAAAAGGCTTTAGGATGTTTTCGTTTTAGTAACAGCTTTGAAAATAACCACAATTTAGTGTCTTTGACAGCAGCTTTGACTGTTAAACTTTATCATGAATGAAAGCAACATCCAGAGAAAGTAAAGTGTGTTGGATATTAAACTTCTTTGGAACAATGTAAACGTTTATACAACATCTTATAGGATTGTTAATTACTTGAGATAAAAAATGTAATCTCAAAGTATATCACGGTATGATGGTTTAAAAGTAGATCCGTAGTTTAATATATTTATAAAATTACAATCTCTACACTTATAAACTAGCAATTGCGCCAGCGCTTTGTGCGAGCCTATGCCCAACCCGAGAACGGTGAATTAAATAAAATGAATTACTGCTTTACATGGCTTCGCTCTTTCTACTTTTTCTAGGTATCAATTCCAGGAATAATGGCGATTTTCGAAATTACAGATCTTTGCGGAGGTAGCTACAGAAATGGCGTACGTAATATCTATTTTATAGCAGTTAAACCTATTTTCTAGGTACTAGAACTTTTCCTAGGTATTCCTTACAGAAATACCACCAAGTTTAAGAACAGTTACTCTTAGAGGTGGTATAGAAACAATATCTGTTACATTAGGGTAGTCACTGCCTTCTTACCCTTTACGCGCAAGTGGTCAAAATGAAAATACTTGTTTATCCGTTCAACCCCTAGGAAAAACTGAGCCGAACTTAAGCTCTCTAAGTAAGTTTTTTAACTTTTTTTTACGCCCAACTGTTTTGTAATTACAGCTAATGCAGACGATGAGAAGGGTAATAGATGAAAATGAGTAATGAAAAATGCCAGATCTGATCAGGAATCGAACCCGGGACCCCGGAGTAAAATCAAGTAGCGCTGATCACTACACCACGAGTCCAGGATATAAGTAATCGAGAACCTAGAGAATTAAAGATAAGGATTTTCGCATCTGTTCAGGAGTTTTAATTTTTACTTTATGTATAAACTAAAACACTCGTTTTTAAATCTCGCGTGCTAAATAGAAAGAATTGTTTTTGTGAACTAATTTATACGAACGCGAGTTGCGCAAAATTTCAAGTAGTTTTGAGAACCAAGTCCACCCATAGACTCAACTAAAATTTTCAGTTGTATTCTTTCTTCGGGGACTTTGAGAAGCACACAATTTACCAACAGGCTAGAAGGTAACAGAAAGTAAATCCCGCGACTGCAAGTAAATCAAAGGTGAGAGCTGCGCCAGTTATTGTGACACTATTACAACGTTGCTATCTGTTTTATCTCTGATGCACTTTCATACAACTAACATTATTTATATTTACAGATACGCAAGCCCTCCTCAACCAAGTGTTGGCATTGGGCAAATAATATTACTCAAAAAAGTTGTAGTTCTTCATTGTTGTTGTACTATACATTTTTAGCGTACGCTATATTGATTTTGAAGCGTATGATTTATGAAAAAACCGATTTCGTGCGATTTATGATGAAAAAAAAATTTTGGTGTGAAATACTCACACGACTTTCTCTTGCCAATGCAAATAATTAACAATATACCAAACATTAGTAATAAAACATTAGAAATAAACAAAAAAAACTAACCACTACAAACATAACTTAATTTTAATCATGAGTGAATGACGCAAAATGAAAACCAACCTCAGTTTAGCTTACAAATAAGGAAAATTACTCTTTCACACTAAACTAGGCTCTGTAGAGAAAAATCCTCTAAATAAAAGTTGTACATCTTCTAATTTTCTATAAATTTGATTATATAAACTTTTGTCGTGAAATGCATACTAAGGCCGAAATCTTAAAAAAATCGATTTTTCACACGTTTTCGTGAGAAAAAACAGAAAATCGCTAATTACTGCTAAACTAAGCGTTATACAAAAACAAATGTTTGAAATAAAAGTTGCAGGATTTTAAATTCTCTACAACTTTTATTATATACATTTTTTCGCTAAAATGCATAAGCCGTAATCTTAAGAAACAAAGTTTTTACGTGAAAACACCCTTACCAAGAATTTCAGCCAAGATGGCGCCTACCCTATCTCGTAGAGCATAAAAAATTTAGTAAACCAGGCGATTTTAAAAAAAATCGTAGGACCAGTTTTTGAGAAAATCGCAAAAAAGTGAAAAAATACACGAATAAACTATCACTTCCGGTTGACCGATTTTGATGAAAATGTTCGTGTCGGGTCCGGTAGTGGTATGTAACTTAAGTTTCAAGTTTCAAGTACGTACGATGTTCCGTTCTTGAGATATTCTGTTCACACACAGACACACACAAACCAATCGCTAAAAACATGTTTTTTGGGGTTCAGGGGGTCTGAAAACGTGTAGATCCGGTGAAAACTCGATTTAGAAAAATCAACATGAAAACAATACTTTCCTTCCTATATATTCATATAGGCAAGAGAAATTAAAAACAAATACTGGCTAAACTAAGTTTTTCGCATAAAAAATGTTAATTAAAAATATGTGGAATTTTTAAATTATCTTTAACTTTGTTGAATTCGTTTTTCTCTCGAAACACACCTGAAGGCAATTGGCCTAATTTTGAGAACGACTGCAAAGTATTTCCAGAAATATTATCAAGGTATAACTTATGCCGTCTTTCAGAGTCCGGCATATGTCAGAAATGAGGGAGAATAATAAAATAAAATAAAATTTAATTTTTATATTTATGTACCATAGTAAAGTATCTACTTTAAGGGCTGCACAAGTAATTCCAAAACAAATCCTGGGAAGTTGGTAGCGAAAAGCTTAAGTTTATAAAATACAGCTAAAATCAGTTAAATAGTTTTTGCTGAAAAAAAAAACTTGCGCGGACGTGCAGACGGAAAAAGAGTTGCAATTCGGGTATCGAAAATGTTTCCTTATCGTAATATTTGCACTTTTCAATAGTACTATAGACAGAGCTTGAGAAAGGAAAATTAGATGACAAGCGAATGTGATAGATATTTGAAATTGTAAAAGAAACATGTTGATTAAGGTGGATGAAGAAGAGTAGAAAATTCTTTCACGTCTATTTGCGGTCGTTGTACGGAAATGATAAGCATACGAATTCAGTGTATAGAAAGCTACAGTTGCTATACGAAGTAGAACTGTGGATGAAAACGAATTGAATGAAAAATGACACATACATGTACAGAACCTTGTGTACACAGATATCACACAGGAAAAGATAGACTTGACGTATTCAGGACGGTTCAGATAGTACCTACACTAAATAAAATACAGTGCAGAAGCAATATTATCTTAGTTTCCCGTTTTATTTTAAAAAGTTTGTGAAATACAATATTTCGTTTTGAAACAAATATCCAGATCTAAAAGCTTAAAAAACTCTATACGGACACAATTTTAAGGTAACTGAACTATTTAATAGCTTGATTTACGAGATTCCCCTAACATACCTGTAATAAATTGTAGACTAAGTATTACAATTTATTTTCAGTAATAGTATTTCAACTCATCTTCATATTTCACGACCACCTGAAGCCAAAACGTTGTTTTCTGTACGTAAGAATAAATCGTTCTGGAGCAATACTAAACCAATTTGGCTTAAATTTATGAACTAAGCTTTCCTTAGACGTGGTTTTGGAATTGGACATTTAGCCCGAAAATAGGGAGACTCAAAGCCTGTTTTAACGGTTTTTGATAAACTTGTTCCATTTACTAACACTAAGGCTGTATATACCATGAACATTGTAACAGTTAAGCCTCGGTTCGTTCGGAATCTTGGTGTAATAAATAATAAACATACTTCGTTTAAAATTAGTATAACAATTAATTATTGATAAAATAATTATTAAACTTAGACTACTAACAAAATACGATTAAATCAATTACAAAATTTAAAGCTTAAACTCGACAGTAAATAAGATATTGTCACTTAACAATCAAACAATGATTTAGGTAACCACTTGCTACCACCCGTACGCATACGCACTACTAACGTAATTGGAACCAGTCCCGTAACGAAACTACGAGTATTTCGAAACGGCCCGACAACACTAATCCCGTTCACAGTCCAAGTAATAATTCACTAAAAAGGCGCTAACTATTTCTATACCAATAGTCTGATATTTTTCTAAACAATTGATAACCTTTTAACACTTTCTCCGCTTGACTGGAACACGGTTACCAGGAATCAAAATAAAACTAAAGTTTCTAATAGTTCCGCAATCCATTATCCTTCTTCAATACACACCACACTTCATACAATACATAATTTCTTACAATAAACAATTTTATTTATTACCGTACCTATTTCTAGAACATCATTGTTCTAATATTACATTATAAAAACTCTTATTGTCACTTGAAATTATGTACATTATAAACATTACATGATGTGTCAAATTTCGGGATACGGATTAACAAGGTTATGCTACCGCATAGAACATAACAAAAATATGACCAAGAATTCGCTAGGAGTGTTCAAGGAAAACAGTGCAAAAATTCTGACACGGCAGCCGTTTCTATAACTAATTAATTAAATCAAAATGTTTATTTTTTATAAGATATTTACTTTTACAAGTCATCTGAACTATCCTTACTATTTTAAAATGACAAGAATATTAAACAATAGCTAATTCAAAGAACAAACTATATAGACTACAGAAGACAAAGCTGAAAATATTTAGCAATAAAAATCGAAAATAAATAATATACAAGAAATACAACATAAAAAACTATCAAGATATAATAGATAAGTGGTATCTAAGGGATAGATCGTAGACAAGATGTTCTCTTGTTCAGAAAATAACTTTTTTTAAGTAATAAACTATATGCGTAAAGACAGTAAAACAATTTATGAATAAAAAAATATAAAAAAAGTTTAATACTAAAACAAAATCTAGATCCCACCATATAAGTGGAATATCCGAGATAAATCGTAGACAAGATCTGGTTTTGTTAAAAAAAAATCAGTTTTAAAATTACAATCTTCGGGTGCATTTTAGCTGAATTGTTTACTATGAAAAAATTCTGAAATTTGGTTTAGTATTCTTTAAATGACTCTCCTGGAAAAAGTAAAATGTGGAATAAAACCGGGACAAAAGTAAATATGTAGTTTATTTAATGAACCATTGGTGGGTAAGGTTAACCAATAAAAACATTTATTGGCATGTATTAACAATGCATAACGTTGAAATCGAATTCAGCTCAAAATAACTTTTTGGTCAGGTCGATGCCCGATTTATTTTACAACTAAATGAACAGCCTGCAGTGTAGGCCATATGGTTTGTACTAGAAGTAGTGGTGTGATTAGTAAACAACCACAACAATTTTGTGGTGAACTTCAACAATACAGAGCTCTTATACAAAACCACAAAAATAGAACACCTAATCGAAAATGCACGATGAGCTCGTTACAAAATTATTTACCGTAGATTACAGATTTAAATTTGAAGTGTTTTAAAAATCATCACTTACACTTTCAATTGTATATCAAATACTAGTAAGCATTTGGTGTACATTTGTGGTTTTTAAAAAGATGTTCGTCCGTCTGTGCGTTCGTGTGTAACATACCGATTGGCCTGAAATAGAAAAAAATAAAGATTTTTGTAACCAACCTTACACGATTTATTTGGAATCAGCTTTGTAGTTCCAAAGATAAAAGTAGGTACTCCTGTCCAAAACATAAAAGTTCATATTAAAAAAAATTACGCTGTTTAAAATTTTATGTGAAAAGCCGTATCAAAATCTTTTCGTTCTGAAGTTACAGTCCTAAAATGAAATTGGCAGCTAACAAAAACTTTACAGAAAACTAAAAATTCTACATCTTTTGTCTGACGCCAACTTAAGCGGTAAAAAGTAATTTTCTGCACAAAAAACCGCATTACAATTGGATTTATAAGTAACATGTAACGCTCCACCGTCCGAACTTTAATCCGAATTGGTCCAAATTCAATATTCCGGTTTCCATAAGGAACCGAGATGGTTAACATGACGAACTGATCCACGTAATTTATTCGGAGACCAAAATGTAAAAATTTTAAAATATATTTCCGTTAGTTTAATTCCTGACGAAAAATATCCCACTAAAATTGTTCTTTCACTTTCACCTTTCACTCCTATAATTTTTGTGTGCAACACATAGGAATAGAAATTTCCAATTTTCACTTGAATGGTAAGCAAAATATTTTCTTAAATTAGTAAAAGTATCAGGAGAAGCGAGGCAAGACAAGACAAATTGGTTTTTTTTTTTTTTTTTTTTAACGTCGCATCAACATCAAAGGTCATTAGCGACGACGTTGGGGTGTAACTGTGTGTAATGAGGATGAAATGATTTTTTGTAACGTATGAAAATATGCCGTGCCTGAGTGGGATTCGAACCCAGGACCGCATGATGAGAGGCTAGCACGTTACTAACTGCGCCAATGCGGCCGGCAAATTGGTTTTTAGTACGTTAAATTACGCTGAATTGTTAAAAGGAAGGTCATAGGTTCGACTTCGAGCAGGATCTAAAACCACAGTAAAACCTCTCCTAACTGACACCTCCATTTTACGGAAATTTTTTATAGTCCCGATCCTATGAGATACGGACTATTAATAAAAGTCTCCCAAATACGGACACTCTTTATTCCGGACACTATATCGTAAATTTTTATCAACGACAATGGAAAGAGAACTGAAGAACCTACATCCAAACTCACTTTTAAGGGGGTAGTGCAACAAATTAAAGATGTAAAACACCGTTTCGTTACGAAGAATGATAACGAAGGATGCCTAACGGTGGAGAATTTTCTTATGCATTTAGGAAAACAAGCGTGCAATGCGACGCTAAACAAAACCAGATCACAGACTACTTCAAATCATAATTTAAAAAAATGTAATTTATTCATCTTGTCAGTAAAAACAACATTCATTTTCATTTAAAAAAATGATATTTGCCGGCCGCATTGGCGCAGTTGGTAACGTGCTCGTTTCTCATCATGCGGTCCTGGGTTCGAATCCCACTGAGGCACGGCATATTTCCATACGTTACAAAAAATCATTTCATCCTCATTATACACAGTCACACCCCAACGTCGTCGCTAATGACCTTGTAGTTGATGCGACGTTAAATAAAAAAAAAATTAAAAAAATTATATTTGTTTCTTTTCGGAAAACAAGTTTATTGTTTATTTCACACTTTTTTCATCTAGTACGTTTGGTACGTAAAGGCCAAGCCAATTGCTGTGAGCGCTGGGCTACGCATGTGCATACTTAACTTCGACCGTGCATACCCCTCGACCTAAAGTTAGATGTAGTCAGAGTGTTGCTGAAAATTGACAACTCCGATTGTATTTTGTATGCATGCTGTTCCATTGTTGATTACATACACTGCACATTGCAGTACATACAAGACTATACTAATGCAGACGCACGTTTTGCCCAGCGCTCTCCTTACGAAAATCAGGCTTTTATAGATTGTATTCTACATTCACAGTTACAAAAATTACATATCGGTTGTACATAGTTGATATTTGACTCTTTATTTAGTTTTTTAATTTTAACTTAACCTACACAATTACCTTCCTTACCTTTCTTTACGATATTTCATGTGATAAAACCTTAAAACTCGTAAATCCATAAGTTGGTATAGTCTGATTTTCGTACAGAGAGCTTTGGGCAAAATGTGCGTCTGCAATAGTATAGTCTTGTATGTACTGCAATAGTGCAGCGTATGTAATCAACAATGAAACAGCATGCCTACAAAATACAAAGGGTGTTGTCAATTTTCAACAACACTCTGACTGTACGTATAACTGTAGGTCGGAGGAGTATGGGGGGTCGAAGTTAAGTATGCGCATGCGTAGTCCAGCGGCTCACAGCAATTGGTTTGGCCTTTATATATGTACATTTACGTACTGGCTTCCCTCTATAGAACGGACACCTTTATACAACGAACATTTGGCGTGGTCCCGTTGATGTCCGCTAATCAAAGGTTTTACTGTAAACTCATTAAAAACCTTCGATAATATTCCGTATGCTCCTACAATCGTTAATGACTAAAACGTTGATAAAACAAACGCAAAAATATCACGAAAGAAATCTCATTTTGCACAGTTTCTGCAAGACGGACTTCTGTTTTTGTAAACAGGTACATCCAAAAACAATTAAAATTCATTAGTTATAAAAATTTTAATAAATCGTTTTTTTGTCAAAAGTACAGATTAAGTTAAGCTCTAAACACAACTTTGCGATTTAGGATTCATTGTCACCAAATTTAGTATACATAAACTTTGGTATAATGAGATTTTAAGCATGTTTTCATATTCTTTAGAATATGAATTTCTGGTCTGGCTTAAGAGATAAAAGCGGTATTTTTCAGCGCTAAGTTATGACACACTCTATTTTTGTATGGAAGAATAAACGTTAAAAAGTGTATTAAAAATTTTGAACGTTAGCTTTAATACGCATTAACTTTTAAGCAGGTTTAAGTAATAATATTTAACAACTACTGCTCCTGCGTTTATGGTGACTTCATTACAGAGTACTGCACTAAATACCTTGGGCCTAGTCGACACGGTTCTTAGTTACGTAAACTGGAAAATCGATAGTTCCCGAGTGAAAATATATACACGTCCCCAGTTAGGTCTATAACGTCGGTTTAAAATTACAGGGAAGGAAATGTATCTACGCTGATGTACATTTAGGTACACAATTGACTTTGAATTAATGGTGCCCTCTAGTAATGAAGCACTCTCCTATTAATTTGAATTAAAAGAGTTGTCAAATAATTTTAGTACAATGAACGATAAGCTAAAAATAATTAGAACGAAAAACCGCATTAACTTTCTCGCCAAATTAAACCCGAGTTTGACTTTAATTCTAAACATAAATATTTATTTCCTATTACCCTACTATAGAAAAATTTTTAGAGGTGTAAAAGATATTTCTCAGAGTTATATCCTCTGAAAGTAATGCATTTCATTATACAGCCAGATTGTGTGGTGAATGAAGTGAAAGTGTCATTTGCAGAGTGGAAAATATGGGCTTTTTAGAGGGCCTGGTATGCTGATAACCATACTTTTCAACTCAGTGAGGAAGGCAATTGTAAACCACCTCACTCCTCGTTTTACTTAGTAAAAACTCTACAGGTTCAAACCAGCCTTTCGGCTCATGACCCAAACAACAGAAAAAATTTTATGTAAATACGTAATTAATTCCATTTCCTTAATTCAGAATTTAAATCTGAATTACTTAAACATATGTGTTGGGAAAATTAATTAATCCAACTATGATTTTCCGTGATTAAAAGTTAATAAATCCATCTGTTATTATTTTTCTACTACACCTTTTATTACTGTATTGATATGTTGTAATTAAACATACCTTCAACATAATTATACATAGAATTTATAGTAGGCTACGAACAAATGTCCTACATCTAAGAATCCAAGCGTGTTATAGAGAGAGGTGCTTCGGTAAGGCTGTGTTGGAGGAGAAAGACTGGTACAAATTTTGAACAGACAAACTGGGTAAATTTAGTTTCATCTGTAAGGGCAGCCTTGAGATATTGAAACTATTTAATTAGCGAATTTAATTACCTACCTATTTATAGTTTCTTTTGCCAACCTGGGGGTCATGTCACTATGTGGTAGATTTATTTATTGCGTTGTTGATATAGTTTTGTATTATTTTGTGTATGTATTTGTAAATAAACATACTATCATTATTATTTTATTAATAGCCTACATCTAACTAAGCCAAATCATTAAATGCAGTAAAACAAGCAAAAGAGTTAAAACAGAGAGGCGCACAAGATTTATTGTGATGTGCTTTTAAAAGGAAAAGTAAAATCCTAAAGATTTAAAAATCCCTTTAATACTAACTTCCGTTTTCCGCCAAGACAAAACGATCCATGGAGAAACTCATGTTAAATATTAAACTAAATGACCAAGTAGAAATTAAGGATATTCGGAAAAAAAACTAAAATAATAGATGTAAAACAGCACGTGATATCACTAAATTGGCGTTGGGACACACAATTAGGCAGATTCAACAATTTAATTTAAATTCATATTTAATTTGTTGTATGTGAATTTTTGTCAAAAAATGCACTTTACGGTAGCAGAAAAACCTTTTATTTATTTTTGAAAAACAACCGATTTTTCGAACGAGAACAAAGCCCCACTACGAATATTATTCCAGAGGACATCGGCTGAGGGAAGTTTAATGAAAAGCGAAAAAAAATTGTGTTATTGCATCGGAGTAAAAGGTTTACTTATTTTTGGAGCTATACAGCTAATTCAAAAACACCCCAAAATTTAGGATTGGTTTGTAAAATATTAATGTTTACATTTCAACCTAATCGATCTGGTTGTTGCTAAAGAAAGAATAACACACACATACCAATACTTGTAAAAAACACTCTTTCTGCTTTCAGGGGGTATGTATATGAATAACTGCGATTTTATTCTAACTAAATTAGTTTCAATATACAGTAGAATACGTACCAAAACGAGTGTTGTAACCATACTACAAATTATGAACATTACAACCATATTTTCAATAAACCATGCTACCTAAAACAAGTCATTAGAGATTCCAACAACGCACATCATCTTTTTCACATGATTTTCTTTCTCCCACACGATGCAGTAAACAAGAAAAGCAGATTCAGGGGGCATGTAACATGAATTTTCTTGTTCGAAATACATTCTCCCTCATTACGTTAGATAATGCGCGGGAAACAGTGACAATCATTTTATCAAGGAAACGTTTCTACCACATATCAGTAGAAAAGTCCTAAACACAATACGAAAACTGGCAACAAAAGCAACCTACGGAAATATTCTGAAATAGAATACGCGGAAATCTTTGAAACTCAAACATATACCTGTATAAGCATATTAGAGAGTTCTTACAGAAAAATTACGGTCTACCGCATCGCTTTTTACTATGAAGCAATCAAATATTAAAAACTAATGAAACGGAAATTAAGAACTGACAGGTTCTGAATAAAAGCTACGGGGTATACTTACGCATTTTACGCCTAAAAAATGTTCGCAATCTTTTCACAAACAAATCCTCGTTCTTGTAATGAAATTCAAAAGAAATTTTCATTCTGTGTCACTCTTCTTACCTGCAAACATAAAATAATTGAGATAAGTTTCCATTAATTTGTTAACATATAATATCATTATTATCGGTATAAAATTAAGAAAATTCAGATGGTTTATATCTGATAAAATGTATAAACTTTGACGATTTAGAAATGTGTGCATACATCTGGATTCATCAAGCTACTAACATCTTTTAGTATGGGCAACTATTCAGGTAACTTTATAGGAAGGAAACATGCTGAGTCAGCTTTTACACAACACTCGGAATGTATTGTAATATTATAAAAAAGATATTATAGAAATAGTTAAGGTAATAAATTGTTTATTTTAAAAAATTGTGTATTGTATGAAGTGGAGTACATTGTACAAAAATAATAGTTTGCGATAGATGAAATGTTTTGAATAGGAATTCTCGGAAAAGGAAACTAATAAAAACGTTTGTTTTTATTTTGATTCCTTCTACCATATTCTTGTAAAGTAGAATTGTTAGAAGATTTAGATTATTAGAGGAACTAATAGACTGCAGGTATAAAAACATTTGGCGCCTTTGTAGTCAGTTATTACTATGACTGTGAATGGAATTAGAGTTGTCGAACGTACGAGTGGTTGTGGGCAGGAAAATCATTGTTTCAACTGTTATGTGACAGTATCTTACCTATAGTCGAGTTTAGTTTAAGGTTTGTAATTAATGTAATTGAAGTAATCAATTTTTAAGTAATTGTAATTTTTTAGAAGCACTAGACTAATCGTTAACTCTAATTAGGTTAAAGATTGGCTAAAAGACGTAACTGATGTTGATTCACTTGTAAGAATTGTTGGTTAGCGTTGGTATTTTACCGTTGCTGGCTTGCAGTGCTTGCTATTCAGTACAGATATCAAATGAATTAATATCCCATAGCCGAGCGAGTGAGAGGGAGATATGAGGCATAACTACGCATGCGCCCAGAGGTCTTTACCGTTATAATCCAAATCTGAAAACATACTACAGTCGTTGTCTTGCTTGTTAGTTTACTGCATGCATAAACGCTCGCTCACAACAATAAGAAAAATTATACAATGTTATTGGAATGGCGCGTATGGGTTGTGCGAGTGAGAGCGTTATGCATTCTTTCACTCCCACGGCTAAGGGACCTTAGTTCATCTGAATACTGTACTTGTAGGAATTTACTGATCTTGGTAAATAATATAACAATAATGAATAATTTTAGTGTTAGTCATGTACAGGTATCTAATATCTGATCTGAAGACTAACTGGTTGGTTAATGTTTTGTGTTAAAAATAATAAAGTTAACATGCGCTGTAGCTGCCGCTACAATTTGGATTGTCATTAGTAGTGGTGACGACATTGATTTGTAATTCATTTGTAAACATGTTCATAAGTATTTTTTTTTATACAACCCTCGTTTACTTGAGTTGGTGGTATTCCAATAGTCCGTGGGCCAACTAGGGTTACCGTGCACCCCCCCCCCACATCACAACTTGTCATACATGGACGTGTTCGTTTCAACCTCCTGATTGAGAATATCCAATGTTCCCAAAAAAAAAAAACTCCGGCGAAATCGACCAAAATGGCGATTAAAGATGGCCGCCAAGCGTTCCTGCATTAATTCGTTTATTTGATTATATCTTCCATTCTAATAACTGTACAGGCTTTTTATACACACCAAATTAAAGGTAAAGAGTTGCCGAACATTTTAATTACAAAAAACAGTTTCTAAATTGCAAAACCTTGGAGAAAAGTACGATCAAATCTGAAACTTTTGCGAAAAATCCTTCTATAACTCGTTTAAAACTTAAATAACACCAAAACGGCTTAATATTTTGAAAAAATTAGCGAAATAAAAGTTGTAGATTATTCAATTTACTATTAAATCCACTACTTACAGAATATAATACTGCAACGTGTGACGGAGCAGTCTCACTTGAAGTATCAGCGGCAGAGATTCTCGCGCGCTGTTCTCAAGTAGCTCTCTACACAACGTCGCATCGACCGTCATGTTGGTCTTTAGTCTTCTTCACTTTTTCTGGTTTACGTTTTTATTTAGTAGACTTGTAAGTATATTTTCTTGTGAAATGGTAGTTTTCAAGTTTTTCCTCAAAATTACGATTTTTTTTCAGTCCAGTTTACGGATTATGGATGTCCTAAAAGTCCGAATACGGCAAAATATTTCGCAAACCAGTGCTGTTATTCTTCAAAACACAATATAATTTTATGAATGCAAAAATTATCTACTGAAATTCATCTTTTTACATATTTTTCCGCCATCTTGGATCCGCCTTTATGAATTCAACTTTTTTTTTAAATACGAAGGTAGTCATGTGACACATCATTTGCATATAGAATTTTACCAAAAATTCACTGGTGAAAACCGTTTATAAATATCTTTTTCAGTTTTGAAGTTACAGCTGTAAAACTCGGGAACACAGTGAAATTGGCCTGTTTTGGATGTTGGTATCATCTTCCTTAACTGTCTCTAGAATTTAGTTTACTGATTAATTTTACTTAATTTGAGTTTAATTTGAACAAGTCAGTGAACAGATTTATTAGCCCTTGCTTTTTAACGCTTGTATGTATAATGCTAAATTTAAATAAGGTAAAACACTCGACCAGCCATTCCTAGTGGTTAATTTGTTACAGCTGACTGAGTAATTTTTGATAAATCAGTGAAAATCTGTTATAATGATTGTTGTTACAGCTGACTCAGTCAGCTGTAACAAATTAACCACTAGGAATGGCTGGTCGAGTGTTTTACCTTATTTAAATTTAGCATTATACATACAAGCGTTAAAAAGCAAGGGCTAATAAATCTGTTCACTGACTTGTTCAAATTAAACTCAAATTAAGTAAAATTAATCAGTAAACTAAATTCTAGAGACAGTTAAGGAAGATGATACCAACATCCAAAACAGGCCAATTTCACTGTGTTCCCGAGTTTTACAGCTGTAACTTCAAAACTGAAAAAGATATTTATAAACGGTTTTCACCAGTGAATTTTTGGTAAAATTCTATATGCAAATGATGTGTCACATGACTACCTTCGTATTTAAAAAAAAAGTTGAATTCATAAAGGCGGATCCAAGATGGCGGAAAAATATGTAAAAAGATGAATTTCAGTAGATAATTTTTGCATTCATAAAATTATATTGTGTTTTGAAGAATAACAGCACTGGTTTGCGAAATATTTTGCCGTATTCGGACTTTTAGGACATCCATAATCCGTAAACTGGACTGAAAAAAAATCGTAATTTTGAGGAAAAACTTGAAAACTACCATTTCACAAGAAAATATACTTACAAGTCTACTAAATAAAAACGTAAACCAGAAAAAGTGAAGAAGACTAAAGACCAACATGACGGTCGATGCGACGTTGTGTAGAGAGCTACTTGAGAACAGCGCGCGAGAATCTCTGCCGCTGATACTTCAAGTGAGACTGCTCCGTCACACGTTGCAGTATTATATTCTGTAAGTAGTGGATTTAATAGTAAATTGAATAATCTACAACTTTTATTTCGCTAATTTTTTCAAAATATTAAGCCGTTTTGGTGTTATTTAAGTTTTAAACGAGTTATAGAAGGATTTTTCGCAAAAGTTTCAGATTTGATCGTACTTTTCTCCAAGGTTTTGCAATTTAGAAACTGTTTTTTGTAATTAAAATGTTCGGCAACTCTTTACCTTTAATTTGGTGTGTATAAAAAGCCTGTACAGTTATTAGAATGGAAGATATAATCAAATAAACGAATTAATGCAGGAACGCTTGGCGGCCATCTTTAATCGCCATTTTGGTCGATTTCGCCGGAGTTTTTTTTTTTGGGAACATTGGATATTCTCAATCAGGAGGTTGAAACGAACACGTCCATGTATGACAAGTTGTGATGTGGGGGGGGGGGGTGCACGGTATTCCCAGTTGGCCCACGGACTACAAGTAGATAAGATATAATTTTCTATTTGTATAAAGTGGAATGAATAAATATTATTATTATTGTCAATAAATAATTGTTATAAATTTTTTAAAAGAAGCTTGTTTATAATTATATATTATACCCAGAACCCAAACGAATTTATGCTTAATGTTACAGTATTTTGGTTTTTAATACGATAAAATGGTGAATTCGACTGTAAGATGAGAAATTGTAAAGGGGAGATATGAATTAGGCCGGGACTCATCGTTCAGTCCTGTAACTCGGCAACATGCGGGCCGGGAAAATTGGTTTTAGTGGAGATAATCTGTTGGTTCAAATTGCAAATTAAATGACCACAAACATTTGACCAACTGACAAAATAAACGACTTCGGTTTGATTCCGAAATTAATACCTGTTACATGTTACAATATGAACGAATAATATACACAGATCAATACTTGTACAAAAACACTCTTTTCGTTTCAGGGGGCACGAAACATGAATTTCTTTGATCGAAATATTTTCAATTGAATATCTGCAAACAAACAACTGTCATCGGGCAATGCTCTTTTTTTAGTGAATGAGAAGAGGTTACAAATTATTTTTTTCAATGAAAAATCTGTGAAAAATAATTACAACAATTGTTTATCAGGACACATAACTACCATGAAGTCCGAACACTACTGAACTATTTTTGTTACAGTTAAATTTCTGTAATAACTAACAAGCACTAAAATATTTCTAAAAAAAGTTATTGAATTTCGGAATAGCGCAGAGTTCGAGCGGTTGCTTTGAATCAAAGGTTCCTGGTTAACTGTACGAACTAGGGTCTCGGTTGACTTACTTTACTGGTTCTAATTAATAACGGACTACTAATTAGGCTTAGTTCAAAATAGTTTGTTCTAAATAGATCTAGGTGCTAGGATTCAACAGACGGATGAGCATATAGTTAAATATTTCTAAATACGTCTGCTTTTGGAACAGTATTTCCTCATTTTCCCCAGTTTCTTTTTAGTAATTACATGTTATTCACTATAAAGATAATGCTTGGTATAGCTGAAGTCGCTTACAAGTTGCTCGTTTATAGATTTATGTTGCGGGTGATAACAGTCAACCGCGTATTTTCATTACATAAACTTTGATAATGTAAACAGTTACATATACATTAGCACACAGGGAAAGTTTGTAAACTGAAAAAAGGTATTAGAAACTGTAGACCTAATTGAGAAATTTACAAAAATTTTTATTAATTTTTAGTACACTTGAATTAGCGTCGACTACTCAACAATTAGGACGATGTTATGGTACAACATCATCGGTTTAAACGTAGTAACGTGCTCGCCTGTCATCATGCGGTCTTGGGTCCGAATCCCATTCAGGCACGGCATATTTTCATATGTTACAAAAAATCATTTCATCCTTCACCGTCTGCATTAGCAGTAACAGATGGACATTAAACAAAAAATACCCCTGGACGAGAATAAAACTGGACCTTTCGCTTATTACTCGTAGTTTATTGTTTTAAGCGCTTTCCAAACCACAGAGTTAAAATCCCCGCTAAAATGAAATCTTATGTCACCGGATGGTAAGCATGAAAGGCGTGTGAAACCTTAAATATTTGGGGCCCTGGAAAGGGCCGTTACAATGGTAGTCATCTAAAAAAGAAGACTCGGTTGATGGGTGGCTGCAGAGGTCGTAGTCACCGTAACGGTTAAGGAGGTGGACATGGCGTCTCGTCGTCCACCGGAACAACGGGACGCGATGATTGGAACGCTCAGTAGAGGAACAACTGAGGGGATCACTCGCGGCATCGGGGAAGGACAGTCCCGGTCGACGGCGGTAACGGTGTAAGGTCGGCGAGCGGAAGTAGCATCTTTTTTCTTGCAGGGTGGTCGGTGGATCATCCGTCAGAGTTCGGTAGCCGTGTGCCGACGGTTGTAGTATGGTTAGAGCTGTTGTGAAATGACCGGACATCTTATATAATAACCAGAAGGGCGGTTACCAGCCCTCTGCATCGCCGATAAAGGTCTGCCGGCCTGGTCGGCTTCCCTATGTCGGCATGTAAGAAACTGTGCCGGAAGCACAGTACCATCAAAAGGGGGCGACGGTAACATATTTATAAACATTTAAGGTTTCAGACAAAAAAAGAGTAATTAGTAATATTGTTTATACTATCAACGCAAATTGAAAAACAACGAAGAAAGTTTTCATTAAAAAAAATACCCTACACGATGAAAAACCAGCTTAAGTAATAAATTACAAAAAATTGATAAATATCTGTGAAATATTTTCATAAAAAAAATTGTTAATTAGTTAATAATACAATGACCGACAAAAGTTTAACAAATTTACGCAGTATATTTTCTGAGTTTTTAGTAACTTTTTAATTTAGATATAGGTAATAAAAAAATTAAAATTAATTTACGAAACGAACCTATAATAAATTGCGTTATCGAAATTGAACACTAGTGTAAAAAATACATTCGAAGCATTTCGGTTAATTAATCTGATAGAATATCAAGATTAAAAGGTATGCTACGACCCAATAAACTATTTATACCACGACCCTATATATTACGTTAAACAAATATAAATGTGGTAAAACCTACTCCGGTGGAAAAAGGTGGGTGGGTATGATAAGAGATTTAACGTGGTTCTTAATAATAAAACTTTGTTCTCGTAAGGGAGTTTCAAATAAGCACCAGCAAACTATACACAGGCCTATAAGTACGCATTAGAATTACATTGTGCGGTAATTCAGTTTGTGTTACAACTTGCCTAGGGAGAAGGTATTACGTGTGGAACAACTACTACCGTACTTGTGCGATCCTATTTTAGTTGAACTTGTAAGCTTAAGTTGAGCTTAAGATTGAATTCAAATCGTTCTCTCTGCTGTTTAGAATTTATGTTTCTGTAAATTTTATTTGTTTACAGCTAGTTAATTTAAAACTAAGTTTAACGGAAATCATATGAGAAAGTAAATTACAAAACACATATATCTTACACAAAACACACTTTTTTAATAAAAGTTTCTTCAGGTACATTCCTTTTACTCAAATCTATGCTACATCCGAATTGTTAAATGTTACGTGGTCAACAAAATCAAAGGAATTTATATAAAAATTTTCAATGCGTTTTTCTACAGATTTGAGTAGTATCTTTAGCAGTACGCGGATTATTGGACAGCCCATCTCTTTCTTATCTATTTTCATTTGTTTTTACTTCCTCTCACATATCAGAGTGCGTAGGAAAGTATTGTTTTCATGTCGATATTTTGAAATCGAGTTTTCACCGGATATACACGTTTTTTCAGACCCCTGAACCCAAAAAACATGTTTTTAGCGATTGGTCTGTGTGTGTAAACAAAATATCTCAAGAACAGAACATCGTGCGAAGTTGAAACTTAAGTTAGATACCATTAGAGGACCTGACACGAACACTTTCATCAACATCTGTCAACCGGAAGAAGTAGTTAATTCTTGACATTTTTCACTTTTTTGCGATTTTATAAAAAACGGCTCATACGATTTTTTTTAAAAAATTGCCTCATTTACAACATTTTTCACGCTCTATAAGATACGGTAGGTGCCACTTCTGGTGAAATTCTTAGGGGGCTGTTCTTTCGTAGAACAAATGGGTTTTTTAAGATTGCGGTCTGAATGTGCATTTTAGAGCAAATAAGTATACGAAAGTTGTAGAAAATTTAAAAATCTACAACTTTTATTCCAAATATTTATTTGTATAACGCTTAGTTTAGCGGTAATTTGTGATTTTCTGTTTTTTTTCCATGAAAATTTAAAAAAAGGATTTTTTAAGATTTCGGCCTTAGTATGCATTTTACGACTAAAGTGCATAGTTAAGCGTGAAAGATTGATTTTCCGTATTATCAAGCCAAACTAAGGTAGATTTTCATTTTGCACCATTCACTCATGATTAAAATAAGGTTATTGTTTTTTTTGTTTATCTCTAATGTATCATTACTAATGTTAGGTTATGTTGTTCATAATTTGCATTGGTAAGAAAAGTCGTGCGAGTGCTTGCACCAGATTTTTAATTTAATTAAAGTTAATCATGTTTTAATTAAATAATGTTGTGCCAGCATTAGCGGTTATTCAACAAGTTACAGATAAAAGTTTTGGTGTTCAGGTTTTTTGTATTTTGCATTTAGGTGAAATTTATATATACCTATATTTTTCTGACTAGGCTTGAGTATAGAACAGGATTAGATACTCAGTTATTTATCTGTTGCTTATTTACGAATTTTGTTAAGCGTGGTGATATGAACTGTCGATCCGAAGTGATGATTTCGGAGCGGGTCCATGGATAATGATACAGTTGTTACACAAAATTACAAAATATTGTTTAACTAAGTCTGATAAGAGTCAAACAAAAGTTGTAGATTTTTAACTACCTTAAATTATCTTAGAACTTTATTTACGTGTCTTTTTGCTCAAAATGTTCGGCTGCAATTATGAAAAAAATGATTTTTCAAACGAGAGAAGCCACCCTAAAACTTTCTCTGGGATAATAGTTATGCGGTGTTAATTAAACAAGCAGATAGAAAAACAAAGAAAATTCGAACAAAAATTTAAAGCGGTTTTTAAGAAAATTAGATTTTTCAATCTACTCTCAAAATTTTTCAAAATTACACTCAATCTGTTCGTTGCACGACTAAAATAAATAGTTCTGTTTCGTATCACATGGTCAGCCAGTCAATTAACTGAATCATTTAAAACAGAAGAGGCAGAGGTGGAAAAGACACTAATCAGAGTTATCTCCTCTGAAAGTAATGAATTTCATTATTCATCCAGACCCTGTGGTGAATAAAGTGAAGGTATCATTCGCAGAGTGGAAAATACGTGCTTTTCAGGGGGGCCGGCATGCTGATAAGCGTACTTTTCCACTCGGTGAGGAAGGCAACTGTAAACCACCTCACTCCTCGTTTTACTTAGTTATACCTCTACCGGTTCAAACCAGCCTTTTGACTGATGACCTAAACAACAAACAGATTTTTCAAAACTTTTTAGATTAATTTAAATTGAATCTACAATTAGGTCATTAGTGACTACTTTGGACCAAGAAACCAGTCGAGGAATCGAAACCTGGACTAACCGCTTTCCAGAGTAACACACAACTATCGTGCCCCGATGAAGTCAAAATTATTATTATTGTCATATTGTAGCTTGTTTGACAAACAAAATAACCAACAAACCCGATATTAAATTATCCTACTATCGCCTCCGTGGGGTAATAGTTAGAGCGCCAACCTTCAAAGGGGAAGGTCTCAGTTATGATTCCTAGGTCTGGATATCAATAGTAGTTTAAACCCACCGTAGCAACTTAAAACCTGATTGTTGATACGGCTTTAAATGAACTAAAAGAATCATCGTGCCGCCTCCGTAGCGTTATGGTTAGCGCGCTTGTCAACAATGCGGAGGTCCCGAGTTCGATTCCCGGTTAGGGTCTGGAAATTTTCACAAGACAAAACCCACTGTTCCAGTTACAATAACCCATTACCGAATACGGGTCGCTCATAACCAAGCTGTTGATAGGACTTTAAATGAACTAAAAAAAAGAATTATCGTATATTTAGTCTAATAACCTATATGGAATTACAATATCTAACAAGAACCTCGAACAAAAGCAGACAGAACAATGAGGGAAACGTAACGAAGATTAATAACCACTAATTTTGTTTTATTTTTAACTTTACATAATCATTAATGATGTAATTTAAAAAATACAACATATTGAAAAACCATTAATGTTAATTGTAAAGGATAAATTACACTATAAAATGAATTATTGCTGATAAAATTGAAAAGTACGAACACTTAAAATGCAATAAAATAAAAACAACAAAAAGTTATGACATACGGTAGTTGTCACTTTTTAAAAATAATTTATGAGTAACTGTATTTTTAATATGTTTATTATAACAATAATTAAAAAAAACTTCGGCAAACTGCATTAAGTTTCTTGTTAATCTTCGAACAATACACATATCTAATCATTCTACGACAGATTTTGATGATGTATCAACAATGTCTAATGTAATTAACATGTCTAAAGACCCAATATTAGATGGATGCACCAATCTTAGTGAAGTCTACTGAAAAATAAACTAATTTCCGCTAAAATAAATTTAGAACAAAATAATTTCTTTTATAGTGGTGTAAGCTGCTTTTGGTATTAGCGACTACTATGGTTTAAGTTTGAAGTGAACAACTAAGGGTTGTGTGATTAACACGTTAAAGACATGAAAACTAGAATATTTTGGACATGTTATGCGTAGAGAGAGTACAATTAACTGCAGTTGATTATACAGGATTATACCTTATTTCCTCTCCACCTTCAGTCTTACTGAAATTTCTGGAATTCTAATTTAGGGTTAAATTTACTGATCTTCAAAGGATAATGTTACTGCAGAATGAGTACAGTTAGTAAATCATAAGGTCTATACATAAACTCATATAAAACAAAATTTATGGTCGTTTCCAAAACTAAGAATGATGCACTTAAAAATAGAGAACATTTGTATTGAATGAGTAATGAGATACACATATTTGGAGTAATAATGAGGATAAAATCAAATAGCAGAAGAAATAAAAGCACGATAAGAAAAGGGCTAAGGCGGCTTTTATCAAGATGAATAATTTGTTAAGTAACAGGGATCACGGCGTATGGAAGCACAAATCAGACCCCTGAGATGCTACATGTTTTTTGTTCTTTTGCATGGAATGAAGGTTTAGACTCCTAAAAGAAATTAGAAATAGACAAAAACATTTAGCCATCGAAATAAGAAAGTCATACATATCAGAGTGCGTAGAATGACAGCTGGTCTAAGAGAAGCAGAAAAATTGAGAAAAAGATCATCCGCAAGATAATGGGCCCGAAGATAGTAGATGGACAATATAGGCTGCGAGGTCGAGAAGAACTGTCCAAAGAAAATGAACGATTCATGGAAACGATTAGAAAAGAAGACTTAACATCTTTCGGATACCTGTACAGAACGGATGACAACCGGTTGACCAAAACAAAGTTTTAAGACACTAAACAATAGACCTAAGGTGTCGGTTAAATGGTTATAAGAAACAAAAAGGATATTGAAAAAACCATAAAGAGCAAAAACAGAACTCTGGGTGGACAGACGAAAAGAGAAAAGCCTAAAGTGAGCGATTGCTGAGAATGTGGGCAGCAAAAAGAGCTTCTACCTAACGTCACCTCACGTCGTCTAAAATTGGCTCTATTCAGACTACTAATTACGAATTTTATGGGGTTTCCATTAAGAGCAAAAACAGAACTCTGGAGGACAGAAGAAAGGAGAAAAAAGTGAGCAATTGCTGAGAATGTGAGCTGAAAAAAGAGCTGCCCACAAACTTCTAACGTCACCTCACGTGGTCCAAAATTAGCCCTAACGAGAAAAAATATCATGGATAAAGAAAATGAAGAATGAGGAAGTCTAATCAGATACATAAAGCGCTAGAATCGATTAAACGTTAAAGAGAAGGCAAACTGGAGTATTTTGGGCGTGTTATTCATGGATTGAAGTATAATCTACTGAAGTTGGTTAAACAGGGGAAAATAGCACAAGAGAGGAGCGTAGAAAGTCAAAAATATTCTGATTAAAAAACTTACACGGCTGGCATTAAGCCTTAAGCCCCTCTTGTGGAAATATTTAGGGCAGCAGTATACAAGGTAAGAATTTCTATCATGACTGCCAGCTGTAGCAATCAACTGTTTGGTCGATATTTGAATTTGTATTTTTTTATGGCTAATGTTTAAAAAAACAAGCTGATTTAAAATTTCGTACGATTGCAAATGAAAATTTTACTAATTGACTTACATAATTATTTAACATTCAAAATGTTTCATTTTGTAAATTACTAAATTAAAATTATTAAAACTAAAATAACGTAGGCCTAATTAGGCCAATATAAAATACAAATTGTAAAAAACAAATTTAATTATTTGGAAATTTGAAAATCAAATTCCTGTAGAGGGTTTTTGTAAATTTAAACTTAGATAGTCTCGAAACCCTCAAATTACTTATTAATTTAATACTTACAATACAGCACAGAATTAAAAATTTAAGATGACCAGATATATAAATTGATTGAATTTAAAAATTTAATAAAATACAAATTTTAGGTAAATTATAAAAATTTAATAATGAGAAGTCAGCGCCGATTAAAACAATCAAATTTAGTTTTGTCAGTGGAGATCACCATAACAGGACGCACGCATTTTTATTGTACAAGAAAAATTTGAGAACTGAAAGAATCGATACAGAAAAAAAATAATAAATATCTTTATCATACAACTGAAAAACTGATGTTTTGAAGTAGATCTGAGATTCCCCACAAATTTTACCAGAGATAGCTATCAAATATATAATCTTAATGAATCCAGCTAATACGAAGTAAAATGAAATAGAAGAGTAAAGGAAGTATGAAGTTTATAGCTGTTTTGTGGAAGTAGGAATTTGGTATTTTTTCAACATAAACTTCCGAGAATGATTGATCCTTCGATTTTAAATTGCAGCTTAATTGGCCGAGTAGTTTTTGCACTGATATTAATAAAATCATATATAATTATAGGAATCCAAAAGAAAACTTTTTGGCTTCAAAGGGGTCACTAATAATGGTGGTGGTGGTGGTGGTGGTGGTGGTGCTGGCGGCGGCGGCGGTGGTGGTGGTGATGATATTGATAATAATAATAAAAAACTTTAATATTAGTTTAAATCTGGGAACTAAAAATTTTGCCCATCGCAGTAGTAGACCTTTATATAGTAAGTACTATGCTACAGTATCACAGCTTCCCCTCTACAAACAGCACACTATACTGTAAACAGTGCACGATAAAGTTAAAAAAAATAGTGGAATTTCATTTATCGTATAAATAGACTAGATATTTTCACCTAACATTGTGTCTATAACTGAAAATATGTCACTCTTCTATAAATCGTTCATTGAAGAAAAATTCATTCAACCATGAAAATCAACGATATCGCTCGTGATTTTCTTTGTCATTGATTTTCTTCAATACCTAAATATATAGTGAAGTTGGATATGAACCTTTCTTGAACCATGCCATGAAATTACCATGGCAATTTCATTTTATTTCGCTTCTTTGTTGAATTACTAAAGAATATTTCAAAGATGTCATTTCAAGAAGAAAAATACAAGTTTAATAACGTACTTAAGTTCTGAGGAGTTGAGTTCGATATTAAAGGATCCGGAAATAGAAATTAAAAAATATTTAAAACCACTTTTTCACTCAGGTGTTCATTATTTAACATTGCATAAACTTCTTTGTGTCCTGTAGCATTACAAATGTACAAGGTGATAATAACCATGTGTTTATAACCTGACTGCTACTGATAATTATGTTAATATTTATAATTAAATTCTTACATTTTGTAAATTATTAAACTAGCTAATTGTAATTGAAATCTTATTTCTAAATTATTAAATCAAATAACTTTGTGGAAATCTCAGCTAATAATTAAAAATCAAGTGTTAATTTAATGATGGAAGTTTTTGTTTAAATGAATCAAAAGAGTGTTTATATGTAACAAAAAAAAATTTATTAAAATTTTTAAAATAAAGAAATGTCTACGCAGATCATCGAAATAAGTTTAAAAGACATATTTACAACACAAATTTATATTTTATTTGAAAGTTTTAAAAACTATCTAACAAAAAGTAATTAATATAAGCGAATACATATTTAATTTGGTGTGCTGTTGACCGGGGCAGTTTGAAAAGAAAGGTTGTGTTTGTGTGCGGTTTGATTTATGGAATGTGTTAAATAAATATAAAGTAAAAATTGTTTATAATTCATAGTATAAAGTCACAGACAGACCTATGAAATAATATTGAATGAAAGAACATTAGTTAATTGAATTACGGCATGAAATATATTAAAATACGAACGGAACATTGAACAAAACTGGCGAGCAACGGACTTCAGAAACGGTAAGTGTAGAGCATTGGCCGGTAAACTATTAAATATTAATTCAATAACAGCTGAGATAGACTTTATAAAATATATTTCAATAATAATAATAATAACTAAATAATATCTAAAAATTCTAAATTTTTTTTTTTTTAAAAGCCAGTCAGATTCAATAAAATATTATTTAAAACCGATTTTGTTTTGCTTTATTTTGATTTATCATTTGTTATTACGTGTTAAATAAGTTCGAAATAAATACAAAATGTTACAGTCCGTCACAAGCAAGTAGTGATAAATCTATAGCTCTCGCACTTTTGGTTCCAGAACTATAAATAATAGTTCTGTTTCTTTTGATGAGGTCCAGTTGAAGCAGTTACAAACGAAAGAGGTAAAGGTATAAAAGACACATCAAAATAATCTCGTATGAAAATAGTAGAATTCACTATACGGTCACACTCAATGAAGAATGAAGTGAAGGAGTCATTTGAACGAGATCATATCACAAGGTCAGCCAATTATATAACTAAAGCATTTAAGAACAGAACGGGTAGAAGAGTAAAAGACATTAGTCAGAGTTATCTCCTCTGAGCGTAACGAATTTCATTATACAGCCAGACTCTGTGGAGAAAAGAGTGAATGTGTAATTTACAAGGTGGAAAGTAGATACTTTTCAGAAGGCTTGGTATACTGATAAGCATACTTTTCCACTCAGTGAAGAAGGCAATGGTAAACCACCTCACTTTCGTGTTACTTAGTAAAGCCTCAGAGGCAAAAACCACCTAAACAACGACAATGGTTATGGAACATTATATTTAAGTAGAACGGTATGATAATGTTCTAAACGCTACAAAGGGAAGTGTCTCAGGACCTTCCAATTGGCAGTTGAGTCTAGTATTTTACCTCTGCACCATGGAGGCGGACAACGAACCTCCTGGTTTCTTAGCCATCCATTTTTCTCTTACGAAGCATCTTAAAATCGAATATTTACACTAAGTAGAAAAGTGTTCTATAGAAAAGTGTTCTATTTTTCACACCCTAACTGGAAATCGAACTCACGACTTTCCATCTTAGTTGATTTTTTTATCCAAATGAGTCGATTCTGCGCCCAACGTAAAGGAATTTGGCATTGAGACAGTAAAAAACTTTATATAACCATACAAAATAACAAGTATTGTGTACAAAGACACAAATATAAGATCGATATATTTAGTCACTCAAACACATTAAACCGTTGTAACTTAACTTTTCGGAGTTAGGTACAACTAGCAAGTAGCTTTTTAAGGAGATGGTGACAAAGTAATCTACGAATTAATACATACAATAAGGTTTTCGATTCGAGTTTCGAGTTCATAAACTAGCTCTTAGAAATTCAGGTTAAAAATGTCTGCCCATAACAGACAGCTGGAGTGTTAAATTATTTGCACTCAATCTATTAGTTGGAGGGCTAAAATAAATAGGTCTGTTTCTTATCACATTGTCAGCCAGTTAAATGACTGAATCACTTAAGAACAGGAGAGGCAGAGGTGTAAAAGACACTAATCAAGAGTTATCTCCTCTGAAAGTATTGAATTTAATTATACAGCCAGACTGAAGTGAAGGTGTTATTTGCACAAAATAATGTGCTTTTCAGAGGTCCCGGCATGCTGATAAGCATACTTTTCTACTCAGTGAGGAATGCAGGGTAAACTACCTCACTCCTCGTTTTACTTAGGAAAACCTCTACAGGTTCAAACCAGCCTTTCGGCCGATGACCTTAACAACACAAAAAAAATTGATAGTACACATTTTTCTCCTGACATGAAATTTACGTGTTTATAGTGAACTTATTTTTTAAACACTTAGAAAATGTATTCAAACACTAAATAATCTATAAACTGTAGAACACTATTTTAAGAATTATAAACATCTGTAAATAGACAATCAATTTTTTATTATAATATATAAGCTTAAAAAATAGGTTTTGATTACATTAGTCGATGCCAAAAAAAAAACATTTTATTTAAAGGATTGTTAAGTAACAGATTATTTTCTCACGAAGAGACGGAATACATCAACAAAGACGAACTAATCGATTGAATAAATATTACTTTTTAACTTGGTTAAAAATTTAAAATTCTAGACAGATCAACATCGTTGAAGAAGCAGAAACAACAGGGAATTTCAGATAAGAATACTAAAAAGAGGGTAATTTAAAAACGACGTAAAAGTAAAATTTTAAAATGATTAGGTAAAAGAAATGAACAGAAATTACACGGTAGAAAGTTCGGAAAGCGAATTAAAGAAAATAAAAGAATACCACAATAGTAGTAATCTTGCGAACACAAGAGGGAAAAAAGTCAATGAAACAAAACTGAAAAAGTTTAAGAAAGTTTGGGAAAAACTACGACTTAAAATGAAATTAAGGAAACGAGTAAATCTGTAAGGTAATAGGCTGAAAAAACTACGTCGAATAGAACAAGATTGTAAAGAGAAACAAAAGAACTAAATGTTAAGAAAAATTGTATTACAAGCCAAAGTTTATGATAAAAGTTAGAGGTTCTGTTTTGAAGCTGTTGCTCCCAAAGGGATTGAAACAACTTGGAGTCTTGTTAAAATAAATCTGAGACACAGAGGTATTCTTTGATGTAGTCAATGCTAAATTTAAGAAATTTGAAATTAGTATCTATAATTTGAACGACTAATATGAACGTACGAAAGTTTTGAAGAGTTCTTCGATAGTAGCGTTGGTGGGATAAGTTATGAAAACCATAGATGTGCGTTACACCATTATATTGAGGAAAAATACAAGTGCTATGAAGTGCAACCCTTTCGCTAACTCTCAAAGGTTGGTTCAGTAAGGTTTCCCCAAATACTAAAACAATAACACAAGTGTTTTTCGCCCGTATAAGCACTAGTGAAAACATTTTTTATGACTTTATACACATTAAACCTTACGCAAGGGGTTGAGTTTGACTTGGGAAATTAAAAAAATCTTTTTTAAGATTTTAACATTCATACAGTTTGAAACGTGCGTTTTTCACTGGTACTAAACCCACATTTCTATGACGATTACAGATATTTTAATTTAATTCTACCAAAGATTTTGCTCATAACACGCAGGTGAAAGGTTAAATAATTTCCACTCACCTGCTAGTTCCCGGGCTACAAAAATAGTTCTGTTTCTTATCACATGATCACCCAATTATATGATTGAAGCATTTAAGAACAGAAGAGGTATGTGTAAAGGGCACTATTCCGAGTTATCTCCTCTGAGAGCAATGAATTTCATAATACAGTCAGACCCAGTGGTGAATGAACTGAAGGTGTCATTTAAGGTCAAAAGTAGATGCTTTTCAGAGAGCCTGGTATGCTGATAAGCATACTGTTCCACTCAAATGAGTTAGGCAATTGTAAACCACGTTACCTCTTCGTTTTACTTAGAAAAACATTAAGAGGTTCAAACTAACCATTCGGTTGATAATCTAAACAACAAAATAAAAAATGATGTCATGCATTTCTACTTTATTCATAAAAAAGTATCTGCTCGTTTTCTGAAAAGTAACTTTTTTAAAGTGAGATTGCACGATGGTTTTAACTCAAAATTTCGAATTTTGGTTTTTATGTTTTTCAATAGTTTAGGCCTAGATTTACCAGAAAAACCAAATTACGTCAAAAATTTTTTTATGAAAAAATTAAATTTTTATCAGGTTTACACAGAAAAATTATCATGTTACGAAGTCATGTAAAGTCGTCGCCAAAATCAGCTGTTTAACAGCTGATTTTCGGAGACGAAGGTTCCTGGGTCGAATCCTAGTAAAGGTAGTTACTTTTATACGGATTTGAATGCTAGACAGTGGTTACCGGTGTACTTTGATGGTTGGGGTTCAATTAACCATACTCTCTCAGGAATGGTCGGCCTGAGTCTGTACAAGACTACACCTCATTTACACGTCATACACATCATCCTCATCTCATTGGGTCATGGGGTTGCTTATTGTTATGAATTGAACAGATTGCAACGTACACATATTAGGAATTGAAAAAAAAAAATGTTACGAAGAACGAATATTTTGTCATAATTTTATACTGCTCGTTTTAGTGCAAAGAGAATTTTAGTTTTTAAAATGTCTGCATCACGGTTTTAATATTCTCAGCTGTTGGTTCAGCTTTCTAAACAACTTTTGATGGGAAATTTACTTGTTTGTGTACATATTATTTTTGATTTGTGCCTTCTTGTTTCTTACCTTTTCCCGTAAATTTACATTTTTAACACTAAGGTACATTTTTCTCAGAAACCAATAAACCTATCAGGCTGAAATTTTTACCAGTTAATTATCTTGTATAGCCACATATACCGAAATTTTTATGAATTCCTCAGGTGCTCCAAAAATTAGTAATACGCAAAACACGTGGAAACAATTTGTTAACATTCTATGTTATTTGTTATTTTAAAAAAATGATATAGTCCACAGATTAAATTGAAAAAATGTCAGTAGCTCGAGAAGAAATCCGACACCTATAGTATGTAAAGTTTCATTTCTCTATCTTTCACCAATCCTATGAAAAATGTATGTAAAAATAGCAAATTTAAAATTGTCGGGATACAAAGTACAGTCTCCCCTTAAATCTTTAAGCCAGATTTCTCAACATTGATAAAGCTCTAACTAAATTTTCTAACCCTGAAAATTTGGTTAGAGCTTTATCAATGTTGAGAAATCTGGCTTAAAGATTTAAGGGGAGACTGTACTTTGTGTCCAGCCAATGTTAAATTTGCTATTTTTATATACATTTTTCATAGGATTTGTAAAAGATAGAGAAATGAAACTTTACACACTATAGGTGTCGGATTTCTTCTCGAGCTACTGACATTTTTTCAATTTAATACTAGTATTAATATATATATATATATATATATATATATGATAATTAACAGCCAAAACAAAACAAGATTAAATATAAACTCACCTCAGAGTATTATATTGTTTCAAGATCTTTCGCCTCTCACGGAGACATCATCAGGAATTAAAAGACACTTAACACATATATAACAAAAAACATTAAAACAATTATGGTCAACGACCACGTCAATTATTCCCTATATCATAAACCATTCCGCGCGCGGTTATTCGGCCGAAACTTAATTTTCTTTATTTCGGCCGAATAACTGCGCGCGGAATGGTTAATGATATAGGGAATAATTGACGTGGTCGTTGACCATAATTGTTTTAATGTTTTTTGTTATATATGTGTTTAGTGTCTTTTAATTCCTGATGATGTCTCCGTAAGAGGCAAAAGATCTCGAAACAATATAATACTCTGAGGTGAGTTTATATTTAATCTTGTTTTGTTTTGGCTGTTCATTATCATATATGTAGTGGTGCAAACAAAGGAAAAAATGTTTAATAAAATTATATATATATATATATATATATATATATATATATATATATATATATAATATATAACTAGTATATAATATATACTAGTTCCTTATAGAGTAAAGTTACAATATATGCATTTACTTTTGAGAAAAAAATTGGCGATTTTTTTTAGCCGATTTTAGATACTTGGGGATTTTCTTTTAAACCTGGTTTCTTTCTAATAAATAAATGTCAGGTAAGGAACTATGAAACGACAGATCTACAAAATGTAACAAAAATTGAAGACCTATCTATTACAATGTTGATAATGGTGGCAAATATTTAAAAATTGAATTATATAAGAAGTCAGGCATTTCTTAAGATTTACAGTTCAAAATATCGGTTGCCTATTCTGTACTACAGAAAAATAAAGAATTTTAATTACAACCACTTAGATGCTTAAAGGAATACAGGAGGAGGTTAATTACCCTACATCAATTTACATCTTAAACTCCTAAAACAAAGTTTTAAAACCCAGCATGTGTACGCGTATTCTATTGTGAACCGACGTATACAAAATATTATTCGCCCATAGATGATTACAAACCTAATTTTAATACAAGCATGATACTGGAAATACACCCGCACGCAGCGCGGGCACAATGTCAAGTTCTAACAATATGACAATAGATAGTATAGATAGGAAATTCAAAATACCTATAAATAAAGAATTTACACATTTTAGTGATAAATTATGAAGTGAAAATAATGAGTTAAACTAGGTATACATAAATTAGACATTATCTTAGCCTAAAAATCTGGTGTGAAACACTCACACAACTTTCTCTTGCCAATGCAAATAATTTACAATATAATTTAACATTAGTAATAAAATATTAGAAATAAACAAAAAACTAACCTCAATAAACATAACCTTATTTTAATCATGAGTGAAACACTCAAAATGAAAATCAACCTCAGTCTGGCTTAAAAATACGGAAAATCACTATTTCACGCTAAACTAGGCTCTGTAGAGAAAAATACATTAAATAAAAGGTGTAGATCTTTAAATTTCCTATACATTTGGTTATATACACTTTTGTCGTAAAATGCATACTAAGGCCAAAATCTTAAAAAAATCGATTTTTCACACGTTTTCGTGAGAAAAAATCAGAAAATCGCTAATTACTGCTAAACTAAGCGTCATACAAAAAAATGTTTGAAACAGAAGTTGTAGGTTTTTAAATTCTCTACAACTTTTATTATATAAGTTTTTGCGCTAAAATTTATATTAAAGCCGTAATCTTAAAAAAACAACGTTTTTACGTGAAAACAGCCTCACCGAGAATTTCAGCAAACATGGCGCCTACCCTATCTTGTAGAGAATAAAAAATTGAGTAAAATAGGCGATTTTAAAAAAAATCGTAGGACCAGTTTTTGAGAAAATCGCAAAAAACTGAAAAATTATACGAATAAACTACTACTTCCGGTTGACCGATTTTGATGAAAATGTTCGTGTCGCGTCCGGTAGTGGTATGTAACTTAAGTTTCAAGTTTCAAGTTCGTACGATGTTCCGTTCTTGAGATATTCTGTTCACACACACACACACACACGCACACGCACGCACGCACGCACACACACACACACACACACACAGACCAATCGCTAAAAACATGTTTTTTGGGTTCAGGGGGTCTGAAAACGTATAGATCCGGTGAAAACTCGATTTCGAAAAATCGACATGAAAACAATACTTTCCTTCCTATATATTCATATAGGCAAGAGAAAGTAAAAATATTAATCATTTAGAAGCGTAAATTTATCAAACCGTTCCTTTTACATGATTTATTTTTTTAAAAAGTAAAAAAAGAAAATATAAGTTAGAAGTAACGCAAATAATGAATATACGAAGAGATTTCCTTAATTAAAGTGTTCAGTTCATGTAAAATATTCATTAAAACGAAAGTATGTACATTTATTCTCATAATAATGAAGCTGTTAAGGAAGTTGAAATGCATGTAAATGGAACTTATATCGCAGTAAACGCTGTGTTTATTCCACAATAAATTTCTCGTTAACTTCCGGTACTCCTGCCTAAATATCTACGCACAAAATACAAGGCTACGTAATAAAATGACAATAAATATTAAAATTTTCAACCCAACGTAGGTAAAAAAAATTAATTAATACATTTATTTAATTTTTTATTCATAATGTGTGTACATTGAAATATTTTCAATTTAGAGCAATAAGCAACCTCTTGACCCAATGGGGTGAAGATAATATGCATAACGTGTGAGTTGTAGTTTAGTACAGACTCAGGCCAACCATTCCTAACACATTATATTTAATTGAATTCCAACCATCAATGAGCACCGGTAACCACTTTAGTATTCAAATTCGTACAAAAATTACCTTTACTAGGATTTAAACCATGGAATCTTTGTCTCCAAAAATCAGTTGTTAAACAGCTGATCTACGGCGACGACCACTGGACCAACCCGGTGGGTTAATTTATTTTTAATCATTAGAATTTTAATAAATAATATTAATTATTACTGACTTAACGAGTGGATGCAAAACCGCCCCAACGTTTTCACTAATTTTTTAGAATTTTACTCAGTTTGAGTCCTATTTTGAAGTTACAGAATCAACATGAAATATTGTGATAATATCTAAAGGGAATGTGTGTTCAAGAATTTTCGAGGAGCACCGAGATTTTTAAAATGTTAACATTAACAATAAGAGTGATAAATAGGGTTTCCAAGAAATAGTTAGAAATATTAAGTACTATAAATGGTTATGTATAGTACAGGTAGGCCTGTCAATTGTTGTACGGCTATTGTGAAAGAGTCGGTTATCTATTCAGATAATTGGCCTTTTTGTAACACTCGAAATAGGAAGAGCTGGAGAGCTGGAAGTCAGTTGCTCAGTTTGGAGAGAGGCTGATCAAGAGACTGCGGGGGGAGGAGACATCTGGAGACCAGCGAGATCGTCCTTTTCTACCGTAAATCAATCCTGTCCCAATCTCATACAATCCACATACTTATTTCCTAAGCTGGTGATGAAAGAGATGAATGAAAGTAAGAATGTGAGTGTTGGGTAACTGGCAGCGAGAGGGGTATTAGGGTACGGTTCCCTTCCACAATCCGCTGACAGTGTGTAATTTTAACCCGACATTTCCCTTTTAGTATTATATGAACAGTTCCGAGGGAGATGGAGGATGTTTGGCTGATGTCGGATCAAGTGGCCAGGCGGCGGGTTTTTGGTTTGTAGGCGGTTGCGGTCTCCTTGGGACTGGACGAAGACGCCTCAATTGAGTCCAACACTACTTTCTCCATCGTAAGGGAGTGAACATGAGTTTTTCTCGCCGCCTTGGATACAAAAAAACCTTTACCTACATTTTAAGGCCCCAACCAACTCGATACGGTCATTCTACTTGAAGTAGTTTTTTTTTTAAATAAGGGCATTCTTTTTCGATGACCCCGCACCTGTTATTGTACATCTTTACTGCCGGACAGTCACCTTTTCTTAAAATAAAGGTAACATGTACCGATTTTATTTCAAAGATTTTTTTATAAAGCAAATTAAAAAAATAAATTTAGTAACTCAATATGAATAATTAAAATTTAACTATTACATAAAATCTGAAATGTTGAATGTAATTAAGTCTGTATAAAGAGCCAATATCTCTTAATTAATAAGAAAATAATTAATTAAACATTAATTAAACGACATTATAGCCTTTTGTAATAAACCATAAACTTACTATAAAACTGACCGCAGTTATAATGTTTATGTTTTTTCTCTTAATGCTTTTACGGTCAATCAATTTAATGTTTATCATTGAATATAATTACATAGTAATTCACATCATTTTGTCTCCTAACGGACAAACAAGATACCGATTAAAAAATAAGTGAAAGGTAAACCTCAAGGCAGAAATATTTATAGAACTGTTAAAAACTTTCACTGAAAAAATCCACTGTTCTTTTTTTGAAAACAGATTAAATTTTCTGTGAATTATAATTTTATAAGATAAAAGTAGCACCCAAAATTCATATAATCAAACCTATATTATAAACAGGTGAAACTGAATCTTGTTCTAATAATAAACCACGGTTATGTTCTTGCATTCCTAAAGATTGATGCGTGGACAAAATTGAGAACATCAACTAGAAAATTATATGGTAACTTCACAAGCCAACAATTATGAGTTTACTTTCTCGCACTCAATCTATGGTATAAAGGAAGAAAGTATTGCGACTGAGCAAAAACTTTCATTACCCCTGAAGCCAAAATTGGTTTATAGACGGAATTCCTGAACCCATAATAAATCCTAGTAACAATATTTATTTGTTCATTTTATTCAGTTAAATATATTGGCCTGCATTCAATTCCATTACTAAGTAACCAGGTATAGGTACAATATTTTAAACTGACTATACTTGCATACAAAAACTCTTCAAGAAGTTATGTAGCTATTATAACGGGTGTCCCAAAAGTCCGAGCACGGCAAAATATTCGCGAACTAGTGATGTTATTCTTGAAAACACAAAATAATCTTATGAATGTGAATAGAAACAACTTAAAATCATGTTCGTACATTTTTCCGCCATCTTGAATGCAACGTTTTTTTTTTAAATACGAAGGTGGTCATGTGGCGCATCATTTCCATGTAAAATTTCGCAAAAAATCTACTAATGAAAACCGTTTTCAAATATCTCTTACCGTTTTGAAGTTACAGCCCGTCAAACTCGGGAATACAGTGAAAATGGCCTGTCTTGGATGTTATTATTATCTTCCTTAACCGTCACTAAGAGTTAATTAACTGATCAATTTGACTTAATTTTTGTTTAATTTTAACAAATCAGTGCAAATCTTTATTAGCCCTTTCTTTTTAATTCTTGTACAATGCAAAATTTAAATAAGGTAAAAAAACTCAGCAAGTCATTTCTTATTGTTGGCTATGTTACAGCTGACTTTAAGTAATTTTTGATGAATCATTGAAAAACAGCCGTTTTCAATTTTTTAAATCATTCACAAGTTATTTGTTGTAATTATTCAATGATTGTTGTTGACAACATTAGTCCTCAAAGTTCTTTACTTTTTTACACCGTTTTATCAGTGTGTTGTGATATCAGTTCGGTAATTTGTTTGAAGTAGTAATTTAGTGATTTTCATTACCAAGTTTTTAGTAGGCCTATAATAATAAGCAGATAGGTATAGTTATGTAGTATAAACAAATTGCTAGAAGAATTTAATAAACCAGTTGACACTGAAATAAAAAAATTCTTTACGACAAATGATCCAAAAATTATTGACTTTGTTTATAAACATTTTATTTAATAATTTTCTTTTAAATTCTAGCAGTTCAAATCCTAGTAAAGGTGGTTACTTTTACACAGGTTTGAATAATAGACAGTGGTAACCGGTGTACGTAGATGATTGGAGTTCAATTACCACACTTTCTCAGAAATGATCGGCCTGAATCTGTAAAAGACTGTAATTCATTTACACATCATATCATACGTATCATCCTCATCTCATTGAGACATAATAATAATAATAATAATAATAATAATAATAATAATATTTCATTTCCAAAAAAAGAATAAAACAATAATCTTAACATTTTTTATTATTTCTGTACACACATCTATTCCTATTACCATAATCATTTCAAATAACTGAAGCAGTGGAAATTGACATGTCCAACTATGGTTAAAAAATCATATGCCAGGATATATAAAAAACATTGTTTCACTAATTTAAAAAAATATTTACCACAAAAATTTGATAAGTGAGCTCACCGTTAACTTTGCGTTTTCCCTAGTATTACGTCAATGCTGTCCCTTCCGATATAATTATCAATTTCTGCATTTTTATTTTTAAATTTAATTTCATTCTGTACAGTCATGTGTTTAGGTAGCAGGTAATGAGAGAAGGTAGCCAAATGAGAGAAGTGTTGCTCAACAGCGCACTTCCCGCTTTATCTGGAAGCAGTAGGTGTTTATTTCAGTAGGTGTATCGTACTCATAGGATCTATTTTGGATGTTCGATTTACTCTTATGCAGCTTTCTCAAAATCCCCCGAACAAACAGTTGCCTGACGTTCATCACTTGAAATTCTGCGAAAAGTTGATCTGACGGATAACAAGGCGGTTTTCTGCTGATAAAAAATAAATTTAGCGTGTTATAAAATATAAAAATGGCAAACCCTTAAATGCTTCGTTATTCAGACGAATATTTTTTCGATACTACTCTGTTAATTAAATTAACTGTAATACATAACACCGCAAGGGAAATGAAGAGCGAAAACGACTACTGAAGACGTACTAATACGTTGGGAAGGAATGGGCAGGAGAGTCGTTCATTTAACAGCTTCACAGAAATGAGAAAAAGAGTTAATTTTATTCACTTGCACGTATTTTCAGACAACGACGCCAATAACTGACTTGACATGAAGAAAGAAAAGATAGGAGACATCTTGAAAAAAAAATTACGAGTCGTATCTATTTTTCATTTCCTAATTAGTTTCTCGCGCTCTATTGAGCACCAGTATAGAATAAGAAAATATTACGATCATTTTATCGACCTCTTGAAGCCAAAAAAGTGATTTTACAGGGATGAACTTCAGTATTAGTGTATTTTATTTCTTCTGGATCAAAAATTACTAAAAAAATAAGCTGAAATTTGGTAACTAGTTTACTTAAAATAATTCCCTGTAACAAAAATAATCCTTAATGAATAAGGCTACGTCCTTAGTAATAGTTACAGTGTAAAAAAAAAACAAACGAAGGTTCGACTATGCGACCGATTTCTTCCATTGAACGAAACAAATTGTAATATTGATTCAATAGTATTGTAAACCAAAATCACATAAACACCGAAATAAACTATCCCTAAAAATCTACAGTGAAACACACGACTTTCTCTTGCTGATGTAAATAGTAAAACCTAATCTAATTTTAATCATGAGTGAATGACGCTAAACGGAAATCAACATCTGTAGGACTTAGATTTTGAAATGCACGGTGTGGAAAATCTCTAACTGGCGCTCAAGTAAGTACTAAAAACCTCCGCTTATATAAAAGTTGTAGGTTTCTAATTTTAACTTTAACGGACTACCCCCCCCCCCCAAGAATTTTAGCAGACATGCCGCTTACATCATCTCGTAGAGCACAAAAAATTTGTGTAACATCGCACGAATAAACTACTACTTCCGGTATACCAATCTACATGAAATTGTTTGTGTCGGGTCCCCTTGCAGGTTCTTTTTTAGGTCATCAGCCGAAAGGCTAATTTGAAACTCTAGAGACTTTACTAAGTAAACCAAAGAGTGAGCTAGTTTACTACAGCCTTTCTCGCAGAGGGAAAAGTATCCTTATCAGCATGCCAGAACGTCTGAAAAGCATCTTACTTTCCACCCTGCAAATAACACCTTCACTTTATTCACCACAGGGTCTGGTTGCGTAATGTAATTCATTAATCTCAGAGGAGATAACTCTTGACTATAAAATATATAGGCTTTACGTTATAGAGTCTTTTACTCCTCTACCTTTTCTGTTCTTAAATGCTTCAGTCATATTTGGCTGACCATGTGATAAGAAACAGAACTGTTTTTTGTAGCCCTGGAACAAGCAGATCGAGTACCCATGCAGTACCTAACCTAAATTCCAAATTTCAATTTCTTACGATTCTCTGTTCTTTAGTTATTTGTTCACAAACACAAACAACACACACACCGATCGGTAAATACTTTTATTTTTGTTCAAAGGACCTGAAAACGTTTATTTCCTGTGAAAACTCATTTTTGAAAAATTGAAAAAATTACCTATAGGCTTATTTTAATAAAGGGCAAAAAAGTGAAAATTGATGAATTTAGTGATTACTATACGCTTATTTGCCTTCAAATAACTTACATAGTTAACCCAAAATCAATATTGTGTAACAAACTTCTGTTATTTGTTATCACTGATAAATAGTATGCATTAAAAGTACCATAAAACAGTTAACGATGGAAATCAATTAGCTGCAATTACTTATTTGTCCTTTGTTAAGCAAATATTTGTTGAAATAAATTGCATTTCTCTGGAGTAAAACATTTCCCAAAATCAATACGGAACTTATACTAATTTAAAAGTACATAAGTTAACTTTTAAGTTACAAGAAGGAATATTTATCTTTTATCCACAGCTATAAGGAATAGATTTACTTTAAACTATTTAGTTTGCGGAGTTGTTTTATAGAAATACAGGATAACCCCGCTAATTTGACACTTCCGATAATCTGAACTGATTTTTATTTTTTACCATGATTTTTACGTACTAAAAGTGTTTTATAATAAAATTAAGTAAGTTTTCATGAAAAACATTGTAATATGTACCTAAATTTTAAAATTTGGTGTCAAACACTCAACGCATTCTCTTGGAAATTTAAATAGGTAGTAAACAATCGGTCACTACGTTTAATCTTAAGTAAATAATGATAAATAAGAAAACACACTATATAGGTATGACTAGTCTAGGTACGACCAAGGTTTCGACGTCATACCTAGAATATGTAATATGTTTCTAAGTAAATGGATACACCGTTGGCTCTGACTCGTTATGTCCATCAGGAACGAAAAAACACAATTTTTTAACTTTCTCTTGCCTGTATGATTTTTCGAAATCGAGTTTTCACCGGATCTACACGTTTTCAGACCCCCTGAACCCAAAAAACATGTTTTTAGCGATTGGTCTGTGTAAGTATGTGTGAACAGAATATCTCAAGAGCGGAACATCGTACGAACTTGAAACTTAAGTTAGATACCACTAGAGGACTAGACACGAACATTTTCATTAAAATCGGTCAACAGGACGTAGTAGTTTATTCGTGTAATTTTTCACTTTTTTGCGATTTTTTCAAAAAACGGTTCCTACGATTTTTTTTAAAAATCGCCTCATTTACTAAATTTTTTATGCTCTACAACATAAATGGCGCCATGTCTGTTAAAATTCTTGGAAAGGCTGTTTTCTCATAAAAAAAATGTTTTTCTTAAATTGCGACTTTAATATGCACTTTAGAGCAAAAATGTATGTAACAAAAAATGTAGAAAATTTAAAATCCCAAAACATTTATTTTTAACATTTTTTTGTACTCTAACGCTTAGTTTATCGGCAATTAGCGGTTTTCTGTTTTTTTTCTTACGATATCGTGTAAAACCCAATTTTTTAAAGATTTCAGCCTTAGTATACATTTTACGACAAAAGTGTATATAATAAAATTTATAGGAAATTAAAAGATGTAGAACTTTTAGTTAAAACGTTTTTCTCTACAGAGCCTGGTTTAGCGTAAAAGATTAATTTCTGTATTTTCAAGCCAAACTTTTAATTTTAATTTTGCGTCTTTCACTCATGAATAAAATAAGGTTATGTTTTTTGAGGTTAGATTTTTTGTTTATTTCTAATGTTAGGTTATATTATTAATTATTTGCATTGGCAAAAAAATTGTGTGAGTGTTTCACACCAGATTTTTTTAACGTAATTTCTTTACCCTTTGTACCAAAAGGCTGAATTTTAGCTGTAATTAATTAGAAAACATGCAGGAACATTCCTCTGAAACGCCATATTCTTCCTCTTAAAAAAAGATTGTGCTACATGTTCTCAAACATGGACTAAGTGAAAAATGCGCTAAAAATCGGGCACATATTCTGTTTTTAAGACGTTAGAAAATGCCTAATACACTTCCGTGTTTTGTCATTCATACGAATAAAATACCAAAAAACCAAGCTTTAAAATGAGCCGTACCAGAAATATTTCTGTTTCTTACTTGGTAAGGTACGCGGGTTCCAAACACAGGCTTCATCTTTCATTTTACGGACTAAAGGTGTTAATGTTAACCCAGCAAAACTAATTAAAAATATAAATAATTCAATGTAAATCGTTTGTTTTGACACAACTCATTGTTTTCCTCTCTCTAATGACATCAATTAAAATAAGCTATTAAAGAAAAATAAATTATAATACGCAGACAACTTAATAATAATCGGTTTGTAATTGATATCACTAATATATTTACCAGCTAATTAACTGAATTCAATAAAGAATTATTATCTTTGTGCAACGTTTTTAAATTTACACACCTTATTATTGCGTTAAATTTAAAACTGATAAACAAAAGTTATTGAATGGTTTTTTGATTAAAGTACAAATTGTACCACGGAGTTACGTGTACAGTAATTCTGTGAGCACGTTTACTGGTCCGTTAATCGGTTTTTATATTTTGTGGGTATGTTTTTTAGATGACCCTTTCTCTACGACATTCCGTTGATTTTTTTGTACATTGTAAACATTTTAAATAACCATTCTAGTGGTAACATTAGACTAAACGTTACTAACAAATATTTTTAATTACTAACACAGTAATACAGCAGTAGAAGAATAATTAGAACAATAAACACAGAAACGCTAAATTGATGTGCCCTTGAACATGGTTTTAAATGAAATACTATGTATTGTAATGGTTTTTGTAAAGTAATGAGAATATAAATAAAAATAAGAACAAAGCAGTCAGCTACAATATATCCCGTTCAAACAAAGAGATATACAGTAAATTATAGAAAAAGCATATGGCCTAAAGAAATGAATTTACAAAATCCCTTTCATGAGACGACGCGTCTATTGGGTAGTGGGAATTTTACAAAAGGCTTACCTTTTTGGTAAAACTAATGGCAAAAACCATTAGTGATTTCTGTAGTATCTACTCTTTAAGAGAAATTGAATTACACTATTTTTGTTTCCAAATTCCGTATTTAATTTCTTGACTTCCGGTTTTGGGCCACTTCCGGTCGAAACTAGAACTTCAAATTCAATCCAGGCCCACTAAATTTTGAGTGGATAACGAACCCGAAAACCGTTTGTTGCTAACTCGTGTCGTTTCATTTGTCTTTAATTTTTATAACGGTACTGTACATTGAGCTGCACCAATTAGGAACATTTGGAACGGATGCAAGAGGAGAGAATATTTTTAAAAGTGACGGAATATGTTCCAGTTGGAAGACGGGAGGTGGGAAGACCTCGAAGAAGATGGCAGTAGTAGAGATGTACGGGTTGGAATGTCTCGTGTTTGTGTTCGGAACAGGCTTATGCCTAATCCTTGATAGTAAGAAGAAGAAGGTTCAGCTTTGATCGAGGGTTAATTAAGCAGAAGAGTAGCTTCTGATGGCAGTTAAGTTCTGAACGCTTTGTACGCAGATGATGCTTCCAAGTTAGTCGACTGGCAAGCCATAAGCCAAGATATCGCACCACTCTGACCTGGGAGATATGAATGTTATTCAGCATCACAGTTGGACAAGTTTGACGTCGTAAGGTAAACGTAACTTGTGTTGATTTTTGTAGCTTCTAACTTTGATTTCATGACTTACAGTTTGAGTCACTTCCGGTCGAAACCGAAACTTCAAACCCAACGATTTTATAATCAATTTAGTCTGTTATTAAGTTAAGTACCTAGTTTAATGTAATTCTGTAATAGTTATAATGATAATATTAATGTAGTAAGGAATTAATTTGTGAAGAACTTTTTGTTATATGTAATTTACAAGGAATTTATATTTTTTTAAGAATATATTCTGAAAATAACCCGGAATAAAAGTACATATTTATGACTAGCAGAACGATATTTATGTAAATCGGATCTACATCGGTTAAGAAACTATTTTCACTAGATTTTTACTTTTGGAAGTTCATTTATGATATAGAGAAATAATTTAAAAGAAAAAAAAACAAAGTAGAAGAGAAAGAAAATAATATAGTGAGATAAATAAACCACAAATAAATAACGACAGTAAACCAACGAGTAAATTCTTACAACGTTTAAGACGAAAACCTCGAACATAAAAAATAAAGAATAGCCGGCACTAAAGAAAAAATAAAACGGGGAGGAAACGAAGGAAAATGCGGAAGTGGAAATTTATCATCCATTTCAGGTGGTCGTTATATCACAATTTAAAACACCTGTGCCGTATGAAATAAAATTAAAACTGATATAAAGTAACTTTTAACATTATTATAGTTTTATCATAACTTACTAGGTTTTTTAAATGTCGTTTTATAAACGTTATGAATTGCATTCGACTTTTATCGATAGTAACAGGTTGTACCAACAGACGTTTTAAATATGATTAAACGTTATTCAATAGTAACAAGAAGAAAAATCGCTCACACCATCCTTTTACTACCGTTCAATAATTAGGTGAATGATTTTACTGCGACAAACATTTTTAGGTTACGGATTTTAAAGATTAAAGAGTATTTTGTCCTTTTCTTTTGACTAACGATTTTCTTTTGTCAGGTGAATACCAAAACAGTTCCTTTTGTTTGCTTTAATTCTCATGCCTTCTCGTTTTCTTATCGGAAACTGATGACTTATTTATTTTTCATCAATTTCTAGTCTCAGATAGGTAAATAAACTATTGCATGGCTTTTTTCGGTTTGATTCCACACTTTTTCTATCTATATCTTCAATTATGAATGAATACAGAATTTCAGCTCTTTGCGAAAATAGATTAATGATATTTATTGTATTAGGGTAATTGTTTACCTTTTTTACTTTCTTTTGCTTATATGATTATAAAGAAATGAAAGTATTATTTGCACGTCGATTTTTCATCGGATATACACGTTTTCAGACCCCCTGAACCCAAAAAACACATGTTTTTAATGATTGGTCTGTGTCTGTGTGTGAACAAAATATCTCAAGAACGGAACATTGTACGAAGTTGAAACTTGAAACATAAGTTAGGTACCACAAACAGGACTCGCACAAACATTTTCATCAAAACCGATCAACCGGAAGTAGTAGTTAATTCGAGTAATTTTTTACTTTTTTAGATTTTCTCAAAAACGGCTCCAACGTTTTTTTAAAATCTCCTTATATACTACCTTTTTTATGCTCTACAAGACAAGGTAGGCGCCATGTTTGCTGAAATTCTTGGGGAGGCTGAAATTATAGCAGAAAAAAATGTTTCTTTTAAGATTGCGGCTTTAATATACATTTTAGCGCAAAAGTGTATATAATAAAAGTTGTAGACAACTTCAAAATCTACAACTTTTATTTCAAACGTTTCTTTTTATAAAGCTTAGTTTAGCTGTAATTAGCGATTTTCTGTTTTTTTAATGAAAATCTGTAATAAATGGATTTTTTAAGATCGAATAGGCCTATACTAACCATTTGTACACAATATTTCTAACCATTCCTTGGAACTAACCCGATTTAACAACTATTATTATACAAACTTAGTCCTGCTAGAGAATTCTGGAACCAACGCTTTCCTTTTAGATATTGTCACAGTAGGCTACTTTCAAAAAAGAACGAGTACATGAAAAATATTTTTTATTGTATTCTAATAGTGCGAAACTGTATGACAGATTACAATAATTTCCTCGCCAATTATTGCATTACGTACGAAAATGTTTAATGAACCAAATCAAGAATAGAAAAACTCGATCTAGTCACTGATACAGGATAATCAATTGAACATTACTTATTCTGTATTTAAGTGCAAAGTGCCTTAACAGTTTATCTCAACGTAATCATGACAGAGCATTTTCTTGTGAAAATAATACAACTGCCCTATTCCGGATCAAAAAGTTTAGAAGATATAAATTTTCGTACATCGTTCAAATATTCTAAATAAAAAGGACTTAAAAGTACTTAACTCAGTCATTTCCCGTTGACATTTTATATACATTAAAAAATTAGAGTAGATGGCTTGGCGGAACAAACCGAATCAATGAACCTTATTGTTTCTTTATAATCATTCTGTAGATAATTAATTTAAATCTAATCAAGCGACCATAAAATGTTTTTATGTTTAACATTATATACAATTAGTTACTAAGACCACGTAATTATTAATTACCTGGTAATAATAATAAATGATTTAGTACTTCATTAATAATGCACTAAAAAAAATTATTAAATGATAATTAATATGTTAGAGATAGCACAAGACGATTAGTAAACTTAGTAATTCCAAATAACTAATTACTTTATTATTTATTCATAATAAGTGAAGGGTCGTTTCTGTTATCCTTCCCCGGTAGTATAATTCGTCATAATTTGTGGGTTTTCATATGCAATCTTACAGTATTTTTAACGATAAAAACGGGAAAAATATTTAAAAAATCATATATCAATATTTTCCAAGTTAACGTTCAACTATTTATTGAAAGTTATTATATTATTTTATTTTATGATTAATTTATTTAGATTATTAGAATTTATTTATAATTTTGTAGATATTGTGGCATTCAGACTGGAGGTTATAATAGGTTATTATTACTCCCAGTTATTTATAATATCTTTTTATTTTATTGAACATTACTGCGTAACAAATGTGTAACATTACTGTGTACTGAACGTTATTGTAACAAATCGAATGAAGATAAATGAGGTAAGTAACCAATGAGTTTATATTTTATTATTACATACAGTAACAATATTGAGAAAAAGCAATTTATTTACGCTACCTATATTTAACCTTAACTTGAAGAATATTGGTAAAGATTTTTTTAAAATATGTTCTCGTTTTATCGTTAAAAATACTGTAAGGTTAAATTAAAAAATCTGGTGTGAAACACACAGAACTTTCTTTTGCCAATGCAAATAATGAACAATATAAAACCAAATATTAGTAATAAAACAATAGAAATAAACAAAACATTAACCTCAAAAAACAACCTTATTTTATCAACCTCAGTTTGGCTTAAAAATACGGAAAATCATTCTTTAACGCTGAACTAAGCTCTGTAGAGAAAAATGGGCTAATTAAAAGTTGTAGATCTTTTAATTTCCTATAAATTTGATGATTATACATTTTGTCGCAAATACATACTAAGTTTATGTTTAAGAAATCGATGTTTTTACACTTTTCGTGAAAAAAAAAAACAGAAAATCGCTAATTACAATTAAACTAAGCGGTATATGAAAAAAATGTTTAATATAAAAGTTGTAGGTTTTTCAATTCTCTACAACTTTTATTATATACATTTTTGCGCTAAAATGCATATTTAAGCCCCAATCTTAAAAAAAACAATTTTTTTTCTACGAGAGTACAGCTTTCCCAACAATTTCAGCAGACATGCACCTACCCTATCTTATAGAGCATAAAAAGTGTAGTAAATGAGGCGATTTAAAAAAAATGTTAGGAGCCATTTTTGAGAAAATCTCAAAGAAGTGATAAAAATAACAAAAATAAACTACTACTTCCGGTTGACCAATTTTGATGAAAATGTTCGTGTCGGATCCGGTAGTAGTACCAAACTTAAGTTTCAAGTTTTAAGTTCGTACTATATTCCGTTCTTAAGATATTCCGTTCACACACACACACACCAATCGCTAAAAACACGTTTTTGGGTTCAGGGGATCTCAAAACGTGTATACATTTACGGTGAAAACTCGATTTCGAAAAAGCGACATGAAAACAATATTCTCCTTTTTATATATTCATATAAGCAAGAGAAAGTTAAAATATCTACAAAATGTGACAAATTCTGCCGGGAAGGGGAAAAACAGAAAAGATCGATAGTGAAATATATACGCATAATGAATTTATTTTATGCCCACTATTTATACACTTGAATTTTATTATCAATTAACTACATTAAAGCTTTTTTAGGTTCTAATAAATACAACTTTTGCGCAGTATTTCTAGTAATATTAACTATATCATAGTCAGCCATTATAATAAATTCTACCTCTGTTTAGACTTTTAATTAAATTTATTATAGTTAATATCAACCAAACTGGTATATTTAACAAGAGAACAATTAGTTTAACTTATTTAAATTACATTTAATTATGAAATATGAGACTGAAATAATCAGCGTACGCTACCAGAACTCTTGTTTATTGTAATGTGTATTTGTATTACAAACACTGACGTGCTTTTCAAATATATTTTCAATTTTTTTAGGTGGTGCCACTCCCTCTAAGGATTCTGTTTTAGGGGATACTCAAGTACCAGAAAAACTGTCAAAACTAAATCTTGCATACAGTATTTAACCTGTTTTTAAGAGTAAAAATTTATAATAAACGTAAAAAACAGGTCTGTAAAGTAAGACAAAAACGGTTTATATAGTTTTTATTAAAAAAAGAAAACAAGTAAATACAACAATTATTAGTATATACTTCTTTTGTATGATAATTTATAGCATCTATACTTGTAGCAGAAGATCTCAGCGGGTAGATTTTCCATCAAAATGTTTGAAAATACATTTTTTAAATTTCGTATTAATGCGATAAATGAAAAAATTAAAATTTATAAAAAAATAAAGAAAAAACTTATGTAACCCTAATTTGAAAAAGCAGCCGCACTGCAACAAATTTTTAATAACTTTGCGGTCTCCAAAACAAAAAATAAATGGCGATCAGTAGAATTTCTTTCAGTTAAATTTGTACAATTCTCAGAAAAATTGAAAAGATAAAGTTTTCAGCTGATCCATTCAAGGTTCCATTTCATTGTAATTTTTTCAGCCGTACAAAACAATTACACCACAATCTAGTCCATTGTTTAAGTCCTTCCCGTAAAAAAATGCTTCCTAAACATTTAAAACCGCTATATATCGTGACGCTTATTTAAATTTATATCAAATATTTATTCACAAATTAAAAAGTAAATTAAGTGTTACGAATAACACTGAACTAATTCACTTAATAACAAGACTAAATTTAATGCAAAATCTTCTAAAACTTAACTAAAAAGAAAAATGGCAATTTACGTTTGAAATTAATTAATTCCTTCTTAAAACCCTAAAACAATAATTGTAGTCCACGCTAACTGCCCGTCACGAAGAAACTGTTTCAATATGAGACATTTTACGAACTGAACGATTTTAAACAACTCACTTCACAACTGTTCACACAAGACTTACTAACAAAAAGAAAGGGTAGCCGCTTTTATATAAAGATATTATCAAACGACCTCGAACTATAACAGAAAAATCAAGATAAATAAAATAAACAGTAGTAAATTCTACTCCATACAAAAAGAAAAAAAACAATCGAGTGGGTAGACTATCTGCGCCAAAATAGCAATTAATCAGTGTGAAAACACAATTGTGCAGCATGCGTAAATCACAATATATTAGGAGTACATTTATTGGCTCGGCGACCTTATTACAATGTAACTTCCGATTCCTAGTAGGGAATTGAACACTGGTCGTCGGCGTAGCAATCTAGTAGGATTCAGAGTAAATTAGTCAATTATTTTTGGTTTTCGAAAATTTCACAATGTTTTTTACTTTCTCTTGCCTATATGAATATATAGGAAGGAAAGTATTGTTTTCATGTCGATTTTTTGAAACTGAGTTTTCACCGGATCTATACGTTTTCAGACCCCCTGAACCCAAAAAACATGTTTTTAGCGATTGGTCTGTGTGTGTGTGTGTGTGTGTATACAAAATATCTCAAGAACGGAACATCGTACGAACTTGAAACTAAAGTTACATACCACTACCGGACCCGACACGAACATTTTCATCAAAATCGGTCAACCGGAAGTAGTAGTTTATTCGTATAATTTTTCACTTTTTTCGATTTTCTCAAAAACTGGTCCTACGATTTTTTTAAAAATCGCCTGGTTTATTCAATTTTTTATTCTCTACAAGATAGGGTAGGCGTCATGTTTGCTGAAATTCTGGGTGAGGCTGTTTTCACGTAAAAACATAGTTTTTTTAAGATTACGGCTTTAATATGCAATTTAGCGCAACAATTTATATAAAAAAAAAATTGTAGAGAATTTAAAATCCTACAACTTTTATTTCAAACATTTTTTTTATAACGCTTAGTTTAGCGGTAATTTGCGATTTTCTGTTTTTTTCTCACGAAAAAGTGTGAAAAATTGATTTTTTTAAGATTTCGGCCTTAGTATGCATTTTACGACAAAAGTGTATATAATTAAATTTATAGAAAATTAAAATATCTACAACTTTTATTGAAAGCATTTTTCACCAAGGAGCCTAGTTTAGTGAGAAAGAGTGATTTTCCGTATTTTTAAGTCAAACTGAGGTCGATTTTCATTTTGAGTCATTCATTCATGATTAAAATTAGGTTATGTTTATTGACGTTAGTTTTTTGTTTATTTCTAATGTTAGGTTTATTGTTAATTATTTGCACTGGCAAGAGAAAGTTGTGTGATTGTTTCACACCAGATTTTTTTTAATGGAAATCTCAGCTATTTAAAATTATTAAATTTTATTTCAGAATTAGATCATTTACATTTATAAATCCAATACATATTCTCGATTACGAAATATCATAATTTACTATTAATTAAGTAAGGAAGTGAATTAATTACAATATGCATAATGTATTTAACCGAAAATTCAGGTTAATAAGAGAAATACTTTATTAAATTCAAGGTATGTTCTTCACTAAATAGATGGAATCAAAATTCAGATTAATTAACCTACCGTAAATGTAATTACAACATGATTAACTCACGTACCCCGAAATTTAATTTATATCAAGGACGACAGACAGAAATTAAATTGCTTCAAATCAACGAAAATTAGATCCATTGTTATTACAACCGCTAACAAGATGGAGGAGGAAGCGAAGAAACCGATGTACAGTATCAAAACGTGCAATATGTATGTTACGCGACGTACGAAATCAGGAAAGACAAGGATACCAACATTGGAAAATCAAACTACCTACCGAGATATACAACGTGAGGTAAGGTAACGACACAGATAGGTAAAGATGGAAGATTACGTTGTTCCCTAGCGATCTAGTAAAGCAATCACATCCGCCCTTGGGATTTTCACATACTTGTGTACGGAATGGAATATCGGGTAAGAACAAAAAAAATCCAGAAAAAATAAATGAGAAAACGAAAAACGATTGTAATAGTTTTATCAGGTGAATTTAAATAGTTCACTTTACAGAATGCAAATTGATATTTAATTCTTTTACAAAAAATCCTAAATCCTTTCTGCGGTTTTACTTCACACATTACACTTTTAGATAATACTTTATGATTACGTCGACTTTAAAAATTACAGTTCTTCGGGATTATTAGATTCGGGACTATTAGATAATTTGTTTGTCTCAAAGTGTGTTCTGCCATTGTCATTTCAGTGATGCCGCGTATTAATTTATTAATTTTTTTGAAGGGGATAGTCTGTGTTGAAAAACCGCTGCCGGCCAGTTGGCGTAGTGGTTAGCACAACTAGTTTCTAGGCCGGGGTCCCGGGTTTGATTTCCGGTCAGGTCTGGCATTTTTTCATCACTCATTTTCATACATCATCACTCTCCAACATCTGAATTAGCAGAAATTGCAAAACAGTCAAGACGTAAAACCCCCAAAAAGGTTCTTCTTCAATTGCTTATTTCCTAAAATGATAGATTCTTGTTTTCTAAATGATAAATAATCATAACTTACAATAGAAAACAATAGAGATTTGTGTAAGTTACAAATTGAGATAGCTAGATAATTTTTTCTACTGATTCAGCATTTTTTTGCTCCAGTAACAGTTTCATCGATGCAGAATTACTCTTACCAGAAAGTTTTGATGTAGTTTAAAGATTGACAAAGGAAAAAATAATTTGTGAAAAATTGATTAATAATAAAAAATTTCTTACATTGTTTTAATTTTCTATAACTTTTATTATAACACTTTTGTCGTGAAATGCATATTAAGGTCACAGTCCAATCCAGTTTTTACTGATTTTGATGAGCAAAATGAAGAAAATCAATTATTGACGCAGTGTAGGAATAAACCCTTGTAATAAAAATTTTAATTTCCTAAACTAATTAATTATATAAACTTGCTCCCTAAAATGCATATTAAGGCAGCAATCTAAAAAAATTAACAACAAGAATACATCCCCCAAGAATTTCAGCAGATATGGCACTTACCGACTCTATCTTTTACAGCATAAAAAATGTAGTAAATAAGGCAATTCGAAAAAAATCGTGGGAGCCGTTATTGAGAAAACCACACAAAAGTGAAAAAAATCACTTGAATAAACTTTTACTTCCGATTGATCGATTTTGATAAAAACTTTCGTGTACGGTCCGCTAATCGTAGCCTACCTAACTAAAGTTCCAAGTTTCAACTTCGTACGCTATTCCATTTTTGAAATATTTAATTCACACACACGCATGCACCCAGACCAATTTATAAAAACATGTTTTTCTGGTTCAGAAAAAAATCGTGAAAACTTGATTTCGAAAAATCAACATGAAAAGAAAATTTCCTTTTATATATTCTTATAGGGCAAGAGAAATTATAAACAAATTATTTTGGTCAACCTAAAATCAGCTTGATAAAACCCTTAAAACTAGTCAAATAAAAAACAACTGATGAATTAAATTCTTGCCCATAACAGACAGGTGGAGTGTTAAATTATTTGCACTCAATCTGTCAATTCCAGAGCTACTAAAAAGTAGTTACTTCTCACATGGTCGGCCAATTAAATGACTGAAATATTTAAGAACAGAAGAGGTAGAGGTGTAAAAGATATTACTCATTGGTATTACTTTTGACAGTAATGAATTTCATTATAAAGCCAAACCCTACGGTGAATGAAGTGAAGGTGTCATTTGCAGGGAGAAAAATAGGTGTATTTCAGAATTTGCTGATAAGCATACTTTTAAACTCAGTGAGGAAGGCAATTATACACCACTTTACTCCTCGTTTTACTTAGTAAAGTATCTAGAGGTTCAAACCAGCCTTCCGGTTGATGACCTAAAGAGCAACATATTAAATTCATCATTGAACCGGAGCACAGTAAAGAAACAACGGAAAGTACTTTCTTATTTATATATAATTATAATTTTTACAAACACTTTTTAGTTTCGGTGTTTAATACCTTCACTGACGATAAAAATCAATAGGTATTATTATTTATGTTTAGAAAATCAAACAAATAAAACATTAATCAATAAAACCGTATATCATGTTTCACTAGAAAAATTTGTAAGGTTGAACAATTTTTAGATAGATTATCTTACCGCTGTAGTTACTTGTAAATGGTACGGGTTCATGTTGAGCTTTACTTTTATAGTGGATAGTATTTTTCCGTTTTACGATGGCCTCCGGAACAAGAGTGAAAGTAGTAGTAACAGTAACACTAATACAAGTACTGCAGAGTTGAACAACTATCCAATAAAGGCATAAGCTATAATAACTAAACTGACCAGTGCAATAAAATTTTGCTTTCGTTCTGTTAGCCGGTTTAATGGTTACCTATGTATTTAGTACATTAAATAGTTAGAACGGATCACGCCTCCTTGTCATGTTGTTACATTCTAATACGTACCAGTGCTATAATGTCACCAGTAAAAATTGAGGTTATATTTATATGTATCTCTTTACAAAAAGAAAGTTTACTGGTTGTTTACATGAAGTAATTTATTTTTATTTAATATTTTCTTCTTGTGTACGTGGAAGTGTTGCAATCTATAAATTATTTTTAAAGAATTAATCTAAAATAAGTATTCACTGCTTATATTTTTAACGTACTCCAGCGGTGCTTCCGTGTCTCAGATCAGTGGTGTAGGTGGATCAGAATTCATAAGTGGATACGAACCATGGAAGTGCGTGCGCAGCGCGCCCATACTTTGTCATAAGGTGAACTTCGGCCGCTAAAGGGGTTGTATGATGACGAATTCGAAGTTTGAAGATTTATAAGTTTAAAGATGATGTTAGAAATTCAAAATTTGAAATGCGAAGGTTTGAGGTTTGACCGTATGACGTTTAAGTGTTAAAATTTGAAAATTTTAGGTTAATGTTTGAAGCACTAAGGTCTAAAGTTTCAAAATTTGAAGTTTGAAGGTATGACGTTTGAGTTTTTTCGTATTTCAGCGACCTGGTGAATTAAGGGTAACTTTCAAAAATTTTCCAAAAAAAATTTTGAAGGTGTAAAAATTAAAAAAACATGAATACGGCAAACCCCAAGAAGCCGAAATTTGTTTTTTTAGTTTTCACAGCGAATTCGCTGTGAATGACCTCCAACAGGTCATAAATAAAAGACACGTGAATATAGAAAAAATGTTTTATTACTTCAAGTTTGCAGCTACTTTTTTGACAAAATCACCTTGACTAGAGAAATTTGTCGTACGTGTGAAAAATCTCTCTGAAACCCTCTTCATAAAATGTTGCCGTCAATGAATTTAAATGAATCTTGCCGTTGTCTTGCAGCTCCTCGTGTGTTTCTTGTGAAGTTCATACAGCCCTCGTACAGCCGGGGACCAGGATTAATGCAAATAAATAGGTTTAATAGGTTTATTGTGAAACCTTACGAAGTTTGCAGAGAGCGTTCAAAATACAAGAACAGTCACGCTGATTTTTTTAAATTATTCTGGTTTATGGAAATCGCTAGTTATAATACACAGACAATTTTTTATTATAGTCTGACACAATTAAACATTCAGTTATCAATATTTTTGCATCACAATGTGGCTACCAAAAAGACTAAGCGGCGTTGTTTTCGGGTAGATTGCTTCGTTTAATTTAAACGTCTTTTTTAAATCTAGATATCTGCAATTAGTCCTGACCAATTCAGAGATTCGGATTATTTTATAGATTGTTAGGCGTAGATAATGTTTGTGTTTCAAGTTTTTCTTAATGAAATTTAATATTTTTTTTGGTTCTTACACCTTTCTATCTTTCTGTCCTGTATAAACCCAAAAGCCTTCTGAGTTTCAAATAAGCTCCCTTTCTATAATTTTCCATTATTTGGTTAATTATTTCGACGATTAGTGTTTTGAACCTATTGGTGAATCATATATTATCTTTTATTTAATAACTATTACGGAGTCGTCAACACTTGTGATGTTTTCAGCCAAAGTTTTATTGTACACGTCTGAGACCCTAGCGGCGCCCGGTTAATAAATTTATAAGTTTGTATCCAAATTAAAACAATGATTACTGATTCAAAGAGGTAAATTAAATATTAGAATAAGTTAATAATACAACGAATTTATCGTTTTGTAGTAAATTTTATTATTTAGGAATTACAATTCATTCTAAAAGTGTTTTTCATTATCATCGAATAAGATTCAGGAAATACAAAAATAAGAAAATAATCCTTGATAAATCCAGAAGTAAGAAACTTAAAAAAATATTTAACTACTGTTAATTATATGACTTTTTCTGTAGAATTACAAACAAAAAAAACAATATTTAGTTTCACTTTTACTTTCCTTGAACGGATCGCGGTACCGGAACCAGACAATACGCAGAACGCAACCAACCGTTTGAATTAGAACCCGGAAAATTACAGACGATATTGACATTCTTCATTTTCTTTTTACATCCAACCTGTCAAATCAATAAACGTTATAAAAGAAAATACGGTTTCAAACCGAATTAGAATAAATTCGAATATGATAAACTTGTCAGTGAAATGATAAAATAATATAACAAAAGAAATTTCTACATTAAAAAAACTATAGGAATAAAATTACTTAGTTGTTTCACCTTAGTAAAACATCAACCAAATATAATTTAAATGAAAGAAAAATTTTAATTATATCAGACAAAATCTTTTAGGCTTTAATGGGTAATGTAATTTTTTTTAAATAGCCTTCTTTGACAAAATTTACGAAAAATTATATCAATTAGTTTTCGGTGACTTTTCTAACAGCATTGCTTAAATATGTACCTTTAACACAGTTCCCGTGCGGCTGTAACTTTTTTCCAGCATTAAATTTAATTGTAATGTTATACTTTCGTACTAAAAAATTTTTATAGTATAGTAACGGTCCTTATAAAAACCGCATTAAAATTGAGTTGTTCGATATTTTTGTCTACACAGATTTATAGATAAAATGAATACAGCCTTTAAGTCGGCATTAAATTAGTAAGCTTTTGTATTGTTTGATGATATTGAGAAAAAATTAAATCGGCTACCGTTCCACTTAAGAAATAATTTCTTTTTAATCCCTAATGTGTGTGAGTTACAATCTGTTTAATTTCAGAACAATAAGAAATCCCATGGCCCAATGAGATGAGGATGATGTGCATGACGTAAATGAGGTATAGTCTTAAACAGACTCAGGCTGACCATTCCTAAAAGAGTATGGTTAATTGAATCATAATTACCAAAGTACACAGATAACCACTGTCTAGTAATCAAATCCGTATAGAAGTAACTATCAACCCAAGGATTTGAACCAGGAACCTTTGTCTCCGAAAATCAGTTATTGAACAGCTGATTTGCGGCGACAACTTTACCACTAGCTCAACCCCGGTAAATTTTGTAAAATAATGAATACATTTTTGTACAAACTTTATTTCGGACCAGTGCCAATTTTGCTTTGTACAAGGTATACAAAATACAAAAAGATTATAAATGTTCCAAATAGCTTACAACTACATAGTAAAAGTTTGACCCATTTACCACTACTACTCCTTGGATATCTATCAATCTATCATTATTCAACTGAATGACAAGCAAAACTGATGTATTTATTTTATGTAACATAGTTATCACAAGAAATAATAAAAACAGATTGAAACTTTAAAAAAAAACATTAAAGTGAATGTAAAATTATAAAATCGATGTATTATGTCAGACATAGAAATTACTATATTAAACTATTAATTATTACGTAATTCTACTAATTATTAATAAATTCTATATAAAGAAAAGAAGAAATATTTCATTTATTAACTATATTCTTTTTTATTTTATCATAAAACCCATAACTAGATTGAAACGGACATAATTACGGCGTAAAACTAGTAAAATAAAATATTTCTATGAACAAATTACCTCGTCATAAAATTGTAATTAGAAATTACTATTACGTACAAAACAAGTAGCCGTTAGTGGTTGTTATACACAACAGTAAAATTATGAGTGAGCGCGCGCGTGTGTGTATGGTATGTACATTCAATACATTCAAGCGTGTAACCTTTGGCGAAAGTGGTTTAATTGGTTCGTTACAGTAACACTTGATTCAACTCTCTGACCATGCAAGTATCTTAACACGTATTTAAACACTGTGGATTAACTAAGCTTAATAAGACGTACACTTAAATAACTATCACTTTGTTTTTCTTTTAATGTAAGTTTAATAATAATGCTTCTTTTACCAAATCTTCCTACTTAGAACACAAATTACACACATTTTACAGCGTAAATTTACATTCGCCAGCTGGAAAGTTGGAAAGCAACAAAAAACGAAAAGTACAATTTATATGAATTCCTTATCAATTACAGTAATTAAAAACAACAGCTTTTCAACTACTTTTGGAAAAATAAAACCAAGAACGATTGGTTTACAAGAGGTCCAGGATGATTAACAGATCATTAACATTGTTAATGATTAACCGTTTCATTAACAACGTCCGGAAAAAAGGACGTCGATATATTTTACTTATTGATAACATCCTGTTTACCGGACGCCCCGTAAGTCATGCATAAAGTGTCAACGTCCGTATACCGGAACATTTACTAAAAAAAAATTTAAAGAAAAATTAATGGAATAATGTATTTTGAAACCGCCTTCGTGGCGTAGTGACTAGCGCGCTAGCCTGCAAAGCGAAAGGTCCCGGGTTCGATTCCCCGCTAAGGTCTGTATATAAAACTAACAATAAATCTTTTATATGATTCAAGTAACTGATACCTGAAAAATTTAGTAAATATAAAACTGATAATAACAGAATAAATGCTACATTGAATTCTGGAATGGAGAATTTATATGCTACGTTTTAGCTAAGAAAATTTACAGAAGAGAGTAGTTAAATAAAGTCTCTGGTTAATATTACAACAAATCAATTTTGTAACAATGCGGTTTAAGGGCGGAAACCAGAATATGTTACAGTGTAACTAAATTTCTCTTTCAGTATAAATTTTCCCTTTCATTTGGGAATTTATGTACACTTAAAATAATAATATGATAATGTTATATAAAGCAAAGAACATAAATGAAAGAAACCAACTTCAAACATAAATAAGAGGTTATAAGTTATTATTAAAATAACAACACAATTTATAAGCTTTAATAATTTTGCACTCATCGTAAAATAAACAAATTTTCGGCAAACCATACTAACTTTCTGACTACTCCTCACGCAATGCTATATTTTATTCATTCTAAGACCGTTTTTGATGTTATATATAGTCATGCCCATAACAGGCAGGTGGAGCGTTTCGATCTGCTAATTCCAGGGCTACAAAAATAGTTCTATTTCTTATCACACGGTCAGCCAATTATATGACTGAAGCATTTAAGAACAGAAAAGGTAGAGGAGTAAAAGGCACTAGTCAGAGTTAACACGTCTGAGAGTAATGAATTTGATTATACAAGGACCGGTAGAAAAAGTAGATGGTTTTGAAAGGAATAAAAATAAATCATAAATGAGATGTAAAAAAATTATTAAAAGATTTGAAACATCATTTCTTGCCATTTTTATTGAAGCACTTAATTTCTAAAATTCATTTCTTTTGTTTTAAAAATTATGTCAGTCAAGTGATGACCCTCATTCTGCACGCATTCATCTAATCGTACTTGGAAATTATCTATTGCCTTCACAATCAGGTCGTTTAGTATCGCCACTATTTCATTTCGAATTGCTAGCTTCAGATCTTCAGTTGTTCGAGGATTTACGACATACACTTTCGATTTCAAATACCCCCAAAGAAAAACGTCTCATACCGAAAGATCTGGGGAGCGATCAGGCCATGAAAGGTCACCATTTCTTGAAATAACGTGTTCTGGAAACATTTGTCGTAACACATTCATTGACACTGGCAGTGTGAGCAGTAGCCCCATCTTGTTGGAACCAAACATTTGCAGTGTCAACTTCACAACATTGTAACTCTGGTCCAAGGAAATTATTTAGCATTTCGATATAACGACTTGAAGTGATCGAAACTGTTCGACCGTTCTCTTCGTAAAAATATGGACATATCACTCCGAATTTAGCCACTGCGCACCAAACTGTCACACGTTCACAATGAAGTGGTTTTTCGTGCAGGCTACGAGGATTTTCTGCCGCCCAGTACCGGAAATTTTGTTTATTTATACAACCAGAAAGGTAAAAATGGACCTCATCTGATATTATGATTATTAAATCGTTAATTAAAATGTTCAGAATTAATTGTGCACATTCTCTTCGGTTTTGGAAATCATGTTGGCTTAGTTCTTGAACCGTTACAATTTTATACGGATGAAAATGACGATTCAAACGCAAAATTCTTCGAACACTCCGATTCCTAGCACAGCTGCGTGATGTGCAGCAGGGCGACGTGGACTTCTGGCTACTGACAATCGCAAAGCATCTGTGTTATCGGGAGTACGAACGCTACGTGGACGTCCTGTAGGTTTCCGTTTTAAAGATGAAGCCGTTTCTGTAAAATTTTTAACGCAACGCATTATTGCATTGCGACTGGGAACACTACCGTGTCTACTTACTCCAAACGTTGTACGGAACAAACGCTGGGTTTTGGCTAGCGAGTAACCGTTACTAAAGTAAGTCTCTATGACGAAAGCACGATGTTGTGCGTTCCACGACTCCATTGCAACTGTAACGCCATTGAGCCGGGGAATGAAAGTCATTGACCCGGTTCTCCCCACTCGCATTGTTGCGATGTACAATCAGATCAAAAACCATCCTCTTTTTCTGCCGGTCCCTGTACAACCAGACCCTGTGGTGAATGAAGTGAAGGTGTCATTAGCAAAGTGGAAAATATGAGCTTTTCAGAGGGCTCGGCACGCTGATAAGCGTACTTTTCCACTGACGAAGGCAATTGTAAACCACCTTACTCGTCGTTTTACTTAGTAAAACCTCTACAGGTTCAAACTAGCCTTTCGGCTAATGATCAAGCAATAGGCGATAGTGGTCCAAATGTAAATATTTTATTTATTTTTTTTTGTTTTAACCCCTAAAAAGACAAATTTCGTAAATTTCAGCTGTCTATTTAATCAGGAAAATAAAAAATTAGTGATGAAAATTAGTGCACTCTATTGTGCACAAGTGAAACAAAATGGAGGTTCACAATTATTTATAAATATAAAATAATTCTATAAAACATACATTAAACAAATTACTCAAGTTACTTGAACGAATTATAAGATTACAAAAACTGATAAATTATAGAAAAAGTACACACAATAAATGATTGATATTAATAATAGAACAGAGACAAGCATTACAAATTTTTTACGGTTGTTAACTTTTCTTTGTCCATTAATGACAGGCCTATTAAAGACGATTGAAAAGATGACCCTGAATACAATAGAAGAGTACCTATCTATATCTAGTGGAATCTACGACCAAGTGGGTCGTCCGTTATTAAGTTGAACGCCGTATAAACAAAACAACGGCGTCGATCCGTTAATCTTTTACAGGCATTGAACACGAATAGGCCAAAGAATGGGTCGGATAGAAGCGCGGGAAGACAGCCCTAGATTCCATCACGAGACTGGTTTACTACGTATACGTTTTCATATCATTTTGCATGATTAATGAATTGTTTTCTAAAGTGGCAAAAACAGATAACCGTATTATTCATTCGACGAATATTGTTTTGTAATACATTCACAAGTACAATATAAATAAACACACGCTATGGAAGAGGTTTTTCACGTTAACACAAAACATAGCTGACATTTTATTTATATATTAAACATAAAAATCAAACAAAGAATACTTATATAACTTACATTTTCAGACAAGAAACACTTACTGTTAATATGGGAAATTAATTTATCATTCAATTCATTACTAGTTCATAAATATTTAATTTACTTATCTTAGCATAATTATATGTTGAGTTTAATGTAAACTTTTACAATATTTACTAGGCAATTATAAATGTTAGCTTTTAATTTGAGTACGCAAAAATAAAGATATGAAGTAAGATTTTTAAAAATTATCTTCCTCTATAACTAGAACTAACGGGTGATTCAAAAAGAGCGCCGGTTTTTAAACGGCTGGTAAATTTTTGTTTATCGGCTGGCAACATTGTTAGACCTCATTTCTATTTCGGAGAACATTCCGATTGACGATTCAGTTGTAGTTTCTCTTGTTCGCAGTGTAGTACTCTCACAGTCTGTGTCTAACCATGGAGAAGTTTACTATTGCACAACGAGTGTTAATCGTCAAAACATTTTACCAGAGTGGAGAGAGTTATGCGGCTACTGTCAGGCGACTTCGCGGTACTCTAAGACGTAATGAAGCACCGAATGAATCAACAGTTCGCAGGCTCATGAAAAAGTTTTTTGAGACGGGTTCAACAGTCGACCTTAAAAGTTCTGGCCGAACTGAGCAGAACGTTGCGTTGGTTCGTGACAGTGTGGCTGTTAGCCCAGCAAAATCAATACGTCGCCGTTCTCAACAATTGGGTTTACGATGTTCTTCTGTACGGAGAATTCTTCGGTACGATCTCCAATATCACCCGTATAAAATTCAGTTGCTGCACGAGAAACAATGTTGTTGCTCCGTGAACGGTTCCAGGATCGCATAATTTCTCGTAATTCCGACCATCAATGGCCACCAAGGTCGTGTGACTTGACGCCTTGTGACTTTCATCTTTGGGGTCATCTGAAGTCATTGGTGTATGCCAATAAACCCCGAAACATCAATGACTTGAAGGAGAAAATTCGACGGGTTATCGGGCAAATGGAAGTGGAAACTTGTCGTGCAGTAATATCCAATTTCATGGACAGAGTTGATGCGTGCCAGCGCAGTAGAGGAGGACACATGCATGACATCATTTTTCATACATGAAATCGGAAGGTAAGATGAACTTGTTGATGTATTTATTTTCAGTTTTTCAATAAAATAAATCTCTTAATTTGATATATCAAAACCGGCGCTCTTTTTGAATCACCCTATATATTCTTCAAAACACTTTTGACTAGACTAGAAGAACAAGTAGATCAGAAACTGGGTGAATATGAAGTCGGGTTCAGGAAAGGCAGATACTACGCAGAACAGATATGGTATCTAAAACGAGTTCTGTACAATTATATTTCAGTAGATCTAGTGGTAGTTAGTTGATTTTAAGAATGCTTATAATTCAATCGAACGGGAAATTGTAGTGAATACTTTAAAAGAATTTGAAGAAGACATCAAAGCAACGGTAACCATTGAGTAAACATTAACACGGATATGGATCGTTAGTAAAAATTTTTAGAAGAAATCTCCGAAGAGTTTGAAATTAAAACTGGGGTTAGACAGGATGATGTCACCTGTTCTTTTTAACTTTGTGCTGGAGACGATCAGGAATGGGAAATTAAACTTGCCAATAAAGGATTTTTAAATCAAGTGCAGATTGAAGGATCAAAGAATGAAATAATCTGCAAAGGTACACAGTCTTGCTTTTCCAGACGACCAAGCATTAATTTCTAGTGTAGCATGTTATAATTTGATAATACATATCGTACATGCTACATTTTAAAATGTTTCGTATAAACCTCAAATATATAAAATATTTATCTAGTTTTTTTAAATACAAAAATATATCTAATTATCTTAGCAATAGATTTTAAATAAATAGTTAATTTTAATTTTGCGTCTTTCACTCATGATTAAAATTAGTTTATGTTTATTGAGGTTAGTTTTTTTTTATTTCTAATGTTTTATTACTAATGTTAGGTTAGGCTATATTTTTAATTATTTGCATTGGCAAGAGAAAGTTGTGTGAGTGTTTCACACCAGATTTTTAAAAACCAATTTAATTTATATTATAATTTAAAATATGTAGATATATAGGAACAGAAGCAATTTTGGGTAACTGAGATAAAAAAAAACATCAAAGAAGTCGATCTGAAGCCAATTCCATGTCAACTTGTCTAGTCACAATGTTCGATGGCTGTATTTACAATACCGAATTACTCTGCCAAAAAAGAGCAAACAATTGTGTTAGGCAGAGATTGTTTCCACAGAAGAACAGGAAAGAGCCCATTTCAAACAGAAAAGTAATTTAAATTCTATCAAGGTTTCAAAAATATTTGAATGATAAAGATAAAATACCTTTATTCTTCAATTCGTATCATGAACATCTTAATTCAGTAACATCTATAAAAGGTCTATGTAATAAATAAAAACACAATGTTTTGATTTGCAGCCGAGTACGTAAATACCAACGAAAAAATCACAAAATATTTTGTTTAATAGTACATTTTGAAAATGTTTACGTTTAAATTTTTAATTTGAACACCACCTCAGATGGGACTACTATTGTAGCATCTGAGAATTTTATGAATACTCTTTTGTAAAATTTGTAATTGAATTATATAGCTAATTTTAAGGTAATACACGTGTAATTAAACTATATATGCAGGCACATATTTTTAACCTCAGAAAAAAGTGTTAAATAAACTGGTTTATGGTTTCTCGGTTTCACTCCAAAATTTTCTAGGTTTATTTTACCGATTTTCAGAATTAAAGCACTTTGGAAGTTACAGAAATAATATTACGACAAATGACAGTAGGTGGGATAATAGAATGGGAAATTAAACTTGCCAATAAAGGATTTTTATTGCAGCTATGTATTTTGCGGCTATTGTATAAGATTTGATAGGTGCAATTTATTGCTTTTCCTTTCATTCAGTCGTTGATCTAGAATCGTTTTGTATATATTGTTATGTATTCTAGACTATTCTTCATGTTTCTAAAAGTTCTAAGACCGGTCATTATAAACAGAGCAGCCTTCTTGTCGTGTATTCAATATGCAAACAGTTTGTGAAGTGAATCAAATTTATTAGTGTGTCAACTGTGTTAGATAGAATCGGTTTCTCTCGTATTGGAAACCAATTCGTCCGTGACAAGGAAATATTATAATATTGTTATCATTGTGTACTCTGAAAATATTAACTTATTCATAATTTTGTTTGATTGTAAATGGCCGTCTTTCTTTTTAGTTTGGTTTCAGTTAAGTTTTAGAAATTTTTGTATTAAATTGAGATAATTTATTGTAATTGTTTAGTTGTAATAATTTAATTTAATTACTTTTTTAATAAACAGATCCCAAAAGAACCTCGAATAAACGTTACAATATTTATTGTCTAGGGGTCGTTATCTTTTTCCAACCCTTAGGTTAAAACTCAAATCTTTTACTTTGCCTAGGTAACACTTGCAGAATATTCATACCGATTTTTAAAATGCACGTCCACAGGAAGGGATGAAGTTAGTATGTATTTCTTTATGGAAACCATCTTCACTTTACACTGTAGGCGCAAGAGATCGAAATTAAAATGCTTTAGTTTTTCTGTTCAACTCATAAGGAAACATTTGCTAAATTTCAACTCCGAAATTGGAGATTTAGTGATGAGGAAGCGATTGAATGAGTCAGTATGAACTTTCGAATTTATATATACAGATATTTGTTACAATCTTGCTAAATAAAAAAATAAAAAACAACCGTCTTTCATTCATTTCAGTGACCTAAATTCACCGTAACTTTTACTAAGGACATTTATTCATAAAGTATAATAAAAAAAAAACAGACACATTTGCAATGCTTACGTTGTATCAAAATATTATAGCTATTTGCCAAATTTTTAAAACAATACCTATTTACGTAAATTACATTAGCCTAGCTAGATACGCCTGGTTACGTGACCTCTAAGATTTCATTTCTCTCTCTTATATCTGCATTGGACATTGGACAAACTGTTGCAAAATATAATTTCAATTGCATAATACGCAAACAAAAGTAACTCCTATAAATAAATTTATTTTACTTGCAGTTATTATAACAGCTGGACTGCTATTGACAAGCTAAAAAACGGATTATGAAATTATACAATGCAATTACCTTTTACCCTTTCTCACTATCGGTTCAGTTCAAAGGAATGGCAAAAACGTTAGAAACATTTAATTATAAAATATTTTAATAAAAAAATTAACAAATAAAATACAATATTTACCTGTGGAAGTGTGTTACTGTAATACAATTAACTTTAAAGCGGAAGGTTAAGTAACCATACAGGATGATTCTAAATTAAGTAAAATAATATAGTAGACTTCATGATTTTAGAGCTAAAATTAAGAAAAAAGTATGTACAAACATATGTCCGCAAACGCTTCCTTAGCGAGTTACAGCTACCGAAAAATTTCGCCCCGATTCAGTTCCCCTGGTGAAATACAGTGATACTGAATTTTTAGGGGGCTACTTTTTGCGACAAATATGGTGGATTCATATGGAACACCACCTAAAAAATCGAATAAAACCCGTCTGGTAGCAGTAGTGTTAACAGTTTTTGAGAAAAAAGATGAAATATGCAAAACATCATGTGAAAAACACAGTCTTCTACGTTTGAAGCCCAATAACTTTGTTAAATGATCAATGAACAAATTATTTTTCCCAGTAAACATTGTAGATAATTTAATTCTAAAAGCAATTATGTAAGCAATGTAAACTAAATGTAAATAAAAGTTAATAAATGGACTTTTATGTAGTAGGTACTACACTGTACAACAATACTTTGCTGCTTTATAAGAAGGGAATGAATAACTTATTAAAAATACATAATTTTTTGTATAAAAAGTTTTATTTTTGTATGAAATTAACATATAATCTAAATGACATTAAAATCATACCAAAAGACTAAAGATGATGTTCAATGTGACCTCCGTTGTTCAAAATGCACGCGTTCAGGCATCTTACTTGCTAGAATCTTAGCAGATCGTCTAATTATGTTCGTGGTTTCTGCCAATGTTAATGGCATGATCTATTTAAACTTTTTGAGAGGAGCTCCCTATCTTGCTTGATGATGTACCACTTTAGTTGCACCAAAACACATGGTTCTTGGATGATGGGCACCCGCATGCTTTAGTGTTGCTGTTCGTGAACATCTGAATGGCAGCTTTCCAAATCAATGGACAGGCCGAAGTCAGCCAGTTCGATGGCCAGCAGGTAAGCAGACTTAAATCCTTTAGGGGATTTGAAAACCTTAGCATACTCTTCTCCAAACGATACCATTAAAGAACTCCGATAACGGATTTTGAACGGAATAGAAATGATCAAGCAGACTCCTGGTATTTTTTAACGGGTCTGACAATCGATGATAATAAGATGCCTGAACGCGTGCATTGTGAACAACGGAGGTCATTTTGAACATCATCTTTAGTCTTTTGGTATGACTTAAATGTCATTTAGATAATATGTTTATTTAAAATTCAAATTAAACTTTTCATAGTATAAAAAATATTAAGATTTTTAATGAGTTATTAATTCTCGTCTTATAAAACAGCAAAGTATTCCTGTGTAGTGCACTACATGAGTCCATTTTATTAAAATTTTATTTACATTTAGTTGACATTGCTTAAAAATAATTGCTTTTAGAATTAAATTCCTTGCAATTTTAACTGGAAAAATAATTTGTTCATTGGCCATTTAACAAAGTTATTGGACATCAAAAGTAGAAGACTGTGTTTTGAACAATAAATTTATAAAAACGTTGTACTTTCCATTTTATTTCCATTCTTTTTGATAAATATACGTAGTTCAAGTTATATGTACGTATTACCATTGATCTGTATGACGAAACAAAAGAACTTTAAAAGAAACATTTTAATTTCAATGATCTAGTATTAGTATAGTCACTCGTTATTTCGCGATTGAATTTGATGATGACTAATCCAAACCCATAAATCTCTCTCCACATTTTTGACAAAGAACATGTCATCATTTTAACATGCAATCAGTTTGCTTATGACATCGTATTGTCTCACATCGTTCTTACGTGCATTATAATTTACTTTCAATTAGGAATTAAGTGGAATTAAGTTACAGTATTTGATTCTTCATTTCTATTTCTATTTTTGCAAGTTATTATTGTATAATTCATGTAAAAAAAGAAGAACACGGTTAAAGTCGTTGACCCTAGCGTACACCTTGTAGTAGCTGGCTTTGGTTTGTTGACAGTAGGAGCAAAGTAAGGATGGCTGAACTATAGAACCTTTTGTGTTGCTTTCATGGTTATTACTAAGTTTTTACTACAATTAAGAAAAGTAATTACTATTAAAAAGCATTGGTTTTACGTTCAGCGAAACGTTTAAAAGAATAAAATCGAATTGAAGATGTAAAGGTTATAATCAAACAAAAACGATTACTTGAAAAAGAAATACAATATTAAAGAGGCAGAGGTGTAAGAAAGAAAAGGCAATAAGAAGTGAACACAATCAATGTGAACAATAAATTTTTTAAGGAGTACCATTCTTTGGTTGCGTTAAAATGCAAAAGAGTTAATAACCGTAAACTCCAAGAACACTATTGTAACGAACGAAATGCTTTTAAAAAATAGTGTAAGTACCTACACCAAAGATTTTAACTTTATTACCCCTAAGATCCTACTAATTTATTTATTGTTAAGCTTTCATTATTTACGAAAACCAAAAAAGTTTTTTACCTAAGTAATATATTTTACTTTATAATTTTTATTTACTTTATTTATTTGAAGTATTTTCTTTCTTTGACTTGTAAAATTTATTCAGATGGCGCCGGTAACCATTAAGAATCACTGTGTATACTAAGCTATTAGTATTTTGTTACAGTTCAACAGAGTAGTTTATTGTTAAGGTTATCAGCAGAATCCCTGGTTTGTACCTCTAGTGGCTTAACTAAGTAAAACGAGGAATGAAGTGGTTACCGTTACCTTCCTCACCGAGTGAAAAGTATGCTTATCCGCATTATACAGGCTCTCTGAAAAGTATCTACTTTCCAACCTGCAAATAACACCTTCACTTCATTCACCACAAGGTCTGGTTGTATATATTTTTTTTTTTTTTGTTTAACGTCCGACTGTTTTGCAAATTGCTGCTAATGCAGACGGTGAAGGATGAAATGAATTTTTTGTAACGTATGAAAAAATGCCATGCCCGAGTGGGATTCGAACCCAAGACCGCGTGATGAGAGGCGAGCACGTTACCAACATCGCCAACGCGGCCGGTCTGGTTGTATAGTGAAATTCAGTACTCTCAAAGTACATAACGCTAACTAGTGTATTTTACACCTCTACCTCTTCTGTTCTTAAATGGTTCAGTCATATAATTGGCTGATCACGTGATACGAAACAAAACTACATATGGTAGCCCTGAAACTAGCAGATCGAGTGCAAATAACAAGTAATTTTACGAGTACAACTAAATATTCAAACTAATCTAAATTGAATTAATTTGTATTTGCAAAAAAACCACAGGCAACTTCGTAAATTTTAACACAACTGATATTATATAATCATTGACAAAGTAAGTTATAATATATTATTGCATGTTAATATTTAAAATACAAAATTGTACATTGTTACAGAATAAATTGAAACGTAAATATATCAAGCGGAAAGGTTCAAATATTTCAAGAATTATTAAACACAGAGTCATATTTTATTTATATTATTTGATAGAGACAAATGCAAAATTAAAATCAATAAAAGGAAAATGTACAAAGCAAAATATTACAGCGATTTAAAGATCATAAATAAAAGCATTTATTTTCAAATAACTGAGAAAATATAAAATTATCAAAGACTGTTTGCGTGGCGTAGTGGTTAGCGCGCTAGTCTAAAAAATGAAAGGTCCTGGGTTCGATTCCTCGCTAGGGTCTGGAAATTAATACAACTTACAACTCTCTGTTCCAGTTCTATAACCCACCGCAGTAGCTAATAACAAAGCTGTTGATGTGATTTTAAAAACTAAACTAAAACAATTTATCAAAAGTTTAGAAATTACATAGCATATAGATAAAAGAGTTTACCATTCGTTTTAAATATAACTGCGAGTAGCACCATATTATATCACGTGGGCTTTTTGGAATCCCATATCAAAAATTTCCAAAAACTATTCCAGCAAGCCCGTTATGGTAAAACTGTTGTATTAATATAGTATAAGATGACGAATACTGGTAGACACATTTTGAAATAACGATGACCGAAATTCGACAAAAATGAAAGTGATCACTTCGTTGGTTCAGTAGTTAAGCTTCAAAGCTGAAAATACAGGGTTCAATTTCCGGCTAAACGCACAGTTTTCTATAGTAAGACACTCCAGCACAGTTGGTCATATTGAAACGACTTTATTATCTATACTAATATTATTAAGACAAAGCGTTCTTTTTTGCAGGCTAATGTCTACTAAACGGATTTTTATGAAATTTTCACAGCATACGAGCTCTTATTCGTATTTATATTCACAAATACAATTTATTTTTAAATTTTAAAAATGATAACCCTAAAGGCCCTAATGAAGATTTTCATAAATATATGTGTGCTTGTGGGTATTGTAGCCTACATGTGTACGTATTACAGTACTGTTGAAATAGATGAAGGGGTTTGAGTATGGTGAGAGACGTACGCGGGGGAATTTATCAAAACGATGAGTACCTGTATGTGCGTGCGTACGTACGTTGGAGTATACAGTCAATCTACAGTAGCAGCTACACAATTTGTTCTATTTTTATTAAAAAAAAGATTAGGGCCTACACATGTTTCGCGTGCGAAGCAGCGCGGGGTTATGCTAGTTAATTATAATAATTGTTTAACAGTAGTAGGCTATTTAGCGCAACCAAAAATTCCCCCAAATCTGAAACTGTGAACTTAAAATCACGAATCGCCATTCACCCTTTATGAACACATTTTCATTCCCTTAGAACCCACTTCTCCATACCTATAACAACGCAACCCATTCTTTTCTGATCTATCTACCGCCCAGCTGGGACTGACAGTCAAATCTTCTTGCTCAACCTATAATTCGTCCTAAACCTTAAAACGATTAAAAACCTTAACTCGTCGTAAATGACCATTAAAGAATTAAGTTCTATTTTATAAAATAAAAATCCGTTTCATAAGACGACGCGTTTCATAGGTGGTGGCAATTTTTAAAAAGGCTTATCTTTGATTATTGCAAAAACCATTAGTGATTTCTATATAGGGTATACATACTCTTTTAGAGGAATCGAAGGGCAATATTTTTGTTTCCGAATTCCGATTTTGATTTCTTGACTTCCAGTAAAACCGGAATTTCAAACCCAATCCAGGCCTACTATCATTTCGTTTAGAGTAAGAATCCAAAAACCGTTTATTGCTATCTATCTCTTGTAGTTTCTGACATCGATTTTTTTTGAGATCCGGTTTAGGGTCACTTCCGTTAAAACCGGAACTTCAAACCGAATCCAGGCCTACTAAATTTTTGTGTAGAGTAAGAATCCAAAAGCCAGTTGTTGCTATCATCTCTTGTACTTTTTGACATCGATATCTGGTTTTGAGCCACTTCCGGTCGAAACCGGAACTTTACACCTAATCCACGTCCACTAACTTTCTTGTAATTGCCAATCCGAAAACCATTTGTTGCCATTTTTTGTAATTTCTGTCATGCAGGTGTGACGGACGGACGGATTAAATTAAATAATAATGGCAATTTTGAAAATGGCCACAAATAAAAATTTCTCACCAACGTTTTAGAAAATGTCTTTATTCCTAACTCGATGCAGCATGACATCGATCTAGACAATTTTTTTTCAGAAACTAATTTCCACCACATTTATAGAAATTCAAATCATAGATGTAAAGCTTACAAGAAACAAACGGAACCGTCTATTTTTAATGATACGACCTTAACACGTAACCTTAAAACCTTAATACGTAATAAAAAAACTTAACAAATTTACTCCAGAACTAAAGCAAAAATCTACTGAATACAAAAATTAACTTTAACCACAAAATACATCAGAACATACGTAAAACAAACAAACTCATTTATGCTACAGTTGGATGACAGTGAGATATCCATCTCACTCACACCACACTAATCGATGTTATTAAGTTAAAAATAATAAAATATATTGAAATATATTAAACCAGCATTAACGGGAAATATTTTTCAACACAGTACATCAGATGGAAAACTGTAACTAAAAAAAATCACTGTATCATCTGTCCTAGATGCATGAAGGATCATCACAGCATTACTACGTAGAAAAAAGCGGTTTTCATCGAAACACTCGGTATTAATTGCGGTAAGCCACGAATTAAAACCACTGAAAAAAATAAAACACAAAACCTAAAACCGCACTCAACTGCACAAATAAATTAAATCACTGAAAAATTCATGGAACGGTTATTCTGTTAGCCAATATTATCTCATATAGGAAAAACAAGCAAAGAATAAAGAGAAAATTAATATTCCAACATGTAGCAGTCAGTATTCTGCTACATCTGATTACAAAATAATAATAAAAAAAATATAAATTTTTCAAAATTCATAGTTAAAACGCAATACTTTAAGTTCAAATTGAAACAATTTACTTAATTTTATTTAAAAGTATAAAGCTATTTATAAAAATTATTTTTATATTGTTTATTTCGGTTTTACGTCTGGCTTCTGTAATTTCTGCTAATGCAGACGGTGGATAATGAAAACAAGCGATGAAGAAATCCCAGACCTGACCGGGAATCGAACCCAGGACCCCGGCTTAGAAGCCAGTTGCGCTAACCACTAAGCCAACGGGCCGGCCACAATGTACATTTTTTTACATTTAAATTTTGAATTGTTGCAGTAGGAAATTTAAGATAAATTTTTAAACAGCTATTTGCTTGGTCGGTTGGGAGAGACCGTACCGTTAAAGTTTTAATTTAATTTTTTAGTTAAATAATTAATTTAACAATAATATTTAAAAATAAAATCGTTCTTTTATTATAAACATACCGCTACAAACACATATTTTTTGGTTGCTGGTAACTTGTAATGGAGAGTTCGGTTAATGTTTTTTTTCGATAATAGTTCACTTATTATCTTACAGGCAATTGAGCCAGTACAGCACGCGGGCTAAATAATACCATCAAAGGAGTGCTGGTTTCTTTGATTATACCGCCAGAAACATTAATGGTTTTAAGTTTCACTTTAAGAATACGAAAGGAGATTTCCAGAATACTAGCTATTTGGGAAGTTACATTTATGTAATATTAATTGTTATAGCTTAACGAACTAGAAACTGTGAAGCGATGACTAGACGACTAGAGACTAGCGACTATGCGACAGATGAAGGCGGAGCATAGTGACTTAAAAATAGATCACAGCACAAGAGCCAATTGACTTTCGTTAATCGTAACCTGCTTCGTCACGTAGTGGTCTCGCTGTGGATGACAGTCTAACAAAAAGTCAGCTGGAGTTCGGTGAAAAAGAGTGTGACTTAGCGAAGGGGTAACTTCACACCCGACCTCGGCTGTTATTGGCTAGATCTCTTCTGCAGTCTTTAGTTCGTTGGGCTATAGGCTAGTTAACCCTGTCTTCCTCATAAATAATAAACCGAAACACAAATGCTTTACTTTTTCTGGGGATGTTAAAGAACACAGATACTCATCTTTAGAACAGTAGCTCTTCTGGAAGACATAATATTAATAATAATAATAATAAATAAATAAATAAACTTTACTGTCACGTAAAACAACATACATTATACACATGAACAAATGAAAATTTGAGGGCAAGGAATGGAAAGGTATTACTGCTTAGAATGCAAAAAATAGTCTGACCGAGAATTTATTTGGAATGGCCAAGTAAATCTGTGCGAAAACCTTGACCAGGAAGCTAAACGATCGAAACATTCTCTTTACCCCTAAGGTACAAGTAATCAAAATTAAAATGTTTTAGGGTTTCTGTACAACCCCTAAGGTATAAATATGCAAAAAGTCAGCTTTCTAGAATATCGTGTAATATTGATCGCTGAATAAGTGAGGACTTTCGCAATTAGTATCTCTGAGAAATAGAGATAAGTGGCGCAAGGGGACATCGACAAGTACCTTTTTTTCAGAAAAAAAAACAAAATAAAATTTTACTACGCCACCTAGAAAAACGAAATGACTCAAGTTTGGGAAGTAATGGTCCGAGAGAGACACTGGCAAAAAAATGAAGGATTGCCTTACGGGAATAATGTAATAAATTTTCAGAAGTTGTATATCAGGGAGTCTATGTAAACCAGTCTAAGTTCGTCTACTGATGAAAGCGAATTGATAGGAAGATGTATAAGAATTATACGTAAACATTTAGTAATTACTTATGTAAATTTACTATTATAAATTTAATTCAATTACTTTGGAATAAGTACCACGATAGATTTAAAGAACGATATGTATACAGTCACTACAGATCAAACCCCGGACCACTGATTTTTTAGAAAGCATGCTACCACCCAACTTGTCTTTTTAAAGAACTGATGCAAAAATACATAATTGTATAAATAAATATAATGCATGCCTACTGAATCGTTAAGTACTTGTTATCAATGCACTGCAATTTGTCATCCCAGTAAATTTTCAGATAATTAGGAAATATTATCAATGTATTCGAACGATGCAGTTACGCAAACGTTAGCTGTGAATAACCGAGTGCTGTATCAAACTACCTGAGATTGAATTAATAAGTATCAATTCAGTTACCTCGCGCGTTATATGCCAATAATTATCGAAAACGATACTTAATTAACTGTCTCTACAAATGCCTCGATAAATGTATAACATACACAGTACATTTTTAATTACTTATTTCTAAATTTTTAATAAACTAAATTTTTCCACTGATTTATAAGGAAAAACAAATTTTAAAATAATTATAGATAAAATTTCTTCCAGGTCATTGATAAAAATAATATCATAATATATTTATGCAGCTACATAATTATTTTTCTTCCTTTTTTTCTATGGACCATTTTAGATCACGATAAGTAACGTTTGCATACTAGTATTACACAGTATTATGTCACCACAACTATTAAAACATAAACTAAAATATCATATACGTAATATCGATCTGTGAGCAAGAACTTGAGAAACTTTTCCACGTCTTAAAATAACTGTTTTATTAGTTTTTAATTTTCTCTTTGCGACAGTTTAACTGTCTCTTTATGCTCATTTATTGAATTAATTTCGTATAAAGTTAAAATATTTAAGTTGTGTTAGTTAAAATATATTATTGTAAAGTAGTTGTAGTTATAAAATAAAAATTATAATATCGCTATTATAATATAGCTTCCAGTAGTAATTTAACTTAGTAATTTTATAGTAGTTTTAAGTATTTAAGTGAATTAATGTTTTTGTTCTGTATACTCCTATGCGCGGACAGAAGAACTCTTTGTGAAGAAGAGTTTTTGCGTATAAGTATATTTAGTTTAAAATATTGTACATAGCTTAGTATAGTCATGAATTGTAATTTTAATGTAGCTATATTTTACTAAATACAATAAATAAATAGTAATGCATACTAAGTAAAGCCAAGACTTAGTATGCATTAAAACTTAGTAGTTTAGCGTCAATGAGTGATTTTCCGTATTTTAAAGCCAAACGGATTTATTTTCATTTTGAGTCTTTCACTCATGATTAAAATTAGGTAATGTTTATTGAGGTTAGTTTTTTGTTATTTCTAATATAACTAATGTTAGGTTATATTGTTAATATTTTCATTGGCAAGAGAAAGTCGTGTGAGTGTTTCACACCAGATTGTTTTAGTATTCAGTTAGCAAATAGTAATATCTTAGATAAAAATAGATGAATTACAATTGTCCTGTAGACAGATGTAATTTCATAGTTATAAAAGGAATCTATTATATCCATTGTCAAATAAGATAAATGATAAAACTTAAAAACATACCTAGGTTAACAGAAAAATTTGTTACCGGTAAACTAAGGATGATCTTTGCATTTCAACAAAATTAAGTTTACCAGAAACTATGAAGAAATCTCTTACATAAAGTTCACGCTTCTTATCTCATGAAAAAATTATATGTACTTATATGCAGTATATCAATATCAGACAGTACGTGTATTTTTGAAACAGCGTAACATGATCTTACATTTTAATAAAGTTCATAGCTGAGGACAATAAATAATACTTTAAACGCTGACGTAAGGATTTGTTGCCTTGACATTATAGCTATAAAGTTTATATATAATACTGCTGTTGAGAAACAACTATTAATAAATTGGTTTGTGTAGATAATAACTAACAAAAAATATTTAGAGGTATATTAATAATAAATAAACTTTAAACAAAACTGTTGAAAAAAATCAGGAGTGTAAATTATAAAAATATAAATTACGGATACTAAAAACTGCAAGAAACGTTAGTTTATTTGACTATTAAGGTCCTAGTTTTGTTTAATAGTAATACTAATAAATAGTAAACTAATAAATAATACTAATATTAAGTAATACTAATAAATAGTACTAATATTAAGTAATATTAATATTAATTAATATTAATATTAGTAGTACTAATATTAAGTACTAATATTAAGTAGTACTAATATTAAGTAATACTAATAAATAGTAATACTAATAAATAGTAATAGTAGTAATAAATAGTAATAAAAAACATTTATTTTATGAATGATTTTGACTAAGTACCCAGGACAGCTACAATAATGTGTGTGGTCAACAAAATTAAATGTATTAATATGGAATGGACAAATCGTACGCAGTTATTTTACAGAAAATACAGAATTACTGATAAGCTCGACGTGTTTGACAAAAAACATAAATTGTACGTTGTGTAATTCTCTTTAAAATTATTTGGTAAATTAATTTTTACCGTAAGCCGATTTTGTGATCCGTTTTCTGAATAAAATCTTAAATTGCGCTTAATCTGAAGCTGACAGCAACACGTCATAAATGAAACTGAACAATTTTTACTTTCTTTTGCCTATATGAATATAAAGAAAGGAAAGTATTGTTTTCATGCCGATTTTTCGAAATCGAGTTTTCACCGGATCTACACGTTTTCAGACCCCCTGAATCCAAAAAACATGTTTTTAGCGATTGGTCTTTGTGTGTGTGTGTATCTGCTGAAATTCTTGGGGAGGCTGTGCTCTCGTAAAACAAATAGTTTTTTTTAAGATTGCCGCCTTAATATGCATTTTAGCGGCAAAATTTAATAATAAAAGTTGTAGACAATTTAAAAAACTACAACTTTTATTTAGAACGGTTTTTTTTTTGTATAACGCTTAGTTTAGCGATATTAGTGACTTTGTTTTTTCCATGAAAATCTTTAAAAAAATGATTTCTTACGATTACGGCCTTTACGCTTTTACGACAACGTGTATATAATCAAATTAATAGGAAATTAAAAGATCTACAACTTTTATTTTAAGCATTTTTCTCTACAAAGCCTACTTTAGCGTCAAAGAGTGATTTTCCGTGGTATTAAGCCAAACTAAGGTTGATTTTCATTAAGCGACTTTCACTCATGACTAAAATTAGGTTAACTTTTTTGAGGTTAGTTTTTATGTTCATTTCTATTATTTTTTTTTGTCATAATATTAGGTTATATTGTGCATTATTTGTATTGGCAAGAGAAAGTCGTGTGAGTGTTTCACACCAGATTTTTTTATTCACTACACTACTAAACCAGTAACTACTAAACGGACTGGCATGATAAACATCTGGTCAGTATTATTACCGTACCTTCCAAAACATCTGTAAATCTGAAAATCGCCATTAGTAATATAATGTAGTAACAACAAAATTAATATTAGAATTAAATGAATTTGGAAAAGTTTACAACGAAACCGGGAGAGAAACAAACAGTTTATTTAATGGGCCCTTTTGAGGCTAGCAATAAACAACGCGTGGGCCGGCCCGTTGGTGTAGTGGTTAGCGCAACTGGCTTCTACGCCGGGGTCCCGGGTTCAATTCCCAGTCAGGTCTGGCAATTTTTCATCACTCATTTTCATTATAATCATTATCCACCGTCTGCATAAGCAGAAATTGCAGAAAAATTAGACGTAAAACAAAAACAAAAAAATAAACCACGCGCAGAGCGGGCGCATTCGCCAGTACGAACTAAAACAATAAAAACATGAAAAAAGTTTCAGAAAATACATATTTAAATTTTCCAATAAATTAATTTTATTTAGGCGTTCTTCATTTAGGTCTTACATGAGATTTCATCTGAAAAAAACAATAACTTGTAAGAAATTCCACGTGAACAGAACACCATTAATACAACAAACAAACAACGACAATATTTTGAAGAATGTATTCATGAGGAAGATGAAATGTGTAAATAAACGTTTCCGATTTATTTTAAAAGAAAAATACTCTTCAAACAATACTAGAAAATCAATACAGAAGGTCTAAAAATAAATCGAATTTCCACTTTCAGACAATTTTTGTACGAACGTTTATTTCATTTTGTGAAATGAAATTTCACAATACAATCAAAAGAGATCTTACAATGAAAAACTTTATTTTATATTGTCACAAAACTTTCTAACCCTCCAATGTTTCTGGCAGTTCAATTCTCATTTATTTATTTTTGTTTTATTTAAAAATAACTTTTTCCATGCGAAATCATATACTTCTTAAGTTCAGAGATTAAATAAAATGTATTTACAATTTTTATTGTTTGAACGTTTTACTTCGATATTTTGTTCGTTTTCTTGTAATCAAATCGCTCAACAAACCGCACTGACTTACTTGTTGACCTTGAAACAGTAATAAAATTTATGAGTGATTTTGATGTTGTATTCTCAACAGCCGCAATACTGTTACAAGATCAACAACGTGGAACGTGTCAACATTTTTATAAAATGAACAGTTTCACCTCAGAAGATCTAAAATTGCTGATTACCTAAACGTTGCACAAAAAATACACGTTACTAAAAGTTGAAGAGTTTTTTATTCTCCCTAAATTTTATACTTTTTAAATTATAGTATATTAAATTTAAATTAAGGAAAAATTTTATGCCTGTTATTTCAGTAGAAACCAATTAAAAACCTTTACAGTCATGTAAAATAACATTCATTAAATTATAATATAACGAGTCAAAAATTTCGGGTAAGGAATGGGAACGTTAATTTAACTGCAAAGAATACAATAAGACAAACCCGGCATTCGCTTGGAGTATCCAGGGAAAAAGAACGAAAATATTGACTAAGATACAGAAACATTTAACAAAACTAACTTAATTGATGAAAAATAAATTTTCGATACTACACTGAGTCAAAATTCACAATCCAACATAATATTAATATCACCCATTAAACATCTTTATTAACAACATAAAAAAACATATGAGGAAAAACTATACATAATAAAGTTTTGTTACAAGAAAAGTAATTTTTATCAGCGAATATTTTTGCCGGAAAATAAAATGTTATTAAAAAAATTGTAGAATATTCAACAAATTTACGTTAGGTATTGTGTACTTTTTCCCTAAAATGCACTGTAAGGAGCAAGTTTGGAAAAAACTGATTTTTCAAAGAAAATAAAGAATCAAAGAAAATTTAGATCAATAAGCAACCCCATGACTCCATAAGATGAGGATGACATGTATGACGTGTTAATGAGGTGTAGTCTTGTACAGACTCAGGCCGACCATTACTGAGAGAGTATGGTTACTTGAACCCCAACCATCGAAGTACATCGGTAACCACTGTATTCAAATCCATATAAAAGTAACTAACTACCTTTACTAGGATTTGAACCACGAACTGTCGTCTCCGAAAACCAGCTGTTCAACAGCTGATTCACGACAACTTTACCACTAGACCAAACCGGTGGGTTTCAATCATGTTAAAATAACAATTTGTAACCATAGAATAAATACTTGTGATTTTGCTCTAATGAATATACGAATTCAATGTACAAAATTGTGAAGAGGTTTTTAGAACAGCTACACAAAACTTTTAAAAATTAATTAATAAATTTTAATTTACGGTAGGCGTCAACGGCTATAAGAAGTACAATTATAAAATTGTTTTTCTTTTTTGTTTCCGTTTTGTAAAACTTTCGTACACATTTCTGATAAAACCCAGCGTTAAGTATGACACAATATTATAGTGAAAACGGCAACTAGGTTGGCACTTGCCATTTTTTGCAAGTACTATTCAAGTCAATAACATCTACCTAAGCAAATGACTAGGCAATTTATCAGGACAGTATAGGTATTTATAAGGGTATACCTTATAAATACGTCTCAGTTACAAGTGTACTAAAACGTCACAAAGGAAAGGCAGTATTGTTTACGTAGCGATTTTTCGAAATCGAGTTTTCACCAGAAAAGAGTTTGCACCTTTCAGGCCTCCAGAACTCCATAAAAAATATTTTTAAAATTCGTCGGTGTGTGTGCGCGCGCGTTTGTGAACAAAATATCTCAAGAACGGGATAGCGTATAAAGTTGAAACGTGGAACTTCTGTTAAGTACCACTAGAGGACTCGACACGAACATTTTAATCAAAATTGGTCAACCGGAAGTATTAGTTTATTCATACAATTTTTTACTTTTTTGCGATTTTCTCAAAAACAACTCCACAATTTTCTTTAAAAATTGCCTTATGTACTACATTTTCTATTTTCTGCAAGATAGAGTAAGCGGCATGTCTGCTGAAATTTTTCTGGGACTTTGCTCTTTTGGTAAAAACATGTTTTTTACGATTGCAACCGTACCCATCATTTTCAGTTTATCATTTTCAGGCGAAAGTATAAAATTAAGGCAGAATTTAAAAAACCTACCTATGCTACAACTTTCATAACAAGTATTTTTTCTACAGAGCCTAGTTTGCATCAATTAGTGACTTTCCGTATAGTTCCTTGCAAGTTGATTTTTATTTATCTTCATTCACTCAAGTTTAAAATTAGGTTATGTTTTTCACTCTACATTGTTTACTAACGATTAAACATAGTTTATTATATATATTCCATTATTTACATTGGCAAGAGAGTTAAGTGTTGCACATAAATTTTTTTTATTCTGTGTTTTTCTTTTTCGTGTATGGTATCGGTAATAATTAAAATATTTTTGCCAACGCTAGTTTTAGTTTGTACACCGATTAAGCTAATAATGTTTTAAGTCGGACTAGTATTGCTTCGAACATTTTCTGAGTGCAAGTAGTAAGTTATAGTTATTTCTGCCAACATCGAAGTTTACCACTCTACTGATAGTATTGAAACGTCTCTCTTCTCCTTCTTTCTCTCAGTCTACTGTGTTCTGATTTTCTCTTCTTAATGCAGATTAATAACTGCTGTTAAGAGTACATTCCACCCCCAGCAAAGATATTTTAGAATTGAAACTGTGTTCTAAAGTCAATAAGGGTAATGGGTTAAGTACGGTAATCTGTAAAGTATGGTAATGGGTAAGCTGTAATCAGTTCAGTTCAAAACGAATATGTAATCGACGAGAAACATTTCTGAAAAACAGTAATAGAACAGTTTAATAAATCAATTTACTTTTCAGTAGCAGGTGGTTTCCTTCTCATACCTTCTTGTGAACTGAACAAAAAAAATAAGCATTTCTTTTAAAACAAAATCAGAAGAAATAGAAAATTGCATATTTTTGTGATGGTTACATTAAAATCAATAACAGAAATTCTGCTTGTATAAATTCAAAATCTCTCACTGACTTACTAATCCTACAACTGATTCTCTACTTACCCGATTAACTAGAGAGCTGAAATTAAATACATTTGTTTTTAGGTGATGAAAAAACTAAAGCATTTATAATCCAACAACTTGCGAGTACCGGATAAAAATTGGGAAACTATTTTAAATAAATACATCATAATAAATTCTATACCTTTCCTAATATTATCAGATCTAAAAATCAGCAGGTTCATTCTCTGAGTGACTCCTAGGAAAAAATAAGTATTTAAATATCGACCACTTACTCTTATAGGCTAAAACTAAGGTGTTGTTGCTGTTTAGGTCATCAGCTAAATGACTGGTTTGAACCTCTAGAGGCTTTACTAAGTAAAACGAAGAGTAAAATGATTTACCATTGCCTTCCTCACTGAGTGGGACCGACCCTCTGAAAAGCATCTACTTCCACCCTCCAAATGACTCTTCACTTCGTTCATCACAGGGTCTGGCTGTTTACTGAAATCCAGTACTCCCAGAGGCGATAACTCTAACTAGTTCTTTTACACATCTACCTCTTCTGTTCTTAAATACTTCAGTCATACAGTTGGCTGACCAGGTGATAAGAAACAACTATTTTATAGCCCCGGAAGTAACAGATCGAGAGTAAATAATTTAACATTCCACCTGCCTATTATGAGCATTAAAAAATAAGGTAACAACTAACTCCAAAGCAAAAAAAAATTATTTGTGTACCTTCCTAATGAGCTATAGTTCTGAAAATCAGAGTGTGCATTCTACAAGTGATACCTAGAAAAAATTGGAGCGTGGAGTAAACCGGAGAAAAGAATTCAACCAGTTATTTAATAAATCCCTCTGATTCCACCAATAAGCCAGCGCGCAACGTGGTAGCTATTCCTAGGTAAATATGAAGATACATTTGTTATTTAATCAGCATTGGAAAGTAATAACGATACACAAAATATAAAAAATATGATAGCTTCTCAGAAATACTTTCCCTTGAACTTGAATTTACATTATAGCCTACGTTTTTTTTTGCAAAACAACAACTGTAATTTAAAAACCGGTCAGTACAGTTGCTTATGAATTACATCTGATATAGTTACAGATATACCTTACAGTAGGATTTAACCTTGAAACTGATACAACATCCAATTTATATTACATTAAGATTCCTCGATGTAAACTACATAAATAATAACAGAAAAGAACTACATGCAGCAAAAATCCAAGATTATTCGAAAATTAGTGTTTTACAAAAATTTTATATCGCATTCGAAACTTAAATTGTGCGTAGGCCTAAATATTATTATTTTTTAAATATTTATTTAACGTCACATCAACTGCAACGGTCATTAGCGACGACGTTGGGGTGTAACTTTATGCAATGTAGGATGAAATGATTTTTTGTAACGTATGAAAATATGCCGTGCCTTAGTAGGATTCGAACCCAGGACCGCACGATGAGAAGCGAGCACGTTACCAACTGCGCCAAAATATTATTATTATGAGGAAAAAATTTCTTAAACACAAACAGATGAGTTTCGTTGAAGATAACTTACAATAAACAAAATACATAAACTTTATTGTCGTGAAAAATTATACCGGGTGATTGTAAACTGCACGTTATCGCTCTGGATCTAATTCTAGAGCTAAAAATAATAAAAAAACCTTCATAAACAAACACAGGTTCAAAAACGCCTCGTTATGAAATCACAGTTAGTGAAATGTTTCCCCTGGATTTCAGCTATCCTAGTGAATTGAAGTAACGCGCGACGGTAACATAAATTAATTTTGATTACCTAATAAGTTACCGTTTAACAGGTTGCAATTAATATACTGAATAAAGAAACAAAATGAAATTATTTAATAAAAATAAAATGAATTTAACAAATATAAGATGTTTTTTACAAATTTGAATCGATTGATCATTGGTTTGATTTAATGATAATACATCAGTACGTATTACTGAAATTATTAAGTCAATAAAGTTCTTAAGTTTATGAAAATATTAGTAATAGTTATTTGAAATTTTAACGAATAAAATAATTGTTTTAATGAGCTCAATAAATCTATTTTAAATTAATAGTTACATCTACTAAATTACTCGTTGTAGTCCGATGTAGATTAGTTCTTGATCCCTTCCATCCATGAAATGGGGCTTCGAGTCAATGTTGCATTTATTTTTATAGGTTTTGTTTAATTCTTAATTTCTTTCTTTATAAATCTGTTTGCTTCTCCATCATATTATAAAATTCAATTTTATCAGTATCCTGTTCTTATTTCTTTTTAATATACTATTGATTACTTTTAAATATTTATTCGGAATCGTAACTTCTTTAACTTTGTGATCCCATCTTTGATTTAATTTTAATATTATAACCTCCGGTAAAATTATTTGGTTTTAGATTTCCTTTAAAATTATTAGTTTTAATGATTATTTGATAATTCATAAAATTTTTATACAATGCAGTGAATTATTTAGTCTTCACATACACGATCCAATGAAACATTGGACTGTTACTCTACAAAGTCGTACTGAAAACTTTAAGGGTTTAAATAAAAGGTAAACTAGTGACATCTTATGACTTTTAGTGTAAAAAATAGAACAAAACAGGACTCAAAACTGTATCAACGAATATTTTAAAAATACCTTACATAATTTACAAAAATTAAGAGTCTAAAATAAATTTCTATTAGGTTTAACGTTAAATACCTCTGTAGAATTCTTGAATAAGTCATAAATTTTTCTGATTAGATAAGTAGGAAATTAAATTCTGAGAATGGATGTACATTAAGGAAGTAAAATATAAATAATATATTGTGAAATTCGACTTTTACTAATAACAAAGTCAGACTGAATTGTTACAAAAAGAGTACTTGAATATATGAACAATTTAGGTACTTTTGTTACTTGCAATAGAACACAAAGAGGTTTCTTTAACATAAATACTCGATGAATCTGTTAACCCGAAAGAAACTCTTAAACCCAGTTTTTTAGAAGATAATTCATAACAATTACTACGTAAATACAGCTGCAGCAGCCCAAGGCTGCATCTCCAGTGTACAGTCTGTTTATTGGCGGACCGTTGATAATGTACGTAGAATAAAAATAATATATTGAACTAAGTAATAGTAGTTTGCAACGACTATTGGTAACCCCACTCTCCACCCGCCGTATTGGCTGGCGCGACAGTACAACAAATACGAAACTATTAATTATTATCCTAAATTAAATAAAAAAGTTGAATCAAGGAACAAGACGTTTAAATATAAACTTCAGTGGGACGCCAGTTAAATTTTAACCGTGTCTAAAATAATTAAAACTTTTGACGAAAAAATAAAAGGTTTACTATGATTCCAGTAAATAAGTACCTTTTTTACGTCACAGATTTTTATGTTCCATCATTACACCATTACCAGGAAATTGAACTTTTATTTTAGAAGATTTTCCTTTTTATTGTTCAATGATTATATTGAAATATTATACGTGAACCAATCAACCGTCCAGGTAGATCCGAAAGAGGAAAATAAATGTAAAATTATATTGAATATTATTATGATAAGTTAAAATAAATAGTCAAAAAAATTAAGTTTCGAAATGACTGTAATAAAATTATTTTTCTAAAAATATATTTATGAACTGGCTGTTCCTGAAATGCGGGGAAAATTCAGTGTGCTCTATCCTCACATAAAAATAAGGCCAAAATTTCCAATATACATACGCCCGAAAATCATGTTTTGTCAATTGGCACAGGAAACTTCGTGAATCGCCCTGTAAATGAGTAAACCGTTCGGTAAATTTATTAAAACCTCAGGGAACCTGGATTTTGAACAAAAAGTTTATTTACTCGAAGTATCTGGTTGTGCAGGGCATAGTTAGAATAATTTGGTACTTCGATTCACACGAACTTACTACAAAATATATAACCCTTTAGGAGTACACTGGACATCAAAAGGTTTAAACAGTAATAACCATGATGAAATAGAAAGAATAAATACAGAAAAAATGGTTCTACCAGTTGCAAGCTCATGATCGATCTCATTTGTTACTGTATTTGTGAATACATTTTTTTCCAAATTCACCTTTAAAATTATACTTTAACATCTTTTAATAACTTAAAATTATGCAAAAACACGAGGTTGAGATTTTATAAAACAAAAGCGGTGCCGACGCTACCTATGGGAGTAAAGCTTGAGAGCTATCAAAGCGAAAGACGAGAAGATTTCAAGCATCTGAAATGAAATTTCTTCGATAAATGTGTAACATTTTTATTAATGTTACGTAATTTTAATTATTTCATCTTTTCCTCATTAAGTCTTGCTGCATTTAAAATTTTGTTATCTTTTATTTCACCGCACTCCGTTATCTCGTTTCCGAATTGTTTTTCGTTCTTGCTTTGTTCTACCGACTGCTGTTATCGGCAATTCTGGCGTGAGATCCGTTTGAACCTGCTTACTTCTTTTGGATAATTTGTCTAGTGGGGTGGAGGGGATCGGTGACGTCAGAGGCGAGGTTTCCTTTTGGAAATTTCGTTTCGTCTCGCTCTCTTGTACAATTGGTCTCGACAATGATAGGATCGTGATTCTTTAACTGTGCCGTAAAATTATGGTTATGTACTTTTTCGGGGCGTTATGCTGCCGGTTGCTGGTTAGACCAATTGTTTTCCCGTTTTAAACGGTAAGTTTCTTTTTTTCTTTCTCTAGTAGCTAAATCCCATTGAAGCCGAAAATGTTTTTTTAAATTTTGTAAACTTGGTAAATTTTGTAAATTTTGTAAACCCTTTTGGGTAATTTAAAATTTTTTTAAATTTATACTATAATTTTAATCGCTCTTTAAATTTTTGTTTCTTTTCTATGCTGTTGGGGTTTACCTACTATCTTTTTCTTTTGTTTGTCTTTTTTGGTGGCCCTCTTTTTTCTAAGTCCTGGTTTTCTGCTCTTTGCAGGGACCAACTTTGGGGATACAACTCTGAACCTGTTTTCGGGTGTTTTCTTCTAATTTTTTTGTATCTGCCCTCGTCATGAGGCAAGAAACTAATATGCCCAAATTGGAATTATCCAGCTTCGCCCGAAAACCTCAGGCACCTAATTTTTAAATCTACACATCTATATTTTCTTTTCTTCTGGGAGAAGATAAATTTCTTTGCAACTTATCATCATATGAATATTTTTTTTACAAAAGGGGACACGTCGCCCAATGATCGGCTTAAACTTGTCCAAAGCTGGTTTTCCTGCTTAACTCTGCTGGGATTGACCTGCTTTCTCTTTTTTTAATTTCTTCTTCCTTAAATTAAAATTATTTCTGTTTAAATATTTTGTATAAAATAATAAATTAATTATGGTCTTAATTATTAATTGAATCTTTAATATGCCACGTTTTATGTTGGCAAGAGCATGTACTTTGCCATATTCTGTACAAGCGTGTTATAAGCCTGCTGCTTTAAAAATTTGTTAAACTAAATTTTGGCTTTCTTTTTTAAATTGTAAAACGATACTATTCTTATTTCACATAATTTATTTCATAAAACTTTATTTATGAAAAATTTCTTTTCAGTAACACAAATTCCTTGTTTTACACAAATTTGTAAAATTTTATATATTTTTTTTAAAAGAAAAAAAACTTTTTCTTTTTAAAATTAAAAGAAAGAAAGAATAAATTTCTAATTATTCAATCCTAATTTAAAATAATATGCCAAGCATGTTTTTTTATTTCAATTCTTCATTTTATCTGTTAAAATAAAAAAAAAACTGATTGCAATCTATTTAATATTTATTCATAATACCGATTTGGTATTTATCTATATTTTTCTTAATTTTTTTTCTGGATCCAGTATAATAAAATTTTTCTGAGCTCATCTAATACAATTTTATTAAATTAATTAAAATTTGGAAATTGTAATTAACGTATGATTAACTATGTAACTTTTATTTATCTAATTTAAAATATTTTGTCTTCTCCTTATTAATTTTGCTTAATCTATTATTCAATCTAATTAAATCTTTTACTAATTTAATTCTATTTTGTAAATTTTTTTAATATACCACATCACCGCAGTCTGTTTTGGGGTTTTTCGCTTCCTTTCTCTTTTTTTGTCCCCTCATGCCAATTTTGCTTCGGCAGCGATGCCTTGTCGTTTCGCCTGAGCAAAAGGGGGGTTACAAATGTATGGGTGTAATAGAGAATATCGTTAAAAGAATACTGAGATAAGGAAAGAACTCAAGATCTTCTCTATAAACGACAAGGTATCTCAGAAAAGAATGCAGTGGTTGGAGCATGTGAGCAGAATGAGGGAAGATAGGATACCTAAGGGAACACTACGCTATAAACCGGAGGAAAGAGAGAACGAGGACGCCCGAGAAAGAGATGGGCAGATTTGAGAGGTTTGAACAGGCAGAGATGCCTAATTCTTGAAAGGCAGAAGAAAAATGATTATACTTCATGGATATAGTGTATAGAAAAAAGGAAAATTACAGAAATTTCTGTGACGCTAAACTTTCTTTTAATAGTACAAACCCAAACCAGAACTCTAAATAGAAAATTTAATGAAATATTTAAGGTAAACATTTTAAATTTTGCCTTTCCATAAAGGTAGTATAACTGAAAATCCTGCCACATTATAGTCTTTCGATACAGGTTAGAACAAGATAAACTGCTTGCATTTGGACTCTAGGTGCTACCTACAGAAGATGTCCCAACAGGCAACAATACCACACTAAATCCTGTTCAAATTCCGAACATCTGTCACTAACAATTTCAAATTGCCCACATTACCGCCTACAAAAATATTCGTCCTCCATAAACAACTGTTTCATTATCAGTCAAAATCTTACAGTACAGTCTAAATAGGTCTATCTTCAAAGTCTGAAGAAGTTACATATGCCTTGAAAGTTTATAAACATGTACGACCTCTACCTTTTTTCGTCTATTTTTTACTTTCTCTTGCCTATATGAATTTATAGGAAGAAAAAGTATTGCTTTCCATGTCGATTTTTTGAAATCGAGTTTTCACTGAATATACACGTTTTCAAACCCCCTGAACCCAAAAACATGTTTTTCGCGATTTGTGTGTGTGTGTGTGTGTGTGTGTGTGTGTGTGTGTGTGTGTGTGTGTGTACAAAATATCTAAAGAACGGAACATCGTACGAAGTTGAAACTTAAGTTGCGTACCACTAGAGGACCCGACATAAACATTTTCTTCAAAATCGGTCAACCGGAAGTACTAGTTTATTCATGTCATATTTCACTTTTTTCGATTTCCTTAAAAACTGCTCCTACGATTTTTTTAAATCACCTCATTTACATTTTTTTAGTCTACGCTTCAACACAGGGTAAGCGCCATGTTTTCTGACATTCTTGCGGAGGCTGTGCTCTCGTAGAAAATAATGGATTTTTTAAGACTACGGCCTTCATATATGCATTTTAAAGCAAAAGTATAATCAAAGTTGTAGAAAAATTTAAAACCCACATCTTTTATTTCACGCATTTCTTTGTAAGTATAACGCTTAGTTTAACGGTAATTAGTGATTTTATATTTCTTTTTTCATAAAAATCTGTAAAATAATAGGAATTTTTAAAGATTTCGGCCTTAGTATGCATTTTACAACAAAAATGTATATAATGAAATCAAATTTGTAGGAAATTTAATGATCTACAACTTTCAATTTAAGCATTTTTCTCTACAAACCCAAGGGGGTGGCGTAGCGTCAGAGTGATTTTCCATAATATAGGGTGATTCAAAAAGAGCGCCGGTTTTGATATATCAAATTAAGAGATTTATTTTATTGAAAAACTGAAAATAAATACATCAACAAGTTCATCTTACCTTCCGATTTCATGTATGAAAAATGATGTCATGCATGTGTCCTCCTCTACTGCGCTGGCACGCATCAACTCTGTCTATGAAATTGGATATTACTGCACGACAAGTTTCGACTTCCATTTGCCCGATAACCCGTCGAATTTCCTCCTTCAAGTCATTGATGTTTCGGGGTTTATTGGCATACACCAATGACTTCAGATGACCCCAAAGATGAAAGTCACAAGGCATCAAGTCACACGACCTTGGTGGCCATTGATGGTCGGAATTACGAGAAATGATGCGATCCTGGAACCGTTCACGGAGCAACAACATTGTTTCTCGTGCAGCAACTGAATTTATACGGGTGATATTGGAGATCGTACCGAAGAATTCTCCGTACAGAAGAACATCGTAAACCCAATTGTTGAGAACGGCGACGTATTGATTTTGCTGGGCTAACAGCCACACTGTCACGAACCAACGCAACGTCAGTTCGGCCAGAACGACGACGTCCAGAACTTTTAAGGTCGACTGTTGAACCCGTCTCCAAAAACTTTTTCATGAGCCTGCGAACTATTGATTCATTCGGTGCTTCATTACGTCCTAGAGTACCGCGAAGTCGCCTGACAGTAGCCGCATAACTCTCTCCACTCTGGTAAAATGTTTTGACGATTAACACTCGTTGTGCAATAGTAAACTTCTCCATGGTTAGACACAGACTGCGAGAGTACTACACTGCGAACAAGAGAAACTACAACTGAATCGTCAATCGGAATGTTCTCCGAAATAGAAATGAGGTCTAACAATGTTGCCAACCGATAAACAAAAATTTACCAGCCGTTTAAAAACCGGCGCTCTTTTTGAATCACCCGTTACTAAGCCAAACTAGGTTTGATTTTCATTCTGCATCATTCACTCATGATTAAAATTAGATTATGTTTTCTGAGGTTAGTTTTTTTGTTTATTTCTAATGTTTTATTACTAATGTTAGGATACATTGGTCATAATTTGCATTGGCAAGAGAAAGCCGTGTGATTGGTCCCCACCAAATTTTTAATATATGTGTAGCACCAAATAAATTTAATTACCAAAAATTTAATTTCAGTAAACTTAAATTTTAATTTTAAATTAAGAAAAGAAAAATTAGGTACATAATTAAATAATTTAAAAAATAATAATAATGAGATATAAAAAATATATTTTCCAAACAATTTTTAAATTTTATGAAATAAAAATATAATTTCAAGCACCTAACTTACAACTAACATAATTCCTATCCTGTGATGATGATGTTGATAAAAAAAATGGAAGGATTTATTACGCTAAAGCGGAAATAATTAAAAGGAAGTGAAACCAACTGGTTAAATATACTCGAGGGAACCAGAGTATAGACAATGTTTCAATGTATACCATACAAATAAAAACATATATACAGTTAAAATATGCTTCACAACTAACCGGAAAGAGTTACGGAATTAACCGACTGAAAATAATTAATAAATAATATAGTTAAACCGAAATCATATTTAATTCTGTTTCGCATTCCACTGGCCAACAATTGTACGAAATTATAAATTGTGTTTAATAAATAATAATGTTTTTCTAGTGTAAATTTAATATATTTTTAATGACTAGTGGTAACGCGAATAACACTTAACATTTCATAAATTTTACAGCTGGATGATCGAGCGTAGGTGAATAAAATGTCAAACTGTGCTTTTGTTAAACTGGTAGAGAATTACTGATTAAAAATCGATTTGTCATACCGTTTTATTACTCCTGAACGAGAACAATATTTTTATGTCGTTAAACAGCTGTACGTTATTATATAGTAATACAATATTAAACATCATTTTATTAGGCCTAACCAGTAAGTGCTAAATTGTAGGCTATATGTACAGAGTGATTTTTAATGGAAACAGCTTTATATTGCGTAACTGAGACGTATTTGGCGAAAGAAGCTTATGCGAATGTGCATATTTTTAAAAATCCAAATTTTTTTGGTTTCGAAATTTTTGTCCACCATCTTGGATCCGCCGTATTGGATTTAACTTTATTTTTTTAAATGGGATGTTGGTCGTGTGATAGGTCATTTCAATGAAAAATTTTAAGAAAAAAACAACGGCGCAAACCGTTTTTCAATAGATGCCTTCGTGTTTTAGTTATAAGCATTCAAAGTTGCAATTTTGGGAAAATTGTGTTAGCAATAAAAAGAACAACCCACCGGGTTGGTCTAGAGGTAAAGTCGACGTCAAAATCAGCTGTTTAACAGCTGATTTTCGGAGACGAAGGTTCCTGGTTCAAATCCTGATAAACGTAGTTCCTTTCATACGGATTTGAATGCTAGACAGTGGTTACCGGTGTACTTTGATGGTTGGGGTTCAATTAACCATACTCTCTCAGGAATGGTCGACCTGACTCTGTACAAGACTACACCTCATTTACACGTCATACAAATCATCCTCATCTCATTGGGTTATGGGGTTGCTTATTGTTCTGAATTGAACAGATTGCAACGTACACAAATTAGGGATTACAAAAAAAAGCAATAAAAATAGTAGAACGCACTGCATAAACAATTTTATTGCATTTTTCAATCATAAGGATCTAATAACTAAGTTTAAACGGTGGTAAGACATGATAATAATGAGAAAAAAATAATTATTATAAATAAATAATACAACAAATAAATGGCTAAATAAAACTATTTATTCTAAAAGTAGGAAGCTAATATTTTAACAATTCATTAATGATACAAAGAAATAAAATGAAAAAGGATATTAAGAAAACCTGAATAAACCAAGAAACTTAATGAACTGAACCAAATTAAGACAGCATTACGAACTTTAAGAACAAAAACAGATGATGAACAGACATGTTAAGCAAAAACAGAATACCGGGTGGACCACGGATACTTTACTAGTGTAGTAACCGTGGGGTGGACAGAAGAAAGGAGAAAAGTCTACGGTGAACGAATGCTGAGAATATGGGCTGAAAAAAGAGCTTCCAGAAACGTCTAAAGTCGCCTCACGTGGTCTCAAATTGGCCCTATACGAAAAGAAACAAAGGAAAATATTTTCCTTAATTTTCATTAACCCACCGGGTTGGTCTAGTGATAAAGTCGTTGCCACAAGTCAGTTGCACAACAGCTTGTAGAAAATTTAAAAATCTACTACTTTTATTTCAAATGTTTTTTTGTATAATGCTTCGTTTAGCGGTAATAAGTGATTTTCTGTTTTTTTTTCATAAAAATTTGTAAAAAAACTGATTTTTTTAAGATTTTAACCTTAGTATGGATTTTACGACAAAAGTGTATAATCAAATTTAAAGGAAATTAAAAGATTTAAAACTTTTATTCCAAGCATTTTTCTCTACAGAGCTTAGTTTAGCGTGAAATAGTGATTTTCCGTGTTTTTAAACCAAAGAGGTTTATTTTCATTTTGCATCATTCACACACGATTAAAATATGGTTATGTTTTTTGCGGTTAGTTTTTGTTTATTTCTAATGTTTTATTACTAATGTTAGGATATATTGTTAATTATTTGCATTTTTTTTTTTTTTTGTTTAACGTCCGACTGTTCTGCAATTACTGCTAATGCAGACGGTGAATGATGAAATGATTTTTTTGTAACGTAATTATTATTCGTAATAATAACGTAAATTATTTGCATTGGCAAGAGAAAGTTGTATGAGTGTTTCATACCAGATTTTTGTAATTATAAAACCAAGCGTAGACAAAACACACATTTAATAAGAACAGTGAATTTATATTTCTTATAAATAAATTAACAGTATACCTTATTATTTTATGCTTACGCCCGGAAGTTTTGACGACCCCACAATGTATTTCTCGATATTATATTGTAAATGTTCAAAACGAAAGCAAATACGCTCAGATTATCTCAATTTCTTTCTTTTACAATAATTCGTTAATGAAAGATGAAGATCTTAGCGAAAAACGTAAACACAAAAAAGTGCTGTCTTAAAGATTTCCATGTAAATGAAGCTCGTACACATTTTTTGTAACTTTTTTATCTATGCTACGCTATAGTTCTCAATGAAAAATAATTTTCATAATTTTCACGTTTTTCCGTACAATGCTTATAATATTCATAAGTTAAAAGTAGGTCTATCTAATTTTCAGTACGAAGCGTTCTTTCTAGAATTTTAGATGCAAAGCTGCCTCATAACGTAAAATATTTTACTTTTATAGTGAGCCCTCTGTTAATAGGAAAGTTTAAAACAAATTTACACCTTTAAAAAGTGTAAAAATTGTTAAAGAAAAAAATCTTAGTTCGATTAACAAAGTTACTTTTATGTAACTCCTATTTTCTACAAAACTCGATGAAGCAACTTGTACCTAACATAAAATTTAAGAGATTTAACTTAAATACGGACAAAAATTTTATAAAATTAAATGTGTACTTACAGTACAATGACGTGTTGGGTACAAAGAACATGGATAAATTGCGGAAGCGCACGCCATAGCGTAGCTTGTGTAGCTGGTCTACTACAAGCTAACCCGAGTATTGGAACATCAGCTCAAAGGACAATGGGTTTCTTGCAATAATGTTTTTATATGAGTAGTTATTGTCCATAACAGACAGGCGGAGAGTCAAATTATTTACTCTCAATCTGTTCATTGCAGGGCTAAAATATATAGTTCTGTTTCTTATCACATGGTCGGCCAATTAAATGACTGAATCATTTAAGAACAGAAGAGGTAGAGGTGTACAAGACACTAATCAGAGTTATCTCCTCTGAAAGTAATGAATTTCATTTTACAGCCAGACCCTGTGATGAATGAAGTGAAGGTGTCATTTGCAGAGTGGAAAATATGTGCTTTTCAGAGGGCCCGGCATGCTGCTAAGCGTACTTTTCCACTCAGTGAGGAAGGCAATGGTAAACCACCTCACTCTTCGTTTTACTTAGTAAAACCTTTAGAGGTTCAAACCAGCCTTTCGGCTGTTCACCTAAACAACACATGAGTAGTTACTCATTGTTACTTTTATTTCTCAAAAAAAATTATCGATTATTCAATAGCGTTTTTTATGTATTTATTTACCTGTACTACTCTTTGTCCTTTTAGAAGATTGTGTTGCTTTTATATAAAGCTGCTAACTTCTTGTAGGTCAATAAGATAAATCAATATTAATTTTTTTTTTTTTGGTTTAACGTCCGACTTTTCTGCAATTACTGCTAATGCAGACGGGGAAGGATGAAATGATTTTTTGTAACGTATGAAAATATGCCGTGCCTGAATGGGATTCGAACCCAAGACCGCATGATGAGAGACGAGCACGTTACCAACTACGCCAATCAATATTAAACAGTTTGTAATCAGTTAATAATGTGAAAAGTCAACTTTGAAAATTAGAGACCGGTTTGGTGTCGCCTATTGAAACAGTTACGTTTGCGACCAACAAGTGGTGTACTATTAATATAATAGCATAAAACTGTGAGGAATTAATTATTTATATGATTGTAAATGTCCATATTCAATTTTTTTTAGTTTCGTTTAAGTGTTAAGTTTATAAACATTTTATCAATTTAATGTGCTAAGTAGTTTATCGTAATTATCCAGTAGTTATAACTGTAATGATTTATGTAAGTAATAAAATTAATCTATCAACAAACATATCCCAAAAGAACTTAGAATAAACGTGACAATAAATTTTAATAATTGAACTTTACAGTTTTTTTTTATACATACTTGGTTCAATGCTTTGTTGTATTAATCCAATGTAATTTGGGAACTGAATTGTATAAAAAATAACAATAATTCATCTTCCGTAGTAAAAAATTGGTGAACCAGTTAAAACGAGAATTGCATTTCACGGATGACTCAAATGATAGCAATACCCTGACAGTTTAACTATTTCAGTAATTTATCAAAACTATCAAAGTCTGTACATATGTTCCCATAATAAAACAGATATTCATCATGACATTGAAAAATTGTACACTAGTTCTAACACATTATTACTATATTAAGAAATCTATCGGACGTTACAAATCTATGTGAAAACGTGAAACTACTGCGCACAACTACAAACCATGATTTTTCTATTAATTTTAACTTCTGGATAATCCAGATTTTAAAAATTCAATAAAAAAAATAATAATAAAAACAAGAAAACAGTCTTAAAACCAATAATACTTTATGGGACAGAGACAGTACATTACAAGGAAAAGAAATGGAAAAAATAAAACCATCGAGAGAGGGATACTAAGGAAGTTCCGGGAGCTCAAAAAAAAAAATAAGTAAAACCATATTTAAATTCTGAAAAAATCTAACTAAAAAATTTACCTAAACCAAAAAATTATTAAAGAAATCATAATCAAGGGACGAGCTCAATTTTTCGGACGCATGGTTTGAATGAACGAAGCTTTCTTGTACATTATTTTACATTCTTACTGTGCATCTTCATTTTTTTTCTTTCTTCAGTTTAATATTCACTAGATTAAGTTTTTTTTTAATATAACTTTCTTAGTCGATAATCAGTTGCATTACAGTAAATGTAACATATCGGCAACTATCTTGGAACTAACACTTTAAAATATTATAAACCAGTGGTGTAGGCTATATTAATAATTTATTATTTTTAATAATGTAATTCTTTTGTAATCAGTTTGTTTAAATATAATAATACACTTTAAACAAAACTTATACAAATCTGAGTAAAAACGTTCTTAGAATGAAAACATAAACCACACTCAGTCGTGTGTTTCAAAAAAAGACTAAACTGTAAACAAAAAATAACTAAACTAGCCTGAATTGTGGATTAATATATTGAAACATGAAGTTGTTGAAGCCGAAGATGACATAACCTCCAAAATGGGATGATAATGATGCCGATTATGAAATGTGGATGAGTAGTAGTAGAAGTAGAAAAAAATAACATAAAAATATATTACTATATTTTTCTATTCTTCATTTATTTACAATAAATTGAATACATATTAAAAAAATCCCTTTCGAGAGACGATGCGTCTCATGGCTGGTGGCAATTTTTACCTCAGACTTACGAATGACACTATTTTCGTTTCTAAATTCCGACTTTGATTTTTACACTTCCGATTTTCGGCCATTTCCGGAACTTTAACACAATTATTTCTGTATCTACTCTTTAACCGGAATCGAATAAAATATTTTTGTTTCCAAATTCAGACTTTGATTTCTTGACTACCGGTTTTTGACCACTTCCGGTCGAAAGCGGAATTTGAAACCCAATCAAGTAAGTACAACTAAGTAGTACACTAACTTTTTAAGTAGATAAGAATCCGAAAACTGTTTGTTCCTATCTCTTATATTTTCTGACACCTGGGTGTGACTAAGGATAGACTAAGGAAAATGATAAACGACGTTTTTAAAAATTGCCATAAAAAAACACTTAAATAATAAAGACAAGTAAATAATACATGATATTGAAATACATGTACACTAAACTTTCCTGATAATTATTAGAAATGTTCATTCAATTGTTTTTAACATTCACACTCAAACACGTTATTCATCTTCAAAATATTAAGACACTGGCTTTTATGCCGGAGCCCATGTTCAATTCCCGCTCAGGTCTGAAATTTTTTCATCACTCATTTTCATATATATCATCATTCTCCACCGTCTGCATTAGCAGAAATTGTAAAACAGTCAGACGTAAAAAAAAACCAAAATATTAACGCAGTATATTATTTAAAAATTAAAATCGGACAGTCAGAATCGCTCTGGCAGATCCAATATGGTAGCACGTTTTAGTCTGTGTCATCGTTACTGTTGTCTACCAGATTTAACGCACTAGATAACGATACACAAAAAAATTAATTAAAATAATTAATTAATTAAATTAAAACATTAATTATCAGAGATTTGATTTTTTTGTGTTGTTAAAGTCTTATCAATTGACTCGTCATTAGTGAACACATGTGTTAAGAAACAGTGTCAAAGAGTTCCAGTGCATTAAAAATAAATCCTGAATTAAACTGTAACCTATAGGTAGGTTATGTAACCTTACGTGAATTTTTCATTAAATCAAGGTCTACGAATAAAACTAAGCACATAAATCTTTATTAAAAGGAACACAAAGCCAACGCATCAAGTCCTAATCCTATTCTAGATTAGGGTGAAAATGCGGAAAGTAAGGGACAGGAACAAAACTCTCGCTAACGTAAATTTATGATAACAAACCGATTTGGTACTATGAAGACCGGGTTTAAATAGACTTAATATTTACAGTACAACTACAAATTTAACATTTTATTTAGTAAATTTATTTAAAACACGAATACAATAATAGTAATGAAATATTAGAAATAATGTAACATAGCGTGTTAAACGTAAGTTAATTTTATTAATTTTACAAACTGCACGAAGACGAAATCCGAAGAAACTGTAACAAGAAGTACAATATTCTTAATGTGGTTTATTCATGAACTAATCATTTTAATTTCAGTGATTTATTGCAGAAAATATAAAACAACAATATTTAGTACCATTATTATGGAACGCGAAAACAGTATTTACAATACAAAATAAATAAAGTCATATTTAAATTATTGTAAAACGAACAAACGGTCTGCCCATAACAGACAGGTGGAGTGTCAAATTATTTACACTCAATCTGTTTGTTGCAGGGCTAAAATAAATAGTTCTGTTTCTTATCACGTGGTCAGCCAATTAAATGACTGAATCATTTAAGAACAAAAGAGGTAGAGGTGTAAAAGACACTAATCAGAGTTATCTCCTCTGAAAGTAATGAATTTCATTTTACAGCCAGACCCTGTGATGAATGAAGTGAAGGTGTCATTTGCAGAGTGGAAAATATGTGCTTTTCAGAGGGCCCGGCATGCTGATAAGAGTATTTTTCCATTTAGTGAGGAAGGCAATGGTAAACCACCTCACTCCTTATTTTACTTAGTAAAACCTCTACAGGTTTAAACCAGCCATTTGGCTGATGACATAAACAACAACACGAACAAACGGTAAGGACATTATACGAACTTTCTAGCCTAATATATAAATTTTTCAGCTGAATCAAAATTGCATCGACAACAACTAGTACTACAAGAAAGTCTCCAATAATTTTTTTATGATGCCTACATAAGCCTTCTCTTGTGCGTAGATAATATAGGGTGATATACAGCTGAAAAAGCCACATCTAAGCAGGAATAGAATCGAGAACACGGCATCGAAACCAGTTGCGCTAACCACTACGCCAACGGGCCGTCCAAACTCAGTATTCATTGATTACTACGGGGTAAATCCACATTTGATTAGTAGTGTTTAAACTGATTTCAAAATATTCACTGCAGAATCATGAAAAATAAATAAGTAAAATTCGAAAAGAATTATATTATAACAACAGTTATAACTTCATATAAGCTATAAAGAACTTTTTTTAAATTAGTTATTGTCAACTGCAAGGACTCCTACACTGTTGAAAACCACCGAATGATAGCTGCACCGAGCTCTAGCTTTTGGAATAATGCGGTTGAAATTTAAAAAGATACACGCTATGTTGTTCATTCATGTATTGCTGTCAGCTGGTCACAATTTAAATCAGTTGCTTAAAAAGAATTACTTAACAATCTCAAATGACTTTATAGTAACATACGTACTATTACGACTATACGAGGTGTGGTTATTAAATAACGAGACTGACGTTGTAAAGAATTTTATGAAGACTGAAGTTGACTCGCACTTTACCATTAGACCAAGCCAGTGGGTTCATTCATAAATATATTATTTCATTAACAAATCAAAAACCACTACAGTCTGATTATTTGGAATCTTTCTATTTTAATAGGCTAATATAAACTATTAAAATATGCAATTGGCAACTAATGTTTTTTTTTTGGTCTTTAATTTTATAAATCCAGAACACTATACTATACATTAAAGCACAACCACTAGATTTGATAAGAGTTATTATGAGGCGTGGAAGGAGGAGTCACATCCAGCAGTGTATCCTCCAGGATGACGTAATCATGTTATGATGAGATGATCTTGATGGAAATGAAAAAGAAAGCCCAACGGTGAAGAGATTAGGAAGATGTGATGTTGATGATGAAGATAATGATAGAAGAACGGTAACGGAATGTTATCGAAGAAGACCCCTACACAAAAGACGGCGAAGACGTCGAAAATTTGGGAAATTTTAAATGGCCATTTGTCGAGCGAGGCCGTTTGTGTGATTTTGCAATTTGTCAAAGAAACTTTGATAAAGTTGTTGTGCAAAGTCTTTTACGTAGGGAATACGAAGGTCAGAATGAAGGGTGTCGTTTCTCACGTACCAAGGTGACTAATAATTGTTCCACAAAATTTCTTGAGTAAATAAAACCACATTATTACATGATTGTATGAGATAAATAAACCCAGTCAGATATAGATTTAAAAGAAACCAATGAATTTCAGTTCACCGGATACTGAAAAAATCTAATTTTATTCACTGATTGTTTTATCCATTTTTAATGACAAGGTTGGTACAACTTATGGAAATTCGACATTATCTTGTTTCATTTGCAAAGCGCCGTTAATTGCCGCTAACCAAAGCGTCAGATGAAAAACTTACATAAAAAGTTGTAAAATTTATAATTTTAAGAACTTTTTGTTCTATACTCAAATGGAACTTACACATTAAATTAAAAAGTTTTTAAGTCTTGTAGTGCTTGAGATTTTGTGATAAGTGAGCGAGTCAGTGTGAGTGGGTTTCACTTAGATATCATAGATAAACTAGCTTAGTATTAAGCCTAGATTAAAAATTTGGCGTGAAACTCTCCCACAACTTTCTTGCCAATGCAAATAATTAAAAATATAGCCTAACATTAGTAATACAACATTAGAAATAAACAAAAAATTAACATCAAGAAACAAACTTATTTTAATCATAAGTGAATGATGCAAAATGAAAACCAACATTAGTTTGGCTTAATAATACGGAAAATCATTCTTTGACGCTAAACTAGGCTCTTCAGAGAAAAATGCTTAAAATAAAAATTGTAGGTTTTTTAATTTCCTATAAATTTTATTATATACACTTTTGTCGTAAAATGTATACAAAGGCTGAAATCTTAAAAAAATAATTGTTTACAGATATTCATGAAAAAAAACTAATTACCGCTAAACTAAGCGTTATAAAAAAAATGTTTGAAATATAGGTTGTACGTTTGTAAATTTTCTACAACTTTCATTATATACATTTTTGTGCTGAAATTCATATTAAGGCCGTAATGTGAAAAAAAAATTTTTTTTCTACGAGAGCTTCCCGAAAAATTTCAGCAGACATGGCGCCTACCCGTTTTTGTAAAACATAAAAATTTAGTAAATGAGGTGTTTAAAAAAAACCGTAGGAGCCGTTTTTGAGAAAATCGCAAAAAAGTGAAAAATGACTAACTACTTCCGGTTGACCGATTTTGATGAAAATGTTCGTGTCGGGTCCAGTAAAGGTACCTAACGTAAGTTTCAAGTTTCAAGGTACGATGTTCTGTTCTTGAGATATTTTGTTCACACACAGACCAATCGCTAAAAACATGTTTTTTCGGGTTCAGGGGGTCTGAAAACGTGTAGATGCGGCGAAAACTCGATTTCGAAAAATCGACATGAAAACAACACTTTCCTTTCAATATATAATCATATCATATCATATAGGCAAGTGAAAGTAAAAAAGCTTAAATACAAATATTTATAACTTTATAAGTACCTACGGAATTTAGAATTTGTTTAATAAAAACCGCTTTTTTTCATTCAACCATTATACTATACAACTATACAGAAGATTGTAATAAACACGGGTGAATTTGTTATAATTAAATTAATTATTAGTTAACGGCACCGTAAATAACTATGTGTTATGGTTAGAAATCATACTAAATGTAATGTATTAAAATGAATTACATACAGCTTGTTAATTGGGTAATATAACCATAAAAGCTGTATTGTGCATAATATATACAAAATATTACACAGTCAATATCATGTAGTCTTTCGGAATGTGGTCAATGAGCACAACATATTGTCATATTGTAAACACATATTACGATACATAAACAGAAACGGTTAGTGGTGCACGGGAGTGCAATATATTGCATCATGGATTGCACATCAAATCCCATCCCCTGCATACACAAGTGCCGACCGCAACAACTCTACAGAACCCTGCCTCGAGTACGAACGCGTAGTACAGCACTCGCTGTTTACGATTGCGGTTGTATTCGATTTAGAACGTAAGCTACTGGTACCGAGAGAGGCGTATAACAAACCAATAATGCAACAAGCAAACTGCGACCGAACGCATCATTAATAAATCAAATTTACACGGGAACATTATGTTTGATTATAATTATAAATGAAGATGTACGAGCGAACAGTCTGTAGTTTAATAAATTTAAAAATCTGATGTGAAACACTCACACAACTTTCTCTTGCCAAAGCAATAATTAACCTAACATTAGTAATAATAAACCATTAGAAATAAACAGAAAAACTAACCTTAATAAACAAAACCTAATTTTCATCATGAGTGAATGAAGGAAAATGAAAATTAACCCCAGTTTGGCTTACAAATACGGAAAATCACTCTTTCACGCTAAACTATGCTCTGTATAGATAAATGCTTAAAATAAAAGTTGTATATCTTTTAATTTCCTATAAATTTGATTATATAAACTTTTATCGTAAAATGCATACTAAGGCTGAAATCTTAAAAAAATCGATATTTTTACACATTTTCGTAAAACAAAAAACATAAAATCGCTTATTACCGCTAAAAATGTTTGAATTAAAAGTTGTAGGATTTTAAATTCTCTACTACTTTTATTATATACATTTTTGCGCTAAAATACATAATAAGGCCGCAATATTTAAAAAAAAAATTAAGAAAAAACAGTCTTTCCAAGAATTTCAAGAGCTATGGCGCCTACCCTATCTTGTAGAGCATAACAAAATGTAGAGAATCTGAAACTTTACACAAAACGATAGCCATTAAAATCACGCGTTACTCGCGTATTATTAATATTAATTATTATTATTAATTCGTAATAATTTATAATTAAATCTTGTGAAATAAAGGAGAAAATAATAAGGATGAGTTAATAATTTTACGGCTTAATGTCCTACAAACAACAATAGTAAACACTCCTGTAGTGGCACCGAGAGCCACCACGTGCAAGCTCGCAGTTCTTTAATAATGATTCTAGTTACGCTAACCACTACACCAACGGGCCGTTCAAAATTGGATGTACACATGGTTAGAGGTTTTTTTAAAAGTATTAGTAATAATTAAAAACAGATGGTAATACTGTTGTATAACCGTTGTTTTGTTTTTTTTAATTTTGTCGATTTGGATTACTATTGTTCCAGTTTTATTCAGATAAACTGGTTGACCTGCAGCGATTCCACTTTACTTGTATTCCTGTTCTACTCTTGTATTATTTCCTGAATATTACAGAAGACAAAATAAATGTTTTATACAATTTACAACATGTGTCGATGTGTGAATAAATTATGTTGAATAATTAAGTGAAATGAGTGCAGAGTCCGGTATTACATAGGTAGTAAACACTTCTCAGAATACGTGTTGGTTTACACCGAAATTTTCAATATGTACACTTTTCCAAACCGATTGGAGTTAGGGTTTACAAATCTGACAGTAATTTATAATAACACTTTTTATTTGAACCCTAATATATAGCTACACGTTGCAATTTGTTCAATTTCAAAAAAAAAAAAACAATGCCAATGACCCAATGAGATGATGATTATATGTATGACGTGTAAACGAGATGTAGTCTCGTACAGACTCAGGCCAGCCATTCCTAAGAGGGTATGATTAATTGAACTCCACTATCAAAGTATATCGGTAACCACTGGTTAGTATTCAAATCCGTATAAAACTGCCTTTACTAAGATTTGAACCATGGAGCCTTCGTCAACGGAACTTTAATATAAAATAAAACTATATATTTACATACGATTCTTTGATATAGCTTCTTTCTCATGAACTTCTTCTACGTATTTACCTGAAAAAAAAAAAACAATAAAATAATTACATAATTAGGTAAATAAAATGAGAATGCATAGAACAAAGTGCATATAAGATAGTGTTTGTGGAAAAATAACTTCGTTTTGGATTACCGCATTCCTTAATACTCAAATCTCAATTCTCTACAAGTTAAAATTAATAATTTATTTAATTTTCATTACATTTTTTATAACCAAAGAATCACCGTAAACACAAATGAAAATTTCAAGAAACAATTACACTGGGATGTTTCTGATCGTATTGCGAATTCGAAGTAATTACAATATGATATTGTATTAATTTCCTTGAATAAAATCTGAAATTTCTTCTTGTTATTTTTCTTTATCATTTAACGATTAGGTCTCAAGACATTTTCTGGGATCCCTCAGATCCCACCTTCCAATTGATCTGTAATCTTTACCCTTCTAAGAATCCTATGTGGAGACATTCTATGAAAATGTTCTGTCCTTTGCAGCGATACTCCATAACCGTATCCTCAAGAGAACTTACACAGTAAGATACAAAAACGGGACACGATACGAAAATGTTCATCAAAATCGGTCAACCAAATTCGTCAAATCAAATTCGTTCAAACAAATCACAATGCCCGCGGAGTAATGTTATATCACGTTCAATTTCAAAATATTGTATAATATTGAGTTAAAAGTAATTTTCGTGCGTTAAAAACATTAAGACTTGAGTTGCATAACTTCATAATCACCCCGATAGCGGATAAATTACGCATCAAAAAATATAAGTAAACATTAGTTAAAAAATTTTTAAATCGTCTATGATATTAATTACGTGTATTTTTCTCAAAATGTAACTAAAGGCTGTAATTTTGACAAAAAACTGATTTCTTGAACAAGATCTGAACCTTTCAACGTATTTTCCCTAGAGTTACTACTTATAGTTTTTAATCACCTAATGTAATGTTGTAAATACGAAAAGTTTAATAAAAATCAACCCAACCATTTTTGAGAAAATAGGATTTTTATAGTTTTGCACAAGAGTAAAGTACCACTCTTAATTTTCGAGCTACGTAGATAACTATAAAAACGCTTTCTGGATTGGCTGTGAAAACCTTAATTAAGGTTGAGTATTTTTCGCTCCACAACAAATAACACAGTCATCATTTTTAAAACCAAGTTTTGGCTTTAGGCTTCAACGTGAAGATCAGATGACATTTATTTAATACAAATATTATCCATCGCAGTATTTTATCTTAATGCATTAAGGATACAGAGACAGAGAGAGCAAATAAAAACGTTTAGCCCTACCAAATGTATAAAATATATCACCAGCAGTTAACATTCTGAACTTAACTCAACTTTAGGCCTGAATAAATCTGTAGAGTAAGCTTCATTTTGGGTTCAATATGTATCAATATAATAATGTATTTACTACTCTTATAAAAGGAGTTCCAAGCAGCCGTTAAGTTAAGAAAACTAATAACGAAATAAAATTTTCAGGATAAAACAGCGACTGAAATACTTTTCATTTTCATCCGAATGAACTTAATAAAATAAACATAATTACAGAATGAGGTTTATTTTATCTCGAAAAGTTATAAAGGATAAAGTACATCAACTTATAAGTTCACTTAATTCAAAAACGGGAGAAAGTATTTTTATTTTATATTTTAATTTACAACATCTAGAAAAATGATGTGATAAAATTTACGAAAATAATTTCAGTGGAAATGAATAAGACAAAGTTTATTTAAAGTAAAAGATTTAGTAATATCCTTTTAAGTACTTTTCCTTAGAAATTAGTCCGAGGTTGAAAATTATATTAAATGAAATTATAAGCTAAGATTATTGTAATAGCAATAGCTAGTTGTAGGGTTGGTTGGTTGGTTAGTTGATATTATTGTTACGACTGAAAGCCAAGGATGAGAGTAGCTACTAGGGCGACATAACAACGACCTCTGTGTTAATGGGTCTCAATTAGAAGTGACGATGTGTTATTTAGTTAGATAAACCAAGCAATAATAAAATGAATTTACAATTTACAACACTGGTTATTATTTTTATTACTGAAACAATAATTCTTACAATTTTTCTTCTACATTACTGGGCCTAGACAAGTTTCTAGATAACTTAATAAAAATAAATGGCTAGAAAACCGCTCTAACATTTCTTTTTTGAATCTCTACGATATAATTGTACTCATACTTTTACCGAATTAAAAGCGGTACAAGGCCAGTCTGCTGGTAGAAAAGCGCTGTTAAGTAATGCCGTTTGGGCAAGCGACTTTTTACGGTGACTACCTGAAAGCCAAACATTACAGGTTCTAACTGTTTAAATTTAAGCCCAAAAATAAGTGAAAATTACAAGCGAAATTTAGGAAACAAATTGGGTGGTTGCTAATGATTACAAATTCTGATAACGGTATTAATAGTCAAAGATGATATACAAAATAAAATAAGAATACGTGGTAGATGCAGCAGTAGGTGCTACGAAAATACGGAAGGAAGTCCTCCACTCGGCTTAAGACTTTTTTCTTGGCTTAAGAATCTGAGAGACTGGTTGAATTTGCCGTCTATCCACTTACTCCGAACGGCGGCATTCCGGCTTACGATTACACTTCTCAGAACAGTTTAAACTGAAAGTAGATAAAAATCTTTTTCACTTTCAACAAAACTCGAGTACACCAGTGATTTCATTTGAATTTCTGGTCTTAACGAATTGCTATGCGTTACAATTATTAATTACTTTTCAAGAAGTAAATATTTTTAACAGACTTTCAGTGCAAAAGCCGTTTTTAATAAATTAGATTGTACATGATATTATTTAATTATTTAGCTATAATTGGTAATTGGTTTGCTGGCATTACTCCCGCCATCTCCCCGCCCTACAGATTGGTCACTGTAAAGCATTTATACCCGGAGGCCGTTCCGTAGAACGCTTATATATCCCGTGACTGGCGAATGTCACTTATTTAAAAAAATAAAATTATATACAATATAATAAAATTGGAGGCGAAAGTGAGCCAGGTCGGCAACCAGGGAAATATGCAAGTACTCGCCCAGGGAGAAGCCTCTTGACGCACAAGGCGCCCGCCATCAGAACTTAAACGTGGTCCTAACAATCAAAAAGAGAGTCGGTCAGAAGGTAAATCTGTATCAAAATTAAAATCTAATCAAGATTATTGTCGCCAAATAATGTAATACCAGTAAGTGCTCATCACCATTACATGTTTCCGGGATGAAGGGGGGTATTAATAGTGAAATCGGCACCATTGTCTTGAAACTGGGATTGCTCCCTTATCAAACTAAAAGACGACGATAGCACGTCACTACCTTGTCAAGGAATTCCCACAAACCGCGATTATTTTAAACTATTTAGTGATAAAATAGAATAAAGTCAAAAGAAATAAAACACTCGAACTAGGTTTCTATAGACTGTTATAATTTTTCATTAATAACTTTTAAGTTAAAAGCAATATCAATAAAATTTCTCACTTAGCCTTCGTGACGTTAGCGTGCTAAAATCCGAAGAGGTAAGTCCCGAGTTCCATTAACGACTACGGTCTGAAAACTTTAAAACAATCCAAGAAAACACACTAAAAACTAACCTTCCATAAAATGTATTAGTCGCTATAAACTAAGCTACAAATACTTAGTCATCACTTACTTAGTCAAGTTACAGATAATTAGTCATCGATTAAATCGTTACTTAAAAATTTCATCTGTTTCTCATACGATTTCTTTCTATTAACATGCTATAACATGTTATTAACATGCTACTCTATTAACATTAAGATATATAATAATTAATATTGTGTATAATTTCAAAAAAATGTAATTTTTGTTTAGTCGAATAACAAATTTTACTCTCAAATAGATGCTATGATTTCCGGTTAATACTTTTTATTACATTTTTCAGCAATTTCAGTCCCACTCAAAACGGCAGATAATTAAGACGTGGATTAAAAAGTGCTATTTACGAGAAAGTGCTATACTCGTAGCTTTAGTGTGATAACGAATACGATAAATCCAAAAATATTTATCGCTAAAAAACAAAACTAACTCCTTTGGTATTTATTCGTTTTGGATGTATCTATCAACGAATAAAACTTCTCAACGAAAACCACAATAATAACACACTACAAAAAACGCAATGTACAAGCGCTACCTATTAAAAAAAACTGATTATGAATAATTTATATCTACAGTAAAGGCCGGAATGTATCTATTTTTTTAATCCCGCAAAAAAACAAAAGGTGAAAAAATATAATTTATGGTATTTTTTAATATTTATTCACGCGTAGCATCTAGTAATCCCAAAAGATAACCTGTTGGGTGACCCTGTTATAATTCAAGTCAATATTTGTGCCCGTATATCAACAGCAAAGCACAAAATTTACCTGCTTTTCATTGTTACTGGAAACATTTCTATTTACGTTAAACCCTATCTCCATATATCAATTTCGTTTTTAGTTTTTACCAAACAAGAGCCAATATTCATCATAATTTACATTTTACAAAAACGAATTAATGAAGTCTAATGTATTTTAAATATAAAACGCAATTACATAATAACATATTAATGAATGTTTAATTTTACTTTCTCTTGCCCTATATAAAATATTTTGCCCATAACAGACAGGTGGAATGTTAAATTATTTGAACTCGATCTGCTAGTTCCAGGACTACAAATAATAGTTCTGTTTCTTATCATATGGTCAGCCAATTATATTACCGTCATATATGACAGTTAAGAGGAGAAGAGGTTGAGGCGTCAAAAACACTAGTCACAGTTATCTCCACTGAGATTAATGAATTACATTATACAGCAGGCAGATCCTGTGGCGAATGAAGTGAAGATGACATTTGCAGGGAGGAAAATATGTGCATTTTAGAAGGCCTGGCATGCTGATAAGCATACTTTTAAACTCAGTGAAGGAGACAATGGTAAACCACCTCACCACTCGTTAAACTTAGCGTTGTAAGGATAGAGAAGGAGTATACATTGAAGGAGACAATAAGAGATTATGTATAAAATTAAAATTAAATTTTTACAACGTCAGTCTCGTTTTTTAGCCACGCCTCGTATGTTAATAATTTAAATTTTAATGGTAGAGTTGATTTTCAGTTAATGAATTTTGAGAGTAGTTTTGTACGGTTACTTAGTTTTACATAAATAAAAAAAATATTCATGTACATTTTTACAACGCGATTAAAATGAGAATATTGCAGTGAATAACATAAAAATACCGTAATAGACAATAACAGAGACAATGAATTCAACAAAGACTTTCACTACAATTTCTTATTGCAAAATAAGAGTTGATCGTTTAATAAGATTTATTGTAACATATAAACATAGTTATTAAAACAAGGTAACATCAGAAAATATAATAAACAGTTTGATATGAATCGAAGGAACTAGAGAGTACTTATTAATTTTTTCTACCTTCACCTTTATAATGTGATCGTTCCTAATTATATTACGTTATACACACACACTGAAACTCATTTCAATAAAATAATAATATTTTATTGTAGAACAAAATTATTAAGAAATGTAGAGAAGCAATAAAAGTGTTCAAATTATATGTACGTATGTAATAAAACAAATGTCAGTTTTGTAATAAAATAGAACCTAGTACTCTTTTAAACTAAAGTGAACGTATGATGAGAAATAAATATAGACCTTATATCACTGTTTTTACTTTCAGTAAATTGAATCAAGGCATTAGTGATTTTACTTTCGATATCCAATACCACCCGTACGGATCAGGTTTGAATGGTTTTTTTTAAATAAATTTATTCATTTGTTACTATACCGAGTGTCCCACGGAATTTGAACAAGAGGGAAATAACATTGATTTTCATTAGTTTGTTAATGGTTTCCTCCCAGGAATTGATGAAGACTTGTTATAATCAGGAATTATTCGAAAAGGTTTAGACCTTTACAAAATATCAAAATAGATACGTTTTAAGCGTATTTTAGCTTAACATACATAAATTTGTTAACCGTTCTCCATTTAAAATTTATACAATAAAACGCTACGCATTATTTCACACAGGTAACCCAAAATACTTCACAAAATTTACAATACTTAAACAGAGAAAGGTTTTCAAATTTATTTATGTATTTTGAGCTAAAAATGTATCAAAATTGAAATTTTTTAAAATTCAGAACATTTTCTAATGATTACTGACTTAAGTCATCATTATTTATTCGTGGAAAGAAAATATTAACAAACTACTGAAAATGAATGCCATTTCCCTTTGGTTCAAATTCCGTGGGACCCCGGTACAGTGAAACATTGCCCATAACAGGGTGGTGGAGTGTTGAATTATTTGCACTTGATCTGACAGTTCCAGAGCTACATAAAAAGTTCTGTTTCTTTATCACATGGTCAGCCAATTATATGACTGAAGCATTTAAAAACAGACGAAATAGAGGTGTAAAAGACACTAGTCACAGTTGTCTCCTCTGAGAGTAATGAATTTTTTCATTATCCAGCCAGACCCTGTGGTGAATGAAATGAAGGTGTCATTTGCAGGGTGGAAAGTAGATCCGTTTCAGAGGGCCTGGCATGCTGATAAGCATACTTTTTTGCTCAATGAGTAAGGCAATGGTAAATCACCTCACTCCTCGTTTTACTTAGTAAAGCCCCTAGAGGCTCAAACCAGCCTTTCGGGTGATGACTTAAACAACATCATAGTGAAACACGAGTGTTGTGAAACTAGGATAACATAAGATTGGAAGTAATGAGGACAAGGAAGTAAAGCAAATGAAGTTCAGCTGGACCGAAAAAAAGATAATAAATAAAATAGTTAATAACAATCGGATGCAAAAGAGAAAGAATTACTTGAACAGAATAAAGGCGAGATGAAATAGATACATAATGGGACTCAATGATCATAATATCTCAGGTCAATTATTTCGTCTGAGGAAACGTGTGAGTAGGATTTCAGAACCGCACGTATGCTACTACGGTAAGAGCTTTTTTTTTAAAAAAAATGCTCTGCTCTGATCAATAACTAGACTATGGTGTTGAGTGCTGGTAAATGAGCTCCAGTAATAGAAAAAGTGAGGCCTTAAGAGACGGACCGGTTCCAAAGGTCATACAGTCTTAATTGTGGAACATGCGAGAAATCAAGGCATAAGACAACCGATTCTCAGAAACGGACCGATTCTAAGGATACCATAGTTGACAAAATAAGGATCAGACAGATGGTAACGAATGGACATGTCCAAAGAATGGCAGAGCGGAAAGATGGCTCCAAAGAGCGTTCGTTTTACTCCCATCAAACCAGGAGGAGAGGTCACCTTCAAAAAACATGCATACAATTTAGATACATTTTTTTGATAATTTTAACATAGAACCACGTTTAATGGATTTCTTATTTTATTTTTTGTTTCTTTTTTATTAATAAAACTTGTTTTATTAATAAAGACTCAAGACTCCTAAAGCAACTGGTTGAGTACAACCTAAACTCCAAAAGCACCACAACAGGATGCAGATGGATCAGAGAAATAAGAGAGGATCTGAAAGAAATTGGCCTTACTCCAGACAAGAAAAAATTAAACAATAAAATCCAAAACAAATACACCCGCTTCACACTTACAAGAAGAAAACTGACAACACGAATTTTTTCAACACCAGAAAGGACACAAAGATCGGAACGTATAAAGAAGTATTGGGAGGACCGCAAGACCCAAACAATCCCATCGAAGAGACTTAGTTAATGGACTGACTAAAGTGAACCTATGCGGTCATAAAATATAAAAAAAACTTGTATTAAAACCACCACAAATATTCAAAGAATGAGTAAGAACACTTACCAGTTGAGAAGTACTTTCGTGGCTTCACAACATCGCCAGCTCATCACAACACTTAAGATTACACAATATAAAAATTATTTTTAAGAGATGTAAACCTCTTCTGTACGTAACCACAATATTATAGGAAATTCCTGGAAAATACAGTAGATTCCTGTAATTGTCATGACATACACAGGAGGTGTACATCTCTGAAAAATATGTTATAATTGTGTAATTTTAAGTGTAAACACAACACGTAAAATTACACAATTATAAAATATTTTTCAGAGATTTACACCTCCTATGTATGTCATGGATACCATGGACCGATAGGGTTACCAACCAAGAGGTACTAAAGAGGATGAATACAGCACCAGAACTGGTCAACCTCATCAAATGTCGAAAGCTGGAATATTTAGGTCACATAATGCGCAATCAAGGCAGGTATGAACTATTGCAGAGCATATTACAAGGGAAAATAGAAGGCAGGAGAGCCCCAGGACGAAGAAGAATTTCCTGGTTGGCTAACCTTAGAGCCTGGTTCGGAAAGACCTCCACCCAATTGTTCAGGAGCGCAACCAACAAAGTAATAATAGCCAGAATGATCGCCAACGTTCGGAACGGACAGGCACCCTAAGAAGAAGATGTATGTCATGACAATTACAGTAACCTACTGTAATTTCCAGGAATTTCCTAAAATTGTGGTATACCTACATGTACATATATATGCACACAAGATACAGTAGCAAGGAATCTCAGAGAGGGTGACAGAGAGACAGAAGACAGTAGCCAGTACGGGAAGCAGAAAAATCTGTAGGAACCACAAAAAAGTAAGTAAAAACTCGGTAAGGCAAGTGAAGGCTGAGTAATACAACTTTGAAGGGTTAACGAAATACATAAATACCTCAAATAAATGTTATTATGATTCCATATTTTTCAGAAATTATTTAACTTGTCAAGTTAGGTCTTATGAGATGTAGTCTTGTACATACTCAGGCCAATCATTCTTGTGAGAGTAGGCCTATGATTAATTGAAACCCAACCATCAAAGTATACCTACAACGGTCTACATTTTAATGTGAGAAAAATGTAATCTAACAGGTAAAATTTCCGATTACAAGCAACCGAATTATTGCAAAAAATACAATTATGTATACATAACATAATATTATGTTATATTACAAGTTGTACCACCAAATATGTTTGTACTTTTATGGCAGAAAGTTAACGAAATTACCATACGACACCTAACATTATTAATTAAAGTTAATTCAAATTTTCGATTACATGTCTCAATCTGTTTAATTATCCTGATAAAACGGATCGCTAAAAATGAAACTGTTTTTAAAAATACAAATCTTATAACGATATTTTTATTTTAAACTAAAACAGAAAAGCCAATAAATTATATTAAAAAGAACATGTTGTTGTTTAGGTCATCAGCCGAAAGGCTGGGTTGAACTTGTAGAGGTTTTACTAAGTAAAACGAGGAGTGAGGTTGTTTACCATTACCTTCCTCACTGAGTGGAAAAGTACGCTGATCAGCATGCCCGGCCCTCAGAAAAGCACATATTTTCCACTCTGCAAATGACACCTTCACTTCATTCACCACTGGGTTTGGCTGAATAATGAATTTTATTACTTTCAGAGGAGATAACTCTGATTAGTGTCTTTTACACCTCTACCTCTTCTGTTCTTAAATGATTCAATCATTTAATTGGCTGACCATGTGATAAGAAACAGAACTATTTATTTTAGCCGTGCAACGAACAGATTGAGTATAAATAATTTGACACCCAACCTGTCTGTAAAAAGAACATATAAGCCTATAAAACAAAATTCTTTTTATGTATAGGTTATCAAGCGGATAAATGCAGGTGAAACATTTATTTGAATTAGTGTTTTATTTAATGAAGCACACCAGTTACCTGAGATTAAGTTAACAAAAAAAGGGATTAAGGTTAAAGGTTAGAACATGAGAATTATTTATTTAAACTGATTCCGAATGCACTTTCTTCGGTCACGACCAACTTAGAAATGCACACTTGATTGGCTATATTCAGAGAATGTTGTCGTTGCTAGTTATGGAAGTATCTTTCTCCCAACGTTATTTAAATGAGGAAGATTATTCTTTAAGCCAACTACATAATAATCTATAAAGCGATACGCTGTTTCAATGGCATGTATTTAAATTTATGAAAAATAACCAACTAAAGTTCTTCACAAAAATATGCTAAAATAATCTTATACACTCGTACGTTAAAGATAAACCGAATATATGTATTTTTTTCTATTGAATACATAGACTATTAATACGTATTTATCAAAATACCTTTACTTCATAAGCGGGTCTTGGAATTCTTAGAAATAACGAATTTCGGAGATTTAAAAACAAAAATCAGGCGAGAAACAATCACACGACTTTCTCTTGCCATTTTAAATAATGAAAGCTATTACCTACGATTAAACTTTAGTAAAACAATTTAAAATGAAAAACATAACGTAATTTTAATCAGGAGTGAATGACGCTAAATGAAAATCTGTAGAACTTAAAAGTACGGAAGATCAGTAATTGACGCTAAACTACGCTTTACAGAAACAATTTTTGACATAAAAGTTTTAAGTTGTTATAATTTTCCTTAACTTTAAATAAACTTTTGTCGTAAAACACATACAAAGGCCGTAATCGTACAAAAATCCCATTTTTTACAGATTTTGAAGACCAAAATACAGAAAAATACTAACTGACGCTAATCTACGTGTTGTAGAAAAAATGTTAGAAATAAAAGTTGTGGGTTTTTTAATTTCCTTAACTTTAAATAAACTTTTGTCGTAAAACACATACAAAGGCCGTAATCGTACAAAAATCCCATTTTTTACAGATTTTGAAGACCAAAATACAGAAAAATACTAACTGACGCTAATCTACGTGTTGTAGAAAAAATGTTAGAAATAAAAGTTGTGGGTTTTTTAATTTCCTACAACTTTTAAGAAGAGGTAAGTGGATAATGGTGCTATGTAACAATTCTCAAAAATTGAGTTTTTGTGACAGATGAAGACGCTGTATGTATATGTACATTTAGTTCTACAGATGACACAGAATTCTCTATCTCTACATTCTAAGAAAACACTAGTGGATTTACATGCTATGTACTGCTTAATTTATGCTTTTTAGTGAATAAATATGTTATGATTACTTGGCACTTTTCTTCCTTGATTATCCAAGATATTTTCGTTTTAGAATAAACGGTAATCTATGGTAATAGATATTTTATCTTAATCAGTAAAAGTGTGAAGTAATGTTTTATTTTTTAATTGTCTTATAAAAAACGTTGCTTTGTGTTATTTACAGTAAATACTGTTCTTTCTATCTCAAAGGAGATAATGCGCAATACAAATGTTTAATGGTTGAAGGCATTACATTTATAGGAATGTTATAGAGAAAACATTGAGAAGTTGAAGATTTTAAATCCAATAATATAAGTTTCCACGAAGGGGCAATAATATGCAAATGCCAAAATTTAAGTCAGACAATTCACAAAATGATGGAATCCTTAGAATTTTCATTGTATTTTTCTCGAAACTATATTTTTATTACATAGCACCTTTATCCACTAAGCCCTTCTATTATACACTCGTTTGCCCTAAAATGAATATTAATAAGGCCGCAATCTTAAGAAAAACACACCACAAGAATTTCAGCAGATACGGCGCTTACTCTATCTAGTAGAGCACAGAAATATCGTAATTAAGGTGTTTTTAAAAATATCTTAGAACCCGTTTTTGAGAAAATCGCAACAAGTGAAAAATTGCACGAAAAGAATAATACTTCCGGTTGACCGATATTGACAAAAATGTTCGTGTCGTATGTCTTAGTGTTTACCTAATATAAATTTAAAGTTTCAGCTTCGAATGATATTCCGTTCTTGACATATTTTTTCACACAAACACACGAAGACCAATCGATAAAAACATGTTTTTTTTTTTTGGGTTCAGGGGGTATGAAACGTGTATTTCCATTGAAAACTTGATTTTGAAAAAACCCACATGAAAACGATACTTTCATTCTCTATTCTCTATATTCATAGAGGACACGAGTAAGTAAAAAATTTAAAGTAATGAAAAAGCTCCGACATGCAAAATTTCAGTTCAGAAAGTCTGCTGTAGTGACTTCTGCAACTGTTTGATTGCATAAATAAAAATTTAATGTAGTCGCAAAACCTAACTACAACAATCTAAAGAGAAAAAACTAAATCACTAAAAATGAATTCAATTGAATGACTTTAAAAATTACCTAAAAAATATTAACCTTGTCAATTATAATTTAATGTATTAAATTGACTAATCTGTGTATTATTGGGATTGAAATTTAATAAAAGAAAGATTCGTTACAACAAGATATCATTAAAGAAATATAACGAAAACGGTACCCTAAGGTAAATTTGAAAAATCTAAATAATATAACAACGAGACGATCTGACTGTAACAGATCACAAATACAGAATTTATATATATAGAATTCAAGTTACAAAAAATTTAAATAAATAAACAAACAAAACAACATGGAATAGAAAAGCAATATAAAAGAGAAAACGAAACTACAGATTCAATATAAATAACACTGACTTGAACTCATAGGAGAACTTGTATGTCGTCTTTTTTATACTAGTTTCAAATAAACGCTTTCAAGAGCTTACAAACATACATAGGGACTACAATACAAAAGTAGAGAAAAATAATACTTAACTTGGGTTTCTTTCCACATAAAATGTTATTAATTTGAAAGATTCATGTTCAATTGCGGTTTTAAACGGAGTGCCTTCTGTATTATTCATAAAATACAATTTGTAATTGCAAGATATTGACTTTTTATACTGAACTAAAATGTGGTAAAGTTTATTCCAATTCAAACACAGAAAGTAAATCTTTATGAACAGTTGCCTTGAATTTTTTACGTAGTACTGTATACAAACTTAATATTAAGTAGTATTCTTTCTAAATAATATTAAATAAAGGGAATACTTAGAAAACTGTGTACTATTGTGTAAATATTGCAAGATGATACACTTATTATAGTAAGTAAGCATGTAGTTAGTAGCAATTCAATGTCCAATAAAAAACAAAAATGTGGTGTGAAAAACTCACACGACTTTCTCTTACCAATGCAAATAATGAACAATATAACCTAATATTAGTAATAAAACATAACCTAATTTTAATCATGAGTGAATGATACAAAATGAAAATCAACCTCAGATTGGCTTAAAAACACAAAAAATCACTCTTTCACGTTAAACTAGACTCTGTAGAGAAAAATGCTTAAAACAAAAGTTGTAGATCTTTTAATTTCCTATAAATTTGATTATACACTTTTGTCGTAAAATGCTCACTAAGGCTGAAATCTTAAAAAACCATTTTTTACACATTTTCATGAAAAAAAACAGAAAATCACTATTACCGCTAAACTAAGCTTTGTACAAAAAAATGTTAGAAATAAAAGTTGTAGGTTTTTAAATTCTCTATATTTTTTTTATTATATACATTTTTGCGCTAAAATGCATATTAAAGCCGTAATATTGAAAAAAAAAACATTTTTTTACGAGAGCACAGCCTCCCAAAGAATTTCAGTAGACATGGCACTGACCCTACCTTATAGAACAACGGTTCCCAAAGTGGGAGGCGCGGGACTTCGAGATAGCTTTACCCTACATAACGGATCCTTTCAGTGTCAACATAGACTTCCTGGCTGAATTACTTAAAAAACAAGTTTTAGAAATAAAAAAGTTTCTGCTGCGAAAAACGATTTCGATAAAATTGACAAAACATCATTTTGGGTTAAGTATTACCAAGTTTACCCCAGTATATAACAGCAAGCGGTAGTAATTGTAATTATCTTTATCAAGCACCTACCTGTGCGGAAAAATGTTTTCAGCATTTGTTCCAATAAAAACAAAGCATAGGTGCAATGTTGGTTTTATCAATGATTTACGTTGTGCACTTTCTAATAATCAACCTTTTTTTTTAAAAAAATGCTAGGTCATTCATCTACTGATTTATTTTGTCCCTTGTTAAAATTAAATTGCAACTTCTAATGCTACAAAAAATAAAAGTACGGTTATTCAATGTAATACGTGATTTTTCATTGCCCAATAAAATTGTGTAAGGGGGCGTGAGAAGTTTCCTTTTTAGCAAAAGGGGGCGTAAAAGATAGAAGTTTGGGAACCGCTATTATAGAGCATAAAAAATGTAGTAAATAAAGCTATTTAAAAAAAAATCGTAGAGCAGTTTTTGAGAAAATCGCAAAAAGTGAAAAATGACACGAATAAACTAATTCCGGTTAACCGATTTTGATGAAAATGTTCGTGTCGGGTCCGGTAGTAGTATCTAACTTAAGTTTTAATTTTCAACTTCGTAAGATGTTCCGTTATTGAGATATTCTGTTCCTACACAGACCAATCGCTAAAAACAAGTTTTTTGGGTTCAACTGATCTGAAATATACGGTGAAAACTCAATTTCGAAAAATCGACATAAAAACAATACTTTCTTTCCTATATACTACGTATTATATAAGCAAGAGAAAGTAAAAATTAATATTTTAGCTTACACCTATGCTGATTGTGCATTAAAGAAGTTGGTTTTACTTAATTTCTGTCACAAATATAAAAACAGTAATTCTAATGTATTCTTGATCATAATATTAAGTATATTCAGAATAAATTTAATTCAATATTTTAATTATAAAGTAATGAAAAAGTAAATTACACAGAAAATTTCTTCTTATTTGTAATACAAACACGGCCAAAAAACAAACATTCTATTAGCATTATTAGTAAGCTCAAAGGAGTACAAAACGTAAAAGCAAAAGCATCAGCGCAACGAGAGAGTAGTACCAGATGCTTTTAGTGGAGTAAACAAGAATAAGACGTTTCAGAAGAGGCACTTCAATTGAATCTAGTGCTTAGGTAGTCAACAGAAAAAAGTAAACAGAAAAACCCGTATGTGCTATCATTATACCCACTGAAATACACGTAAAATGAATTTTGTAAATAAACAAATACAGTTTAGCAATGATAATTGATTGGTAAAATAGTTATCCTATTTCACTGCCATTGAAACGTAAAAATAGGAAGAGATAATTGTTTACATAGATACTTACTGTCCAAAACATTTATTTCAGAAATCGAATAGGACCGTGTAAAATATGTGCAATATTAATCCGATCCAGTTAACCACTTTTCCTTAAAACTTTTTTCAAATTTTCCAGAACTTCTTATAACAGAAATACATTAAATAAACAGGTTTACTACTTTTCCCGGTCTTAATTCACACTTTTTTCTACATAAACTGTCACTTCTAAAATATACAAGTCAAAGGGTTTTATTGGAAACGGATGATGTAGATATGTTTTTTCAAGTACTTAGATAAAAAAAAATATTGGGAAAATACTAAATACGGTTACTTTGTATCTTTATTATTCTCTATTTCAAACACAAAATTATTTTACTTTCAAACTTTCACAGCACATTTTTTATTAAGATGTCTAAGTTGGGTAGGCCTCGAGTCTTTCGCACGAAGCGTAAACGCGAATCACCATCTCTCACAGGTCATACCTCGAGATGGCAACAGTTATATTAAAAAAAATAATAATAATAAAATAAATTTAAATACAAAATTGTACTAACATATAAACTCTCGTGAATACTAGAATGAAATTTTGTTAGACAAATGTATATTTCAAAAATTTAAATGGTTATCTTATAAATTATTAGTAAAAATTAAGTAGTTTGATAATTTATCATCAATTTAATTTATTATTAGAATGTGAAGGTGAAATATTTTCTTTTGGTAAGTTATTTTGTTATTAAAAGTTGTTTTTATATTTTAAAAGAAAAAACTAACAGTATATAAATATCATGGTATATATTTTTAAATTATTTATTTACTATTTTTTTATATAGCTATATTATAAAAATGTTCTAATAAAAAATATATAAAAATAATAATATAATAAATAAAAATATATACTGTAATAGTACGAAATACATAACAATGTACCTAATTATGTTTTTGCACCAAGTAATATTTTTTTCTGTTTACTGAAATTAACTGTAGGTATCAATTGTTTTGCTACATACAGTTACAATTTAAATATTTATTTTTAGTTAAATTATTATTTTGGTTCGTTTTTTAAAATTTTATATTAAATTTTAATTTATCAAATCATAATCTTTGAAAATATTGTGTTCATTCAATTACAATTTCCTTTGTAATCTTATGCTTAATTAAAAATGTACTATTTTATATTTTATCATTTGTATTGAAGGTCCACAGTATTCTATTCTGTTTGTTAAGTTCTTGTAAAATCATTCGCAAATTTGTATCTGTATTTAAACTGTAATTTACGATCTTGTAAATGAATAATAAATAAACATTCGTAAACTAAACTTTAAATTCTTAAAATTTTAGCTCTTCGGAAAAGTACAGGAGTAACATTGATCAATGGTGCTTACGGTGTCTACTATGTTATGGTATTGTGTTTGACAAAAGTAGTTTTTGTATGATTTGTGACAGGTGTAATCTGTTATTTGTCGGACCCACCCGTGGTGTAGTGGTCAGCGGTATTAGCTTCAGCATCAGGAATCCTGAATAAGATTTCCGGTTAGTTCTGGCATTTTTTCAATACTACTTTTTATTTATCACCCTTCTTCGTTTGTATTAATGTTAAAAAAAAATCGGAGGTGAAATAAGAAATGTATAACAAAATAAATTACGTCCGGAGGATATAATACAGATTAATATGAAAATTACATCTTTTCCTATATCATACTTTAAAAATAAGAAGAAATAGAACTATGGTTTTATTCCTGGAACCTGTAGTTTAATACACCATCACTTTAACAATCCATCTGCATGAGATGAGCATAAAAATTAAATTCATGAAACATTTCAATACTTTTAAAAATAAAAGGAATATACATATAAATGAAAATTCTTTTTTGATGAATTCAGATGAATTTCATGAATGAACAAATGAAATTCATACATATTAATCAGAAAAAAATAAGAAACAAAACAATAGTGCAGGTAAAAACAAGAGGAACGATTTTTTCTTATTTATACTTTAACCTAAATATCACAATGATAAATGGGACATATCTCTAGACAACTGTAAGATGACGGATCGTTACCAGGGCGGAGCGCATGTGAGGAGAAACAATAGGAATAAATTTTATGACGCTTACCAGCCATGACAGACAGATTGCAGTACGCTCCTGTGTTACTCTCATATCAACAGTCATTAACATCGGCTTAATAATACTGTATTTACAATAATTACTATATGAACAACCATACTAAACCAGATGCTAACTCAGCCAGGAACGATTTCAATTAAAAAATATATTAAGTAACATAATAGAAGGAATAAAAAAAAAATCCTGTGTGAAATACTCACACTACTATCTCTCGCCAGTGTAAATAATAAAAAATATAACCTAGTTGGCGTATTGGTTAGCGCAACTGGCTTCTACGCCGGGGCCCTGGGTTCGATTCCCGGTCAGGTCTGGTATTTTTTCATCTATCATCCTTCTCACCGTCTGCATTAGCAGAAATTGCAAAACAGTCAGACGTAAAACAAAAAAAAATTACCTATGATATTTTAATCATGAGTAAAAAATGTAATATGAAAAACATGAGTTAATTTTAATCACGAGTGAATGATACTTAATGAAAATCAACTTTTTTTCGACTTAAAAATACGGAAATAACTGACGCTAAACAAAGCTCTGTGGAAAACGTTATTTTTTTCAAAAATTTAACGTTTTTTTCCTACGCCATTGATTTTATATTAAACTTTTGTCGTAAAATTTAGTACACTAAGCTGCAATCTTAAAAAATAATTTTTTTTACAGATTTGATCAGCAAAATATAGAAAATTACTAATTGACAGTAAACTAAGCATTGTAGAAAGAAATGTTTATAAATAAAAGTTGTAGGATTTTTAATTTTCCACAACTTTGATTATATACACATTTGACTTTTAATGCATATTAAGACCGCTATCTTAAAATAAATTACCACACAACCACAACCTCCACAAGAATTTCAGCATACATGGCGCTTACCCTATCTTGTAGATGATACAAAAATGTAATAAATGAGACGATTTTTAAAACAATCGTAAGAGCCGTTTTTGAGAAAATCGCAAGAAAGTAAATTTCATTTCACAAATAAATTACCTACTACTTCCGGTTGACCGATTTTGATAAATATGTTCGTGTCGGGTCCCGTAAAGGTTTCTACCTTAACCTTTCCAAGTTTCAACCTTGTACGATAACTTATTACGGTCTTGAGTTCACACACACAAACCAATCACTAAAAACGAGATGTTTGAATTCAGGGGGCCTGAAAGAGTGTATTTCTGATGAAAACTCAATTTCGAAAAATCGCCATAAAACAATTAAAGAAGAGAATTTTAATAATTTTGCTCCAAACATACGACCCATTGAGTTATAACTGAATGACTTTAAATTTAACGGACTTTCACGATAACGGACATCGGTATCCCCCCATTTGTCCGTTAAATCGACCAATGACCATGAAAAAAAGAGACCTTAGTTATTCAAGAGGTTTTTCTAATAATGCTAAGGTAAATTACTCAAATACAATATATAAATAGAGAAACAATTAATTACATTCCTACAAATGGAATAATATATGGATTCTATGTTAAACTTTATCATTAAAACAAATGGAAGGATGGACATAAAAATTAATGTTCATTTAAAAACAAGAAACCTAAAAAATACAGTATATTATTAAACCTGAATCAGAACAACGCACGCCATCTTCATTAAATGCATTGGAAATAATTTTTAAGTTCAGTTGACGGTAATAAATAAAACAACTTCCCTTCAGGTGTTTCATATTTATTGCGGTATTACTTTTAAAATTTTCTATCTATCTATCTAGGTCAAAGATTTTCTCTTTTTCCATTTACAAACAAAATAGCAATGCACTCTTCGGCTAACACCCTTAATACAGTAAGCAAGTAACGTTGGGATAGATAATACAAAATAGCATTTCTAAACTCGTTATTACAACGAAGGGGAGATAGTAAGACTGTAAAAGAAAAGGGGGAGGGAGCGTAAAAAAAGAACAAGTAAAGATTACATGGAAATTTAAGTTCCGCACGACGAAGTCTTAAAATGATATTTACTTAAGAGAAGCTTCAAGAAGACTTAACATGCTCACAGGCGTGATTATATAAGCAAGTATCATCCCCGTTGTAATAAAAGAAAGGAAAAATGTCCCCCGTTATTCATACAAATATTCAAACGTGCATGAACATGACATACAAGCAATACTCGGCATCCATTTTCTAGTTATCACTATGGAAAATGAGACTATGTTAGCACAAGGATCAAACAGTTTAATTCCAGTTAACGATCTGTTATGTTGTTTAACTCAACAGCCGAAAGGCTGGTTTGAACCTCTAGAGGTTTTACTAAGTAGAAACGAGAAGTGAGGTGCTTTACATTTGCCTTCCTCACTGAGCTGAAGGAGTATGCTTATCAGCATGCCAGGCCCTCCGAAAAGCACCCACTTTCCGACCTGCAAATGACACATTCACTTCATTCACCACAGGGTCTGGCTGTATAATGAAATTCATTACTCTCAAAGGAGATAACTCTGACTAGAGTATTTTACACCTCTACCTCTTCCGTTCTTAAATAGTTCAGTCATATAATTGGCTGACTATGTGATAAGAAACAGAACTATTTTTGTAGCCCTGGAACCAACAGATCGAGTACAAATAATTTAACACTTCACCTGGCCGTTATGGGCAAACAACCTGTTATACAGAAAGAAATGCATAAAAACAGCTAAAAGAATTTTTTTAAAAATCTGGTGTGAAACACTCACGACTTTCTCTTGCCAATGCCTCAATAAACATAAACTGATTTTAATCATGAGTGAAAGACGCAAAATGAAAATCAACCTCAGTTTGGCTTACAAATATGAAAAATCGCTCTTTCACGCTAAACTAGGCTCTGTAGAGAAAATGCGTATAATAAAAGTTGTAGATCTTTTAATTTCCTATAAATTTGCTTATATGCACTTTTGTCGTAAAATGGCTGATATCTTTAAAAAAATCGATTTTTTTACACGTTATCGCGAGAAAAAAACATAAAATCGCTAATTACCGCTAAACTAAGCGTTGTACAAAACAATGTTTGAAATAAAAGTTGCCGGTTTTTAAATTCTCAACAACTTTTATTATTCACATTTTTGCGCTAAAATGCATATTAAAGTTACAATCTTAAAAAACCTTTTTTACGTAAAAACAGCCTCCCTAAGAATTTCAGCAGACATGACGCCTATCTTATTTTCTAGAGTAAAAAAATTTAGTAAATGAGATGATTTTTAAAAAAATCGTAGGAGCCGTTTTTCAGAAAATCGCAAAAAAGTGAAAAATGACACGAATAAACTACTACTTCCGGTTGACCGATTTTGATGAAAATGTTCGTGTCGGGTCCGGTGGTAGTATCTAACTTAAGTTTCAAATTTCAAGTTCGTAGGATGTTCCGTTCTTGAGATATTTAGTTTCTAATACACACGCACCCACGCGCGCGCACACACACATACACACTGAACAATCGCTAAAAACGTGTTTTTGTGTTCAGGGGGTCTGAAAACCTGTAGATTCGGTGAAAGTCGATTTTAAAAAAATTGACATGAAAATATTACTTTCCTTCGTAGTGTATTTTTTTCATACATCACCAACGTACATCATTGTCATCCAATTTACTAAATGTAAAGTTGTTGTAATAAGACAACTTTAATGGACATCTGGAGTTGTTTATGTTTGAGTCTATTGAAATAAATATAAATAATTCCAGCTGATTAAGATAAAATATTTAAAAATTATTTAATTTTCATAAACAAAATATGGTTACTAGGCAACTAAGAAGAAGAAAATAAAAATTGTAAATTATTTTAGTGTGGGGCTGAATATCAAGCCAGCTAGTAGGTCCCACATTCGTTCTTAAAAAATAAAAATAAAAATATATATTAGAAGATAAAATAGTTTATCCACCAACGTTCATGTTATTAAAAGAGACACAAACTATTCAACTTTATAATAATAGTGATTATCTGGTAGCTTTTCAATGGCAGATGTATAAAAACATTGATGAAGACATTCGTCTAATAGAAGAGTTGAAAGAAATATTTGAATCGTTCAAAGATTGTGAAAGCAGATTAATTAAGATACGTAACAAATTAAAATATTGAAATATTCATTCATTAATAATTATAAAAATAGATATACATTTAAAGAATATTTATTCATTACGGTACAAATTGTCGTAATTATGAAAATATATATGAAATGAAGTAAAGATTGTTAAGTTTGATAAAGAGTTATTATTTGAATATTTCTACGCTTCATTGTTAATAACGTTAATACAATAACTTAAACAACAGAAAGCCGTACACTAAAACACCTTAAAAACTTAAATAAAAAAGTATCAAAAATATAAAACATAATTATGATATTAAATTAGCGATGCCTGAAGTTTCAACAATATTATTAAAGAACGTCTATTAAATCTTGTATCATTTTTATTAGAGTGGAATGTGCTTTATGAAAAGGAACTCAATAACTCTGCAAAAAGATGTTAAGAATTTCGGAATGATTAGATTAAAACAGTGTAGGTAAAACAAAGAGGTTTAATAAAATTTAATAAATAAAACGATGAGCTTAGAAAGTTACGACTGTTTCTTAGGATTTTTATACCCCCTTTACGACAGACCGTCGTAAGACGAAAGGGGTAGTTTTTCACCACGTTTATTATAATGACTTTTCGTGCATACTCAAGTTAGTTGTAAACCGTCTTCATGTAATATATATACATATATATATTTCTGGATAGAAAGGGCGTGTTCAAGAATGGTACACGACGCGAGTACGGTGAAAAAGGAGAGGGAAAGCGTAGTCTATATATCTCTTTAAAGCAAAAACAATTTCCGTCAACCGAGACTAGCGTAGTTACAGTTAACGCTATAAGACAATTCAACTGGGAGAACTAGGCTATACAGTACACAATACGGGAACGTCATTTTTCATTACGTAAAGCCAGTGTCACCATGTAATAAGATTTTCTTCTCTACGTCAGCGATGGTTAGCCGACTTCAGTTGTAATGTATTTACACATTCTGGAAGTCTAAAAAGTTTAATAGTTTCGTTTGTTGCATCCAAAAAGTTAGCAATTTTACTCCGTACGAACATACGACATTGTCAAACCCGTAATAAGAAAATAATAACATGTCAAAATACAGGTAATAAATTGTAGAGAAACTAATCATTTCTAGACAAAAAAATTACTACTACACCTGCATAATAATTTATATTTTTTAACAAGGTTCAAATAAATTTAACGAAATGCTTGCTTATAAGACATGCGTACAACATTTAAGTCTTTGTTAAAGTAAATATAGAATAAAATAGTTCTGTTTCTTAACATACGGTTAACCAATTATGTGACTAAATCATTTAAGAACAGAAGAGGTAGAGGTGTAAAAGACACCTGTCGGAGTGATGAATTTCGTTATACAGCCATACCCTGTGGTGAATGAAATGAAGGTGTAATTTGCAGGGTAGAAATTAGATACTTTTTAGAGAGCCTGGTATGCTGATAAGTATATTTTTTCACTCAGTGAGAAAGGCATTGGTAAACCACCTTACTTCTCGTTTTACGTAAAAAAAACCTCTAGACATAAACCAGCCTTTCGGCTGATGACCTACACAAACACGAGGTTATATGATCCCAGAACTTGTATCCAATTCAAATTTATTCTAATTTTGTCTGAAGACCACCATGGTCGGAAATTGAGGTCCCGGGTACGATTCCTGGGGTATGGAAATTTTCACAAGTCAAAACCACTGTTCTTGATACATAACTCACCGTAGTTAATAACAACCAAACAAATAATATGCGAATTTAAATATTACAAGAAAAAGGAGTAAAAATTAGGAATAAAATCAAAGGAATATGAATAATTACGACAAAACTGCGTTACCAAATCTAATTATTTAACGATGAAAGAATTAAAAAAGACCAGAATCCAAACTTACAAAATCAATAATAATTATGCGTAATTAATTTAAAAGATATGACACATTAATAAAGACATCCATCTTCTTTTTGTAACTTACAAAATTTCAATACGGTAGCTTGTCTAACAACGTTCTCCTCCTGGTGAAGATGACAGTTTTGCATAATTTATTTAGCAGTATTAATGACACAGCATATCCTTACCTGAAAATAAAAAAAAAGAATCTTTTCATCAATATATTCTTCAGGTAATAACATCATTAATAATGTTGACTAATTATTTCACTACAATTAACAATAATAATACAAGTAGAACTGATAATAATTATAGTAGTCATATAATGTTTAATTATTTTATAACTCTTATGTAACGGGACATAAATTATTATATAAATGGATATAGTTTTATTACTTAACTATATTAATTGATATTATAATACTTAATGAATATTATAGTATACTTTCTCAACGTTAAGTGTATTTATATGCCAAGTTCTATGTTAATCATCTGTACTAACACAAATGCGAACACCCTCACTGATTAATAAAACAGTAATTCATTAAAGTTCAGATGAATAACAGAGCTCAAATTAGGCACATTTGTTCCTAAGGGGTTAAAGAGAAAAATTAAAGCATATTTGAATCTCGACGACTTGGGCACAAGATAAATTGAGATGGTTAGGTGTAATTTAAATTGTTACTTTCTCTTAATCTATATGAATGTAAAGGGAAGGAAAATAATTGTGTTCATGTCGATTTTCGAAATCAAGTAAATGAAAAAACATGTTTTTAGCCATTGGTGTGTGTGTGTGTGTGTGTGTGTGTGTGTGTGTATGTGTGTGTGTGTGTGTATATGTGTGTGTGTGTGTGTGTGTGTGTGTGTGTGTGAGTGAACAAATATCTCCAGAACGGAATATCGTGTGAATTTGAAATTTTGAACTTAAATTAGATACTACTTGGAGATCCGATACGAACATTTTCACATCATATTGGTCAAATGACAGTAGTAGTTTATTGGTCTAATTTTTAACTTTTAACAATTTTCTCAAAACTGGCTCAAATTTTTTTTTTTCAAAATGGGGTCATTTAAATTTACAAAAATGTAAATAAAAGTAGTAGAACATTTGAAAACCTACAACTTTTGTTTGAAACATTTTTTGTACAAAGCATTTTTAGCAATAATATGGTGATTTTCTGGTTTTTTTTCATGAAAATCGGTAAAAAATGGGATTTTTTAAGATTGCGGCCTTAGTATGAATTTTACTACAAAAGTGTATATAACTTTTGAAGTTAAAGTTAAGTTAGGTTATAGAAAATTTAAAAAATCTACAACTTTTATTTCAATAATTTTCTTCTACAGACCCTAGTTTAGCGTCAATTACTACTGATTTGCCGTATTTTAAAGTCGAACAGAGGATGATTTTCATTTCCCGTCATTTACTCATGATTAAAATTAGGTAATGCCTTTCATTTTACATTGTTTATTCATGATTAAACATAGATTACATTTACAAAAATAAAAATAATTGGAATTAAATTGGATTAAACATATGTTCATTATCTACATTAGCACAAGAAAGTTGTGTGTTTCACACCAGATTTTTTTTTGTTTTACATCCGACAATAAAGGGTAAAAGATGTTATGTGAGATGAAAGAATGCCAGACCTGATCAGGAACCGAACCCAGAACCCCTGAGGTAGACCAATTGCGCTGACCACTACACCACGTGCTATGAACAGAGAGTAGGTCAAATACAGAGAAAAATATTTTTACGAATATTTAGTAAGTACTCGTACATAAAATTAAGTGAAATACTAAAGAAATGCGGAAATATCTTTTAAATTTTCTTTAATTTTTTTTTTAAAAAGGCTCAAATACATTTTTATCTTCAAAAGAACTGACTTTTAGTACAGCATCTGCAAATAGAACAGTTATAATAAGTAAAGAATTTACAAATGAATATAAAATAAGTATAACATTTCTGCTTTATAAACACAGAGTTAACGAACTCTTTTATACTGTACTAAGTAAATAATTAAAATTATCAAGTAAGTTATATTTAAGTTCTGAGAAAGAACCTCCGTAAATTTTTAATTTGTGGTTATTTAATTTAGTCAAAGTAATTTAAAAAAGTTACTATATGTACTATATAATATATATATATATATATATACACTATTCAGCGGGTTTGTTTTTTTTACCAAGTAAAAAAACCGATCTTGTATATGTAGAAGTGTTCTTAAATAAATGTATGCAGTTCTCTAAGTTATAACATGGTATTAAATGTTTAAAGTTTAAATTATTCCCTTTTATGTTTTGTACGGTTTATTTCGAGTATGGATCAAGTTATAATGCAGAATTATTTATCAGGAATTTAATTTCGTCGACCGCTTTTGGTTCTGTATCGTTATTGAAACTTATATTAAACTATACTAAATACTAATTACAAATTCCTCATGACAAAAATACATTAATCTAGATAAATGGATTTTAAATTACAATTTTTGGTTATTTTATTAACTAGCAACCTCCGCTCGTTTGGCTTCAAGGCAATCTAAATGTAAAACTAACATCTCAAACAATTTTACATGTTGAAAGCAAAATTACGATAGTACAAATAAAACCAATTAATATTGGAAACATGAATTTTGTTGACATTAGTATGAATCAACTGTGAATACGAAGAAATAAGACAACGTTAAAAGAAAAGTAGGTAAATATTGTAACAACTAATATTAGGTTCTTTCTGGATCTGGGTATAAAAAGTAATAAACAGACTTTATTTTTAAACTTACAACAATTATTTATTGACACAATAAATTATTAAACTTTTACCACTAACGAATACAATTAGATAACTTTAATTAAATTAATTATAAAACTTAAGCTTATACAAAATTCGATTATAACAGGTGCGGCAGAAAGGATGAACGGTTTTCAAAAAAGCAATATGTCGTTAATTGTGCATAAAAAAAACATTTATTTACAGAATAATATTCACATGATCTTACCATTTTAGAAAATTAATGTTTGAAAACAACATCTGCCAGGTGACGGCCGTTTTCAGCGATGCACTTTACAAGCCGCTCTCGGAAGTTGGCTTCTACTCTTTCTAACATTGCCCTGCCAATTTGTTCGACTTCCACACGAATTGCTTCCTTTAGTTCTTGAAGTGTACGTGGTTTATGCTGGTAAACACGTGACTTGAGGAAACCCCACAAGAAGTAGTCGCACATGGACAGGTCTGGGGAACGAGGAGGCCATTCAATGTCACCAAACCGAGAAATGATGCGACCACGAAAAACAGCCCGAATTGCTTCCATTGAATTTCTTGCGGTGTGAGCTGTCGCCCCGTCCTGCTGAAACCATACTTGCCGGATAGGAATACGTTTTCTTCTTAGTTCAGGTAGGAAGAATTCAGTGAACATCTGTCTATAACGTTCCGAGGTTACAGTTACAGTGGTCCCGTTGTCGTCTTCAAAAAAGTATGGACCAATAACAACTGTACTGCTCACAGCACACCAAACTGTCACCTTGGGACTGTGTAATGGTCTCTCATGCATTAATTTTGGATTTTCATCTGACCAATAACGACAGTTCTGCTGATTAACGGTACCATTCAAATGAAAATGTGCTTCATCTGTCGTAAACAAAATGATGTTTTCATTTTGGTCAAGTATGGCCTCCATTTCTCGAGCAAAATTTAGCCGCTTTACATAATCGCCAGGATTCAATTGTTGAACAATGGCCATTTTGTAGGGATGAAATCCTATATCGTTATGTAAAATACGCCTTACTGACCTATCACTGATGTTCAGTTCAGAAGAATGTCTCCTAGCAGATCGACGAGGACTACGGAGTATGGCTTGCCGAACTCTTTCCACATTTTCTGGAGTGCGTACAGTGCGATGAGCCCCTGGCGGTCGTTTATTCATCACTGTTCCTACTGAACGAAATGATTTAACCCAACGTAAAATGGTGTTACGAGTGGGTACACTGTCATTTCTCGCAAGATTGAAATGACGAAACTCGCGCTGAACTGCAACGATACTCTCGTTATTACGCACAAAACTGTCGTAAGTAAATACACGATGTTGCACACTCCACGACTCCCTGATGCCGACTAAACAATGGTATGATCTACAGAACGCATGGCCACTTCAGTCGCCCCACTCCCACTACCCAGATCAGAATACTATCTGTTCTAAAAACATCCATCCTTTCTGCCGCACCCGTTATTACTTAACAATCAAAATAAAAATTAACGTGTCCACAATCACTTGATACCACTCGTACGCACCGTACTATTAACGTAATTCAGAACCGGTCCCGTAAAGACACAAATTCGAAACGGCCCGACAAAGCTAATTCCATCCACAGTAAAGTACTAACTAATACAAAGGCGATAACTGTTTTTATACCTCCGGTCTTAAAAATCTTATATTTTACCAATTTTGATTAGCAACATACAGAAAATAACAAATTGACGCTAATCTACGCGTTATAGAAAAAAAGGCTAGAAATTTAAGTTGTAGGTTTTTAATTGTCTACAACTTTAGCTACATACACTTTTGCCCTAAAATGTAAAATTAGGTCACATCGAATAAAAATTATCGCGGGAGTACAGCCTCACCAAGAATTTCAGAGACATAGCGTTTACCCTATCTTGTAGAGAATAAAAAATGTAGTAAATGAAGCAATTTTTTTTTAAATTGCAGAAGCCGTTTTTGATAAAATCGAACTATTATAATAAATTATTAGGGGCCTACTGACCGATTTTGATGAAAATGTTCATGTTCGTTCCCCTAGTGGTACAGAACTCATTTCATAAGTTTCAATATTGTACGATATTCCGTTCTAGAGAAACTTTGTTCACATACACACAGACCGAACGCTAAAAAAATGTTTATTTTGGGTTAAAGGGACCTGAAAACATGTGTTTCCGACGTAAACTCGATTTCGAAAAATCATCATGAAAACAATACTTTCCTTCCCTGTGTATTTATATACGGCAAGAGAAAGTAAACATTTGAAAGAGATTGATTTTTCAGTTTTTAAAAAATGTTTTTTATGTTAACATGATGTAAGATAGGGATTTGAGTTACCTTAACTGAAGCTTCTTATTAAAACATTAAACTCAGCGACGGGAAATATGAAGACCATAAAAAAACCAAGAAAACATAAATACAAACAAATACGTGTGTATTCTACAATAATAGTGTATTACTAAACAATAATTTTTGGCCACGCTAAGATTTTATAATACAACATTATAACATCACAAAAGCACTGATAAATTTACTAATTTGAAACAATTACGTTAGAAAGTTATATGTGAATTTTATATTCCAAGTTTTACGATAGAAATTTAATTTAATATTTGTTCTAAAATAGAGGTATCATATTACGTATTATAAAATATAATATTTAACAATAACACATTTCTAAAACAACAATAACAATAAAAAACTATTTTATTGTTATCATTATTATCGTAACGTAGCACAGTAAATATGTGTTCAGGTCTCTGCATAAAATAACAGCATTGTGTATGGTAGATGTGAAAGGATGCTACACGACAGACGACTATCTCTCAAAGTTCAGATTGTTAATACAAAATGTATTGTTAATAGAAAATACAATTTATTGTATTCTCTTTACAATAGATTTTCACACCATATTCTCCTCTTATCTAAATTTCTCTTAAAGTGTGAAAATTATAACAATACATTTTAGAAGAAGCGTCTAATTCCGCTCATTAAGTCCTTACATTTCAGTCCACGCAAAACACTTTATAGTATTATAAAATACTATAAATTCCGCCCACGCTGTGCATGGGCGTATTTATCTGTTTTTTTATTAGAGAATTCTTAAACATAAGTTTAAGAATACTTACGTCAATTTCAAAAGGTAAAGATATTTATTAATTTATTTAGTCAGTTACTCAGTCAATGAGGCCTTCATATTTTTATATAATTATATTGTAACATTGTATTCTAAAAATGGCTAAAGGAATGAATTTTTCGTTGTAATAAAAAAATGTATTGTATGAAGTGGTGTTCATTGAAGAAATTTGTGATGAATGACGTATAGTCTATTTACAATCAAAACTATTAGGAACGTTTGTTTTTACTTTGTTACCTTCTACCACATTCCAGACAAACGGAAGAAATGTACAAAGGATCTTGATTGTTTGGAGAAACTATCAGACCGCCGGTATAAAAACAGGTTGCGCCTTAATAGTGAATTAATCAGTAATTGACTATGAATCTCTGAATAGGATTGGTGTTGTCGGGCCGTTTCGAAAATAAACAGTGTTGATACGGGACCAGTTCTGAATTACATTAATAGTGCGTTGCGTGCGAGTGGTTCTAGAGTTAAATCATTATTTTGATTGTTGAGTGACAGCATCTTATTTATAGTTGATTTTAAGTTTTAATTTTTGGATTTAATTTAATTTAGGTAATCTAACTGCAATTTGTCAGCAGTCCATTAATAATTAATGGTGTCAATAATGTTACAAGTTTTAAACAAATCCGTTTAATATTTATTATAGGCAGATCCCGAACAAACCTAGGCTTAAGTGTTACAAGTTGTATACCGGGTATCCCACGGAATTTGAATTATAGAGAAATAGCATTGATTTTCATTAGTTTGTTACTCATTTTCTTCCTACGAATAAATTAAGACTTGTTATAATCAGGAATCATTAGAACGTGTTTAGACCTTTTTAAAATATCAATTTTGATACATTTTAAGTTGTATTTTGGCTTAAATACAGAAATACATAAATTTGTAACCGTTTTCCATTTAAGTATTGTAAATTTTATCAACGTTTCGCATTGTTATGTTTGGAGTAATGGTAACGTTCAGGTCCGGAGATGTGAAGACAGGTGGGAATCCATCAGCGGCAAAAAAAAAATTTTTGTTCAAAAAATATTAGAAATATTAAAAAAACTAATTACTTATTTTTTAATTTTGACAATATGTTTTAACACCTGAAATTATTTACTTAAAAATTTATTTTTTGAAAGCAAATTTAGTATTATTTTCAATACGTACCTAAATATTTCTATCAGAAACATTTTTAATTTTCAGACAACGATTGTTGATGATAAACAGAGTTACTTAATTTTAACATAATTATCAGAAACCATAACTAAATTCATAAATTATACATTCAGAAAATATTAGTAAAGGATTTAACGATATAACATCATTATTAAAAAAAAACTAACCTGGAACAATACGTTCGTTACAAACTGGTTAATATCCGGTCTAGACTTATTCTATGCACCGTTAGAGGGTGTAAATAAAACAAATACTAAATAAAAAGCCGTAAACGAAGCAAAAAAGAAAGAAAAACACGTGGGACTTCACCGGAAGTTTTCTGTTTTATAGAATTATTATACAGTGGTGTTTTTTTAACGTTATAAAACTGTGTAGAAAATACCACGCTATAGAAAAGTAACATTCCATAGTAATGTACGTAATTATATCTCTAGCAGGAAATTACTTTCTTTTATTTTCAATCATAATTCCAATTCAATTTGAAAAATACATGGTAGATAAATAACTTTGTACGGCGGCTGCGTTTCAGAATTAATTAATGACATTTTCGTATTTCTCATGAATCATTTCAAGATCGGCATAAAAATGGGAACATGCAAACAAACGATTTAATATTAAATTAAGAATTTGTAGAAAATTGGGCTTACTAGATGATAATAACGATATAATAATGACAAATAGAAATCTAATTATCCGAACTCCAGATATCTGACTCGCTACATCATCGACAATAATAAAAAAATTCAATTTCTGAACAGAAAATATGTTGAAAATTATCTACTATCGGTAATTATTCGATCACAGATGGGTTTTCAACGATAACGTAAAGGTTAAAAATACTGGTTGTTCAAATGGAAAGCAGACAATGCGAAAAACTGCTTTACAGTGCGATTTAAAGAACTCTAGGGCGTTTTAATGAAAAGCTCTTAGCGGAAAAAGCTATAATTTTCTGGGAAAAGAAATTGTATTTACATAAATTTTTGAAGATTTTGTAAGTGGCAGAACTTCTTGTAAAATATAGAAAATTCATATCTAAAAGCGATTAAAAAATTAAACATTTAGGCTACATATCGCACTGACCGAGTAGTAGTATATTAACTCAAAATATATATTTTTTTATTTCCTAAATTACAATGAGTACGTAGTAAAAATTCAAGCCGCATTGGCGTAGTTGGTAACGTGCTCGCCTCTCATCATGTGGTCGTGGGGTCGAATCCCACTCAAGCACGGCATATTATCACAAGTTACAAAAAATAATATCATCCTCCACAGTTATACCCCAACGTCGTCGCTAATGACCGTTGCAGTTGATGCGACGTTTAATAATAAAAAAAAAATTAATTAAGTATTAGTAACCATCATTATAACAACATCATCATTACAATCATTATAAATGATGTATAATCATCATTATAACAACATTGCAACAATGTAAAAATGTTAAGTACTATATTGAACGGCTTTTGCAAGCACCTGATATTTTTACTCGTAGAAACTTCTTTGTTTTCTCAAAACTTGATATTTTGAGTTAATATAGTACTGCACAGGCAGTGAGATATTAAAATTTTTTATTCTGAACATTAATTACCTTATCACTGACGTATGATGTTAATTTTAATCTTCATATTTTGTGTAAACTCTATGTATTAGAAGTTAAAACAAAGATTTAATATCATTCTCCAATAGAGAAATTATTTTAAAAATTTCATCAGAAACACTATTGAGCAATATACTTTAATCCTATCTCACTTAAACATCTGTAAACCTCTGACTTGGTGATAAGAAACCCGAACAACAATACTATTATTATGAAAGCCCACACCATGTAGAAACTTGAACTCGAAATCTGTGAAATATGTTCTATCAGAAACAATAATTAGGAATCTGCAGATAATCTACAACCCTCTTCATAATCCTTCAACTGATCCACACGAAGACACTCTTTTTGACAGAAACAAAACAAAATTCTTTTGTACCAATTAAACCTATTCATACTCGTAAAAAACCCTCCTTGTAAATAATAATAATAATAATAATTTTTTTAACAGGGAAGCGGGACGGATCTACTCAGTGGAAGAATGGTAGCAGAACAGATTGAAATCCTTAAATTTTTGCACAACTATTATGGACAAAAGGAGTCAAAACGACAAATTTACGTAATATAATGTCAATTTCTATAAATTACTGTAAATACTTAAAAGAAAAACGTTAAAAATTGTTGCAATTTAGGCTACGCGTGGAAAGTATAAAAATTTTAGCAACAAAAATGTTGGACCTGAATAAAATGATAATCATACAAAAATTCTATACTCGTGACTATTTTATGATAAAATTTATTTACCATAAAAGCCAATAAATCCGTTCCGACACAAAAAAGAAACAATTCAATGGAACACCTCATCAGAGTTTTACGGTTTCATAGAAGTAGCCTACATGACGCACGACATTTGTCTATAAGATATAAATATTTTTATGGTTATATAAATTGATTTTTACCATACAACCGATAAAAAATATACGTTTACATCGATATTATTTATTTTAAACATAACTTTACTGATAATGGAGGTCTAATCCATAAAAAAAATAATGGAATACGTGATTTTAGTTCAGAAAATAACAATATTAAAATAACTGTGTTATACATTTGAAACGCAATTCAAAAAGGACAACTAGAAAATAAGAAGGAGATGAAATGCGTCAGAAACAGAACGGGTTAAGAAAGAGAGAAACAAAATAACCATTTAGCAGACTGGGCGTGACTTTATTGATGCATTGTAGTCCAGTTAGTCAAAGCATAGTACAGTAGTTTAAAAATCACAATAAAAAATACTACAAAATTTTGCTACGCTATTTCACAACATTTAAACCATTCACTGTTTTAAACCAGACAAAGGAATAACAAGTAAAATACAAAATAAAATCATACAATCAATTTGTTACCAATACAATTTTGAATGTGTCCAAATACAGTACACACTGAACTGTCAAATGACCGCACAGCCACAATTCACACATAAAATACAGTAAATATGTATTGGAAAGGATTTTAATCCACCCCACCCCATATCTAAAAATTCCTACACACCTCATTAAAATGTAGAATATTTAAAATTACATATACAATCGACCACTAAAATTTAACGAAATGAATGAGGTCAAATAACTCAGGCAATTTAAAACGATGATTTTTATCTCAAACTCGAAGAGAATTTATTGATGAATTCAATAAATAAACCAATACATAAAAATGTGAAAGCATTCATTGACTAATTTATTCACTCATCAATACCGAAAGCTTTAACGATCTAGAAAGCTGAATTTTGGCATATTTGTTACCTAGGGATCGAGCAGAAAAAATATAAGCATTTTCACTTCGAAAACTTGCAATTTATGAATAAATAGAAGGTGACACTGATCCATTCAATCTCTTTTATTTTACAAAAAATCTTTTTATAATTACGAGGAACTGATTTTCGGAGACGAAGGTTAATGGTTCAAATCCTAGTAAAGGTAGTTCTTTTATAAATGTTAGTTACTTTTATACGGATTTAGGACAGTGTTTACCGGTGTATTTTGATGGTTGGGTTTAATTAACCATACTCTCTCAGTAATGGTTGGCCTGGGTCTGTACAAGACTACACCTCATTTACAGATCATACACATCATCTTCATCTCATTGGGTCACAGGGTTGCTTCTTATTGATCTGAGCTGAATAGATTGCAATGTAAACACATTAGGGATAAAAAAATTACGAGGGTTATTCAATAAATAAAAAGACAAATCCTGTAGCTCAGAAACGAGTTGTTTAATTAATACAATAGTTTCAGTGCGTCAAGTTAGCATCCTTGTACTACGTTGTTTCTCACCAGCTGTTCGAGAGTATTTGTTAAGCATAACCTCTCAAATGTATTCAGTTAAGAATGGCGGTGCCCTCGAGTATTGCACCGCAGAAGAACAACACTCAATGATTAAATTTTTATTTGCAGAAGGTACCAAAAGTAGTGAAATCCACGAAAGAATGTTAAAAATGTACGGGAATAATCGCTTGAACCTTTCGAACGTTTACATATAGTTAGGACAGTTTAAAAGTGGCCGTGTAAGTGTCTGTGACGCACAACGAAGTGGACGACCAGTTAAAGTTGCAACTTCCTCCCTCGAATCTCGCATTAACGCGTTAATTCAGAATAACAAGCGTATTACTGTTAAAGTGATAGCTGAAAAAGTGCACACGCGTGTTGGAACTATCCATAACATTATTCAAAATTAGCAGCAGTACAAGAAAATTTGTGCGAGATAATAACGCGCGCCCACACGTGGCACAGGTAACTCAAGGAGCACTTCAAAAACTGGGGTGGGAGATCCTTCCACATCCCACTACAACCCCGACTTCGACCAATGGGACTTCCATTTGTTTTGATCCCTTAACGAGGCTCTACGTAAGAAACATTTTCGATCCAATAAAATAGTTCAAAATCAGGTAAAGTGCCTTCGAGATAAACATAAAGAATTTTATGCCAGAGGCATACACAAATTAGGCAAACGAGGAGACAAGTGCAAACGTTGCTGGGGACTTTGTTGAAAAGTAGTCAAAGTTTTGTATTGATTAAATAAATCGTTTTTGAGTTACAGAGGTTTAGCTTGTTATTTATTGAATGACCCTTGTACATAGTAATCTTTTTCTTCTTCCTCATTTACGGATTAGGCACACTGCCTGTTCCAACTTCTATCCATCTTCTTCGTGGTCTACCCAACGTCCGAACTCCTCGTCGACGGTATTGTTTGGCCAGTAGCGGATAATGATCCTCTAGAATGCGGCGAGCATGTTGTAACCACCTTTCCCTACATCGTTCAATCCTCTGCCTCAAAGATTCCGTTCTACCCAAATCATGCCGGATAGTCTCAATCTTGATGCAATCCCTAAGTGTTGCTTCTCTCACCGATCTCAAAAACGCATGTCAGCTGCTTCCAACTTCCTACCCTCATATTTCCTTAGGACCCATGTTTCTCTACCGTACAACAAAGAAGCAGTGTCATTACATCATATAGGCTCAACTGAGTTTCATTCCGGAACCGTGCTTTAAATGTTCTATTTATGTGACCGTAAACAAGTTGAAACCTAGAAACAATAGTTATGACAAATCATCACATCAAATTCCCTTTCATAATGGTATATCAAAACCCAGGTAACTACTTAAAATGTGAAACCTGCTCCAACACTCTGACTTCCAATACTATCTTCGTCCCAATAGATACCTTACATCTAAAAGCTATTACTTTGTCTTACCAATAGAAATAATCAAAGAACACTCTTCACAAAGCTGTTTTAGCAAAAATATCGACACCTGAAGATCGTCCTCCGATTCCCGGATGATCACTATTTATTTTAATTTTTAATGCAGAAGTTAAGTAATGCCATGAGTACATAAAATAATTGTCTAACAATAAACCCAAAAATATAAACTAATGGATAATTACCTTTAAAATCAAGAAATATTTTACCGTACGTTCCCAAAGACCCGTAGTTCTTAAAATTGGTATCGTTTTCGCAATGTAACCTAACAAAAGTAAATTTTGAATGAAATCAGGAGAAACAATATATCAATTTATTTAAGCACTCTTTTAGGGTAATATTTTAGCCTGTATGCAGCGCGGGAGCAATTGGTAGTTTTACTTTTTTAGTTTATTTAATTAAGTCTTATCAACTGATTTAGTTATAAACGAGTACCAAGAGCACGGGTTCTTTTTTTGGTTTTACGTCTGACTTCTGCAATTTCTGCTAATGCAGACGGTGCACGGGTTATGGTCCGGAATCGGTAGGTATTAACGTGAAAAAGTTCCAGACCCTAGCCGTGAATTAAACGCGGGTCCTTCAGTTTCGCAGTGTACAATTCAGTTCAGTGTTCTAAGCAATGGGCTCGCGCTACGGCACAATGTACGGAAGAGGCATATTTGTTAGTAAATAAACCGTACGTAAAAACAACTACCAAATAGTGAACCCAAATCCTTAATCAATACTCCTATGTCACCTATTAAATCAAAATTTCCCAGTTTGATTCCCTAGATAAAATATTAAAATTTAAATAACTAGTTTCGTTTATTTAGCCTCTAATAACTCATATTTGTAGATGCACGATTGTACAGTACTATAAAATAAAAACGAAAATAAATTTACCGTAAAAATTGTATTTAAATAATATTTATGCTGTTTAATGACATTAAACGATTTATGACATAACCACAACCTTACAAAAAAGGTTCAATATCATTTTAAGAAAAGTTACGTATTTTCTCATGGTAAAATAGACAAAAATTATCTCAATTGTTAATCGTTTTTAACAAAGATACTTTCTCTAAATATGATTTTTATCGTTCACAATAAATTATACTAAAAAAATATAAATAAATAACTATAATTATTATTTTAACTCTAATCGTGAAACATGACTTATAAAACAAATAATAAAATAGTAAAATAAATTTTAATTTTTATAAAATAATTATACAATCTTTAAATTTTTATTTTGTAATCAGGAACTGTTTTATTTTCCAAAAACCACTCAATTTAATAGCTATTTACTGGACTTTTTACTTTCGACTGATAATTGAACTAAAACTTTAATTAGCGGAACCATTTACTTTGTTTTCTAGAAACAGGTACCTACATAAAAAAAGAATTCGATTATTTAATTCTTCTTTTTTGCTGGAATAAACTATCTTCCAATACATAAAAGACAGCCGCATGATGTCAGGTTAGTAGTGTTTGAAAAAGTGCAGAGTAAAATCTGTTGTTGTGAACAGTTGGTCACGTGTTGAAACAGGTTCGTCCGTAACAAGGAAATAGTGAGGTTCGTTCGGTATCTTGTACGCTATAAGTAAGGATTAATTCATAATTTATTTAATAGTAAATGGCCATATTTTTTTAGTTTAAGTCTTAAGTTTTTAATACATTTAAAAAATTTTAGTCTAAGTACTCTTGAATTTTATTTTACCAGTAGTTATAATAGTAATAATTTTTTGTAATTAATATTAATTGATTAAATAATACTTGCTATACGTTTGAAAGGAAATGTTACCATTTAATTATAACCAGATTCTGAAAAAAAACCCGGAACCCGGAACATTACGATACAGATTTACCAAAAATTTCAAAGAATTTACTTCTTACACTAACATTCTTTAAAACCAATACAGTAGAACTTTTTAAATTCAATCAATAATTTCTAATCCAAAATTTAATTTTACAGCCCATTACTAAACAAAATTAAGTACACTATTTTAATATCATCAGATAGATTTCTTGTAGGCCATTAGAAACATTATTCGTATTTACTTTAGTTTTGCGAACACCATAGAGTGTTATAAAAACGTCATAGAAATAGATTGATTCATATCAAAGCAAACCGAAAAACACTTTAGTGTTTCCCAATGGAACAACAAAACACTTTTGGGATTTGAAACTCTCAAATATATGAACTTAACAGCTGAGTTTAGTTTTTATACACGATAAACTTCAATCGTTGATACACAAGGCACATAATCAATAAAATTCTATCGGGATAGAAAATTTTCGACATATATTTCTATTAGATCTGATCCAATTACTTCAAGTGTTTTAAAATTTTAGGTTTCCTTCTTTTAAGTAGAATTTCGTAATAGTTGAGCTTTCTTAAATTTATTATTGCACAAGAGAAATGGAAATAGCGTTTCTTATGCTTGAATTCACATACTTAAATTAGTTTTACTTCTACTCACAATTTGTAAGTTTTTTATTTATTCTGGAGCAAAGGTTACTGTACCAATTAAACCAAAAATGGAATATCAACACTTTCTCAAAGAATCACACAGAGGGTTTTTGAATTAGCTACTGGTATTACAGGTACTTTTTGAAAAAAATACAAAAAACCACTTTTCTCAGAAAGAGGCATTTACGATTTTCATTCCATTTCCCTCACTTATGACTTCAAGTGGGTACAATAAGTTGGTATAAGTAGTAGCTATGCAGGGGGAAATTCGTGGGGAAACTTTGCTCTCATTTCAAAAATCGGGCTTTTCAAATTTGTATTTTAGTGCAAAAGTGTTCATAATAAAATCTTGTCTTTTTATCCTTTATTTTGACTATGGACTTGTGCAATTATAAATAGTTACTATCAAATGATTTAGTTAAAACTTAAAGCAAACAACAAATACGACATAAATTTATGAATATAAAAATTAAATACCAGCGAATTGAAATCTTGGATTGATAGTCTATTCTAATGAAAACTTGCAGGATTAGAGTCCTGATATGATAAAATGTTTATTTTTATATGATTGTACGATGAATTTTCTATCCCGTGATCTAGCTAAAAGGAATTTCCCAACTGTACGACGTCTAAAGCAAAAACGGAGCAGAGACTTCTTGGTGTGAATAACGGAAAACACCCATAGTTCTAAACGGAGAAAGTATCACTGAAATCCCAATTCACTAATGTACTCTTTTCGTAAAAATGAAATTCTCCAACGCCCGTTAAATTAAATATCATATACGGACATTTGGAGCTCATACTATAGTAGCCAAATGTAATAAAAATAAAAGGCAAAAATCTTTTGTATAAAATATTCTTGTCGAAGGATTACGAACGCGGAAATTTATTTTGCGATTTTCTGTAAAAACGTCATTGAAAAATGATCCGATATGTAGTACTGAGTTGTTCACATTGTCCACGTAACTTTATTATCATCGTAAAAACCGCAAAACTAGCATAATTTAACCCACCGGGTGGTCTAGTGATAAAGTCGTCTCCGCTGTTTGACTGCCGATTTTCAGAGCGAAGGATCCTGGTTCAAATCCACGTAAGGTAGTTTTACTTTCGAACGAATTTGAATACTTGACAGTGGTTACCGTTGTACTTTGATGGTTGGGATTTAACAATTGAATACAATTTCTCAAGAGTTGTCGAACTGAGTCTTTAAGAGACTACACCTCTTCTTCATTTCATTGGGTATTTAAAAAATCTGGTGTGATACACTCACACGACTTTCTCTTTCCAATGCAAATAATGAACAATATAACCTAACATTAGTAATAAACAAAAAAACTAACCTCAAAAAACATAATCTAATTTTAAACATGAGTGAATGATGTAAAATGAAAACCAACCTTATTTTGGCTTAATAATATGGAAAATTACTTTTTCACGCTAAACTAGGCTCTGTAGAGAAAAATGCTTGAAATAAAAGTTGTAATCTTTCAATTTAACTATAAATTTGATTATACACACTTTTGTCGTAAAATGCATAACAAGGTCGTAATCCTAAATAATCAATTTTTACAGGTTTGAAAACAGAAAATCACTAATTCCCGCTAAACTATGCGTTATACAAAAAATTGTTTGAATTAAAAGTTGTAGGGTTTTAAATTTTCTATAACTTTTATTAAATATATTTTTGCGTTAAAATGCATATTAAGACCGCAATCTTAAAAACAAATCATTTTTTTTATACGAGAGAACAGCCTCCCAAGAATTTCAGCAGACATGGCGCCTACCCTATCTCGTAGAGCATAAAAAATGTAGTAAATGAGGCGATTTAAAAAAAAATCGTAGGAGCCGTTTTTGAGAAAATCGCAAAAACTGAAAAAATGACTCGAATAAACTACTACTTCCGGTTGACCTATTTTGATTTAAATCTTCTTGCGGGTCCTCTAGCAGTACCTAACTTAAGTTTCGAGTTTTAACTTTGTAAGATGTTCCGTTCTTGAGATATTTTGTTTACTTACGAACGCGCATAGTACACAGACCAATCGCTAAAAATATAATTTTTGGGTTCAGGGGGTATGAAAAACGTGGTGAAAACTTGATTTCGAAAAATCAACATGAAAACAATACTTTCTTCCTATATATTCATATACTACGCCAGCGGATGCAAAGAAAGCATAATTTAGAAGTACAACTAAGGCCATCCGTGGTGTAGTGGTCAGCGCATATATCTTCTACTCCGGGGGCCCGGGTTCAATTTCCGATTAGATCTGGGAATTTGTCATCTGAATATCACATCATACTATAACCTACGCCTAAGCTAAGGCTTATGTAAACATGATCACTCACGAAAAACTTAAGATATTTAATAAAAGATTTCAGAATCTAAAAGGTTGATAAATATATATTATTCTAACCATGCACTTAATTACACATATTGATGGATGCCTTTAATAAGATGACTACAAATTACTTTCAAATCTTCCGTACCTGTTACTACATGATAGCTTACTTAGTGTTTTAACAAAGTGCATACATACGGAATGTAAATCACTTAAGTTCGTTTTAATTAGGTATATTTTAATTCAAGCTTTTAATTGGTTCTATTTAATTAAACTACGTATTAGTAAAGCTAAACGAGAAAGATTTAATTGAATTATTTTACATTAATTACAGTATTTACGTAAACAATCTTTGTTTTAGTATAATTAATCACGCCGCTAACAAAACAAGTTCAGCACTGTATTTTGAAGATTTTCTTTTGCATTTTTACGCGTGTAATTTAGGGGAAATAAATTATAATTAAAATTGACGATTAACAGAACGTTTAATTCACTTTTCACAAAACAAATTAGGAACGGATGTAAATATTACACACGCAATCACATTGTGAATGCATTAGTACAAATGATTTTTTAAAACTTTCTCCTAACAAATCATAGAAAAATACAAATAGGTACAGTGAAAGTTGAGGTAAATTTATTTTGAGATTATTATAGAAAAGTTTGTTTTAAGGAACTCAGATTGTGAAAAAAATACATTTAGGTGAATATTTTCAGTTATATTTTCTTAAATAAAAATAGATTTTGTTTGTCAAAATAATTCTAAGATTAGTGCAATGTGATTACCACGAAAATTAGATGCGCAACAAAATAAGACTTACCAGTAAAACATCTGGTGAGAAACACTCACACGACTTTTTCTTGGCGATGCAAATAATAAACAATTAAACCTAATATTAGTAATAGAACATTAAAAATAAACAAGAAACTAACCTCATTTTAATCATGAGTGAATGATGCAAAATGAAAATCAACCTCAGTTTGACTTAATAATACGAAAAATCACTTTTTGATGCTATACTAGGCTCTGTAGAGAAAAATGCTTGAAATAAAAGTTGTAGATTTTTTAATTTAGTTTACTATAGATCTGATTATAAATTGCACTATTGTCGTAAAATGCATACTAAGGCTGAAATCTTACAAAATCCATTTTATTACAAATGTTCATGAATAAAAAACAAAAAAAAATCACTGATTATTGCTAAACTAAGCGTTATACAAAAAAATGTTCGCAATAAAAGTTGTAGAAAATTTTGTAGATTTTTTAATTCTCTACAACTTTTATTAGTCTATATAAACGTTTGCCCTAAAATGGAATTAATGCCACAATCGTAATAAAACCATTTTTTCTACGAGAGCACAGCCTCCCCAAGAATTTCAGCAGACATGGCGCCTTCTCTATTTAGTAGTGTACAAAAATGTAGTAAATGAGGCGATTTTTAAAAATACTCGTAGGAGCCGATTCTGAGAAAATCGCAAAAAATAACACGAATAAACTACTACTTCCGGTTGAGTGATTTTGATGAAAATGTTCGTATCGGGTCCTCTAGTAGTATCTTACTTTAAGTTTCAAGTTTCAATTTCGTACGATATTCCGTTCTTGAAATATTTTGTTCACACAAACACACGCGCGCGCGCGCACACACACACACACAGACCAGTTGATAAAAACATGGTTTTGGGTTCAGGGGGTCTGAAAACATGTAGATCCGGTGAAAACTCAATTTCGAAAAATCGTCATGAAAACAATACTTTCCTTCCTATATTCATATAGGCAAGAGAAAGTAATAACTGAGCTTTTACTAAGTGTCAAGGTTGTTATTTATTACTCAGAAATCACAATGAGATTCCATTTTATTGTTTTCTTTGATACCCGTAATACGGAAGAATAGGGAGGTTTTATTCTGGAAATGCACCACCCAGATTCCATTTCCATCCCCCTTCTGATTAAGCCAACGCTTTTCTAACTTATCATCCATTCACTTTTAATTCTTTTAATTATCTTTTATTCTTTCTTTTTTGATTCAAGATCCCAATAATCCTTCTTAGTCCTTTCTACTTAAATTCTATTACTCTTTTTCGCTGATAATGATGGTTTTCGCCTTGATAAAAGAATTCATACTGTGAATTTTTCAAATTTTCTTCACTTCTTTTATTCCAGCTTTGCACAGTTTTCAGGGTGTTTGCTAAATTTACATTCATAAATTCAAGTGGCTGATTTTAAAAATTAGAGGTTATAAAAATTACTGAAAATTCACAAACAAAATGAGTTTATACTTTTTAACATATAATCAGGATCCCGGTTATTTCTACAGTTCACTTACTTGATTAATTTATTCTGTCTACCGTCATATCCTCTAACGCTATCCTCTTAACTTATGTTTATCTTTACCGTAACTTTATAGTATTCTGTACGTACTTCAATTTAGATATATTCTGCTTTCACGTATTCACAAGTTGCTACTGTTCTTTTGTATTTTTTTATTATATATTTTATAATCACCTGAGGTGGTTTTCTTTTAAATTAAAAACGTTTCTGTCACTGTTATAGTTCCGTCTCTAATTTCTTGCTTCGTTATATTTAATCCAAGTTGTTTCATTTTCTGACATGTTTTGCATATTCTCTATCTCGATTCTACGTAGGCTTTATTACAATATTAATCTATTCTTCCCACAAAAAAATTTTATTTTATTTTGAAAAGTATATATTTTTTAAAATTTTATTATAATTATCTGTTATTAAATATTTATAAGTTAATATTATTAATTACTTTTTAAAAATACCAATTAACTATATGAATCTATACAGTAAATAAAACAAAACATAACAATAGGTGGACTAAAGAAAACCCCTTTGCGCTCAGACATTTTATCAATTTACCGGGAACACTGAATCAGTTAACGGGAATCTGTTTAGAAAAATGAAATAGATATCCATATATTTCAATGGCCGTTGTAGTTTCAAATATGTAACACCAAATAATATACGTACTGCTGCAACATCCATGCTTTACTTTCTTGTGTTACAATATCACTACCAAGAACGCCCCTGCGCTGCGTGCTGCCTTATTGTTACACCCAAAGAAGTGCATATTTTTTGTTGTTTCGCATCTAAAATGTTACAACTTTACTTAATAGGCGTTCACTGAATCGTCAAATTATACAAACCCTTACAAGTTGAACATTTGTTTCATTTTAATGTGAAATTGATGATTTTTTTAGGTTTGACAATATTGTCACCCGCCGATTAATGATACATAGACTAAAGGATTGTCTAACTACAATTACCGTAATTTATTAATTTTGAGTAAATTATTTGCATTGTTATTAAACTATAAAAAACAATGCAAACAACTTTTATTTTAGGGATAATAAAAATACTATTTTGGTGTAACAAGTTAAGAGACAAAAAGAGACTGTACTCCTAGAATTCAATTTTGCTTTGCTTGAATATGGTTCGTTTGCTTGTTTATTAGATTCTCAAGGGATCTACATGAATACATTTAAATACATGAAATGAAAAAGAAATATAGAAAATATGTATTTTCTGTCAGACCGAACTACATATTAAAAACTTCTATTATTTAAATAAAACGTTATACAAACGCTTCATTCCCATACTGTATGCTTACAGTAAATTGAATGGTAGTTTAAATACAGTATTTGAAATTTACTTTATTGCAACACTGGCATAATGATAAACACCGTCATAAATTTTTTAGATTTATTTGTAGAATCTGATACATTTTAATTTAAAAAAGAAATTTATTCTAGAAGCAGCCATATTTTGTAGACGAGCAGATCGATGAGGTAGAAAATACTTAAAGAAAGAATGCTAGTGTGTATATTTTCATATATTCTTATGAAGAACGGTGAAGGTTAAAATATGAAAAGGATACCGAAGATTTTTGAACCAACCAAGCAGAGAAGCGGCTTGGTTATTATAAAATCGTTTCGTATCTGAAAATATTACATCTTTACTGTAGGCGTTCACTGAATCGTCAAATTATACAAACCCTTATAAGTAGAACATTTCTTTCATTTTACTGTGAATATCAACATATTTCAATGGATGATAAGCCGCTGTAGTTTCAAATACGCAATACCAAAAATCTGAGTACTGTTGTAACATCCACGCTTTACTTTCTTGTGTTAAAATATCAATACCAATTACGCCCCTGTCTGCGTGCGGTATAACTGTTACTCCTAAGAGGTATACTAAATAAAATTATTTTATGAATTTTATTGAATCGTTCAAGAGAACGTCAACAATATATAGCCAATAATTTGAGGCTACCAATCTACATTATAGTACGTAAAATTAAAGATGAAGCCTCTGTTTGGAACTGCATATCTCATCAAGTAAGAAACATACAATTTTTTGGAACGGCTCGTTTTAAAGCTTCGTTTTTTATCATTTTATTCGAATAAATAACGAAACACAGGAGTGTATTAGGCTTTTTCTAGCGATTTAGAAACAAAACACAAGAGGTGTTTTTTAAGTAAGAGCCGTTTATTTTTAATAAAATATACACAAGATAATTTACAAAAACTAATTTTATTTTCAGATTATACATATATTTCTTTATTTTTCTACATAGTTACCAAGTTTGTTTAAGCGTCACAACTAAACCTACCTTACCTTACAACTAAATTTTGAAATCCCTCGTTATAAAAAATTGCCGCCTGCTCCCTAAACCAAAAATTCACGGCAGTTTTTACTTCTTCATCGTCGTCATAGCGCTTGCCCCAAAGGTAATTTTTCAAATGTCGGAGAAGGTGAAAGTCGCTAGGAGCAAAATCCGGGCTGTATGGAGGGTGGTTCAAAATCTCCCAACCAAAAAAATCTAACAATTCACGGGTTTGTATGTAGCCTACCCGTTTTTAGGGCATTTTTCACTTAGTTTATGTTTCAGAACATGTACCATAATCAATTTTAAGAGGAAAAATATGGCGTTTTAGAATAGTGTTTCTGCGTGTTTTCTAATTAGTTTCAGCTAAAATTCAGCCTTTTAGCACAAAGGATAAATGAATTAGAGCGTTTTTTAAAAAAAATCGTTATTTTCTTTCCTGAAGGACGTAACGAAAAAGAACCAACGCTATATCCCCTTAATTAATAAGGGAATGCAATTACACTAAAATAAATGTTGTAAATTTAAAGGTTTTTTTCAGTTGCTTGAGAAATAGCTATTAAAAAAAACTTGCATTAAAAATGTGCGTTCGGCAGTGAGATGTTAACGTTTGTGATATGCAGCAGAGGACACTATGCAGTTGGTTTTGAACTAAGTAGAAGTACCCACACGAGACTTCCATTTTTATGTAAATACACAGTATCAAGCTCATGTTCGACACGAAACGGAGTGTACAATGCGACACCACATCACTGCCTGCTTACAACGTAGCCCGCTGCCCGCTTTGAATTTATAAAATCCGTCTAAAAATCTACCTTATTTTTGGAAAATCCGTTAAATTTAAAATAATTATTTGTAGTGTAATTTCATTCCTTTATTAATTATAGGGATACAGCGTTGGTTCTAACTCATTATGTCCATCGGGAACGGAAATAATTTTTAAAAAAAAAGGTACTATAATTCTTTTAACCTCATACTAAAAGGTTGAATTTTAGCTGATATTAATTAGAAAACATGCAGAAACACTATTCTAAACGCCATATTTTTCCTCTCAAAACTGATCTTGCTACATATTCTGAATCATGGACTACGTGAAAAATGCGCTAAACACGGGTACATATTTTGTTTCCAAATCGCTAGAAAAAGCCTAATACTCTCACGTGTTTCGTAATTTATACGAATAAAATAACAAACATTAAGCTTTAAAATGAGCCGAACCAGAAATTTTTATGTTTCTTACTTGATGAGATACGCGGTTCCAAACACAGGCTTCTTCTTTCATTTTACGTAGGCTACTACAATATTGTTGTAGTTTAGGTTATCAGCCGAATAGCTGGTTTGAACCTCTAGAGGCTTTACTATGTAAAACGAGGAGTGAGATGGTCTAGAGGCATACTAGCCTTCCTTACTGAGTGGAAAAGTATGCTTATTAGCATACCAGGCCCTCTAAACATCTACTTTCCACCCTGCAAATGACACTTTCACTTCATTCATCACAGGGTTTGGCTGTGTAACGAAATGAAATTCATTACTCTCAGAAGAGATAACTCTGACTAGTGATTTTTACACCTGTTCTTAAATTTTTTAGTAATAAAATTGGCTGACTACGTAAGCAGAAACATAACTACATTTTGTAGCCGTGGAACTAGCAGATAGAGGACAAATAATTAACACTCCACTTGCCTGTTATAGGAAAATACTAATATTATAAAGCATAAATCTTTAAAAATGCATTCTGCAGCTTGTAATCAATTCTAATTATAAATAAAAATATACTTCCATATTTTTTACAATTATTTACATACACATTTAAAAAAAAAACTGTAATACATTAACAACAATTCCCAAAATACGAGATGGAGGAAATTGATCTACCCAACTATGGCTAAAAGCCATGTTCTAAGGTAGGTGTTCTCTTCTCTTATTTAGTAACACAGTACAAAGGAAATTTACAAACTGCTAGGAGCTTAAAAAGGACATTTTGAAAAAATACATAAAATTTCTAAAAAACTACAATCTACAATTAGTAGTCTATAATAAATCTAAAAAAAACCAAACAATATAATCTACTAAACTAGAAAATATATAATTACCAAACAAAATTAATACATAACTTAATTATACGTTAGAAATAAATTTATGGATACTACTTTAAACAATTTTTTTACTAGCCTTTTGTAGTTGCTATAATTTTTTTTAAATTTGTGTGGTTTCAATCAAAAAAACTTACTTGGTTCAATGAATCCACCATCTTTAGAATATATTATTACAAAATAGAAAATATTTTTAGTTTATTTAAAGTCGCACCAACAGCTCAGTCATTAACGACCACGGTGGGTTTTAACTTATAAAAATTTCTAGACCCTGGCCGAGAATCGAACCCGGGAACTCCACGTGGTAGACCAGCGCGCTACTACTACACCACGGAGTTGCGAAAACGAATTTATTATTCAAATCTTATTACATGTTACATTTATTTATTAATATAAAACTCTATAATATCAGTCATTTGTTTTATGCAAATGACTGAAGACATAACTCTTCAAAATACGATTTTAATAATAAATTAGTTTGCCGTGAGGCAACGAGCAAGGGTAGCTCATGAGTAATAGAAGGAATAAATTAAAAAATTTTATTTATCAGCTTCCCAATACGGGAATACGCTCAAAGGCAATACAAAAATTTACAACAAAAAAATTTCAAAATTTAAATATTGTACAAGTAAAATATATTCAAGTAAATACATAAAATAAATAAATTAAATTACAAAAAAACGTAAGTGTAATATTCGTCTGTGGAAAGAAGAAAGTTACCGTAGAGGCGCAATGCTGGGTGTATACTACCATTTAAAAATTACTCCTTTTTTAATTCAGAAAATATAATGTAAACACATTTATATAATAGAACAAATGGAGGCTTATGTTTTTTTCCAATTGCACTGATCGAAATCATAAAATTGGTTTCTATGTTTCTGTTGTACAAACGTAAACAGAGATCCATTTTATAATTATTAAATTTCTTCTTTATTCATTACTTTACCCTTCTTGACAAACAACAGGCACACTAACAAAATTTCCCTTCATTCTGTTGCTTACCAAAAAAGAAATGACGGAATAAATGAAAAATACCAAAAATTTCAGAAAAATGGGATTTTCAGAAAAACTTGAAATAAATTTTTAACGGTTCCGTGTACCTGAAAATTTCACTTACAATAAAGTACACGTTTCCATTTTTTTATTATGTAAGCATATTTACATAAATAAATTTTATGAATTAAAATAAAAAATGTTTTTTGAAATGGTAGTATACACCCCGTTTGCGACTCTACGCCAACTCTCTTTTTCCACAGACAAATAGTACTTAAGGCTTCTTACTTAATTTTAATAAATTTAGATTATTCCAGTTCTGTCACTTACAATTTACGATGCTATTTAATTCTAAATTATGCAGTATAGAATTACATTTCAGGAACGTTCGTTTGCAAGATAATTCAGAATAAAACGCATGTTTCGTTAAAAAACCTTTTATTTCCTGATCAAAGTTTTTTTTATATGAAGGAGTTTTAATTTAGATGGAAATTTGTTGAAAAACCAAATGGAATTGTACTGAATTCTTTTAGAGAACTTAGTAGTTTTACATTTTCAACTTTGAAGTCATCGAAGTAGTAAGTTTCATAACTTTGGTTGTACTTTTTTTTGTAAATAATACTGTATTTCTTTTCAGAAGTTTTAAAATTTTAAACACGTAAAAGGAAAGTAAAGGGAGAACATTTTATAAACAAGATTTTGCATGAATATTTTCTTAAGGAATTTTTGCAATAATTATAATTGTGTATTTTTTCTTCAGTTGAGTTATCGCACTACGTAAAACCATGGCTGAGTAGGCCTATAACGCGAAATATGTTACTATCTTCTTCTTCACTTCATGGGTTAGGCAGTACTGCCTGTTCCGGAAACCAACTTCCCATCGGACGACCAACACCCTTTCAACTGTTCGGCTTAAAATTCATTGCCAATCTAGGCAAACGGTTTCCCTTCATGCGTTCCAGATGACTACTCCAGTTGATTCTATACTCATTTATCTTCTTCTCCAGATTAAATATTTGCAACTCTTGTCTTATAACGTCACTTCTTATCTTGTCCTCAAGAGTGAAGCTCTTCATCGCCCGAAGAAATTTCATTCCACTGCACTGACTTGACTTCGTTTTCTGTTTGAAAGCACCCGTACCTAGCTGCCATACATTATAACTGGCACCGCCATAGTTTTGTAGAACTTTAGTTCCGTTTCCTTTCTTGTTTTGTGCTTAAGGGTTCTGAAAATTGTACCCTATATCTGCCTAATCTTGATTTTATTCGTCACATTATCATCCTTCATAAAATATACTTCACACCCCAAATAACTAAAACTAGAAATCTACTCCACTATCACTTCGTTCATGACAATTTTCGGCTTCGATAGGTATTTTCCTCTGATAGCCATTACTTTCGTTTTCTTAGCAGATATCTTCAGATTGTAGTCACTACGTACTCTCTGCAGTGTGTGTAATCCTTTTTGTAGCATGTCCTTTGTCTCTTGTATCATCACATCATCAGCGTAAGATATAATACAAAATTTTACCTCAGCAGGACTTAGTTGGATCCCAGAGTCAAAAGATTGACTCCACCAGTGGATAATACTATCCAGATAGATAATGAAAAGCGTTGCAGAAATACAACAGTCCTGTCTAACACCTTTGTTTGTTGTTATCAGTTAAATTTTCCTGTGACAATCGTCACAGAAGTGCCTTGGTACAAACTTTCAACGGCATTAATAAGGTGAAGGAAAACCCCTTTCAATTAAAACGTTCCACAGCTTCAGCCGATCTAGGTGTCAAATGCCTTTTGGAAATCTATAAAGGCGATATGGGTTTCCTAATTCTGTACCTGAGAAGTAAAAGGTTAACTCCATTTTGATTCTTTTTCAGAAGAACTCATAAGTAGCATTATTATCTTTTTTCATTATTGCAACAAAATTTCAGTAGGTGTTAGAAACCTGAAATTTACACCCAGTTTCTACAAAAAATGCTTTTTATCTACAAATTTATTATTTCATAACTTTGTCAACTTCTGTACTCTTTCCCACCCAAACAGGACTTAAAACCTCAACGGCTTTCTTTGTTTTGTCACTTTTTTACGTTCTAAATTAGTGTTAACTCCAACAAACAATAAGTTAAAAAAATCTTTATAAAATATCTAGAGGTAACACTACTTTTATAAAGAAGCAGAATTTTATACACAACGTTTGAAAAAAATTCAAAATTTACCAGTGGCCTATGTTTAGTAACAAGACGAATAAAACACCAAATCAACAAAAATTTACTTGACAATCAGTAAAACACATTCAATAACGATTTTACAAAAAATCTTGTACATCAACTACAAAATTGAAGCATTAGAACAATTCTTTCTAATTTTAAACCCAGTTTTAACTCAATTTTGCCAAATTGGAGTTAACACTCTTCACCTCTTTGGTACACGTTAAAATCTAAATTAGGAGTCACAAGAATATGTCACTATCATTTTTTTAATCCGACAAGAGTTTTCTGAGGTTTCGTAATATGCAACAAATTGAAAAAAATTACAAAAGGCTCAATAAATGTGTTTTTCAGTTTAGATTCTCATCTACATAAACGCCAAGCTATCTGGTGTCCGTTATTTTTCATAGAATATTTCTCTTTAAATAAGCCCACAAGTATCGCAAGAGAAATTGATAGTTACTTACATGATGTAAACTGAAGTAATCTACAACAAAAGGGAACATCACATATAGTAGGTACGATAATTCTGAGCACCTTATCCAGAGTTATATTCCATTACCTAAATGCATATTGATTTTACGAGTAATTAGTTAACAAGTTTCATGAATATAGATTTACCGTAATGTAATAAATGACTAGGGGCCAACAAAAAATCAATTAAAAATGCCCTGTATATTTTTTTTTAAAAAAGCATAACAGATAAACAGAGAAAACTGTGACCTAAATGTTGTTTTTAAATTGTTTATCCCTTTTTTAATTAAATGATAAACCTATTAACAACAAATCCAAAAAAAGTGTTTACTTAAGGATTACTGTAATATTGTTGTTTTGATTGAAAACAACGCACGCACTAGAACGATGGAATTCAAATACAAACTTTGAGCGGAGACATTCATTGAACAAACATGGTTCATCAATTTTCCAAGTGCCAAGTGTTTCCAAACAGTTTGCTTAAATTTTCAAACGTATAATATTTGCTTAATCAAAAATTTATCGAACAGTTAATAAAATAAACAATATTCACATTGTAATAGTTCAAGGGTGATTTTTGTTCAATTATTCTTGCACAAGGGAAATTATTAACTTTATTATACATATAAAACGAAACACACTCGCTCATCACTAAATCTACAAAAACACACGGCCTAAAAACTCCATATTCGCTATGTAGGTGTACTTGGGTCAAAGGTGCTCGTTGAGAAATGATTTTGAAAAATTCTGCTTTTAAAGGAAGAAAGTGAAAAGCGCGAAAATCTATTTTTTCATAATATTATTCCTATAATACGTATTTTATGCTATGAAATTCACGTTAGAAAATATTAAAAAATTATACAAATTATTTTCTTATCCAACATTTACTTAACATTTTCTGCATAAAATCGCCTTAAGGGGGTCACGTATCCCTATACTTCACAATGTTAACGTTTGTACCTTTTTCTCAGGAACTACATAAAGATAACACATTTTTTTGTCTTACAGATCATTCTTTTGAGCATAAGAAATGTTTAATTCGATGAAGTGAAATTTTTTACAAATTATTTCAGAAACTCCTTTTGATGATAATTTAAAATTTGTTTTTAAAATTAATTTTCAACAAATTTAAATTATTACATGCTCAGAATAAGCAGAACTAATGGATATTAAAATCAAACAAAAATTACTCAAATATCATTAATGGGTCCTGAGAAAAAATACAAATATGGTACAACACCTAATTTTCGGAAACAGCTATTTTTTTTGTTTCGGTGTTAGAAGTTACCAGCTGTATAGAGATTAACGAAAAACATATTTAAAATTATCGTAGAAATATAATATTTACACCATTTTTAGAGGAAATTTCAAACTACATAACGCCTAAAAAAACAAAAAAATTATAATTCTTCAAATATTTCGATATTCTTGACCCCTCCCCTTAACAGATTTTCCAGAATGAAATAGGTACATTAAACGTCAAACAATATAAGTAACGAAAATCAAAGTGGTCTGATTTCTGTTTTAATATTTTTTGGTTCGATGCTTTGTTTTGCAGACAATTTATTTCTCCATTAAAACTTAATCAAAATTATTTTTATTACACTTTATTCACTATTTGGGGTATTGTATCCTCAAGAAGATAGCAGATACAATTTTTGGCTGCCTACTATTCTAGAAGTCCACATTATTAATAAAATAAGCTTCTTTGTATTTTTTAACACACAGTATTTCAAGGTCAGCAAATTAAAAATCTACTAAATATATGTGTATAATGTAGGAAAAATTGTAGACAAAGCAATTTTTTAAGATACCAAACAATCGACCGAAGGTGTCGGGATAAATGGATTAAAGAAGTCAGAAAGTATGTGAAAAAAATGGAGTAAACCGAGAAAACATAAAGGACCGAACGAAAGTTTAGGCTACTGACTTCCACGAAGAACGAACGCAGAATACCAGATGGATGAAATAAAGAAAAGGTTACAGTACACCAACCATCAAAGTACACCGGTAACCATTGTCTAGTATTTATTCGAATAAACTTAATTCTGAAACAAACGTTGTAAAATGTATAATTCATAACAACAAGAATATGAAACGGAGTTAGTATAACAAAGGTTAAGGGTTTCAGTTTCATGTAGTCTTGACAGTGGTCAGGTTATTAAGTACGGTGCTAATTATATATTAATTAAATAATATGTATCTCTCCCAACGGCAATTAAAACCTTTACATTTTAGACAACACAGAAATAGAATACAACCGTCCAGTAATATATGATGCTTTTGTTCATTAAAATTTACTTACTGTAAAACTTCGAAAAGCTAAATGTCATAATTTGTCAGTGTTATTTAGAATTTTAAGAAATTATATTACGATACACAGAAGTCAAGTTTTCGTCCCTCATAAACGATATTACATACCCCCGCGGCTTCGCACGCAAAACATGTGTAGACCCTAATAAATTTTTTAAAAATAAATATATAACAGAACTTGTGTAGCTGCTAGATCGACTCTATACTCCAAAACGCACGTACGCACGCTTTGGTTTGGTTTGGTAGGCCAAAGAATAGATAGAAGGACTTACACATAATTAATGATAAGAAGAATAAGAATATTTCTACGTTTTACGTCATGAATATGTATGCCGATTTTTAGAATTATTGCTAACTGAGAAGGTACAGAAAAATAAACCGCTTTAGGGTACAAATAAATTATGTGAAAAATTACACCCTTTCTTCCCCTTACGAGTAAGTTGTCGAAATTCAAATGGCTAACTTTACGTAGGTATTATTTACCGAATATGTACACCGATGTTTAAAAAATGTAGCCCATCAGAAAGATAATGAAATAATAAGTACTAGTAATCGGTAGTCACCTCTTCGTTTTCTTTTTGGAAGCAAGAGTGGTAGAAATGTAAATTTTTTTTAAATTTATTTTTTATTCCCTAACGTGTGTACACGTTGCAATCTGTTCAATTCAGAATAATAAGCAACCCAATGACCCAATGAGATGAGAATGATATGTATGACGTGTAAATGAGGTGTAGTCTTGTACAGACTCATGCCGACCATTCCTGAGAGTGTATGGTTAATTGAACCCCAACCATCAAAGTACACCGGTAACCACTGGCTAGCATTCAAATCCGTATAAAAGTAACTATAGTTCAGCCGTTCTAAGTTTGCTCCTAATGTAAACAAATAATGACGTCACTGAGCATGCGCATTATATCTAAATGTGTACACGCTGATTAAAAAGTAACAACTAAATACTTTCAAACGTATTTAAATACAAAATACTTTTAAAAGTATTTTTCTAAATTAAATTGTTAGGCCTACATCATATCACGACTGAGTTTTTAGTACTTTAAGTACTTATAATTTAAAAAATAGATAACTTAATAGGAATACGACATCCGTAAAGTCGCGGACTCTAGCGTGCACCCTGTAGTAGCTGGTTTTGGTTTGTTGACAGTAGGAGCAAACTTAGAGCGGCTGAACTATAACTTTACTGGGATTTGAACCAGGAACCTTCATCTCCGAAAATCAGCTGTTAAACAGCTGATTTAGGCGACGAATTTACCTCTAGCCCAACCTGGTGGGTAGAAATGTAATTGATATAATTTTTTTATCTAGCCCCTAAAGAGCAAACTACAGTTGCATTAGTCGGTCAGTGAGTAAATAAGATCTTTCTCAAATATATATGTATATATTACACACATTTACTTATTACTCAGAAATATATTAATAATAATAATAATAATAATAATAATAATAATAATAATAATAATACTCTCTACATTTGTTATGATTTAAATTTCTCTCGAACAGATTCCTCAGAATATTTCTATTTCTGTAAAACAAATTAGAGGATAGGAACAGGAAAACGTATTTGTTATTCGGTTACCCAGGGATTAGTCAGATTAAGGGTATCATCCATTTACTAGTTCTAAATCCAAACCCTACCTCTTTCCGTTTGTTGCTCGCATCAAGAAATGTAATCCAAAAGTCTGTTCTATTTTGTAGAAGAAATACCAAAGGCACAAATCATACTAAATTTTGTAAATGTACAAAATAATATATAGTTTCTTACTTAATTTGTGTTAACATATTCTGATAATGCAATGTTTCTGTCACAACATAAAAAATTGAATGTAAAAAATTTGTTTGAATGGTAAAAATTTATTTTAAAGACAAAACACTTATTTTATTTAGAGAATTATGTGAACAATGAAGCTATGAAGGAAACAAATAAAAATTAAATTTTTCTTATTTTAAATTTAAACGATCACCAAATTAGTTTAAAGGAGGAAAATATGACACAAAAATGCAATAGAACTGAAATTTTTTTGTAATTTAAATAATATCTATGGCCTACGTCATATGCTTAGGTTTAACTGGGCTAGTTAATTTGATACAAACGCTACTGTGTAATAAAAGATTCTTTTTTTTATGCTTATTAAGATATTTGAATGAAGCTGTTAAAACACAGAGGTGTTTTAACAGCTTCATCGAATAATGTTCATCGAGTCTGAACATTCTTTGAAAGTAATAAAGTTTACAACAAAACGACGTAGAACTAAGAGAGTAGGTTGAGAACATTTTACGAGGGGTTAAAATCATGCCATTAAGGTTGACCTGACCGAAAACGTAAAATTCATCAAAAACAACGGATGACCGAAATAATCGTTTTACTCCAAAAATTTGACAACGGAAATTTAATAAAATTCTAAAAACTGGCATGCATAACCTGCAATAACCTACAATAAGTTTGCATAACCTTTAGGTCATACTCAAGAAAAATAAAGAACCACAGAATTTAAAAACACTTGTTCATATCGGGTAAGAAAAAAAAGTAAGTGCGTAAAAGTATTAAACATTAGGCCCTATTTATGTACGTTTTCAAATAATTGTAATTCTGAAAATCGGCATTATTATTCTAAAAATTGAAGTGTCGATAAAACGGATATGAAGTCAACAGCGGCATGGCCGACACTCCATGAGGTAGCACACATACTCCACCACTTCAGTTCTTGAATTACGAGGTTTAGGCCGGGCGCACGCCCGACCACATGTGGCCGCCACCAATGGCCGTCTGTCACCAAAGGCACCACATAAAGGAATTAAAATGTTTTTTCTTCAAATGTTATTTATGTTTTCGATGGACTAAAAACGATGGCTAAAAACCAGGAAAATACACATTTTGTTTCCAAATCGTTAGAAAATGGGTAATACACTCCATTGTTCCGTAATTTATACTACAAATAAAATAATAAGAAACCAAGCTTTAAAACATGCCGTACCTAACATTTTTATGCTTGTTACTTGGTGAGATACGCGATTCCAAACACAAGCTTCTTCATACTTCATTTTACGTACCGTACTATAATAGTAATTGCTTATACAGTACTTCCATTATTTTACGGTCCCAATTTTTTGGGCGGGCTTCTATTTCCGAGATAAACAAACCAACATCGAACGAGTGAGTCCAACTGGTTGTGACGTAGTGGCGTGGCTTAGTGTGCGCTGGAAACCCGACCACCGGTGGTGGCCACAAGCAGCGAGACATGGCCACTTCCGCAGCTTGTGGCTGCCGTGTGGCGCAGCGAACACTGTGTGTGCGAGTCCATATAAATAACAAAGGAGGCAATCCCCAGCTTGTGGGGGACACAAGTGGTCGTGTGTGCGCCCGGAGGATTTCTGTTTAGAGTTCGGATGATAAAAAATAAAAATAAAAATTCGGATAAAAAATAAAAATTCGTAAAACATATTACGACTGCTAAAATTTTTGTTTAGAATATTAAATTTTGTAGGTAGGAATTAATCATTTTATTTGATATTTTTAGATATTTCCGTTTTCTCGGCTGTTGCGCCCCTGGAGAGTTGTCCGGTATGCACTTTTATAATATTGGCACCGAATGTGGAGTGACACCGGGAAATTAATAAACCAATTTATTTAATGTACGCCTCTGAGGCTAGCAATAAGCAATAAGCTCACGCGGAATTGCTAGAGTAGAACACAGCACAAGAATAAATACCGTACTGTGGATTAAGCATTTGTTATTAAACAATCTAGCTTAAAAATGAAACAGAATTATTTAGCACGAAAAACAATTAAAGTTAATGCCGCACATATTAAAAATTCGATCACTTTATAATACATAAAGGGAAACTGTTTTTATTTATCGAAAATTAAATTTTTACGCCAGTTATTTCATATTCAGGTAATATTTCATACAAAAGCGATGCTATTAGGAAATATTTCTTCCAGAATATTTGATGGAACGGAAAATAATTTTTGAATACAGTGAATACATGGATGAAGAGACGGCGATATAGGAAATTAGAGAAAATTGTGTCATACCATCAGTAGTCATGGTAACTACATCACCATAATAATCTGAGTGAAATCTTTTTCATTACAATCAAACGCTAACTGAAGGTAGCAAGTGGTAAAGCATTTTAAATATAAATTTGGTTTGTTTATAATAAAATTACGTGAAGTGCAAAATTAATTCATCAATTATATATTAAACCAAGCCAAATTTCGTTGCGCTCAACTGTTTTAAAACATTTGAATTATACATTTATTTTTCATAAATTTATTTTACATCCTAAATAAAATATAATTTAATTAATACAGAAAACTTTTGTACAAACCTATGTTAATTAATGCAACAATCATATCAAAATATTGTAGATAACCAATTTAAAATTTTATACGAATATTAGATTAATACAGTATTTAGATTATATTTTAAATTTTTATTCATTAATAAATTACCATAATTTTTAAATTTTTGCCCATAACAGACAGTTGGAGTGTTAAATTATGCACTCGATCTGCTAGTTCCAGGGCTACAATAAATAGTGTTTCTTATAACGTAGTTAGCCAACTTTATGACTGAAGAATTTAAGAACAGAAGAAGTAAAGGTGTAAGAGAGACTAGAGTTATCTCCTATGAGAGAAATGAATTTCATTACACAGCCAGACCCTGTGTTTGGTATTCACCATATTCTATAAAAGTCGTACAGAGTGATTTTTAAGTCCTGTTACCCAATTTTTAATATCTGGTAAATTTTTTCTAAGAAAGGGAAATTTTGTTTTGTGACACGAAGGTGGCAACCCTACTCAACCAGTATAGATACAGTAGTGTGAGTTGATTCTCCTTGAGCTGTGTAAAATTTTGTGCCGTTTCCGGTCGTGTTACGAACAGAATGTCTTTTACCCTAGAACAATCGCTTGTTTAAATCTGGAGGCTGAAGCTCTTAAACTAATCGTACGCGATACGGATACAATTTCAATTTTTTAGCAGATTTCCGAACGCTCGAATATGAAAAAAGAATTTAAGGAAAGTTTTCATAAACTTTACCGTGGAGAATTGAGCAATCTTGTTTTCACATTCTCTAAAACGTCATCTGTCAAGAGATGGTCGACCACTACGTTTTCAGTTGCGAACACTACCTGTCTCTCGAAATCGGTTTGTTAGCCTTGAAATTGACATTTTTTCTGGTGAAGGAACACCAACAACTTTAATCTAAAATGATTCTTTTACACTCGCAAACGATTTCGTAGCAAAATATTGTTGAAGAATAAAAACCCGTTGTTCTAGGGAAAAAGATATTTTGTTCGTAAAAAAATGAAACCACAAAATGAATGCACAAAATTTTACACAGTTCAAGGAGAATCAACTCACACTGCCGTATCTATACCGGTTGAGCAGGGCTACTAACTTCGTGTCACAAAACAAAATTTCCCTTTCTTAGAAAAAAATTACCAGATATTAACAATTAGGTACCAGGCCTAAAAAAAATCACTCTGTATAATTGGTTGTACTCGTAGGATTTAAAATTAAGTGCGAGATAATCTAGTCACTGGTTAGGTTTATTTATTGTCATTAATTCATTATAATTAGTTTATTATTTATTATAAGTATCTTGATTGTAGGAATTGTAATTGATTACCATATTTAAGTAAAATTATTATTTGTAATTTATATAGTTTGTAATAAATGTGTAATTTTAAACGATGTTTGTTAATTATAAATTTTATCCAGATCCCGAAACGGATCTTAGCAATAAGTGTCACAATATTTACTGAGTTTTAGTACTCTATATGATCGGGAAGTAAGAGGAATCATCGCATTCATAGAAATGTTTTAGTCAACAGAGAAAATTTAGAAATAACTAGGGCATCCAGCGTAATTCCAATTGTTTTTTAGCACAATATAAAACAATTCTGAAATTTGTTTAAAATATTTCTAAAATAAGCAATGCTCAATAAATAGAAATTAGTAGTTTCGGCAGTGTATGTAGAATAAATGGGTCACCGACTGAAATCAATTGCGAACTAAATGGCTTTTAAATAGATTGTTATACAAGCAAATTTTATCAGGTACCATTAGTTTTAAGAACAAGTTACGCATTCCAATTGTAAATGAAATAACAAAACGAATGTGATTATAAGTTTATTTTGTTTGACAAAATTAAATCAGGTGGAAAGTAAATATTTATGCCTTGTTTGTTTAGTGCAGCGCCTCCTTTTAGGTAAACTTGGCACTGATTACGGGAAAAGAGGTGGACAATCCAAACTCTCCGTTCGAAGGTAGGCTGTGTGCCAATATTCCATACCTTAAAAAGATAATTTGTCAAAACACCATTTAAAAAATCCGATATGGATACGCTTTATGAAATATGATTCTTATTAGTGGATATTGACTTAAGTTTGTTGAAGATAAATATGTTTATAAAATAAAATTAACCTTCTAACAGCGTCTGGATAAATCTTAACAACTGTAAACAAATCAGGATCGAATAGAAGTGTTACAAAAAGACCTATATCTAAATAGGTACTCGGCTCTCACAATACCCGTACAACAATAAACCTGTACTATAAAAGACCATTTATATTACACATAATATTTCTAACTATTTCTCGGAAAACCCTATTTATTGCTATTATTATTTACGATAACATTTTAAAACTCTTTGTCATTCTCGAAAATTCTTTCCTTTTCGATATTACCACAATACTATAAGTATTACATTAAAAATATATATCTTCTGAACTTTGATGCAAGTATTTAGTATGCTTACAGAATTTAGTAAAACGATCAAATTAAAATTTCTAGGTGAAATTTGCGGAATAAAGCACTGAAAATTACATAAAACTTTCACAATATATTTACAGAACAAATAAGCGCGTATAATCAAATTAGAAAATTACAAGGAAAGAAATACAGTAGTATAATAAAAACAAACCGATTAAGACAATTTGTTAACACAAAAAATCGGGAATTCATGAGGGCGATTAACATTAACGGAAAGTTGTTTGAATAAAAAGAACATAATTGTTGTACACAGAATTTAGAAAATAAAACAACATTGGTACTTACATACAATTTTATGTCACTTCTGATATAAAAGCAACAAACGATGTAATTATAGAAAATCGTATTAACAAAACAACTTTTTTGTAAATAGAGTCATAAAACAAAAGAAACTGAACAAGTATTTAAATAGGCCTACATTATATGAGTACTAAGTCGATAAACCTGACCATTTTTTCGCGAATCTCCTATCAGTATTTTACTTTACTAAATGTTTATTTGTCCATTACGCAAATTATAACTACACAAGATACATTAGCTTCAAATGAAATAAGAAAATACAGTCAACTCTCCGTATTCGCGGTTCCTTTTTACTTTCTCTTGCCTATATGAATATATAGGAAGGAAAGTATTGTTTTCATGTCGATTTTTCGAAATCGAGTTTTCACCGGATCTATACGTTTTCAGACCCCCTGAACCCAAAAAACATGTTTTTAGCGATTGGTCTGTGTGTGTGTGTGTGTGTGTGTGTGTGTGTGTGTGTCTGTGTGTGTGTGTGTGTCTGTGTGTGAACAGAATATCTCAAGAACGGAACATCGTACGAACTTGAAACTTAAGTTACATACCACTACCGGATGCGACACGAACATTTTCATCAAAATCGGTCAACCGGAAGTAGTAGTTTATTCGTATAATTTTTCAGTTTTTTGCGATTTTCTCAAAAACTGGTCCTACGATTTTTTTTTAAATCGCCTATTTTACTCAATTTTTGATTCTCTACAAGATAGGGTAGGCGCCATGTTTGCTGAAATTCTCGGTGAGGCTGTTTTCACGTAAAAACGTTGTTTTTTTAAGATTACGGCTTTAATATAAATTTTAGCGCAAAAACTTATATAATAAAAGTTGTAGAGAATTTAAAAACCTACAACTTCTGTTTCAAACATTTTTTTGTATGACGCTTAGTTTAGCAGTAATTAGCGATTTTCTGATTTTTTCTCACGAAAACGTGTGAAAAATCGATTTTTTAAAGATTTTGGCCTTAGTATGCATTTTACGACAAAAGTGTATATAACCAAATTTATAAAAAATTAAAAGATCTACAACTTTTATTAAGAGCATTTTTCTCTAAAGAGCCTAGTTTAGAGAGAAAGAGTGATTTTCCGTATTTTTAAACCAAACTGAGTTCGAATTTCATTTTGCGTGTTTCACTCATGATTGAAATATGGTTATATTTTTGAGATTAGTTGTTTGTTTATTTCTAATGTTTTATTACTAATGTTAGGTTTATTGTTAATTATTTATATTGGCAAGAGAAAGTTGTGTGAGTGTTTCACACCAGATTTTTTTGTTACGTTTTTGCTATTCGCGGTTCCTTTTTTTGTTACCGTTTTCGCTATTTGCGGTTCCCTGTTTTTAATAACCGTTTTCGCTATTCGCAGTTCCCTTTTTTTGGGTTACAGTTTCCGCTATTCGCGGTTCCTTTTTTGTTACCGTTTTCGCTCTTCGCGGTGAGCTAAATTCAATATTCGATGTTCGTTCCGAATGAAAAAGAATTCAAACGTTCAAGAAATGAACTGCGGAATGAAATAAAAATTCAAGCATTCGAATTGTAGAATGTAAAGCGTACATTCAAAATAATTTTATACGCTATAGATGCAGAAACTAAGCTAGATCTAGTTAAGTGTTGGAAATAATTTAATATACCGATTGTGTTTTATGCATTAAATCATCTCTTGATGAACTGAAGCAGTTTACATTAATTTCTAGCTGGAAAAGCTAAATGACCTTACTGATTTGAGCAATAACGAAACCGAAAGTACAATTGCAAAAGTCTTGTCCGTTGTGATTTATGTAATTGAGTGGTTAGATTAGTGATTACTAACATATCAATAAAATATTCTGTAAATCATTTCTGAATAACGTTCTTTTATTACGTACAAAAATACACCTACGAAGTATCGAGTTGCTGGTTTTAAAACTTGTAAGTTATGCATATTTATATAAATATAGTATGTTCACTACAGTATGTATGTACTACTTATAGGCATTAGTAATTAATTTAATTCAATTTTCCTATTTGCGGTTTTTGTATGTAGCCTACTCCGCATTCGCGGCGAATTTTCGGAACCTAATCCCCGCGAATACGGAGAAAGAATACGGGAAGCCTATACGAAGGAAGAATACTCCCCGGGAATACGGAGAGTACGCACAGAAACATGAAGCAACAAGGTTCCATCAGAATGTGAACATTGAAGCCATACAACTTATAGAAGAATAGTTAAATTCAGTGAGCCAGATCAAGAACAAGAAACACTTAGAATTCGCGTAGAATTATAGCGAAAAATGCATTTTATTAAGGTAGCAATTGTTGTTGTTTAGGTCAGCCGAAAGGCTGGTTTGAAACTGTAGAGGTTTTACTAAGTAAAACGAACAGTAAAGTGGTTTACCCTTGCCTTCCTCACTAAGTGGAAAATTACGCTTATAAGCATGCCGGGCCCTCTAAAAAGCACCAATTTTCCACTCTGCAAATGCCACCTACACTTAATTCACCACAGGGTCCGGCTGTATAATGAAAATTCATTACTTTCAGAGAATATAACTCTGATTAGATAGCTCTGATAACACCTCTACCTCTTCTGTTCTTAAATGATTCAGTCATTTAACTGGCTGACCATGTGATAGGAAACAGAACTATTTATTTTAGCCCTGCAACAAACAGATTGAGTGTAAATAATGACACTCCTTCTGTCTGTTATGGGCAGAAGATAACAATATAAAAATTAGAATATTGTGAACAGGACAATAGTAAACACTATAGAAACTGTTATCTTATAAGAATTTTTTTTTAGTTAGTTTGTTTGTCAGAAGAATATTGCTAATACTCTCCACGCTGGACAGTAGTAGCAAAAAAATCCGTTACGTAACAAATTTACCAAGTTTCAGATATCCAAGATCAGTAAATTAGAGAATTATTATTAAAGTTTTATTGTCATAATTCAATACATATAACAAACAGATTAAATACAATTAAACAAAATAATAATTAATCCAAAGAGAAAATTAAAATGACGCTGCCAACAGAAATAATAAAAACACTTGAGCCGGCCGCATTGGCGTGGTTGGTAACGTGCTCGCCTCTCATTATGCGGTCGTGGGTTCGAATCCCACTTATATTTTCATACGTTACAAAAAATCATTTCATCCTCTACAGTTACACCCCAACGTCGTCGCTATTGACCGTTGCAGTTGATGCGTTGTTAGAAAATAAATAAATAAATAAAAAACTTGAGCGTCAACAGCGAATGTTTTAAAAATACATAAAAGATTATAAAGCACATAATACACATAGTTAATTACATACACATACCAATACTATAACTTAATTAATTAGCAATGAGTTAGTGAATAAGACAGTGAGGATTTTCGCATTAAAAACCAATAGAATTGCGATAATGTAAAAAAAATATCACATAACAATTGCAATGAATTGTTACTTTAAAAAATTCTATAAATAAAATTAAATCGTAGCTACATACGTACAGACTATTTATAAAAAGAAGAAATACAACTTTTTTTATGTACTACATAAGACATTAACCGGATTTCGAAATCAAAAGTTTTATGCAATCAAATCCAGGAATCGATAGATAAGTTCAGTTGATTAGATTAAACGAGAATAAATTACATGACACCATTACTTTAGATACAAATAAGTATTTGAAAAAGTAAAAGTATAAATAAGTATATAAATAAACAAGTACTAGACTATTAAGAGTACTTCATTTAAGTTTTATTAACAGTATACGTCAATAGATAATTAGAATGATCCTAATTTATTAGATATTTGATGTACATTAGAATACAATAAACAAAATAAAACCGTACGATCCATCTATTAAAGATGATAAAAAAACTAACACAGAACTTTCTCTTTCATGCACCTCATCTTTTAATTACAGTAATTTACACGAATATGGAGGTCAACTAAAAACGTAATTAGGTAATAGAATGGACAAGCGTTAACATTAAATCCTTTCACAGCATTCCGAGACTCTTTTAACAAATCTAGTATTTCATAATAAACTTTATTACGGATGTTAATTAAACGAGTATACATAATAAGAAATCAAATACACTTTTAAAGTGTGGGAAAGCATACACTTTTTTATCTATTAATCATTATTAATTACACAAAAATGTATACACATAATAATATGTTCGGATGTATGAAAGCATTTTAATTATAATAGTATTTATGGATCAATATATAAGACTGATACGATAACAAAAAAAAATTTGGCGTGAAACATTCACAGGACTTTCTCTTTCCAATGTATATAATGAAAAATATAACGTGTTTAATCAAAAGTACACGATGTAAAATTAAAACCAACCTCTGTTTGACTTTTTTTTTATCCGAGGCGGCGAGAAAAACTCATGTTCACTCCCTTACGATGGGGGAAGTAGTGTTGGACTCAATTGAGGCGTCCTCGTCCAGCCCCAAGGAAGCCGCAACCGCCTTACCAACCAAAAACCCGCCGCCTGGCCACTTGATCCGACATCAGTAACCAACCCTCCACCACCCTCGGAACTGTTTACATAATACTACAAGAGAAATGTCGGGTTAAAAAATTTACATACTGTCAGTGGGGCGTGGAAGGGAACCGTAGCCTAATTCCCCTTTCGCTGTCACCGACCAACACTCACTCTCTCACTTTCATTCATCTCTTTCATCACCAGCTCAGGAAATTAGTGTGCCTACCTTACCTACTGATATCGGGACAGGATTGATTTACAATGGAAGAGGGCGATCCCGCTGATCTCCTCCCTCCGCATTCTCCCGACCACCCCTCCGCAAACTGAGGGACCAACTTCGAGCTCTCCTCATCCCGCAGCATCACTGCCCCTACTCTCTCTGAAATCCACTGTGCAACGCCTATCTTCTCAGATGTCTCCATTCTGTCGAGGCCAAAATAGGGACATCTTTCAAAAATATGCGCAATGGACCCTCCTCTTGCGCATATTTTTGAAAGATGTCCATTTTGGCCTCGACAGAATGGAGACATCTGAGAAGATAGGCGTTGCACAGTGGATCCTCTGTAAACCTCTGTTCGACTTAAAAATATGTAAACTCACTAATTGGCGCTAGAAGACTAAGGTTTGTAGAAAAAAGTTATTGGAAAAAAGTTGTAGATTTTTAAATTTCAATAACTTTGATTATATATTTTTGTCGTTAAATTTATATTAGGGCCCTTTTTACCAGATGATTTTGATACAGAAAATCACTAATTGAGCGTTGTAAAATGTTTGAAATAAAATATGTAGGTAGGTTTTTTTAATTTCCTACTAACTTAAATTTTCTACGAAACTTATAAAAAAGCATTTTTTATCACGGGAGCACAGCCCCCAAAATTTCAGCAGACATGGCGCTTACTCTATCTTGTAAAGCATAAAAAAATTAGTAAATAAAGCGATTTTTGAAAAAAATCGCAAGATTCAACTACTATTAATCCAGTAGACCGATTTTAATGAAAATGAACCTGTCGGGCCCCCTAGTGGTACTTAAAATAAGTTTCAAGTTTCAACTTCGTACGCTATTCCGTTCTTGAGATATTTTGTTTACACACAGACCAATCGCTAAAATCATGTCCATTTTTTTTTTGGGTTCAAGTAGCCTGAAAACGTGAATTTCCGGTGAAAACTCGATGTCAAAAAACCTACATGAAAGCAATAGTTTACTTCTCCATGTAATCATATAATGAAAAGAAAGTAATCTATTTTTACTCGTATCTTAGGTGTAACGTACAAAAGCTTTGAAGATGAAAAGATGTTTTTCTTCAGGTGCCCTGTCCTTTGAGAAGGTTTGTCCCCACCAAGGGCACTGGATTTTTGTCAAAAAAACCAGTCTCAAAGATTCTTTAACCACGCTTTAACCATGCAGACGATGAAGGGTGGTAAATGAAAATGAAAAAGTACTATACCTAACCGTGAATCGAGCAAGAGACCCCTGGCTGACCACTACACCACGGGTCGTCCGTCTAATAATAAAAGATTAAGAAGAAACAAACAAAAACAGGTAAATTTTCTAATTTTGATTGCATGTTTACTGAATCTCTTAAATTAAAAATCGAAAAGAAAAAACTTACGTTAAATGCAAAATTTATCAGTTTTGTTCAATAATGTTGTAATTAATAAACAAATTCTATTAGTAGTATAAAGAAACATCTAAGAATAGAGAAAATTTATAAACAAATTAAATAACAAACATATTATTTTTCTTTTCTTAATAACAACTATAAACTATAAAAAATGTATTTAAGTAGAAATGTATTCAAATAAATAAAACCAAGGTGAAAGATCACCAAAAGATTGTGGATAGAATAAATTAATTTATTTAAAAGTTACAAGAATATCTTTAGGGTCATTTTTAAAAACAGAATTAACCTTTTTATGTAATCCAAACTGAATGATTTGGATGGGTAAACAAACATACGGTTCAATAAATTTTCTCTTCATAGTTATACCCCCACTTCATCATAATCTTCAAGAAGATGATGATGGTAGTTTCTTAAAATACTGCTTACGTTAGCGGTTTCCAATCAGAAGGAAGGAGAAGACACGGTCATCTCTTTATTAAAATGATAAATCATAAATCGCCCGTGACCGTCCGCTATCTTTCTACTTGTTCAATAATGTCTTATAAAATACTAAAGAGTTTTCTTCCTTCCTTTTCCGGTTGTCTCATCAATTTTAAACTCAAACTGTAGAGAGACATTTACGTCAATATCAAGAGGTCAAATATGTAATTTGCACAACACTTTAAAAAAAAGGATGCACTTTAAGTTTACGGTGTGTAATAAAAAGTGAAGTTAAATGGCGTGCAGTAGAAAGATGTCAATAAAATTTTCCGAGCAAAAGAAATCGTAAAAAGTATGTCACAAACATTTTAGAATATTAAGATTACGAACTTATTTAAAAGTAGTATAATTTATTTCCTCAATTTATATATTTATAAATTCTCTTAACAGTGCCGAATTAGGAGGAAATGAACAATTCTCATGGTAAGCCATTTCCGAGGAATGGTGGAACCATGACTGCCAAGGAGAGTTTAGGTAGTATCAAAGGACACAAAGAAGAGGAAGATCTAGACCATCCTAGAATGCATGCACCCGAGAGGTTATTGATAAAATATGATTGTTGAAATTGGCACAGGAAAACGTTGTTTGTGTTGTACAAAGGATCTAAGAAATGGCTGACCCAACTGTAGTATTTTGTGCATATTTCAAAAAAATTATGTAAAATTTTCTGACCTTCAGGTCAACCTACTTTGTCAGCTGGCATAAAAGCTCAACGTGATTTTACCACGGTTAAACGAACGACTTCAAAAAATGACCAGCTTACATCTAGAAACGTATTAACACCGATAAGTGTCGATATTCAAATTCAGTTGAACACATACCACGGCTATCTCGAATCTACATGTTTAAAAATATTATATTAAACTTAGGGGAAAACACTAGTCGGTTATGAGAGAAAAGAATTTCATCAAACCTTGGTTCTACCAGTTATTTATGTAGGCCCATGGTTCAGAGTGTTAGATCCTGACTTCTCAGTAGATGTCAAGAATAAAGGCTGCTCAGATGAGTCTGTTAAGACCTTTAGCAAAATATCGATGGATGGCACGTAAAAGAAATGAATATATTAGGCATGAATCTAATGTTTCAGGAATTACAACTATTTGAAGATGGAGGCACGAGTGATACAGTCATTTGTAGAGGATGCAGATTATCAAACACCTAAAGACGTGTTCACGTACAAGCCAACCGTACTAAGTGGTAATGGACGACCTCGAAAAGAAGACCAGCCCAACTTCTATAGAAAAGAGCAGATTATTAAGCTTGAATTTGGTAGAAAACAAGCGATCTATTCTGTAACGTTTATGATGAAGAACCACGAAATCTCGGGACGGAGTAAAACAGAATGGGTAATCAATAACAAGTAATGCCTCAAAAAAGTTTTTTTGATTTTTGAAGCAAATTTTCATGTTTTTTACCACAGTAAAAAGTTGTCGTAATACTGCCTTAGAATCCAAAGGTTAACAACCTAATTACATGAAAGTGGCCGCCTCCGTTGCCCAGTGGTTAACGTGCTACACTGCAAAGCGGAGGTCCCGAGTTTGATTCCCGGCCAGGGTCTGAAAAAAATATTACAAGTTCAAACCCGCTGTTCCTCAATTTAAAGTATTAGCTGATAACCAAAATGCAGATGCGACTTTATATAACCTTAAAAAATACATGAAAGAATTTTAAATAACAAACGCGTGGTCAAAAAAGTTTTCACAAAATTCCACGAATAGTTTGTGAAAAATCCAACGCGGAAAACAGTATTTTTTTCTGAATTTCTCCTGAATACATGGACAGTATTTATAAAGATAGACTTTGATAAATATCAAGGTCAACTTATGTTTCCCTCACGATAAAATCATTCTGATTAAAAACCATCCAGTAAAAACTGTAGGGCATACTTCAAACAAACTTTTGATTTGAATATAAATTTTAGATACATTAATACGAAAAATTACACCGGTATAGGTTTAGAACTTAAAAAGAAGTACATTTACGATAAATTAAGAGTAGCCTTATGACTTCATGAATATAATAAAGTAGGTTGGGATTTCCACGTGTAATAGTTGCTACTAAATTTCAAATTTAAGATTATAGGCTGTAATTAATTGAGATTGAATAAACTGAAGCTTTCAAAGACGTGAGTTAATTTAATTAGCTTTGAACTTTGTTAACTGTTTAAACCTTTACTTAAGTTATTGTAATAAGTTACATGGGTTGATTTTACGCGTGATATCACCAAATACAATCGCTCAAGTTGATAAATGTTTAGACAGTACATTACCTATATAATATATTGAAGTACTGTTATAACACAAGAACTTATAGTTATGTGAACACAACTATACTGTGTAAAAGACATTTTATTCAAAAATATTTTTATCATTTTTTTTACTAATAACAAACTGTAAATACCGTGACTTACGCCAGCTGGACAGTGGTGTTTTGGCTAGGCGGAGTTTGTGAGGGACCTTCACGTTTTGTCACTGTAATTAATATCTTTACTGTTACTGTTATTCTAAACTTCCACTAGTTTTTATAGTTGCTGTTGTTTAGGTCATCAGCCGAAAGGCTCGTTTGAACCTCTAGAGGCTTTATAAATTAAAACGAGCAGTGAGGTGGTTAGCAATTGCCTTCCTTACTTAGTTCAAAGAGTATGCTAACGGGCCTTTGAAAAGCATCTACTTCCCACCCTGAAAATGACACTTATATTTTATTCCAAGGTCTAGCTGTATAATGAAATTCATTACTTTCAGATGAGATAACTCTGGCTAGTGTCTTTTACTCCTACACCTCTTCTGTCCATAAATTCTTCAGTCATGTAACTGGCTGACCATGAAATAAAAAGAGAAATATTTTGTAGCCCTGGAACTAGGAGATCGAGTGCAAATAATTTAACACTCCGCCTCCTGTTATGGGCAATTTTTCATAGTACCGAGTAGAATGTTCTATTATTTATCTGGATTTTTCTATTGTACTCATTATCCTTCGAAAACGTTCGATAATTTATTTTGATAAAAAAGCGGCTATCTATCCTTTTCTTAGTGATTTAGTGTTGTGTGAACAGTTGTAAAGTGAGTTCATTAAAACATTTGTACATAAAATGTCGCGTATTAAAGCGATTTCTTCGTGACGGGCGGTTAGTGGATAATTGTCATAAAGTTGTAAGAATCAATCAATTATTTAAGAGTAGATTTTCTTGTAAGTTATTTTTCGTTCACATTTTGGTTAGTTTTAAAAGATTTTGTATTAAATTTAATCCGTTATTAAGTGAATTGATTAATTTGTGGATAAATATATAAATTTAATTTAAAAAAGAGGTTTCTATTATTAAGAAATAATCAGATCCTGATAGAACCTGGAACAAACGTCACAATAATATTAAAACGAAAATTTATTCTTAATTTAAAAAAAAATAAAACCATAATTTGAAAAGTGAACAGGTAACCTCAGGAGATTCTAAATGAAAGATTTCCTATTATTTTTTTAAAGGTTGAACCAAATGATATTAAACTTCAAATCGTTTTGAACGAACTGTAATACAAAATGGTACAGGTTATATTACAGCATACCGATAAAGACGAAGGAAGGAAAGAATGTCAAATATTTTTCAAAATGAAAAATATTTTTTTGACAGTATTGCCAAAGGGTACTTCAGTTGTAAGAAATTTTGTATTCCTGTATCCACAACTGTCGAGAATCTATTTCTAAGAACGTTTTACAGAGATAAGAATGTTTTGTTTTCTGAATAGAGAAAACGAAACATTTTGAAAACATTATCGTGTAGTCTGATAGTAAAAGGTTTGCAAGGGATCTCAACATTTTTTTAATATTAAGATAACTATACTTACACATATCTCTTGAAAAAACTTCGATGTAGTTATGCACTGGCCAACAATAGTATAGAGATATGAAGAATATTTAGTTATGGATTCGTCTGAAAGAATTTCGGATGTAATTTTGATCATAAGTGAATTCCGAAAAAAATAAACTGTATTGGATAATTTATTATTTATAAATAATTTATTGTAATAAATAAATAAACTTTACTGCCACGAATAATAATATTACGTTGCGTATGTTTCTAATTAATCGCCCAACGAGCTTTGTCCCGTTAGTAACTCAACATCGTAGTATAATTCTATTAAAAATCGAAATTTAGTGCTACAATATGGTAAATAAAAAAAAATTGTAAACAAAAATTATTTAGTTTTTAGAATATTATTGTTGTGATTAATTTAAATTTTAGATAAGGAAAAGTTAAAGAATTTAAATTTTGAAAATTAATAAAAACATTTTTTATAGGTTCTGTTATTCGATCACCTTACCGTTCAATTGTTGTGCTGTAAGTAATTAACTTGATTATATAAGACATATTTAATATCCAGTTCGACTTTAACTCATAAAAAACGGTTTCGTCTCTTGCGGCGATTGTTTATTTACTACAGGTTATAAATTCTTATACATTTATAACTTACAACGACCGGCCGGTTGGCGTAGTGGTTAGCGCAACTGGCTCTACGCCGGGGTCCCGGGTTCGATTTCCGATCAGGTCTGGTATTTTTTTATCAATCATTTTCATACATATTATCATTCTCCACCGTCTGCATTAACAGAAATTGTAAAACAGTCAGACGTAAAACAAAAAAAAATTACGAACACGTTGATTATAATCATTTACGTAACTATTTGTTTTCAAAATCTATTATGATATTTATATATTTTGCTATATTCAAAGTATAAATGGCAAATATTTGTAATTCAAAAAAAACTAACAAATAATTCACAACAAACGTTCGGTACGGTGTTCTCCTACACACGAGGCTAAATCTCATTGTTATACATTCTAAAACTTTATAAAGTAAAAAAGAAAATACTTTATAAATAGTTTTATCTTTCATATAATATATATGGTTAAATAAATTATTTTAATTTCAATTTAAGGTATTGATTTGTAAAAATATACTAAAATTTATTATAACGGTGAATTTGGAAAATTTCAACTTTTTTTTTAATAGGCCTATCATTTGATAAATTAGCTGTTTACTTAAAAACAGGTGTAGCTAAAAACTGACCGCTAACATTGTAACACCTAAGCCTAGGTTCGTTCGGGATCTGGGTATGACAAATAATAAACCGACTTATTTATAACAATTGATTATTAATTACCACAATTACAATTAATGATTAAACTTAGCTTTTCTAACAAATACAATTAGATTACATAAACTAAATCAATTACAGAACTTAAGCTTAAATTAAACGTGACTATAATTAATACACAATAATAACTGACAACCAAATCAATCGATTTACCTATCCACAACTACTTCCCAACGTACCCGTACGACAACCACAATTAACGTAGTTCAGAACCGGTCCTGTAACTATATTTTTTCAAAACGGCCCGATAACACATTTTATTCACAATTCAACTATTGACAGACTCACTAAAAAGGTGCAAACTGTTCCTATACCTGCGGTCTAATATAGCCTCTTTGAACAATTACGAGATCTTTCTAACAATTACATCGCTATTCTGGAACATCGTAGAAGGAATCATAATAGAAACAAACGTTTCTACTATTTTTGATTTCATAGAACTGCTATTCTAAACATCTCATTCACGACAATTCACTATTCTTGTTCAATATACTTCATACCATAATACACAATTTCTCTCAACAAACAATCTATTCCCTTAACCATCCCAAACTAATCATGAACGTTAGGTACAATGTTACAATATTTATTACATACATCGTCATAAATAACAGGGGTAGTAAATAGAAGAATAAAAAAATATAAAATACAGTACCTTCAAAAGCCAAAACAATTTAACAATTGAACAATACAAATGATTAAATCCATATCGACAATTGGCTCAAGTTAAAAAAAATATACATAAATATTTGGTGTTTCGAAGTTAAAACTGAATTTCTTGAACAATAGACCAATGAACCCTGGAGGTTCGAAAGGGTAAACTGTTTTTCCAAGGTAAACAAACTGAATTGCGTCAAAAGATATTGATTTTTGAAAGTTTAATTGATAAGTTTCATTAATAATGGATTTAAAAGTACTGTTGAGCGACTAACGTACCTCGAAAGTTATACAATATTAAAACACGATAGTGTAAATAATACACCTTCCTTTTCTAAATCAATCAAATGAAATACCACCCACACAGTACACTTATTTATGTACAATGCTTATAAATACATAACATTTGTAGTAAATTTTACTACACGTAGATTTACATTTTTACTTTCTCGTATTCAATCTGTAATAGTAGAAAGATAAAGCGTTGTAAAAATGGAAATTTTTTTATATGAAATTTTAAATTATCTTTACCATCATAACTACCTGAAGCCAAAAAAGTGATTTGTGTTTTTATGAACGTCCACCTATCTGTTCATGTGTGTATTTCATTATTTCTGTAGCAATAACAACTGAACCGGTTGGGTTGAAATTTACCGAACTTTGGGTTTCCTTATAACCAATTTCGTAGGGATTTTTATGCTTATTCATAAAGGCCTACTTTCAAAATTGAGGTTAGGCCTACTCTACTCATGTTCAAATATACAAATACATTTTTTCACAAAAGGTTCGAATCGTTAATTGACATAACTAATATCTCAAGGAAAATTCGTGCAGGCCCTCTTCTCGTTCAAAAAATCTGTTTTCTTACAGCAAAATTACAGCCATACGATATTTACCATAAAATAAATTAAAGATACGTAAAAATGCTTCAAATCTTGTATTTGAAATGATCTTTATAACGCGGAAGCTTAGTTAAACCATTTTATAATTGAATGCATGTTATTGCAACACGATCGCGTTGTTCTCAAATAGTAGGCTTAAAATACATTGTACGGGAAAAATGTACGCAACAAACATTTGACTACGGTAAACGATAAGCTCCCAGCTATTTGAAACGATTAAAAATACATTTTTCAGAAAAAAATTTCAACAGAAAGATATACTTTGTACGAGATAAAATGATGTACCTACATAAACTGTAGAAAACAAATACTTTCTGCTTGTTTAATAAAAGAAAATATTGTATTATTATAACTTACTCCTATCGACTAATAAACAAATTTTCGAGACACTAAACAATAGATCTAAAATGTTGGATTTTAACGAATGTTTTAAGAAATCAGAAAACATATTGAGAAAACTGGAATAAATCGAGAAAACATAATGGGCCGAACAAAATCCAAATAACTGGTTACAAAAATTAAGGGTTAATATAAATAACAAAAGCTGAACACCGGATTCATGGAAGAAAGGAGAAAACGCTTTTTTGTTCAACGCTTAGTTTATCGAAAATTTGTCATTTGTTTGTAAAAATTGTATTCAAGGCACTCAATTTTATGTTGAGTTGTGAACCAAAAAAAACTACAAAATGTCGAGTATTCAGTATCAAAATTGATTGAAAATAAATAAAATATATTTCAAGAAAATTAGTACGGTTTTTCGTAATAATTTTCAGTTTTAAACTAATTATTAAATTATTAATCATTTCCACAGGGGAATGTACTGCGAAGTTTCTTAAGAGGGTGAATAGCAAATGTCCTGCAATATATTGTAGACATCTGCAAGTAATGTGTTATTTAGCCAAATAAGCATTCCCGGTCTAAGGTTGTGGAACTGCCTTCGTTATTAGGGTGACCTGTGCTGTGTTCTTACTCAGCAAAACCTGTATAAATTATTACGATTACGATTTTTAAATGTCATAACGGAAAACTAAGCCTACAGAACTTTTTAGTTTAAAACCTCATTGATAGTACCCTCAAAGATACTAAGAAGATATTTATATTAAAACAATTTCACATTTATTTAACAATTTAACAATTGTTATCTAACATCTATGGTATAAGTAAAACACCAAAACAATTTATATGATTTTTACATCGATTTTTATAAAGTGATTTCATTAAAAAGATTACTTGATACTTTTGTTAAGCTGAATTCATCCTTTCCAATAAATTGGTGTTGTTCGACCACATCTTAAGATGATCTGGATATATTAAAAAAAAATCTGGTGTGAAACACTCACACAACTTTCTCTTGCCAAAGCAAATAATTAACAATAAACCTAACATTAGTAATAAAACATTAAAAATAAACAAAAAATTAACCTCAAAAAACATTAGTGAAATACGCAAAATTAAAATCGACATCAGTTTGGCTTAAAAATACGGAAAATCGCTCATTCACGCTAAAATAGGCTCTGTAGAGAAAAATGCTCTAAATAAAAGTTGTAGATCTTTTAATTTTCTATAAATTTGATTATAAACACTTTTGCCATAAAATGAATACTAAGGCCGAAATCTAAAAAAAATCGATTTTTCACACGTTTTCGTGAGAAAAAAACAGAAAATCGCTAATTACCGCTAAACTAAGCGTTATACAAAAAAACGTTTGAAATAAAAGTTGTAGAATTTTAAATTCTCTACATTTTTTATTATATAAATTTTTGCGCTATAATACATATTACAGCCGTAATCTTAAAAAAACACTTTTTTACGTTAAAACACCCTCACACGCACTGACACACACACACACACACACACACACACACACACACACACACACACACACACACACAGACCAATCGCTAAAAACATGTTTTTTGGGTTCAGGGGGTCTGAAAACGTATAGATCCGGTGAAAACTCGATTTCGAAAAATCGACATAAAAACAATACTTTCCTTCCTTTTTATTCATATAAGCAAGAGAAAGTAAAAATTGAAAATACTCATGACAGATTCAATCAATCACTCATCACTAAGTCCCTAACTTTCCTGTTACCTGCAGATGTGGAATTCTTACAAATTCGTTCCTTGCGGGTCGATAAAAAAAAATCAAAATCTTTGCAATTCGACTTGCATTTAAGAGGGGGAAAAGCGGTAAATAGACCTACTCAAAAGGAATTCATATAAATCCTAGACCTTCCCGAAAATAAACAATTTTAAAAATCGGGACATTTTTTGTAAGAGATGCCTAAAAAAATTAAAGCATTTTCGGGTTGGAAAATTGAAGGTAAATGGATCTTGGCAGAAAAATAATTTCCTGTGAACCCAATTTGAAGACCTAGTTTGGTAAGAACTCCCGGACTTGTCCGGAATAGCAACTAACAGGTCAATCGATCCCAACATCCGAAACGGATAGCATGCCAAAAAGATCTTCACAGAGCTACACACAAATAACTTACTTTTTATAAAAAATCAAGACATACACGGAAGTTTTCAGGTACCCTGCTAAATTGAAAATATTGTTACCATTAAAACAAAACAATTTCTGATCGTAACCCATAGTATTCGCTTAAAACCAAAACAGTTGTCGAGACTTCAATTTAAATTTGTACTCCACAAATTACTGAGTCTGATTCATAGTCAGAAAACAAACGTAAAGAAATAAAATACTAAAATATTTGGTACACGAAAACCATACATTCACAAACGAAACAGTTTTGTTTGTAAAATAATGTTAATGACTCCACATTTATGGTAAATAATTTTAACGAGTCGTTAATTAATTAAAAGTAAACCACAAATGAAGGAGATGATAGCGTAACAAGTGAGAACCTGTTTTATACTTATATATTATAAAATAGTATACGGTTTTTTAATTTAGTCTTCCATCTCATTTTCGCCCACACCATTATCTCTGTTTCTAAGTTAACCCCTCTCTATTTCATTTACGCCTAAAGAGGAAAGGAATTTTCTCCATTTAGGAAGCACTAATTAAAAACAGACTCCTCCGCTTCGCAATGTGAACCATCTCTAAAAAATTTAAACGACAGTAATGTGAAAAGATATTCTTATATTTCGTTCCCTTTTTCACCTAAAAATAATATAACGTACAAGGTTGTGCCTTCAGCAAAAAAAATAATATTCGAAGATGTAGAATTAACAAAAATTAAAAAAAAGAAAAACTAGATAATGTAGAAGAATGAAAGTAGACAGCCTTGAGAACATTATTATTAAGGTACCCCTTTAATTTATTCCTGCGAGATGACTTGTCAAACGAGTTCTTTCTTTAACCTTCAAAATTGTTTACTTACAAATAAAGTAGTATAGTATCACTATAATCTGGTATAAACATACATTTTTTTGGCACATAAAAACAAAATTCTTGCGAATAAAACACAAACATAAATGGTAGGGAATTCTCAAGATTTTTTAAAAATTTATTCCTTCGTTATTGACTAAAATTAACAAATTTCCGAGAGTAAATCTTCAAAGATGTTATTACTTATATGTGAACATTGACCCTTTAGTTCGTATGAATACGGATTAAATTATTATACACAGTAGAGGTTACTGATTTCCACTTTCTGAATAATTTATGTTTTTACATCCCGTTTTCTAACATATTTTTTTTGCGGAAAGAATAAGATCTCTTAACAGATATAATATGTTTTTTATTTATCATTGATGTACAGTATAATTGTAATGAGTTATTTTACAACAAAGAAGTCCTTTTTTATTTTTCAAAATTGTTTTAGGTTCAATGATAAAATGATTCTGATCTCTTCACCAGACGTTTGTCATTCACTCCTGCACATACTAGTAGATATTCTTTCTACTTTGATCTGCGTGGTGCCGATGCTAATCATACTCTGAAATTATTAGCTCAGCTGCTTTGAGGTCGTCCAACACCGTTTCTACAATTTTTAGGCTTACAGTTCACTATCTTCTTCAATCACTTTTTGTCGTCTTAATATTTGGCAATTTGACCACCTCAACCACATTTCAACTCGGCAATCATCTAGATGACGCCTAAGACTTAAGTTTGTCTTCGCACATTCATGATATGAAAATGCTTATTGAGAGTTATTTCAAGCATAATTTTTCTATTAATATTAATTTTTTTCTTTTTAGTCCCTAATGTGTGTACGTTGCAATCTGTTCAATTCAGAACAATAAGCAACCCAATGATCCAATGAGATGAGGATGATATGTATGACGTGTAAATGAAGTGTAGTCCTGTACAGACCCAGGCCGACCATTCCTGAGAGAGTATTAATATTACTGATATCGTTTTTCTTCAGAAAGTCAGTATCGGGGGAATACATCCATTAACAACCTTAATAATTATTTTATGTGTTTTTACTTTCTCTTGCCTATATGAATATATAGGAAGGAAAGTGTCGTTTTAATGTCGATTTTTCGAAATTGAGTTTTCACCGGATCTACACGTTTTCAGACACCCCTGAACCCAAAAAAAACATGTTTTTGGGTTCAGGGTTCAACACGCTTTTTGCGCGCGCGCGCGCGTGTGTGTGTGTGTGTGTGTGTGTGAACAGAATATCTCAAGAACGAAACATTGTACGAACTTGAAACTTAAGTTAGGTACCACTAGAGGACCCGATACGAACACTTTCATCAAAATCGGTCAACCGGAAGTAGTAGTTTATTCGTGTCATTTTTCACTTTTTTGCGATTTTCTCAAAAACGGCTCCTACGATTTTTTAAAAATCGCTTCATTAACTAAATTTTTTATGTTCTACAAGATAGGGTAGGCGCGATGTCTGCTGAAATTCTTGGAGAGGCTGTTTTCTCGTAAAAAAATTGCTGTTTTAAGATTTGGATTTTAGTATGCACTTTAGCGCAAACAAGTATACAATAAAAGTTGTAGAGAATTTAAAATCCAACAACTTTTATTTCGAACATTTTTTTGTATAACGCTTAGTTTAGCGATAATTAGCGATTTTCTGTTTTTTTCTCACGAAAACGTGTAAAAAATAGATTTTTAAGTTTTAGCCTATATGCATTTTACGGCATTAGAGTCTATAATATAATTCATAGGAAATTAAAAGATCTAAAACTTTTATTTTCAGCATTTTTCTCTACAAAGCCTAGTTTAGCGTGAAAGAGAGATTTTCCGTATTTTTAAGCCAAACTGAGGTTGATTTTAATTTTGCGTCTTTTATTCATGATTAAAATTAGGTTATGTTTATTGAGGTTAGTTTTTTGTTTAAATCGAATGTTTTATTACTAATGTTAGGCTATATTGTTCATAATTTTCATTGGCAAGAGAAAGTTGTGTGAGTGTTTCACACCAGATTTTTTTCTTTTGTTTTTACGTATACATACATCATGGGCGTACCCAGGATAAAAACTAGGAGGAGGAGGCAAGCCATGGTCGTTCAGGTTGTAATATTTTATTGGGCCCCCCAATAAAATGTTACAATGGCTTTACTCCTCGATTTTTACACCATTTCAGTGAGGTAAACAACTGATTATTTGCCGAACCCAATTTTGTTTCGTACCTTCACTTTAATACCATTTCATTTGTTTTTCCTTCCAGGGAGCAGCTGCCCCCTGCCCTCGCTGGGTAGCTCATGTACACATATACTATAGCACACTGCTTCAATAACCTTCCGAGTAGTTTAATTAACATTTAAGTAACTAACATAACTTATAGTTTGTAATTACTAACACATTAATAAATTACCGTAGTAGATATTAAACAGAGAAGCGCTAAATTGATGTACTCTCGAACAAGGGAAACCATAGTTGGGTAGGTTAATTTTCCCACCGAGAGTTAATATAAATAGATTTAGATTTTTAAGTTATGATTAAGGAAATTAACATTGTAATGATTTTTGAATATAATGGGAAAATAAATCCGAAAGGTATATTTTCACATAAAATAGGGCAGGTGAGGTTTTAAATTATAATTTAAAATCCTAAATCTCTTGAAAAAAGGCTGGTTTGAACCTCTAGAGGCTTTACTAAGTAAAACGAACAGAGAGGTGGTTTACAATTACCTTCCTCACTGAATTGAAAAGTATGCTTATCAGCATACCAAGCCCTCTGAAAAGCATCTATTTTCCAACCTACAAATGACACTTTCACTTCATTCACCTCAGGGTCCAGGTGTATAATGAAATGAAATTCATTACTCTCAGAGGATATAACTCTGACTAGTCTCATTAACACCTCTACTTCTTCTGCTCTTAAATTCTTCAGTCATTTAATTGGCTGACCGTGTGATAAGAAATAGAACTATTTATTGCAGCCCTGGAACTAGCAAATTGAATGCAAATAATTATTTTCCCTGGAACTAGCAAATTGAATGTAAAATAATTATTTACATTCAATTTGCTAGTTCCAGGGCTACAAAAAAATAGTTCTATTTCTTATCACACGGTCAGCCAATTATATGACTCAAACATTTTCGAACAGAAGAGGTAGAGGTGTAAATGACACTAGTCAGAGTTATATCCTCTGACAGTAATGAATTTAATTTCATTATACAGCCAGACCCTGTGGTAAATAAAGTGAAGGTGTCATTTGCAGGGTGGAAAATAGATGCTTTTCAGAGGGCCAGGCATGCTCATAAGCATATTTTTCCACTCAGCGAGGAAGGCAATTGTAAACCACCTCTCTCCTCGTTTTACTTAGTAAAGCCTCTAGAGGTTCAAACCAGCATTTCGGCTGATGGCCTAAACAACAACATAACACGGTAAATTAATTAAATACAATTCAGCTACCTAGCCAAAAATAGTAAACTTTCTTAAATCTACAAACCTTTAAGTTAAAAATTACCAACTGCAATATTTCGTATTCAAACGTTCACTTTTACTTATTTTTTTATGTCTAAAACTGTACAATATCACGATAAATTATTATTTTTTATTTTAAAAATATCATAGGTTAAGTTGGACATAAGTTGTGGTCGCCATAGGTGGTCTACGTTAGGTGGAACAGTTGTGGCACAAGGTAGAGATTTATTATAAGGTCGGTTGATTAAGAGGGTCGTATGTGTTCGTTATCTCTTTATCTTCAACGCTGAACTAATTCAACCAAGGAAGTTGACGTCACTTTATATGCTATATTCTAACCTAATTTTACAGGTTCACTTTTATACCTGGTATGAATTCAACAAACGCATTCTAAAAATTATTTTAAGTGCTTAATGTACGTGACATATGCATTTGTAATACTAATGAACGGTTCGATTTAAATTCACCATACACTAAAACATATTACTGTCATAAATACAACCTGTCAAATTTTTTCTTAGGTAATGTAAATTTACGTTTGTAAATGCAAAAAATCGAATTTAATATTATAACTTTACAATTATAAAATATGTTAACTCGTCTGTGCTAAAATATCGACGCTGTTATATAATAAACAAAGCGGTCAAATTTTTTTTGTTATTCAATAAAGACCCACCGGGTTGGTCTAGAGGTAAAGTCGCCGCCGCCGCCGCGAGTCAGCTGTTTAACCGCTGAAAATTTCGGATGCAATTTCGGAGATTTCGGAGTTCCAGGTTCAAATCCTAGTGCAGGTAGTTACTTTCATACGGATTTAAATACCTGACAGTGGTTACCGGTGTACTCTGATGGTTAGGGTTCAATTAACCATACAATCTCAGGAATGGTCGGCCTGGGTATGTAATAGATTACAAGTCATACATATCATCCTCATCTTACTGGGCTATGGGTTTGCGTATTGTTCTGGATTGAACCGATTGCAACGTACACAAATTAGGAATGAAAAAAATATTTCAAAAAATTACTGTAGCAGCTCTTCTACAACCGCTATTCACTTTTGAACTCGTCTTCGTCACTTAAACGCCTCTTCATTACTGTCATCCGTCCATGAAGCGGACTTCTTCCATCCTCGATTCCTCCTGGGCAACTCCGAATAAAGCACACCAGATTTATTCATGGATATCTGGTGTTGCCTCAGTGTGTAACAGATGTTATTAGCGGTTAACGCTGAAACAGGTTCTGGTAGATTGCGATTGTTATACGGCATTACGTTGCCGATTGAAATTACCTGAACGCATCTAGATTAACTAAAGGCAACAAATCTAGTTTAGATGCGACTGTCGAGTTCCTTCGCTTCATCAATTTGTGCAGGACTATATGAATAGGCTACTTACTTTACCAGTTTTTTACAGTTTTACACCCGTATGACAACGGGACCCTTTACAACATATTTTTGTACTCTCTTCGTACCTGTAATGTTAGTATTTTGTGTTATTCTCTGTGGTAGTAATATGCAAGTTAACTTGTGATTAGCACTATCTGAGAAACCGAGATATTTGTGTTTACAACTAGAAGAACTTGGCGCGTAATACAACCTAATGCGGTGAACCAGGCGATAACCACTTCGTTTTACGCCTGTAAAAGAATTGTTTCCTCGGTCACACTGTAAGCCTTAGTCAAATCTTCTGTGGGAACATGTTATCCTCCATTCTTCATAAATAACCGTACCGGATGAATTTTCTTTTAAATTTATCGTTTAATAAAAATTTGTCAACTTTATTTAAATTTCTTCATTCAAGTATAGATAGTGTTCTTTACTAGAATTTGTTTTTGTTTTTGTTTAACGTCCGACTGTTCTGCAATTACTGCTAATGCAGACGGTGAAAGATGAAATGATTTTTTTGTAACGTATGAAAATATGCCGTACCTGAATGGGATTCGAACCCAAGACCGCATGATGAGAGGGAGCACGTTTCCAACTACGCCAATGCGGCCGGCATTTTACTAGAATCGGTTTTAGCCTTAGTAAAATCTTTGGTGGAAACATGTTCTCTACCAATCTTCGCAAATAACCGTATCGGATGAATTTTGTTTTCAATTACATCGATTAATAAAAATTTCATGTCAACTTTATTTAAAATTTCTTCATTCTAGAATAGAACGCTATTACGTACAGATTGACAGATTTAATAAAGGAATCTGCGATCATTTTTCAGACATGATTTTTTTTTTAAAGTAAAACATTATTCAGACACTTCACTTATTGGGTCTATTTACCTTATTGTAAGATAAGAAACGTGCACTCGAAATCTCTCACCTTTCAAGAATACCTATATCTGTGAAAAGAGTTTGTTAGTTACATAAACTGAGTTAATGGCTTATGTTTTTTTACATGAGATCTATCACATGCGCTCTCTATAGTCAATATTATTATAATTAGCTAAAATTATCTGTAATAATATAAGCATTATTGATGTTTGAGATGCTCCGTTCATTATTATATGCAGTTTCGTATTATTATTATTATTTGTTATGTTTATTCCCTGTTTAAGAGAGTGTAAGCACTTGAATGTGTTCAATGTGTCCCCTCCTTCGTTTCTCTGTCCATCTGCTCTTTTACCTCATAGTGTCTCTAGTTCAACTTTGTTTTCTGATATTATATTTGCATTTTGCCCGGTTGTACATGTCGCTTTCTGTAATCGTTAGTTGTTTGAGTTGCCTTCCGAAGTTTCAGTTATCCGTTTTCCCTCTTATCCTAGCTGGTGTTTGTGATATCGAAGCTGGTTTGTGATTCTGTTCTTGTCTATTTTATGTTGCCGTAAAATCTTGGTCCTTCTTCAAAACGATTATTATTTTTATAATTACTACTACAACTTCTACTAGCGAAAGCATTGAGTAATGAAATATTGTAATAGAAAATTTAAACTTAATACATTTTTTCAAAATTTAGTCTAAAATCGAATCCGCGACAATTTAACAGTCAAGTATTTCACCAATTCACAAGGCAGTCAGATTAAAATTTTCATTATGCCATTTTATAACAAAATATACTGTATTTAAGTCTATTTTTCTAACAGTTTCTTTGAAAAAGAACACAATTTTTTAAGTATACTTTGAAAAACCTCATCACACCAGTAAATGATCCGTAAAAAAGCAATCTGTTCTGTAACATAATTGATACAAAAACTAAAAAGAAATTTTTTCAGGTATATATATAATACAAAAAAATTTAGGCCTCTAACAAACAAAACAAACAAGAAAAAGTGAAATTACTAATGTCTTACCTCTTTACTACAACAAAGAGACAAAATATGAAATTTACTTTTAAATGTTGTTTTAATGAACATTTTATTTCGTTTTCTGCACACTTTTTATTTCTTTACAAAATAAAACGACTTCAGTTGTTTTGTACGTGTTGTAATTACCGTGTGATTTCCCGTTCTAAATTGTTTATGTAATTAACATTTTGGGTTAGTTTAAACGAGGTTGAAAATGACAGGGTGTTTTTCAAGAGAAAGAAAAATGAGTTGATAGTTAAAATATTTCCTAAAACTTGGACAATTTAATTTCCCCTTCAATTTATACGAATAAAACAATGTTATCGTTACATATTTTCTGACAGAAAGGTTTTTTTATAGATTGTTCAGTTAAATAAACATTAACTGAGATGAAAATGTCTAAAAATTTGTTTCAACGTAGTTCTAGTCAGTTATAAATAACATTATGGGCATCATGGGCATAATCACGGTTATGCCCATAACAGGCAGGTAGAGTGTTAAATTGTTTGCACTCGATCTGCTAGTTCTCAGGGCTACAAAAAAATAGTTTCTTATCACATGGTCAGCCAATTATAGATCCAATGACTGAAGATTTTAAGAACAGAACAGTTAGAGGTGTACAATACACTAATCGGAGTTATCTCCAATGAGAGTAATGAATTTCATAATACAGCCAGACCCCACAGTGAATGAAGTGAAGGTAATATTTGCAGGGTGAAAAGTAGATGCTTTTCGGAGGGCCTGGCATGCTGAACAGCATAGGCTACTTTTCCACTCAGTGAAAAAGGTAATGGTGAACTACCTCACTCCTCTTGTCTTACTTAGTAAAGCCTCTAGAGGTTCAAACCAGCCTTTCAGCTGATGACTTAAACAACAATTACGGTTAACAATAAGATTTCCCTGAGATAATATTTATACCATATCGTTGTTCATTAACAACATTAAGCTTGTAATGATGTGCATTTTTAGTCAACAATCTGAAAGAAACGGCAGGTTCATCAATTTTTAAGTTTCCTTTAAATAGAAAAGAGGTTAAGTTTTGAATTTAAATGTTTCTCGGTTAGGTCCAAAATATATTAATGGGCTAATGGCGAAATAAAAAAGATAATTAAAAGGATTACACAAATTGTGATTAATTGAATTGTGACAAATATATTTAATTGCTCAAATCAAGGAATACTATTATATTTTGTTTTTTAAAGTAAATTAAAAAAATTGTGTGAAACACTCACACGACTTTCTCTTGCCATTTTTTGCGTGTAAAATGAAAAAACATAACCTAATTTTAATCATGAGTGAATGACGCAAAATGAAAATAAACATCTGTAGAACTTTAAAACACAGAAAATCACGAATTGATACAAAAACAGGCTTTGTAGAAAAAATAGTTCAAATGAAAAATTGTGGTTTTTAATTTTCTATAATACAGAGAAACAATAAACCAGTTTACTTAATGCACCTTCATGAACAAAGAAATGCGTTTGGAATTTCTAGTTAAAAATCTGGCGCATGTATTTTCACTTAACTAATCATATTTAACGGAACACAATAAAATATTTAAACAAGAAAACATGTTGACATTTGAAGTTTTTTTTAGAAATTAAAAAAAATCTCATGAAGAATATTAGACTGTTTATTTTTAATTACTCGTGCATTATAATATAATTCACCTAACATTTCAGTAAAATTTTAAACAATGAAATTTTTCAGGCTAAAATTCTTATATCGCATAATATCTAAAGAATAAGAAGAAGAGAGATTAAGGTACAATTATTTCATGTTCTACTGTGGGAACTTTAAAAAGATAGAAAGAAAATCCATTACATTTCTCTTACAACACATGCAATTATACTCTCTCTTTTTATATATTACTGTCTTTTTTTAGTCCCGTAGTGTACGGTATTCCCTTCCTAATACTGCTTTCATCTTACCCTATCTAGATTTAATGCGCATCAACCTCCAGGGGACTTCTCAATTGGAAAATTATAGTACACGGTAATTCTACTAAACACCACACATTTTTAGTTTCTCCACAGTACGGATCAATCCGTAATAATGTGAGAATCAACTGTGGTGAACCTAAGAGGGAACATAACATTTAAGATAAATTTTCTTTAGTACCATTAGAATTAAATTTAAATTAATTAGAATAGTTTTTATAACAGTAATAATAGTTACTATTATCAGATAATTGTATGTCATTATAAAACCTTAATCATTTCACGAAAAGCATCAGTTAATTTAACAATACAGACATCTGTCGGTTCTACCAATTAATACTTTAATTACTTCGATCAACAATTTTTATTTACTGAATTTCATATCACTTTATTAACCCTTTTAATTCTGGTTCCCTGTGTTTCCCTTTTTCTTTGTTACACGGTACCTTTCCATTAAAAATATTCACCAAAAAAATCACAGTGTTTCATAACGTGCCCGAATATGTTTCACCTTTCTTCTATTCATAAGTCGTACTTTCAATGTTTATTTAATCTGTATTTACCTCCACAGCCACATTACTCCATTGCTTGGTTTATCCACCTACCCCCAAATACCCACGTAGTAAAACACACAAGATAAAGTTTTCATTATTTATTCCAGATCAAGATATTTATATGATCATTCATAATAAATTTTATTTTACTATTAAATACTTGGTTAGCTAAAATATTTAAAAATAAATAAATAAATTGTACGATAAGATACGGTACGGGCACACGAAAAGGCGGATGGATAGCACTGGTAACGGATAGGAATCCGTGGGAAGGTGAAAGAGGGGCAGAACCCGACGGTCCTTAACAGATGAGGTGGACGAGGCCATGGAAAGGAGAGAAATTCAGGAGGACACTACTTTTTTTCCAAATTCCAACTTTCATTTTTTTTACTTCCGGTTTTGGGCCACTTCCAGTCGAAACCGAAACTTCAAACCCGATCAAGGCCCACTAACTTTTTTGTGTAGAATATGAATCTGAAAACAGTTTGTTACAATCTCTTGTAGTTTCTGACTTTAATTTTTGACTTCCAGTTTTGGGCCACTTCCAGTCGAAACCGCAACTTCACACTTAATTTAGGGCCACTGACTTTTTGTCTAGATAACGAATCCGAAAACCCTTTGTTGCTATCTCTCGTAGTTTCTGACATCTGGGTGAGACGGATGAACAAAACAAATGATAGGTGACAGTTTTAAATATGCCCCAATCATTTGACAGAATATATAGCTTTATTTTGTTATCGGTAACTGTTTATATTTTTAAACAACCACCACATCTGATCTTTTTGTTGCTCGAAATTTTTCTTTTTGGGCTGAATTTGAATAGGGGCACCTAGTAGTATTGACTTACTGCTGATGACCATACAACGTCGATCGCTCAACCGATGTTACTTAAAAATTAACAACGATTTTTCTGCCAGATGACTGAATGGGCTTGAAGACCATTTAAAAAACATTAATTCAAACTACGAGTAGTAGATTATTACATTAAGCAATCTGCCAGTTATTTTTGGCAATGATCAACAGAAAGGAATATCACATCTGGTGAACGGAGTGTAAATAATCATAATAAAAGCTACCAAAGGTTATTTTTACAAATAATATTTGTAAAATTAAAACGCAATTGAATTCCCGTTCATTAAAATTATATAATTAATTACCTATGTGGTTCAATTTAGAATTTTTGGTTTCTTATAATTTTTTTTAGTAAAATTTCTTTTCTTATTTTGTGTATACGTTGTTTTAAGTATAAATGTTATTTAGTTAAAATTCTTTTGTAGATAGTAGACTAGTGTATTAGTGAAAGTATACAACTATTTCGTTAATGAGTTTAAGAAACTTTATATTGCCGGTAATATAAGTGAAACCGCATTCATCAGTCCCAAATTATTTTTTGCAAATTATTATTAATTGTAACTTAAATGATTTAAGTTAATTCTTTTTCCAGTAAATATTATTAATTGCAGAATTAATCAAGCAGTACAATTGGTTGTTCTGATCCGAGCACCATGACCGTTAATTATCTATTAAACAGACTCTTAACCAGTGATATTTCTGCATGACAGGATCGTCATTCTCATAAAGAAAAGAAAGAATGTTAAAAAACCAAAGTGACTCATCGTTTTACCGAAGATAATTTTTCTTGTGTGGATGCTTCAGCTCATTAAATTGCAATAGACAATCCTGTCAAACAGGTCATTTGTTAGTAAAGATTAAATACCTTACCAAGAGCAAGAACACACACACATCAATGCAATTTTGGTTATGGTGGTAATAATACTTTATTTCCTTATATTTTAACGGTATGTAATTTATACACAATATATTTTTTTTAGAAACTACAATACATTAATAATAATTTACATTGTATACTGGTACCAGGTGGAGATTTACCCATCCAACAATGATCATACACACTTCACTCCCTTAAAAAAGAATCTGAAAAATTATTTGATTAGCGAAACTTTTTTAGCGTACAAGAATATCTTTCTAAATAACAGTACTAGAACAATGAGTGATTGAAATATGCATTTCAGGTGTAATAACTCCTTGACATGTCGTATATTCCCTCGGGAGTCTCCTGAACTAAATACAAAAAAATGGTTAAATGTCATGTCCAATGGTACATGTTCTCTTCTTTACTTTTAACTAGTATTACAATAAAATCCAGATTACAATGCAAGAGTTGTCACAGAATATTATTTTACCAATGGAATTATTTTAACCAAACAATTATTAAAAGTGAAAAAATAAACTTCAACCTTAAAGAATAACAAATCTAATTAAAACTAAACAAAATAAGTAAGTGAGCTTCCGTAAGCATCATTTCTACATTTCCTCTTTTTACGTTGTTGTAGTTTAGGTCATCAGCCGAAAGGCTGATTTGAACCTCCAGAGGCTTTTCTAAGTAAAACGAGGAGTGAGATGCTTTACCACTGCCTTTCTAACTGAATGGAAAAGTATGCTTATCAGTAAGCCGGACACTCTAAAAAGCACCAACTTTCCACCCTGCAAATGACACCTTCACTTCGTTCACCATATGGTCTGGGTGTGTAATGAAATTCATTACTCTCAGAAAAATAACTTTAACTAGTGTCTTTTACACCTCTACCTCATCTATTATTAAATGCTTTAAATCATATAATTGGCTGACCGTGTGATAAGAAACAGAACTACTTTTTGTAGACCAGAAAATAAAAATAATTTAATAATCCATCTAGCTGTTTAGGAAAACTTTTTACATTAGTTATCCACAACAATGTACAACTATATTTTATAATACGATCAAGGTAAAAAATTCAAATCCACAGGGTCGGATAACACTTACTCTTAAATAAATTCTCTTACTGTATCTAGAAAATCATTAGCCTGGGAAAGAAAAGTCAGAAATTTTTAAGTCGGTGTTTTAAATGACCAAAACTATTTGATTTTCATACAAGAAAACTTTAAAACAGTAAAAGATTTAATAGACAACACTTAAAAAATACGTAAACATCTATTTTTACTTTCATAAAATGTGATATCTTGGAAATTTCTAACAATTTTAAACTAGTTCAACAGAGAAAAACTATTTTTAAGTCGCATCGCATCCTGGGTCTACCTGTTCCGGGGTGAGAGGCTGACACAGTGTGGTACAATGGGGTATCGTTCAATAATATTTGAATAATTTTTTATTTGCATTTTTTTGTAAATTTTGTTTGATTAATAAACATCGTTGGTATAATTAGGCCTACTGTTCAGCCAGAAAAATTATTATAAGCGATTTAATTATTTATTTATTAGATATTTTATTTTTTTTATTTTTTTGTTTAACGTCCGACTGTTTTGCAGTTACAGCTGATGCAGACGGTGACACATGAAATGATTTTTTGTAACGTATGAAAATATTCCGTGCCTGAATAGGATTCAAACCCAAAACCGCATGATGAGAGGCGAGCACGTTACCAACTACGCCAAGGCGGCCGGCTATTATAAGCGATTAGAATGGGTTAAAGAACGGTGAGTTTTTGAACTGTTTTGTCATTTTATAACCCCAGCCCGGGATCAAAACAAAGACCTTCCACTTTTTAGTCAAGCATGCTAACTAGCACACGACACGGAGACAATTACCAACGTAATATTAAATTTGCTGAATACAAGTTTTTTAAAATGGTTTTATTTTAATTCACTGTCGCGTGGTTCTTAAGATAATTCACAGTTAAAATTTTATCACGGAATATCAAGTACTGTTATAAAACAAATTGATAATAAAAATAAATTCAGATCAACTATTCAATTGAACATTGAGACCAAATTTACCATAAAATTAAAACCCACAAAACGATTTCGCACGTTCGTCAGTGTAACCCAAAACATGGATAGTAGTAATTAAAACTCTTATCAGTTCAATTTTAAAAGTCCTGTAATAAAAATTTAAGAGATTTACATTTTAATTTCGTTCCCACATTGACTAAAATATTATATCAACTTTAAACTTCTAGTTTAAAACATTATACTGTTATATAAAAATGAAGTCATTAAGTTGAAAGGCGGAGATTCAAATTCTATTTAGCAGCGGTGTAATAAATTCTACGGTGGCAATTCTAGTCAGCTATTTCAATCAGAAGTGTACAATAAAGATTCCAGCACTGATTCATAATTTCGAAACTAAAATCATTGTAGGAAACAATTTTAGAATATAAAATTAATGTTTTAATTTCGAGAGATAAATTTTAATGATTTCTCTTTGCTGAAATAAGGTAAAACAATGTCGGTTTTAGGGTCTTTTCTGTTATTACCGCCCGCCGCATAATTTTTTACATTTTATATTTTATGAATATTTCGTATGCAGTTTTACAGTATTTTAACGATAAAAGGGGAAAAATATTTTTAAAAAAATTCACAACCAATATTCTTAAGTTTAAAGTTAAATACATTGTTTTTCCCAATATTGTTACAGTATGTAGCCTAATAATGAAATATAAACTCATTGAATAGATGACATCATTAAATTAATTTAACATAATTAAATCAAATATTATTAAATAATGTAATAATTTTAATAAATAGTTTAAGGTTAACTTGAAAAAGAAAAAAAACTTTAACGCTAACTTGAATACTACACAGTGGTTACCGGTGTACTTTGATGGTTGGGGTTCAGTTCAATTAACCATACTCACTCAGGAATGGTCGGCCTGGGTCTGTACAATACTACATCTCATTTGCACATCATATATATTGTCCTCATGTCATTGGGTCATGAGGTTGCTTATTGTCCTAAATTGAACAGATTGCAATGCACACAAATTAGGAATAATAAAAAAAACTTGAAAAATATTGATATATGATGCTTTTAAATATTTTTCTCGTTTTTATCGTTGAAAATACACTACTGTAAGAATACCTACATTCAAAATACACACAAAATGTAATAAATTATATGGGGGGGATAACAGAAAAGACCCCAGTTTTAAATAATTATACACTTTTCGGTACCAAAATTTTAACTAAATACTCTTTGGAAGAATTATGTTAATTTGTTAACTCGCAAACTAATTTTATTCAGGCAAAATTACTGAAACCGCCGTAAAGTTACGGATAAAATTTCTTACTACGGTCATAAAATCGATCACACTGTATTTACCTTTAGTGAAGATTGTTACGGCCATTAATAATACGAAATTAATGCGACATTAAATAAATAATAGCCCTAATTGTAAATAAATTTAGGGGAATGCGGGAAAAGATTCCACACTTAACTTAAAATAACAGAATACTGTAATAATAAAAATTGAAACTCATAAAATAAGGAAACACTCCAAACATGTGGTAAGAGTCCTACTGACATAACATTAAATGAGTATAGGCTTAAAATCTCCAACCCTTACTGAAAATATGGAAATAATATTTATTTTTACTTTCTCGTGCCAATATGAATAAATAGGAAGGAAAGTATTGTTTTAATGTCGATTTTTCGAAATTGAGTTTTCACCGGATCTACACGTTTTTAGAACCCCTAAATTCAAAAAAACATGTGTTTAGCGATTGGTCAGTGTGTGTGCATGTGTGTGAACAAAATATCTCAAGAACGCAATATCACATGAACTTGAAATTTAAGTTAGATACCACGAGAGGACCCGACACAAACATTTTCATCAAAATCGGTCTACCGGAAATAGTAGTTTATTCGTCTCTTTTTCACTTTTTTGGGATTTTTTCAAAAACGGTTTCTACGATTATTTTAAAGTCGCCTCATTCACTAAATTTTTTATGCTCTACAAGATAGGGTAGGCGCCATGTCTGCTAAATATCTTGGGAAGGTTGTTTTCTCCTAAAAAAATTGTTTTTTTATGATTATGACTTTAATATGTATTTATCGCAAAAATTTAATTAATAAAAGTTTTTGCCAATTTAAAATCCTACAACTTTTATTTCAAACATTTTTTGGAACAACGTTTAGTTTAGCGGTAATTAGCAATTTTCTGTTTTTTTTTCACGAAAACGTGTAAAAAATTCGATTTTTTTAAGAATTCAGTCTTAGTATGCATTTTACGACAAAAGTGTATAACCAAATTTATAGTAAATTAAAAGATCTACAACTCTTAATTAGAGCATTTTTCTCTACAGAGCCTAGTTTAGCGTGAAAGAGTGATTTTCCGAATTTTTTATCCCAACAGATTGATTTTCATTTTACGTCGTTCACTCATGATTAAATTTCGGTTATGTTTATTGAGGTTAGTTTTTTATTTGTTTCTAATGTTTTATTACTAATGTTATATCATATTGTTAATTATTTCCATTGGCAAGATCAAGTTTTGTGAGTGTTTCACACCAGATTTTTGTATTTATTTTCATGTATATATTATAGCGCAATATTTTAATAACCGTCTTAGTAGTTTAATTATTTAAGTGACCAACACATAATTTTAATTACTAATACAATAATACAGTAGTAGGTACCATAGTATTTGGAGTATAGTAGAAAATAAACACAGAAGCACAAAATATATCTACTCTTGAACATAGGAAACGATACTTGGGTAGATTAATTTTCCCACCGCGAGGTTAATTTAAATAATTTCCGATTTTTTAGTTGTAATTAAGTAAATTAACTTTGTATTGTGTAAAGTTTTTGACTTTACTATTCCAAATTTTCGACTTTTGTTGGAAATCTCCCTAGACCCTTGGAGTTGATCAAATTTTTGTCTTTCTAAAATAATTAAAATGGTGTTTTTTTTCTTTATTCGTTAAGGAAGAAAAATATTATTTTATTATGAATAAAAGTTTGTAATTTTACATAACGTATTTCTTTTCAATAATTTTTATTATTTCATAAAGAAATCACGTTTTATTAGTTCATTCTAGTTGATTATATTTCACATGTTTTTACATCGCGTTTTCTCGTGGGAAATAAGAAAGCCTAAAGGCCTATTTTCAGTTCTCACTGTTTAAAACCCTTACTTGGCAATTCTGGATCCTGGGAACAATTTTTCAGTTCCATCTCTACGTACTTTTTGTAGAGGGGCCTACCGTTACTTCAGCACTTTTTGCGGCCAATTAACGCGTTTGTTTTACGCCGGATTGTCAACGTCTTTCATAACGGCTAGTTTGATTGGTTTTCCCCCCTCCGTACGCCTGTAATTAGCGCCCCGGTCAGCCGTGTGTGTGCAAGAAAATCGTCAGAGTGTTTTTCCTATTGTGTACGCGTAAAGTTCTTCTAAGGTGCTGTGATTGGATACTCACTAAAAAAGGTAATTTTCTTTTAATTTTCTTTTGTACAACTAAATAAAAAAAATGAAGAAAAGAAAAAAATAACTTTTTTTTAGAACCATTTTAAATGGAAAATATAAAACAAAAATATAGTTAAATAATAGTAAATAAAAAAAAACATTCATGTAGAATTAGCGAAATCATTTAGTTTTTTTGATTAAATAATAATAATAATAATAATAATAATAATAATAATAATGTTAAAAATAATAATAATGGGCTAATAATAAAAACACAATTTTAATTATAAAATGTTAAAAACTTTAAATTAAATACCTACTTTAAATACGTTAAAAATATATAAAAATAAAAATAATTAACAAAAATAATTTAATTCTGTTCAAATTTAAAAAAAAGAAGAAATATTATTTAAAATTTTAATTATAAAATGTTAAAAACTTTAAATTAAATACCAAAAAAAAAACGTTTAAAAAAATATAAATTTATAAAAATAAATCTAAAATGTTAAACTGAAATTCGTCTCTTGTATTTATTTTTAAAAATATATCTTCCCATTTTGTTAGATTAGTTCTAGAAATAAGTTTCAGAGAGATGTACTGCAATTAATTATATTCATAAAGAGAGAACATATTTGAATGAATGTTACTCAGTACAGTTACAAAGGTTCTGAGTACTGTTATAAAGATACTGTACCTACAAAAATATTTTTTTTGAACCTCCATATTAAACACTGCACCGTGTTTGTTTATTTATAAACACAAAAGGGTATATGTCTTGGGGAATTTACTGAAATTTCTTGTTTCTCCAAGATTTATTCACCAATGGCCTTGTATGGTGATTTTTATTAAGTTGCAATATGTTTTGGTTACAAAATTTATGTTCACTGTCTGAAAGGATTCCGTAATCTGAAAACAGCCGTACTTTCTCGCAAACCACAAAGCGAGAACAGTGGCTCTCTAGAGAAATCTGAGCTGATATTTCACAGTATCAACTGGAAACATGGTTTTGATTCTCCTATCAAAACTTCCCCCAAACTTTCCTTTTTTTTAATTCCTTCATAGGAAATTTCAGGGTCTTGGACGTTGGGCCGTTCTACGACGTCCTGGTGGAGGCAACCTTTAATATAGATTATTTAAAAACAGGTAAGTGGTTGAGTGAAATTTACAGGTTATTATTGCTGAATGGAGTAGAAGAATGGAGACATCTACTTGGAAAACGTTTTAATCACTCACACTACCTCACGAACAACAAAATCATACCTTAAATAAAATTAAAGAATTTTTTTTTAAATTAAATCCTGTTCAAAGGAAACACTAAATCACGTGTTTTAAAACACGGTACATTTTAATAATAATCTTCCCTACTTTTATTACAGGCACAATACAAGTTTCAAATTATTACATATGACATGTATTTTAAAATCAACAACAATTGTCAATATTATATCTGACATGGTGGAAGCGCCAAGGTTGATTCTAGACAGTGATCTTTTTTGCTTTTTAAATAAATTTATTTTCCAGAAATTTTTGAGTTATATTTTATGTTAATGTAGTTTTTTTTCAAGGTCTTGGACATTTTATTCAGGGTTATGTACAAGATATGCAGCATTGGAATGTGGATAGTTGTATTTTTTTTTAGTTTAACTTCTTTACGAGATGAAAACACTGTGGATTCATATTACCGTTATAAGATCTTAGTGAATAATTCTGTTTTCTTTCAGCAGTTACATTACATTTATAATTATTCAATGTAAATAAGTTTTATCTTGTTAATTTTTTTTTACACATGACAACATTGTGGAATTGCCAGCCAGTGGAGTTTTATTTCTGATGTACCTAACGTACAATATCAGAGATGCATGTGTGAATTCATAATTTTTTTTTATTGTATGTGTTTAACAATACATAGTATTTAATACATGGTATAAAACAACATTGTGTATACTACAATGAAAGATAATATCCTTTATCGAACTACGTGACATAATTAACCATCACGTTGAATTTAAAATCAGCTGTTATTCTGACGTATTTTATATGAATGATTTATGCAATATTTTTGATTGCAATTTGTTTATTTGGACATGGATTTTTGGGCAAAATAAAGTTTCCATAATTTTTGCGTGTTTCTTGTGAGTAAAATGAGTATAGACATGGCAATGACTAATTTTTTTTTGATTTAATAGTCATGTTATGCAGTTCGAGGTTCGAAGTGAACTATTTTTATCAATTATACACGGAATGCAAATAATACGCTATTCTTACAAACATTTAACTTAAAAAATGAAAAGTTTTGAAATTTTATGTTTTAAAATTGTACGTTATTTTATACTTAATAATGAAATAGCAATAATTCGAAGTTATACTAATAGTTGTTTTTTTTGTGTGGTTTTTTTAGTATTATATAAGTACGAGAATGATCATTTTAATCTAATGGCCGAGAATCTAATGAAGTCTTACTAAAGTTCGCATATCAGATGAGCTTAACACGCAACTACACCTGTAATCAGCATAGTTTAACATCTCTGGAAAACCCAGCATTTCCTGCCATAAGGATTCTGCTTTCTCGATCTTCCTGGTATGTAAAGATATATTTAATCCTTAGCATAAGTCGTAGTCCTCGACTACGGTGCACTGCCGTCCTCATTCTCAATTTTGGAACTCAAGCACCTTCAAGGATTTGTCTTCAGTAAAGGTCGTCAGAGATCAATTTTTTTTTCAACTTTTCTTGTATAGTAAAATAGCGCTCGTTTTCATAGTCACACACCCAATAGTACAAGTTGAAATTTTTCATAGTATTTTTGTTTCAGTTTGTAGCTACTTCTATTTTTTTTATCCTATATTTCTATAATGTTTTGTTGCATTTTGTGCTTCGTTTTTTTTCCATTAACAGTTTTACCCCGTAATGTTTTCAATAAAAATTTCGTTGGAATTTTCATGTTTTGGCTTAATCAAATGAACTACAATGAGATTTTCAACTAGGTCATCCCAGTTTCTGGCCAAATAACGTCCAATCTATAGTAGGAGTTTCGTTTGATTTAGGTTCTGGTTCCCTAAGATCCAAAGGAATTAATTTTTAATTCTCGTTCGTCACAATGCGTCAAATTTTCCAGACCCTTAGCCACTTTGATATCAGCGGCAAGTTGTTCGCAGTTTTATTTACGCTTCTGTTTAGTTATAATTTTTTCGATTCAGTCCCTTGAAATGTATTTTTAATTTAATCTTTGTTTTTCATTTTTGTACACTTACACTTTCAATTTATTTTTGTGTTTACTATCACAAATATCTTTTCCGTTTTCTGAATATTTTATTGTGGGTGTTGTGTGGTATTACATTTTGGCTTTACAACTTTATCATTTACAATCTGTATTGATAGCGTAAGTATTCAGTTTATCTTTCAAAACAGGTGCCGATGGTGGTTTTTTACCACCAAAATTTTTAATTTTATAGTGTTTACGCCGATGGATTCTGTTTCTTCATCATCGACTAACTGTAATTTATTTTCATGTTAGGGACAACACACTCAAGTCTCTTTCTGCTTAATATTTCATTTGGTATTAACACGACTTTTCACAATATCAGGGTTCTATTTTGTTCTATTTAGCTAAAAGCGATTTCCTTAATTCTGTAATTAGTGTTTTTAAATTTTTCCGTAGTTTTTCTTAACTGTGTTTCATCTATTCAAGCTATTTTTCCAATCAAATTCTTCACATCTGTTTACAGTCTCTTTGTACTTCGGTGATACTTTAGATGTTTTTTTTAGGCGTGTCATTTTTTTTTAGCAGCCATTCTTTTTGTATTTTTATTTTCTATTACTTCAGGGCGATTTTTTTTTTCCATTTTAGTACTAGTGTTTGTTTGAATTGTGTTTTTCGTTTCTTTATCTGCTATATTTCCTGTTAAATTCTTTTTTTTTAACAAAATTTTGTTGCCACTCAATCATATTTCTGTTTACTTACTTTTTTTGACCACTTTTAGATTCCAGTTTTGCTAACAGTCTTTCTTCCCACCTGCGCTGTTTTTAAGAAGCTTTTCTAATGCTTGTAACATTTGACTATTGGCCTATTTTAGTCACATTCTCGTTGATTTTTTTTTACAGCTTTGTCTCTGCAATTATTTTTTTTTAATTTATAATAGCATTTTGTGTATCACGTTTTTTTTTTGTGGACATATCCATGTCAAATTGCAGGTCCTTTGCTGAGTTTGTTAACAAAACGTAGTTTTTAACTATAGTATTGGTTTTATTTTTAATTTTTAAATATTTTAAACTAACGCCATAGAACGATATTTGGTTCCCGTCCTCGATATTTTAAATGTGTTTATTTTGGAACTTATAACAATTTTTTTTTATATAAAGGAATTAACGTCTTCAATAGGGATAATGTCCGTGTATTGGATCACATTACGTGATTTGATGGATGGGTTTTGGTTTAAATATATTGTACTAGAAACATTTGGTTGTATTTTGCGTTTGGACTGTCAGAATCACGAAAGTCATTGCTTAAATCTTTTTATAGTCAATATTTTTTTTTTTCTTTCTTTACGTCTCATAGCAATAATATAAATGTTGCAAGGCCCGTATTATGTACAAGGATGGTATATTTATTCACTATTTTTTTTTGCCTCGTATCTTAACGCAGGCCTACTGCATGTTGTATTGTGGACTGTCGAATACATTATTGTTTTTTTTTTGGGGTAAGTTTGCTTTCAGTTAGCTACAAGTTGTTCACATTTTATTTTCTCTTAGCCGTCAGTATGTTTTTCTACATTTTTTTTATATTTATATAGCCTTGCCAATTAATAGCTAATGAAAATCGATGTTTTGGAATGTTTTAAGTTGTTGTTTTAAAGAGGTTTAAGTTTTGGAGTGTTTTCGTGATTGCTAGAGTTAGGACATAGGGTATTTTTTTTTTCTCATTGTCAGTTTTATTATAGGAGTGTCTTAGCCGGTCAGTGCAATACAGTGTGACTCACAATAAAGTTCTTTTACACCAATTACTCACGTGTGAGAAGTTTTTTTTTTATTTTGGAGTTAATACAGGATTAATTTTAGGGTCGCGCTAGATATAACGTGCTGCCCTACACTTTGGAGTTAAGGAGGTTGGTTAGTTAGTTTCTTTGAGTAGCGCTATAGATAACGTGCTGCTTTCTGAACTTTATGGAATACGATTTTTTTTTCTTTTTGTGTGCAAACTTTATTGTGAGGTTCTGAAGATTATATGATTATTATAATGAGTTTTTTTTGCGATGATATTGAAGTGAATGGAGTGATTATTGTTGTTATTGAGTTCTGTTTTATGATGTTATTGAGTTTTAAAGTTGATGAAGAGTTATTGATGTTTAATGGAGTTTTATGATGATTAATGATGTTATTGAGTTTTGAAGTTGATGGAGATTTATTGATGATTATTGGAGTTTATGATGAGTTTTTGATGTTGATTTTTGGAGTTTATGAGGATTTTATGAGAGAGAGTTACATTTCGTCCGCTCAATCCGTCTTTCAGTTACTAAATTTCACTTCTGGTTGTTAGCTTAACCGGCCTTATTTTTCCTTTGACCCTTTTCAGATTGATTGTGGGGACGTGCGTTTGGTATGGGTCTACCATCCGCTCCTTCTCAACAACTCAATCGCGGTTTTGTTTTGGTTGGAATACATAGAGGAACCTGTACTGTTTCTAAGACCAGATTTTTGTGTATGAATGGCTCGAATGGCTTGAATGAATGGTTTGAGTAAACGGAGCTTTGTGTGTAGGCTGAATGTGGGAAAATCTGCTCCTTGAGACGAGTTAGTGGAACACCCTCGTTGGGTCTCATCCATCTCAGAATCTCAAAATTCGTTTCCCCCTTGATTTTCGTACGGGGCTGATCTGCGGTCTGTTGCGTACGGCTAGCAGGCAGTCACTGTTTTAGTCGGATAGTACCTGGCCGGTATGCATGGTCGCTTTCCAGGAAAAGTTCGACAGAAAATCTCCCGTTAGGTCGACGGCTGGATAGTGGAATATTTTTGTTTGTGGCCCTGTGTTTTTGTTTTATTCATTAACTACATTTTTTTTTTTTTCTTTCATTGTTTCACTTATGACTAGGACGACCCCCCCCCCAATTCGTTTTTTGGTTATCACACAAAGGGTTCTTTCCGCTCTAACCCTTTGTCAAGTTTTGATTTTTTTTTTGTTTATCACTGTTTCCTTGCTAAGACATCCCATTTGATTTTTTTTTTGTTTACTGTGTTTAACCCTACAATGTAAATGGATTTTTGGAGTGTGAAGGATTTTGTTTTTAAAGAGCTGGTTTTTGTATGTTGTAAATTTGTTTGTGTTGGATTTCAAGTACAGGAGTTTTAGTTTTGCAGCAAGTTTTAGATTGGGTTTTCTTCAGCAGGTTTTGAACTGGACAGTATGTTAAATTTTAGATGGTTTCGCATCGATAGGTTTCAGCAAAAGGTTACATTTTGTTCAATTATAAAATTATCTTGAGCATACGTTTTAAGATTATTTTGGTTTCATACTTTAATATTACGTTGAAGTATTGCTTAATTAATCACTACTGATATTTCGTTGTGAACAATTTAGTAGAGATGTACAGCGATTTGCTGAGTAGAAAGTTTGTTTGTGTTTCTTACTCAGGTCATCTGGTATTTCGTAATTTCATATTTCATAATTTGCTACACTGTAACAAATATATTTTTCTTAATCTACTAAGGATATTGAAGTTTTGTAGCGGTAGGAATTTGACCGTTTTAATATTTGCAGTATTGCATGAACAGTAGGCTTATATTTGAGTCATATACCGTACAACAGTAAGTTTGGTAGTTTTTGCTAATGAAAAGTAGGCTAGGCTACCCCGTTATGGTTGGTGACTTGCATTTTCGAGTGATGGTAGATTTCTAATTTCGATTATTCAACTTTTTTTTCTCGTATTTTGACAGTACCACAATGCAACCAAAGGTTTAATTGAAATATGAATTAATGATTTTTTTTTATAATTCTAACAGACAGACAAATAACAATTTAGAGTTATATCCGGAGATTGTTATGAAAGAGTGCTATGACAACTCATTTAAACTTAGAATTATAATTTCAGTATACTACTATACGCCACATTCTGTTTGTCTCCCGTTCTCCGCATAAACGGCATGAAGGACGATTCTGTTTTTCAACACCCCTATTTAAAATTACTTTAGTTTAAGAGTAAAACTCACTATTGTTCATTTCCTCTGTTTATAGATTTAAATAAAACTTTGTTTATGTACGCATCATATAATATTGTCCATATCTCGGTGGCTAAGCGATTGATAAACCAGTGAGATAGAGAATCAAATCAGCACTTCGTTTAAGACAAGATAAGGCTTCATCCACTTAACATCTAAGTTAACCGTATGAAGATAAGATCAACGAAGTCTCAGTAATAAACAAGATAATATAATATACAAATAAGCTAATTAATTTTATTACATATTAATTGTATCTTGAACACGCTTTAAGTAATTTAAATTGTTTTCTCTTCCACGAGCAGTTTTAAAATTATATCAATCTATAACAACTACCAAAGTAAATTCGTTCACTGTGTGAGATCCAAGAATAATGTCCCCCGTACTAAAGCAATTGTTGATCTTGTCCGCGTTTCTATTTCTCTTCGAGAAAAATGTAGCTTGCGCAAATAACGTTATTAAACTGTTCTCTGGTTTCCATATCAGAAATATTTCCGATGTGTACCTTTACGACTCTTCTATTCCGATAACCTACCTTATCCCATTTAACTCACAGCCTGATTTACCGAAAACCTCAAATCTATTCCAAAATTTATCCTGCCCATTTCCAGATTTAACACTATTCATTAATATCTCACAATCCCAAAACACCGACTACTCTAAACTAAATTCCTTTCCTAGTAAAACCTCAAAAACCCCGCTGGATTTCAAACAACACTTCGCTACTGCAATTAAGGACAACAACAACTCGTCTCCAGCATGTCAACTTTTCCAACGTATAACTACACTATCAAAGGAAACCTTCAATATTCTCCTCACGACAGGACTGCCAATTTCAAATTTGAATCCTTCACGCACACGCAGAGCCCTAGACTTTGTGGGCGAATTTTTAAACTTTTGCTGTGGAACTGCGACACAACATCAACTACAAGAAACGTTCCATAACGAAAAATATCTAATGCAACATTATAACCACCTCACCCAAACAGTACACTCCGACCACCAAAATTTAGTAAAATCTACACAAAACATAGACATGGTAACACACCGAGTTCAATCCATCCTTCAAGAAACGGAAGAAGAATTAAATCTATACGCTAAAATGATTCAAGACACTGAAAACACCGAACTAATACAATTATTTCATCTACTGACTATTTTGCATAGTGTACATTGGCAATCGTTCCTAAACACGTATTATTCGCACATGACTTCAGTGCAAATGTCTTGCAAACAGAAGACGCTACCTAGGGAACTAGTAACACCTGATATGCTACAGGCTGATCTACGAAATTTGTCTTTACAACTTCACAAAGGCAATCAACAATTAGTATTGCCTATACAAGAAGCTCACCTCTATTATGAAAAGCCAATAACAACTTGCGTTTTTTCAAAAACGAAAATTCTATTAAAACTACAAGTACCCATCATTACCACATCGGTATATCATACACTGTTTCAAGTTGCTCCAATACCACTACTATGGGAAAACCAGATCTGTTCACTGGAAACACCACATATTTACGTAATCAGGAGTGGACCACGAGTGCGAACTCTATCACCATCATCTTCTTGCGACTTGAACAATAATGGCTTATGTTTCATTCCAAGGTTCCAACAGCATTCCAGCATTAATACAGATTGCATCAAGCAAATGTTAACAGACAGTTCACTGCAACAATTAATGCATAAATGCCATTTCGTCTGCCATAAGCGAACGACAGAAGTTTACATAACGGAAGTGCAAATATCAAGGTACTACATCACCAATCCACAACACAATACTCGTCTAGCTTGTCCTACAACAACAGTCGAACTTCCAGTCAATGTTGCCGGTGCTTTGGACATTCAAGTGCCCTGCGAATGTGAAGTCATGGAAGGAGAGTTACCGATCATCAACAGGGTTGTGCCGTGTGATTCCAGGACTCCGAAGTCGCCGGGGGTAACTCATTTGCTACCCGTTTCCTGGTCAACCTTCGACCATTATAAGTTTTCCTTTCACACAGATTACCATCCTTCCATCTCGTCACTCCCTGACCTTGTGAACCACAAGTGGAACTTATCATTCCCTCAAATTTCCATTCATGATGAAACCCCTGATTATGTTTTCCAAGAGAGCAGCCTACCTAAATCATGGAAAGACATTATTCTTGCCGATCATATATCAAAATTTATAGTATACACAGCCTTAATTATCATTTTTATCATACAATTATACTTATATATCAAAATTAAAATACTAACCGCAAAGGTAAACAAGCCAACTCATATTGAATTGCGTAGGTTAGATTGAGTTTAAGAAACTACTAAATTTCTACCTTTATCATCTAAATTCAGAGAAATGGGCATAAGAGATTTAAATAGTAATTGGGAAATAGTAAATATTAATAAGAATAGTAATAAGCAATAATAATAAGGAAAACATAATTTCGTTCATTATTCATACTTTTACGTCTCAGAAAGCTAGTTTTGAATTCCGCATTTATTATTTAATTAATTAATTCAAAAAAAAAAAACATACAGCACACTACAATGTACAATCTGCAATGCAAATCTACAATAAACAGACCTTAGAATTAGCTAACAGTAATTTTTTTTTCTAGTCTTTTAACCCTAAAAATGGGAATTGCTCTTTATTATTTTTTTTTACATTTTTTTTTTGTCTTATTAACTTAAGATTCAAGGATAATAATTTGTCCTATTTGTCTTTCAATAGCGGTCTGTTTGTCTCGATGGACATTGCAGGTTCCAGCAATTTAAAGTTTACTAATGTTAGGCAACTTCTCAGCGCACACACTGCCAAACGATTCGTTTATCTTTCAGTTTTTTTTTACACACCCCCCTCCAAGGGAGATGATTGCATAGAAATCTTTGTTTCTACACAATCCAATTAGTGTTCCCGAATTCCCGTAAATTTTTTTTCTAGTTTTCCCCCTTTCAGCCACTCTTTGGGTTTTCCATATACCGGAGTGGGGGAATGTAAAGTTTTTGACTTTACTATTCCAAATTTTCGACTTTTGTTGGAAATCTCCCTAGACCCTTGGAGTTGATCAAATTTTTGTCTTTCTAAAATAATTAAAATGGTGTTTTTTTTCTTTATTCGTTAAGGAAGAAAAATATTATTTTATTATGAATAAAAGTTTGTAATTTTACATAACGTATTTCTTTTCAATAATTTTTATTATTTCATAAAGAAATCACGTTTTATTAGTTCATTCTAGTTGATTATATTTCACATGTTTTTACATCGCGTTTTCTCGTGGGAAATAAGAAAGCCTAAAGGCCTATTTTCAGTTCTCACTGTTTAAAACCCTTACTTGGCAATTCTGGATCCTGGGAACAATTTTTCAGTTCCATCTCTACGTACTTTTTGTAGAGGGGCCTACCGTTACTTCAGCACTTTTTGCGGCCAATTAACGCGTTTGTTTTACGCCGGATTGTCAACGTCTTTCATAACGGCTAGTTTGATTGGTTTTCCCCCCTCCGTACGCCTGTAATTAGCGCCCCGGTCAGCCGTGTGTGTGCAAGAAAATCGTCAGAGTGTTTTTCCTATTGTGTACGCGTAAAGTTCTTCTAAGGTGCTGTGATTGGATACTCACTAAAAAAGGTAATTTTCTTTTAATTTTCTTTTGTACAACTAAATAAAAAAAATGAAGAAAAGAAAAAAATAACTTTTTTTTAGAACCATTTTAAATGGAAAATATAAAACAAAAATATAGTTAAATAATAGTAAATAAAAAAAAACATTCATGTAGAATTAGCGAAATCATTTAGTTTTTTTGATTAAATAATAATAATAATAATAATAATAATAATAATAATAATGTTAAAAATAATAATAATGGGCTAATAATAAAAACACAATTTTAATTATAAAATGTTAAAAACTTTAAATTAAATACCTACTTTAAATACGTTAAAAATATATAAAAATAAAAATAATTAACAAAAATAATTTAATTCTGTTCAAATTTAAAAAAAAGAAGAAATATTATTTAAAATTTTAATTATAAAATGTTAAAAACTTTAAATTAAATACCAAAAAAAAAACGTTTAAAAAAATATAAATTTATAAAAATAAATCTAAAATGTTAAACTGAAATTCGTCTCTTGTATTTATTTTTAAAAATATATCTTCCCATTTTGTTAGATTAGTTCTAGAAATAAGTTTCAGAGAGATGTACTGCAATTAATTATATTCATAAAGAGAGAACATATTTGAATGAATGTTACTCAGTACAGTTACAAAGGTTCTGAGTACTGTTATAAAGATACTGTACCTACAAAAATATTTTTTTTGAACCTCCATATTAAACACTGCACCGTGTTTGTTTATTTATAAACACAAAAGGGTATATGTCTTGGGGAATTTACTGAAATTTCTTGTTTCTCCAAGATTTATTCACCAATGGCCTTGTATGGTGATTTTTATTAAGTTGCAATATGTTTTGGTTACAAAATTTATGTTCACTGTCTGAAAGGATTCCGTAATCTGAAAACAGCCGTACTTTCTCGCAAACCACAAAGCGAGAACAGTGGCTCTCTAGAGAAATCTGAGCTGATATTTCACAGTATCAACTGGAAACATGGTTTTGATTCTCCTATCAAAACTTCCCCCAAACTTTCCTTTTTTTTAATTCCTTCATAGGAAATTTCAGGGTCTTGGACGTTGGGCCGTTCTACGACGTCCTGGTGGAGGCAACCTTTAATATAGATTATTTTAAAACAGGTAAGTGGTTGAGTGAAATTTACAGGTTATTATTGCTGAATGGAGTAGAAGAATGGAGACATCTACTTGGAAAACGTTTTAATCACTCACACTACCTCACGAACAACAAAATCATACCTTAAATAAAATTAAAGAATTTTTTTTTAAATTAAATCCTGTTCAAAGGAAACACTAAATCACGTGTTTTAAAACACGGTACATTTTAATAATAATCTTCCCTACTTTTATTACAGGCACAATACAAGTTTCAAATTATTACATATGACATGTATTTTAAAATCAACAACAATTGTCAATATTATATCTGACATATTGTAATGGTTTTTGTAAAGTAATGGGAAAATACAATAAATAAGTAAAAAATGCATATACTTTAGTTTTTATGGTTTAGCTCTAAGGTCAAACGTGCCGAATTTCAACTGTCAAGGTGATAGGGAAGTTACAGAATTAATGATGAGTCATTTAGTACTAAAGCATTTACATATTTAGATTGTAGTATTCACTATTTTTCAATAAATAATAAATATGCTTCTGCTTGATTTCTTTACGATATAATAATATTGTAGAGGTGCAAGACAACCTTCTTGCCTCCTGGTTCAAGCACCACAAATTTTGTAACGATGTCTACATCAGAAAAAGCTATTTTATGAATTTATTTTAGGTGTTTTAAAATAGATTTAGCTTTTAAGTTTTACAAACATTTTTTTAACTATTCAAAATTAATTTATAAACTTTAAAATTATATAACCCTTTCAGTGCCGAAACAATATTTAAAATTTTGATGTAAGTGCTATTTAATTTGAATAAAGGTGTACAAAAAGTGCCAGCCCTTATTTCGGAAACTTGCAGGCGCAAGCCTGCCATTGCCGACCAAAATTTCAACGTTACAGAAAAATAAAATATCCTGTTAAAAATTAATTTTTATTGTGTTCATAAAAAAACGAAATCGTTCGAACATAAAAAACACTTAAAATAGGTTTTTAGTTTAAGTCACATCGACAGCTTGGTCATTAGCAACTACTGAGGGTTTTGGTATCTTAAGGGAGGTTTTAACATGTTAAAATTTCCAGACCCTAGTCCGGAATCGAACTCGGGACCTTTCGCTTTGAAGGCTAGCGCGTTAGTCACTAAGCCACGGAGGCGGTTTCAAAATACATTATTCCATTAATTTTTGTTTAAAAGGTTTTTGGAATGTTCGGTTATTCGGACGTTGGCACTTTATGCGTAACTTACGGACGCCCGGTAAACAGATATTACAACTACGTAAAATATATCAACGTCCTGTTTTCCGGACATTGCTACTAAAAGGGTTAAACTAACATTTATATCATTCTGATGTAAATAATATATATTTAAATGTTTACAAAACAACATAAATTTAACATGTGACCATTTGATTTTCTACAACAGTGGTTCTTAACCTGGGAGGCGCATCCCCTGCAGGGAGGGGATAGAAAAATTTCAAGGAGGCGTGAGTGGATTTAAAAAAAATTAAATAAAAAAGTAAAACTTTAATTTACTCAGTTTTGTAGTCGCATGTATATTTCAACATTATCGTACTTTTTTGTACATTGTACTCTAGCAGAGTCTAGAACTCTATTATTGTAATAACACAGTAATTTACCTATTCCGGCAACACTCTGATCAGGCTTCAGTTTCATATTCCGATTGTAGGCTACTACTTGTTTTGACTACTTATAGTGGTTTTGAGGAGGGGTGACCTCACATCAATATTTAAAAAAGGGGCGCAGTGCCCGAAAGGTTGAGAACCACAACAATGTACTCTACAAGATATAACAAATTTATTTTGTGATATGATTCGAGTTAGAAACCACAAAATTGTTAAAAATATTTGGTAAATTAACAACATATAGACTTCTTCACATCATGTCATCAAAAACCCATACTAAAAATTAAAACATAAAAGCTTGAGCATAATGTCAATGATTACTTGGAACTAGCAACAAATAATACATGCATTGTTAATAGTCAATAAATAATTAATTATAATATGGCATGTCTGGTATACTGGTGAAATGAAAGACTAAATTACTAGCGTGTCATTGTAAGTAAATAAAAAAAGCACCTGTAGTTAATAATAAAGAATAAAAACCATTATTATGGCGCTATCCATTTGTAACAGTAGTAACATGGTGCACAATGAATGTTCATTATAAAACACCATACCGTAAGGACTGATAAAAAATACATCAATATTTTAACAATACATAAAAAATAATAATCGAGTAGTCAATAGAAAGACGTAGGTCAATCACAGGGGAATGAATGACCGCCTGTGTGTCTTTCCGATCCAACTACGTACATAGCTAAGCAGTAGTCTTTTCAATTGGAAATCTTTTCATCTCTAAAATCGTTCTAGAATAAACTGCAGGGAAAATTGAACAGTAATTCTAGTCTGCTTTCAAAATAGCGGACACGCTATTGTCCTCTACCTAACCGTATTTTTTTTTATTTTTAATGAAACGGAACGTTGTTTAAAAATGACAAGCAAAGTCAATCTGTTACAATAAGAAGAAAATAAACAGGAGGAAAAAATTGGAATTTATAAACCACAAATACCTGACCTTCTATGTTTGTTGTTAAATCAAATGGAACTATATAAAAATTATAAAATTTCCCTTTAAGTTCTACATTTCTTATAAAACTTTATAACCTGTCTCTGACCCCAATCATTAAAAAAAATTCCTGCAAGAGAAACGTGATTACAGTACGTCAAACAATTACTATACTTCACAATACATAATATGGAAAAAAACCATGTAATTTTTACAAAAATAAAAATGCACATTAAAATATAATAAAAGATTCAATTATCTAGTCTATAAATTAGTCCATAGTTTATAAATTTTATTATAGATCAATACATCTTTTTATTATTTCATCTGCACTAAAACTCCCAAAAGAATTTTTTCGTGGATTATAAAACTGTATTAAATTTTCTTTACTTAAAGAAACCAAGAAGAATGTTTTAATAAGCAAATTCACTTATGAATTTTTATCCGTTTCAGTATTTTCTTTTCTTCGAAACTAAACCTTTATTATCAAAATTCCACAAAATGGCCAGTATCCTAAGCAAATTTGTCCTATTTTTCGGATGGAAGAGTCATGTATTTGTTCCCATTCTTTGGGTATGCTCATGCCATACAAACTGTTTGGTCTACGACTAAGGTATCCTGAGAACCGGTCCAATGTTTTCTGTCTTCATTCTTACATGTTTCTTTGCATGACCGTAACTAATCTATCTTTAAGGGCCAGCCATTTCTTAGCACTGGACTTACTGGAAAGAAAAGACACAAAAGCTACGGAATGCCCCGAGTAAATTAGTTATGAAACATGGTAGTAAGCATCTAAAAAAATTTAAGAGTATTAGTAAATCTATTAAATAAATTAAGTTATAGTATTTCTACATATGATTGAATTTTTATCAGCGATCCAAGACGGGAATATGCAAGTCAAATTTATTTAAAAAATTCATACGTTACAAATTGAAACTCTAGGTTTACAAAATCAAAGTTTTATTTATAATTTTTACTAAAAATATGATTAAACAACATTGCATTTATACACCTGAATACTTAAATATTAATACAATATTTACTACTAAATTAACAAGTATATAATTACTCTGTAAGATCATTTCATGCCCATAAGAGGCAGGTGGAGTGGTAAATTATTTGCACTCGATCTGCAGTTCCAGAGCTACAAAAAATAGTTCTGCTTTTTATCCCATGGTCAGCCAATTACATGACTTAACTATTTATGAACAGAAGAGGTATAGCGGAGAGATGACTTGAATGCTAGTGTTAGACGAAGTGGGTAACAGGAAAGCTTGTCCATAGATAGGACAAGCTTCATCTCACACAAGCATTCAAGTCATCTCTCCACTATAGAGGTGTAAAAGAAACTAGTCAAAAGTTATTTTCTCTGAAAGTAATGAATTTCACTATACAGCCAGACCCTGTGGTAAATGAAGTGAAGGTGTCACTTGCAGGATGGAAAGTAGGTGCTTTTCGGAGGGCCTAGCATTCTGATAAGCACACTCTTTCAACCCAGTGAGGAAGGCAGAGCTACAAAAATAGTTCTGTTTCTTATCACATGGTCAGCCAATTATATGACTGAAATTTAAGAACAGAAACGGTAGAGGTGCAAATGAAATTAGTCAGTTACTTCCTCTGAAAGTAAAGAATTTCATCATTATACAGCCAGATCCTGTGGTGAATGAAGTGAAAGTGTCATTTGCAGGGTGGAAAGTAGTGTGCTTTTCGGAGGGCCGGGCATGCTGATACACATACTCTTTCAACTCAGTGAGGAAGGTAAACGTAAACCAAATTACTCCTCGTTTTACTTAGTAAAACTTCTAGAGGTTCAAACCAGCCTTTCGGCTGTTGACCTAAAATACACAAGATCATTTATACTACATAATTTGAAGAACTCCCGCTCATAGCATAATGTATATTTTATTAAAAAGCGTTTTATTTATCCAACCGCAATCGTTAACATTCTGGATATTATTTTGGTTGATAATTTGTTTAAAACTAAATTGTATAAAAGGTACCGAAATCAGTGGGAGAACTATGTGGTTCCATATTTTTTAACCAAGAAGTCATATTACAAACATTTGCACAATATTGAATATTTTGTAAAAATTTAAATATTTCCGACAAAATTTTGTCTTATTTATTTTCATCAGCGCTTATAAAAATATTCCAGCTTCTAGCCGGGAATCAACTCGGGACCTTGCAGTCAAATACTCTACCGGTGTGTCCAATATAACGCCTGTTATTAACGGAGTATTAAAATATATTTACTTGAAAAGTACGAAAAGAATTTGGTCAATCATAAGTTTCGTAACACTGTAGGGCATACTGTTTAGTTTACTGTTAGTACAATTCCTATGTGAATAAGTTTGTCCCTTGAGTACAACTCGTCAGTTGGTACACAACTGCAGTTATAGGACCTTTAGTTCCCTCGGGCTCAAAAGACCGAGTGTAATATACGTCTGTACAGTAAGCCTTAATAATCGATGCTCTTGGCTAACTCCTTTTTGCAGCCCTTACTACATAATCTAGTCTTGAAATTCTACTATCATACTCGAATCCTTATGATAGCATTTCCTTTATAGCTGCCTTTATAAATTTGTCAATAACATCAGAGAATATTTTGTTATTCTGAGATGGTATCCATACTAAATTGGACGTAAATTGATCTAATAATGTTTCTTTACGAGAAAATTCAACTCTAGCAACAAAATGTCAATAAGTCAATTTTACCCATCAAAGAAGAATATCTGAACACGGTCAGCAAAATGGTAACAGGATTTATTTACAAAATATATTTTTCTATATAAACAAAATACAAAATACTGTTTTTCTTCTTCGTTACTTCTCGCGCTGTCTACAGTTACGAGTGACAAAGTATTGCAACGGAGTAACATTTTTGATACTCAGATTTCAAATAATCTTAAAGTTTTATGACACACTGAAGCCATAAACGCTATTTTTTGGAAGGTTGTCCGTCAGTGTGTTATTTGTACTGGAGCTAAATATACCGAACCAATTAACACGAATATTAAAAATCTGGTGTGAAACACTCACAGAACTTTATTTGCCAATGCAAATAATGAACAATATAATCTAACATTAGTAATAAACAAAAAAACTAACCTCAGTAAACATAACCTAATTTTAATCATGAGTAAAAGACGCAAAATCAAAATCAACCTCAGTTTGGCTTAAAAATACGGAAAATCTCTCTTTCACGCTAAACTAGGCTCTGCAGAAAAAAATTCTCTACATAAAAGTTGCAGATTTTTTAAATTTTTTATTAAGAAGCTGGACCAGGCTCTCAGACTCAGGTTTATTTCAAAGTTACAGCCTTGCAGCAGTTTGTAATTACTTTGCAAATTTTTTTTTGCGTCAGTGTAGCCGATACTTTAGATACTGTGAGAAAAACTGGGCTGAAATTGGTTTCTTCTGGCATTAAAGACTGAAATTGCAATGTACGGAAAAATTGCTAATAACAAAATTAATAATAATATAATAGCCAAAACTTTGAACTTAATACTCTTGTTTAAGAATTAGTTTAACTACAATTTTCTACAAAATACGGGATTAAAATTTGTTCATTCCAAATTGAGTCATTCCATATTGTTGACCCCAAAGTTTTAGTTATGGTTACAGCATCAAAATAGGACATTGTGTGAGTAAAATGGAGTACAGCTTGAACATTAAGGAGTAGGTTAGATTGGTTTCCGTCAAATACACTATTTATTACAAAGAACATCCGATTTTGGGTATAGTGAAGTTAAAAAAAAAATTTTAATTAATTTATAAACGTACGTATCTACATCAAAGGGTAAACTAACTGAAATAAGTTTTATGATGAAAAAACTCTATTAACTTGGGTATAATATTAGTTTTAAATGCGTATATAACAGAACGCTTCGTTACAGGATCCAAACAATTGCAATTTTTCTCAATCAAAAATCTACGCATGTAATAGAAAAACTGAATACTCATTCCGAAAACATTAAAAATACAAGAACTAAAAATTTGGAACACAGTTGCATAAATTTTAAGAATATTTCGTTCCGAAATTTCGTAATATATCTTTTTTCCGAAGAGCTAGCTGCAATCCCAAAAATCAAAATACGTATTCTTGAAATATTAATACAAAAAATAAAATGTTGAATAAAACCGGAAAAAATAAAAAACCCAGTTGATTTAACACACCCCTCGGAAGGTATGAATAAAACAGACACAGTGGTTTTCACCCAAAAATTTCGCAGTAGAATTTAAAGCGAAGGTAAAAGAAATAGGGCAGTATATCTTTACTATTATTTATCTTTAACCTATCAGATTAAAGCTGAATATAATACATCACGGTGAAGATATATTTAGTTTTCATATCCTTTGAAAAAAAGGTTTTAGCACGAAGATTTAACACGCCGTTATCGCCTTTGGACGACACCGTGTATATAAGCAAAAAGGGATGAAGCGAACGTCAGGGAAGTTTTAAGATTTCGTCACCTACTCAGCAGTTACCCTACCCGACCACTTTGCAACACTTTCATAACATTAATCTTCCTAATGTCAAGGGATGAACTCTATCATGACATGTTTAAAACGAGAGAGTGAAAAGTGAGATGGAAAATCCTTATATATACAACATACGTTCCACTACCAAAAGAGCCCTGAAATTCTGAAAATCATTCTATAAAGAGCCAGATATAATTCATCATTCTTAATGGTTACCAAACTTATCTAAAATTTATAATAAAACAAAAAAATTGAAATTTTTTCTAGACTTGATAAAGCTACAAATTTTAAAGACAGAGCAAGGTTTAATGGAATAACAATTTTAAAGTGGAAGCTATATACTTCAAACAACAAGACTTTTTTACTTTAATTATTTTATTCATAAACTATTAGAAGGTTTTAAAATAACTTTGAAAATATATAATTTTTGTATATTTAAGTTTTTTACTTTAGAATCGTACAAGCTGCTTGTTTATATGCGACTAAAGTGGGTTATTGAACATTACAAATGGCTGGTCGTGGGATCAAATTAGGTAACGTTTACTTCGAAGTCTAATACATCAACAAACCTATTAATTTAAAATGTAATGATTTTCAGTTAGCTGGTAGGAAGTCATGTTAAATTGTTAAATAACACTTTCGCAAAATGTCCTCTAGGTTATTCCTATATTATACGAATTCCTATATTAGGAAGAATTTTATTTCTTAATCTCAATTTATGTGCGATTTCAGCATCCAAGAAAAATTGCGATTCAACTGCTTCGGCCACCGCATAACACTATGTCGCCAACGAATCAAAGAAAGAAGACTTAAGTCTTTTGGGAGTACTAAGGTTTGAGATAACAAAAAAAGGATGAAATTTTCATATGCACTGAACATTTTTCTTCTGGATTACTGTTGCTATTGTGATGACATCCTTTTATATTGCGTATCTGGTCAAGATTGGGAACAGAGGGAAGCTTTCCTGGAATTAAAAAGACGTGAAGTTAATGTCATAATTAAGCAACTTCGTATGGTGACCAGCTCACAGCCATACACGAACCATCGCTAACTTTTCGTATTCAAATTCACATCAAAATCAAAAATGCAGCAGCAAGCAGTGGATCAAATAAGCGGTTGTTTGTAAATAAAAACAGTTCCGGAGAAAAATGAAAGTTAAAAAAGCTACTCTGAGAACATCCTTTTATGAAGTTCTAATATAAGTACGAACAACTTGTACATGAATGCCTTTTCAGTATCCAATTACAACATAAATATAATACTGGTACGGTATTTTACCTCACAACTAAAGGTTTTACATTAACTTCAAAGATCGGAACGTTTGAAAACTTTATTGTTTATAACCAAGACTTAATGGGAGACCTATACATGTACAATATTAAGTATGCGTAGGCAGTGGATTCAATTATTATACCCTTTCATTAACCGATTAACCAAACGACGATGTTTTGAACCGGTTTTGTTGGTAGAAATCACCGAGGAATACAACTCAATAAGTACGATAATAGTAAAACGGAGGCCGAGAAACTAATCGAAGGAAACAAACATGTTTAAAATAGATACTTGATTAAATGAAACTTCAAATTGTAAAGGGGTACGGATAAAATCAAGCTGTTTATTTTTAATTACTTATAATTATATTCATCTACTGATTTTTAAGCAATTTAAGAGAATTAATGAAAACAGAATAACCAAAAAAAAACTTCCTACTATTTTCTAAACCATACAAGCTAACATAATGGTTTAAATAAAATATAAAATACTCACAAAAACAAGATAACGTGATATAAGAAATAGATAAAGACCTAGTAAATAATTTGATAGATTCAAAAACCATAAAAGATAGAGCAACTTCCAAGAAATCAATACAGGAATTAGAGTTTCAGGAGAAGAAAAAACTCATTAGCAAAAATGGAAAAAATGAACTAAAGAGGATAATGAGCACCACTCAAGAAAGATAAAAAAAGCATGAGCTAAGAAGTTAATTAAACGTGCCCTCTAAAATGGCTATTTGAAAAAAGGAAATATTTTGAAGAAAAGTGATTAGAAACACACAAATATCTAGAAAATCGAATTTTTCTTTTTTTAAATGAAAAATAAACCAATATCCGAAAACACAAACAAAAACTACACATCCATTGTTATTTAAACAAGTTCCATAAAAATACAAGCGCAAGAAAAATTCTAGAAAAAACGTTACAAATCAGTACATGAGAAGTTTAACAATTCGTTCTACCTACACTAAATAAAACAAAGATCCTAGGATAAAACATTCTGAAATAAGTTCTCCGAACTTTTAGCTCTTTTTGTACTACATTTAAAGCCACATCAACAGCTTGGTCATGAGCGACTACTGTGGATTTCGATACTGTAATGGTGGGTTTTAATGTGTTAAAATGTCCAGATTTTAGTCGGTAATCAAACCCAGGACCTTCCGCTTTACAATCTATCCCGATAGTCACTACACCACGGAGGCAGGTTAGATCTCTTTTAAATGTCATCTTTCGGAGTTACAGCAAACTGCGCGTTATTTTGCTAGAGTACAGACGTCGTTCGCAGAGGAAAGTGAACGTTTCAGTAATTAGGCCTATCGAATAAATTTTTCAATAGGATGTAATAAAGAAAACGGAATAATCCACAATACGGTGAGTTATAAAACGATAAAAAATATTTTTGGAGACAACTGTTTCGTTCTCGTTCATGGAGTAACTTAATGATCTTTTCTATTTCCTCGATCTTGCTTAATTAATATTCCATTTTTTATTCAATTTAATATTACAAAACTATTCCCATAACAAGCAGGTGGAGTGTTAAATTATTTGCAACAGATCCGCTAATTCCAGGGCTACAAAACATAGTTCTGAAACATTTAAGAACAGAAGACGAAGAGTTGTAAAAGACACTAGTCAGAGTTATCTCCTCTGAGAGTAATGAATTTTATTATACAGCCAGATCCTGTAGTGAATGAAGTGAAGGTGTCATTTGAAGGGAGGAAAGTGGATGCTTTTCAGAACGACGAGCATGCTGATAAGCATACATTGCCACTCAGTGAGGAAGGGTGGTAGTAAACCACCTCACTCCTCGTTCGTTTTACTTAGTAAAGTCTCTAGAGGTTCAAACGACCCTTTCGGCTGATGACCTAAACAACAATGATACAAAACTATCAATTTATGTACAGAAGCTTATATGAAATTACGTTTAAACTTTTTTATGGGTTATTTAAGCGCATATATGTGTACCGAATTATTCTAATTACTTTGTAAAATGAATTATTCTTCAATTGGTTTGTTTTGTGAAGAGTAGCTAATAATCTTTGGTTGTTCTGGTGAAGGTTTTCACAATTGCTCTCCTTTTCCGTCCTGTACACTGGCATAAGCTTATTATTCACTACCCGAAATTTTAACTTGTCGTACCTTATGTGTATTATTTTATGTGAAAATAGATTTAATTAAATTAATTAACTATAGCACGAGCCAGCTGTATTCTAAAGCGCCATTAGCTGCAAAAACAGACGCTAAAAATTATTCCGTTATTAGAGATAAACGCCTCAAAAAGTACATTTTATCACTTTGAAATACCAGTTCTGCATTCTACGATTGACGTCACATTTATGTGCGATGATAGAGAAAAAGTACCGATATTAAGAATGTCTTCAGTGAATTGAAAAGTTATCTTAATCGAAAACACTTTTTGGAAATTGCTTTTCAATATCACGTGTGATATCACCAATCACTAATTGTTGCTAAACTAAGGGTTGTACTAAACAATGTTTCAAATAAAAGTTGTAAGTTTTTAAATGTTGTACAACTTTTATAATATACATTTTTGGCTGAAAATGCATATTAAAGCCGCCATCTTAAAAACCATATTTTTTCTACAAGAGCACCGCCTCCCCAAGAATTTCAGCAAGATGGCGCTTATCCTATCTTGTAAAGCATAAAAAATGTTGTAAATGAGATGATCCGCAGGAGCCATTTCTTAGAAAATTGCACGAAAAACTACTACTGATTTCAAAAACTTATTGAAAAAACGACCGATTTCAATGAAAATGTACGTGTCGCGTCCTCTCGAGGTACTTGACTTAACTTCGTACGATATTCCATTCTCGAAATATTTTTTCACACTCACACACACACAGACCAATCGCTAAAAACCGGCCCACAGGCCACTACAGCCAGCCCATTGGCGTAGTGGTTAAAGCAACTGGCTTCTACGCCGAGGTTCAGGGTTTGATTCCCAGTCAGGTCTGGTCATTTTTTCATCACTCATCTTTATCTATCCGTCTCACCACCGTCTGCATTAGCAGAAATCGCAAAACAAAAAAATAATCGCTAAAACATGGTTTTTTGGGTTCAGGGGGCTTGAAAACGAGTATATCCGGGTGAAAACTCGATTTCGGATAATCGACATGAAAATAATAGTACTTTCCTTCCCTATATATTCATATAGAGCAAGAGAGAGAGAGTAAAAATATTCAAAATAGTATTTTGATAATCAGTAAATCTCTTAAGATTGTTTTGTTGATTTTGTAATAGAAGTACAAATAGATTAAAAACACAACATGAGTGCACTAGTCAAGATTTTCACGGGTAACAGAAATTTGTTTGCGAAAAGTTTTAACGTTGTGTATTCAAGCGCCAAAAATACATTCAAACGCACTACTATATTCATAACCGTACGCGGGTAAAGTTTGGCAAATAGAATGTTTGATAAAAAGAGATGAAAAATTACACGGCTAAGAAGAGGAAACGAGAGCGGTGACCTATAAATTACGTTAGTAAAATACTGACAGCGACAGTAACAAAAAGGGTAGTAAATAGATCCTCGACTACTGCCAGAAATATGTGCATTTATCTCGCGTTAACAGCATGCATTTTAGATGGTCATACGAGAGGCAACGCTTACTGCATTATAAAATAGTACAGCCAAACAGATTTCAAAATTCTGCACCACACATTTTCACAAATAGACGGACATTTTCGTTATCATATTTATTAGCAGCAAATATGACGGTAATGTACATTGCACGTTGTTATTGTTTAAGTCAACAGCCGAAAGGCTGGTTTGAAACTCTAAAGGTTTAACTAAGTAACAACGAGTGAGGTGGTTTACTATGCCTTCCTAACTTAGTTGAAAAGTGTGCTTATCAGCATTTCAGGCCCAATGGAAAGTACCTACTTTTCACCCTGCAAATGACACCTCCGCTTCATTTACTAAAGGTCTAATGCATATAGTGAAATTCTCTCAGAGAAGATAACTCTTGACTATTTGTGTCTTTTACATCTCTTCCTCTTCTGTTCTTAAACAGTTCAGTCATATAACTGGCTCACCATGTGATAAGAAACAGAACTCTTTTTTGCTGTTTATTGTTTAATAATGTTATTAGTTTCTTTTTTTCTGCCCATAACAGACAGGTAGAGTGTCAAATTATTTACACTCAATCTGTTCATAGCAGGGCTAAAATAAATAGTTCTGTTTCTTATCACATGGAAAGCCAATTAAATGACTGAATCATTTAAGAACAGAAGAGGTAGAGGTGTAAATGAAACTAGTCAGAGTAACCTCTAAAAGTAAAAAATTTCATCTCAATACAGACACACCTTGAGGTGAATAAAGTGAAGGTGTCATTTGCAGAGTGGAAAATATGTGCTTTTAGAGGGTCCGGGATGCTGATAAGCGTACTTTTCCAGTGAGGAAGGCAATGGTAAACCACCTCCTCCTCGTTTTACTAAGTAAAACCTGTACAGGTTCAAACCAGCCTTTCGGCTGATGACCTAAACAACAAACACCAACAGTTGCTTTTTATGTTATTTATTTAATACTTATTTCAATTTTATGTATGTTTTGTAATAATTATGATTATTATTTGAAAGATATTCTGAAAACAATAAAAACTGGAATATTAAGAATGAAAGTGCTGGTCATTATCTACAAAGTTAAACTTACTCAAAAAAGACCTTTATTTCATGAATAAATTTACTCGGCGGATCTATTCTATTTTAGTATCTATCAAAACGGCAGTAGTATTCTTAACAGTTTCTTCACTTTCATAATTCGATGTCTCAAATTGTTTTATTTGTTTTTCCGTTTTGAATAAACTACTGACTTTAGACAACCCAACAGAATAACGTCTGATGGCGTGAGTCAAGAGTCACTCAGTACGGGTTTCGTATATTCAAAAACAGAAAAATACAATAAAGAATTGAAATTAATTAACTATTTTTAGAACTAATTCTGTTAGTTCTCACATGGTCAGCCAATTACATAACAGAAGTATTTAAGAACAGAAGAAGTAGAGGTGCACTTTGTAGAATAGCGGTCTATTTAAGAACAGAAGAAGTAGAGGTGCACTTTGTAGAATAGCGGTCTATGCTCCAGAATATCATTGATCTAAGGTCAAGCTTAATAAGTCAATTGTTAAAGAATTTAAAGAAATCATTTTACATAATTATAATTAATCATCAACATAAATAATTTCTAATTAAATTTAAAATATTCTAAATCAAAATTAAATATATCAAGCTAAATTGCAAGAAGAAAATATTAAAAAATTATAAATAAATATTCCAGAAGCCAAAGATCCAAATTGTATTAAATATGAAGCAATTATACAAAAGAAAGTATAATTTTAAATAAGTAATTTGAACCAATTAACTAATAATTAAAAGAAAATAGAAGGACATCAAGATTTATTTTAATTATGGAACCAACTGGAAAAATTTGATGATTTTAAACTAAGCAGACGAAAATATAAAAGAATTCGTTAAATACTATAAAACCGATTGCAACAATGCATCGATGCCCCATTTGATTCCCAATCGATGGATGGACAAGAAGCCGTCCAGAATACTGCAAGAATTCAAGAATAAAATCGTAACTATAAACTTTTAACTTATATTTGAGCTCACATTATTAATCAATTCAAATATTTTCAAATGAATATATATTGCAATATTTTATACAAATAAAGTCATAAACGTAATTATAATTATATTTACAGTGTCATCAATAGTTATAAGACTATTTCAAGAAAATCAATTTAATTTATTTAAAATCAATTTTGTTTAATTAATTTAAAAGTTTTCGTTAACTTTTCTCTGAGAGTAATGAATTTCATCATTATACAGCCAGTATCAATTGAGTGAAGGTGGCATTTGTAGGGTAGAAAGTAAATGCTTTTTAGAGGACCTGGCATGCTGATAAGTATACTTTTCCGTTCAGTAAACCACCACAGTCCTCATTTTACATAGTAAAGCCTCTATAAGTTCAAACCAGGTTTCGGCTGATAACCTAACCAACAAGAATTTTTTTTCAATTTATATAATAAGATATCTAGAGTGTTAGGTAAAAAGAGTATAAGTCAAAAATTGGTCAAAATGAGATAAGTCAACAAGCAGATGTAAAAAAAAATTTAGATTTTTTTGGTCTAGTTAGTATAAGTCAACAATAAATACTCGAAGAGATATTCAGTTTGGTTTAAATAATATAATTCTGAGCCTTACATTTGTGTTTGGTAAAAACAGTATATGTTGACTTATACTATTAGAGTCACCATTACGAGAATTAGATATTGGTCATAATAGTATAAGTCGTAAGTTAGGATAGGTTGTGCTTGTTAACATATCATATGGTAATCAGCTGTTGCATTGTTTCAATCTGTTCTGTGTGTATGTAAGCGTTTAATATTGTAAACGTATTTTGAATTCACTGTTTATTAAAAATAAATTACGTAATTGTGCTTTATAGTTCAATAAGTAAAATGTCTTTTCGGGAAATAACGCAGTTCAGTATGACATTAGCAAACCTGACAAATGAAGGTATGTATTGACATTAATTCAAAGTTAACCTATAAAACGTTATTAAACCTTGTTAGGAAATTTGGAAACCTTATAATAACGGGTTTGGTTATTATTGTCTTCTGAAATAATTTCTATGAATAACTGCATACAATATATTTTTATTATTTCTGATGGAAGAACAGGTTTTTTCATACTGCTTGCTTATTTCATAGTCATAATCAAGCCCTTTATTTTCGTTTCTTATAACCTCAGTTGTTTATAAACACTCAGTTGTCTTCTTTTATTTTGTTGTTATAAAACTAATAAAGGTTCAAGAAGTTGTAAACATCCGCAATGAACTCTGAAAACAGATTACTTTGTGTTTTTGGTTAATGTATTTTACTGATTTCAGAATATTCTAATAAATTTGCTTTCCAGTCCAATAAATAATTATAAAGAAGCTTATTATTACTATCATTGTGCTACGATTTAACTAAATTATCGTCCTTTTCTGAAAAACAAATAATTTGAAGCCAACAAAATGAATATTATCTAGATAAAGTAGGTAATTGTTTTCCTCCTATTTTAAGAAGGTTTAAGTTCTTGGTCCCAAATATCTGTTCATCATGTTTATTTATCTTAATTTATTTTCAGATTCTGATGAATCTATGTCTGACAGATCATCTGATCTTAATGATGAACAGATTAAGATGGCTTTCTTATAGAAGAATCCATTGTCAGTACGTCAGAAATTAGGGTTAGTTTTATTGATAGTGAACTGACTGAAGTAGGAAGAATCTTTTCTGAAAGTGATGACATAGATCTTGATGTAAATTATATTCCCTCAAGCGACCAAGATACAAATAGTTCTGAAGATGAGATTCCATTACAATCAAATAAACGAACACCTAAGAAATTAAAAAGAAAATTGTTACTGATTAAAACCGCAGCTGATACTTCTGATGGTAATGAAATTATTAATAACAATCATGCGGAAGTAATTGAATTATCATTAGACTCTAAAATTTCTAAAAATCTGAGAGAAAATCAGACGGAAAAAAATTCCAATAATATTTTAAAGAAAAGAAAACGTAGTGCAAAAGGAGAAGGTGTTTTCTGCCGTAAAATTAGGTTAGAAAGAAAATATTGTCGTAACAGTGGCAAAGAATACATTACTAGTAAGGGAAAAGTAGTTGTCGGTCGAGTCTCTAAAGATATTCGTATGTGTAGATCAAAATGCAAGGAAAAATTGGAAAAGCAAGTGGGAAACAAAATGGTCAAAGAATTATTGTTTGACGAGTACTGGTCTATGGGAGAAAGGGACAGGACGTGTGGCTTACTTATGTGGTCTAATTGATACCAAATCTCCTGCAACAAGCCGAAAAAGAACTAACGACCCAGAAAAACAGCATAATAGGACTGCAACAAACTCATTTCATTTTTGTATTAATGGGGATGTAGAAAAAGGTGTGTAGAAAATGCTTTATGGACACTCTGGGCGAAACCAACATGTTTATTACTCAAGTTATTAAAAATAAAGTTCTTTAGTTGTCAGGGATACCTGAACGTGATAATAGAGGCCGAAGAACTCCGGCAAATAAAATTAGTGATGCTAGATTACTTGAGCCAGAACAAAGAACTGCAGCCAGAACAACTGTACAATTCTCCTTTGGCAATTTCTGAAGCAAAGAAGAAGGATATACTTCAGTTACTTGAACATATCCCTGATGTGTTTCACCAATTTTATAAAGATTTAAAATCATCAAAGGGAACACCAGACACTTATCCGGATATTGAAGGACACGAAGAAGATGATTAAACTTTTTAATTCACATAAGGTTTATCAGTTAAATTGAACTTTATATTTTATTTATTTTAAATTACAATTATCACTATCTTTTATTTTTATTATTTTACAATATTTTAAGATTTTTATTTAAGAAAATATTACTATTAAACGTTAATTTTACCTTTAGTAAAAATGTGTATCATTCCATTATTTTATTGTTCTACAAAAATGTACCTACTTTTATTCAGTTTCAATAAATTTGTGAACTTCTAATATGATAGATTTTTTTAAATAATAGGCGATTTAATGATTTTTTTGTATTGTTTCTTTAGTTTTAAACGTTAGGCTTGGTTTAGTTTAGTTAACTAGGTCAGAAAGCTGAAAATACATTAGTTATGTTTCACGCACAAAGACATATTTTGTACTTTTGTTAGGCATCTTAAATAAAACAAAGATTAACCAAATTTTATTAAATTTGTATGATAAAAATTCATAAAATTATTCAACAGCTGAATTTAAAGCACAGGGTCAAATAGTATAAGTCATGTAAAATTTTTGATCAAAATAGTATAAGTCATGCATCTCTGTAAATATTAAAAGTTTTATAACTTCAGTTACACACAACAATTAATTGTTAAATAATCATATTAATAATCATTAAGTTAAATGTAATTGATGTTTTTAAAAAATTAGAATCAATAAAATGTGTCTCCTGAAAATTATGAATTTTTGACTTATACTCCTTTTACCAAACACTCTAGATATATACATTTGTTAAAAAAATTTCAATTATTTTACAAAATAAAATTTTCAATAATATAATAAGGTATATACATTTGTTAAAGTTTAAAAAAAATACTAAAGTTTGAAAAAAACACTGATGGTCAGATTTTAGGAACTACAAAACGAATCAATACGGGGTAAATAAAAGGGCAGTAACAAGCGTAGAACCATATATTCGGCCAGTGGATACTAAAGGTTGATCGTGGATTGAAACCGAAATAATATAATATAAACCCTTCCTTATTACGGTTTATGTTTCCTTCTATTCTGCACTACACGGTATAATTTTACAAACGAGTAGCAATACAGACAATATGAGTCCCAGAACGTTCATAAGACTAGAATATATACGGCCCTGAATATCTATTATTGTTTTTGTTCGATACTGCACTTCTATGTGCCTTGTTTCATGTATACAAATCTCAAAATAAAACGAGAACTAAAAGGCAACTGAAAATGTATAACACATGGCGGTTCTTACGATTAAACAAATAATACATAAACTAATAAAACAACCACGGCTGTACCTCGATAATCCGACAGACATAAAACAGCACAAATGCGGACTAACGAGATTTTATTGACTTAGTTTGACTTATCTAATTTGGTTAAAGAGATTTTATTGTTACTAAAATAACAACTGGTCAAATTTTAAATAAAATTATATACTCTACCGAAATATAAAACGGAAAACTTTATTGATAATTAATTAATAATATAATATGTTACCTAGCATATTTATTTTGAAATGAAAAACTGAAAAACTCGGGGTTGGATTCGGGTTATGAACGTTTCCCATCATTCCAATAGATTTTTACACTTCAACCCCACAGTAACTGTTTCGTGTACTTTCACATCATATAGCCGGCCGCGTTGGCGATGTTGGTAACGTGCTCGCCTCTCATCACGCGGTCTTGGGTTCGAATCCCACTCGGGCATGGCATTTTTTCATACGTTACAAAAAATTCATTTCATCCTTCACCGTCTGCATTAGCAGCAATTTGCAAAACAGTCGGACGTTAAACCAAAAAAAAAAAAAAAAAAAAAAAAAAATTTCACATCATAGTCGTAAACAACCAAGAGGCGCAAAACACGTTTAAAAATTAAATTTTCACACAAAATAATTGTTGTTTGGCATCAGCCGAAAGGCTGGTTTGAACTTCTAAAGGCTTTACTAAGTAAAACGAGTAGTTAGGTGGTTTACAATTGCCTTCCTCACTGAGTGGAAAAGTATGTTATCAGCATGATCAGGACCTCTGAAAAGCATCTACTTTCATCCTGCAAATAACACCTTCACTTTACTCACCATAGGGCTGTATAATGAAATTTATTACTCTCAGAGAAGATAACTCTGACTAGTGTCTTTTACACCTCTACCTTTTCTGTTCTTAAATGATTCAGTCATAATTGGCTGACCATGTGATAAGAAACAGAACTATTTTTTATAACCCTGGAACTAGCAGATCGAGTGCAAATAATTTAACACTCCACCTGTCTGTTACGGGCACAAAATAACTTCAAAATTAAACTCCTACTTTGGGCACAAGTATTCACTACATTTCTATGGTCTTTAGCAGAAAATGTTGGCTACTGAATAAAATATAATTTAACGTAAAAAAATGAGTTACTTTAAAGAACGAACACGAATTTGTGAGATTAATTTGAAAATGATAAGTTACAGAATTCCAAAGTTTGGAATTTAAATAATTTTTACAATATTTTTCAAGAGTCTAGACTTGTTTCAATTTACTTTACTATTGCAAAATTTCCTTACTCGCAATATTTCATTAATTATAATTTAACGAAAAAGATAAAATTCTTTTTATGAGGAATTTGTGAACGTAAAGTCACTTTTTTCAACTTTTAATTCACTCCTTTAGTCAGAAATCATGTAATAAAAAGAACAGAATTCTTTAAAGAAAAGCTTTTGTGTAATAATTACATTACACACCTTTTGAATAATAATTGTCTTTCATTTTTCAACTGACTTTCTGCTTAATAAACAACACAAAAATCTGCTTTAAAAAGTGTTTTTTGTCCTACTACAAAAAATCCATTTATATTTTCTACTGTTAAGTTACGAACTGTGTTCGAAATAAATCCAGGAGAGCATAGCGAGAGAGAAAGGGTTAAGCCCTAAGCCATCGACACCAAAAATTGATTCATTTTAAAATCCTCTTTTCTAACATCCATACTGCATTAATAATTGAAAGTATAAAAAAGACAAACAAAAAATTTAAATATATATAAATGTAGTATCTTATCCCACATTTAATTATGATTTATAACTTAATAATAGTTTCTACGAAATAATACGAGTAAATTAAAAACCGTTCAGTATGAACTTGTATTTTTCTAAGAATATAACATTTTAGAATTATTCTACTTGATAATTATGTAAAACCTGATGATACTTCACGATAATAGTGTACATATTTTCCTGTATAGAGTACAGACCGGTTTTTAGTACGTTCTACCAATTCTGCATATACAGTACACAAGCGAATCCACACGAAACCAAATTTTTAGAACCAAAAGGCCCAAAAACTTGAAATACTTTACTCGAATTCCATTCGGGTCATAATTAGATGATCGCTGAAAAACGATTTTAAAAATTCTACATCTAAAAGAAGAAATTGAGAATCTTTTTTTTCAAAATTACAGTTTTAGTTGATGAGTTAACGAGAAATTCAGATATAACAAATAAAAAAGGTTCAATTCTCTTATTTAATACTTTCTCATCTGACGCATAGCTTAATGGCAATTCACGATGTTCTGAAAAAACCGCGCTAAAAATAAATTTTCTAAAATGCCAGCCTTTAACGTAAAAATACGTAAACTGAACGAATTTTTCTTCATTTTTTATTCGGTGTTCATTATTATCGGTACGTTCAGTAGAAATTCAAAGTTCTCTTTTAGAACTACACAAAAATCGGTTCATTCTGTGGACTTGCATAATACGTTACTGCATATTAAACAAAACGTTTGCTGGATAATTTTTAGTAGCCTACTGAATATTATAAAAGTTTATTTTACTAAAAAAAAGAAAAGTTCTAATTATTTCAATGCAAAGTGTTGTACGATCCATAAATTAAAAAAAAAAACTTCGAGTCAGAAGTGAACCGAACGGGGTTACTAATAAATAAATGCGTGAGTTTCCACTGCCTACTTTGGTCACTTATGTACGTGATAAGTATGAGCTTCTCAAAATTGTTTTCCAGACCAAAGTTAAGGGTAGGCGTAGACCTGAACGAAAGAAATCCTCATGGTTGAAAATATTAGAGACTGGACAGACACGAATACACAAGTTATTTTAAGAGTGCTTCATGTTAAGACAGCGATTTACCACAGTAGTAACCAATCTTCACTGATGGTATCAGCAATCTAAGAAGAAAAATAAAAAGAAAAACAATCACTGACTTTTCTTGGGTTTAACGTCCGACTGTTCTGCAATGACTGCTAATGCAGACGGTGAAGGATGAAATGAATGTTTTGTAACGTATGAAAATATGCCGTGCCTGAATGAGATTTGAACCCAAGACCGCATGATGAGAGGCGAGCACGTTACCAACTACGCCAATGCGGCCGGCAACAATCACTGACTTACTCATCACTAATTCTCTAACTTCTCGAACATCTGGAGAGTTAAAATTCGTCAAACTAGTTTCTGGAGGACTGAACAGAAAGACAGAGCATTTACATTTCAAGCATTTTAACCAAAGGGATAAAAAGGGGTAAAAATTTAAAACAATATACCTACATTTTTATACTTTTTTCGAAAAATTATAACACTAAATATATCGGAACGGGTATTTCCAACGTGACTCCTAAGAAGAATAAAACATTTCAACTACGACCGCATCCAAATATTAAAGTAAAAATCTGGTGTGAAACACTCGCACAACTTTACTTTGGGTTTATTAACAATAAACCTAACATTATTAATAAAACATTAGAAATAAACAAAAAACTAACCTAAATAAACAAACCTAATTTTAATCATAGGTATATGAAAGACGCAAAATGAAAATCAACCTCAGTTTTGCTTAAAAATACGGAAAATCGCTCTTTCACGCTAAACTAAGCACTGTAAAAAAAATGCTTTAATAAAAGTTATAGATCTTTTCCTATAAATTTTATTATATACACTTTTGTCGTAAAATGCCGAAATTTTAAATCTTCAGCTAAGGCCGAAATCTTGAAAAAATAGATTTTTCACACGTATTCGTGAGAAAATTCAGAAACTTGCTAATTACCGCTAAACTAAGCGTTATACAAAAAAAGTTTTAAATAAAAGTTGTAGGATTTTAAATTCTCTACAACTTTAATTATAAACATTTTTGGGGTAAAATGCATAGACTAATAAAGCCGCAATCTTAAAAAAACAATTCTTTTACGTGAAAACAGCCTCACCAAGAATTTCAGCAAACATGGCGCCTACCCTATCTTGTAGAGCATAAAAATTAAGTAAATGAGGCGATTTTTTAAAAAAATCGTAGGACCGGTTTTTGAGAAAATCGCTAAAAAGTGAAAAATTACACGAGTAAACTACTACTTCCGGTTGACCGATTTTGATGAAAATGTTCGTGTCAGGTCCGGTAGTGGTATGTAACGGAAGTTTCAAGTTTCAAGTCATACGATGTTCCGTTCTTGATTTATTTTGAAACACACACACACAGACCAATCGCTAAAAACATATTTTTGGGTTCAGGGGGTCTGAAAACGTGTAGATCCGGTGAAAACTCGATTTTGAAAAATCGACATGAAAACAATAGCCTACTTTCCTTCCTATATATTCATATAGGCAACAGAAAGTAAAAATGGCATTACTACTACAAAACATTACGTATTATTTCTATAGCTTTGTAGAAAGATACAGTTCTAAAACTAAGCACGTATTCTAAAAAAACCAAATTAATAATTTTATTCGTCCAATGATAATTAGAAACCCAGTTTTAAAACTCAACTCTTCTGGTACTACAAAAAAATGTGCGCAATTGTTAGTTACTATTAGTGGTTTTATTTCATTACATACAGATAAGCAATCCACTCAGTAGCAAAGGAGGCGTGTAAGGATATATCTAATTACCCACAAATAAATATACTACAGATAACAAAAAAATCTGGTATGAAACACTCACGCGAATTTCTCTTACCAATGTAAATAATGAAAAGTGTAACTTATGTAAACCTTATAAAAAAACCACTATTTTAACCGTGATGAAATAAAATTTCGATTCAACTGATCTTAACATCAACCCCACAGTCAAAAGATGTTTTTAGAAAAATGTGTAAGACAGGCTAATTGTACGCGACACGATCGATTACGTTGGAATTTGAAAACTACAGTTTTATAAAACACCACCACCATAAGGGCTTTCGCAATTAGATAAGTTTATTTATAAATTCCTTATGCGTGTACGTTGGAATGTGTTTAATTTAAGAACAATAAACAACCCCAATGACCCAATGAGATGAGGATGATATGTATGAGGTGTAAATGAAGTTAGTCTTGAACAGACTCAAGTCGACCATTCATGAAAGAGTAGTAAATTGAACCCCACGTACACCGGTAACTACAATCTAGGATTCAAATCCGTATAAAAGTATTCCCTTTCCCAGGATTTGAAATTACATGGCCCCAAAAAATTAAGAGTACTTTAACACAGGGTAAAAGTACTAAAAAAACCTATTTTCTCGAAAACTGCATTGGCGATTTTCATCAATCTTTCCTCATTTACAATATTTTCTGAGATGTTAAAGTGATATCCCTGGGAAAATTCGTACAAATCTCTGATCTCTTTTGAAAAACTGTTTTTTTTTTTCAAAATTACGGAATTACCGTGCATTTTAGGGCAAACGTGTACGTAACATACGTTAAATATGGGCCTCGTTAAAAGTAGCATAATTTTTTTATTTAACATTTTTTCATGGGCCTAGTTAAAATTAGCACAATTTTTTTATTTAACATTTTTGCAACCGAAGTTTAGTCAAACAGCCATTTGTTAAAATCATTCTCTAAAAGAAGGAAACCTGCCGATGGATGAATTTTACGACAAAAATGTGCGACATAAAATAATTTATTTAAAATGTCACTACACTTTTTGTACGTTTTAAATTGGTTAACGCAATACTTTATCGAAATTCTGTAGTTTTCGTAAAAATACCTTGCAACAAAATTATTAAATTATTAACATATAAAAATTAAAGTAACCAAATTTATAGACCTACACTTATTTTTAAGCATTTTATCTGAATCAGTTTTTATAATTTTTACAAATAACTACATAATTATTATCAATATAGATTTTTATATTATAATGTAAATAATAGAAACGTTTAGAAAATTAGATCTGAGTGCGCTAAAAGTTTCTAAACGAGTCACTTGCGCACTAAACTACTTAAAAGTGTCCGTAACCTCGACGAATTTATTTTACCCTGTCCGCAGTCAAGACGTAAACCGGTAACATGACTTTTCTTGTCTTACAAGCCAGCAAAAAGGCCTCCCGCAAAGAATCACCGTGCACACTCGACCAGTGTTATTCTACTTCTACACTAACTCTACTGATAGAAAGATTTTTTTTTAATTTTTAGGAATATTCAAAACAAAATTGCTTCGAACTTGTAACTTATTTTAAATATTCTTTACTTATTACCTTATCTTATTACTCTTTTAAATATATTTTTTTATAATTTTAAAACCAACTGTACGGTAATACTGCAAAACAAAATTGGCGGTTATTTTAAATTTATCGTACAAATAGCACAAAACTATTATATTTAAATGAAATTCATGTAATTTAATCAAATACAATATCAGGCCACAATTAATTTAGAATCTAATTCAGTTTAATATATAAAAAAAAAAATTGTTAAATATTCCGAAGTTGTTTCCTTATCATATTCAAAACGTATACAACGCCGTTTACAAAGTGTATAACTTTGATGAATTTAATAACAGAAAATTTCTAGATTAAAAAATACATTAGGGCTAATTATTAATTTGAAATAATACAGAATTTAAAAATTATAATAAAATTTGTATGAACTACCAACATACACTATAATATAAATATGATAACACTATATATAAAAAAAACACACACAATACAATTTTTTTGTTTCGTTATTGGCATAACCTTAACTAGAGATAAGAATACTAACATTACATAATTTAAATGAATTAGTCATGAAGTAAATTCGAAGCATTCATAAATGACTAGTGTTAATGGTAACTATTTTAAAATATACATTAAATAAACATGATATATTTAAAAGTTTACCTTATCATCTCTGGAAGACTGTAGATAATATACTATCACAAACATCCATGCCATTGAAAATATTAACAACACTTTAACATTACGCCTCATGGCGACTTATGAAAAATTAAATTAAAACAAATACACTATAAGAATTACAATAACTTATTCTATCTATGACTATCTCATATTTTTTGTATTAGTAACACCCTTCTACCAACGAAAGTAATACAGGTTCTGCACGCGCGATCCGGACACAAACTGACGAGAGAATCCATTTTTCTCCTGACTGATATACAACTTTCAGATAGCAGCACATGTACGATTGTTAAATTGAGAACAAAGACGGTTAAAATTCATGACATAACATCCAAAGAGGTTATCACAATGCTAACGTGTAAAGCTATATAAACACTTCAAGTTCATCAATATAAATATTAAAACTAATAAAAAGTAAAGTTATATTTAGTTTTTGATTGTTTTCTTTTGTTTTACAAGTATCAGGGTTAAATTTAAATCTTGGTATATAACAATAACTTAATTACATAAACGATTCGGCCAAACTACGTACCACTGTTTAATATTTTTGTAAAATAATTTTATTATAGTTAAATGGGATATCTTTTTAAAACACCAAATTTTAAATACTTGACATATATTTCAGTTACCAGTTTGGCAAGAAGTAGATTGTATGCGTTTTGCCTCCATATGATTTGTGTGTGAACGGTTGTGTTTATTCTTGTTAACGTGTTCGTTACAGTTGTGGATGTTATTAATAAATAGGCGGTTTATTAAACAATTGGAAAAGTCAAAGCATCAACATGAGTCTTTTAGCAGAAGTTCTTGCTACTGCAGGTGAGTGTAATGTGATTTCAAAATTTATACCTAACCTATTCCCGCTTAAAGTAGGTACACATTACTTGTTTTCAAATAAATATTTTATTTCGTAATGTATTTTGAAATCTAAATTTAAAATCTTTTGTTATTTTGAATTATTTTTTTTATGTTTTGTTCGAGAATCTGTTTAACGATTGTAAGGATTAATACAGGAAACATCTGCCTGCTTTGTTTCCTCTCAATTAAATTTGTGAAGAAAATTAGGGTTACCAAAATTAGTTCATTAGATTTGTATGTAGTACTAGCTACTTTAAGTAATTTAAATAACAGAACAGGTTCTGGAAAACAAGTAAGGGTCACCCTAACCAGATTTTCTTGTTATTTATAATTTACATGAAACCCTCAGAAGCTTCCAGAATTTCAATCTGAAAGATTAATATTAGCTGTAGGTATTATATTTCAAGAGTTATATGATAATTACATAGTTATAGGGCTCCTCACCGATTTTCAACTATAAATGCCTAACCTGCCTGTTTATGAGATATTTTCATTACCATCTTACTTTTATTGTCACATAACCATTAATAGATAGATTATTTTCAGTAACATAGTGTGATATGCTTCAACAGTTGGTAAACAAATAATCCAAAGTCTATTATGTTGTTGTTTAGGTCATCAACTGAAAGGCTGGTTTGAACCTCTAGAGGCTTTACTAAATAAAATGAGGAGTAAGGTAATTTACCAATACCTTTCTCACTAAGTGGAAAGGTATGCTTATCAGGATGCCAGGCCCTCTACCTTTTCTGTTCTTAAATACTTCAGTCGTATAATTGGCTGACCATGTGATAAAAAACAGAACTATTTGTTGTAGCCCTGGAACTAGCAGATCGAGTGCAAATAATTTTTAACACGCCACCTGCCTGTTATTAGCAAGTCTGTTACGATTATCAGAAAAAAATATTTAGAAATCTTGGTTGTTTTAGTTCTAAATTATCTTAAATTATCTTTGTAAAGTAGTTATAAAATTGCTTCAACTAAATTAAACCACTTGAATGTTTCGTATAGGAGGAAAAGTATACAGTTTTTCTTGAATGTATTAGGCCCAAGTTACTTTATACTTAATTTTTAAGTTGTTGGTTTTGTGGACTATTTTATCTACATAAAACTTATTTAACTTATTAACTTACTAACTTATTATCTTATTTAACTTTGTAAATAACTTAAATGGTAAAACTTGATTTGTTTGTTCTTACGGGCGTATGATTTACAGGATGTTTTTATTGAATTTTTTGCAGGTCAAGTGGAAATGGATGATTTAAATATTAAAATAAATGAAATAACTGAACTTATATCATCATTGAAAATTCAAGTAATGGAAACAATGGAAAATTCTTATGTAAAGTTCATTCCACATTATGAAGAAACTGAACAACTTTTCAGAAAAGCTGAATCTGTAACTGATGATATGAATGATATACATAAACGAATTGAAGGACAGGTTAGTCTGGTTTTTTGTTTTCAAATTAGTAAGCTACATTAATAATACTTCATTGGAGACCTTTGAAAACTGATTACAGTAAGACCTTGATATATGGGGGTTCGACTTATGCGAATTCACGTTAGCGCGATTTTGTTGAACATAAAATATGATTGTAGGCCTACTATAGTTATTTTTATCTTACGAATGTTTACATATATGACCACTGTTTTTCTAATTGCTCTCGAAACTATTATTGTAGTTACCCTCCCCATTTTTACTCGGGAATTTTATTTAGATTTGCTTCTGTTTTAAGTAAACATTAAGGCGGGTTTAGACATGGCGCAATAAAACTTAACGATTTGTCTGTGATGATAAAACGTAACAATTTGTCTGCGATGACAAAACATTGCAGACAAGAGGAATGTGTAAACCGGAAGTTGTTACAAATTATCGGAATTGGAGTCAGATTGGAAGGTTGGTGGAAATTTCCATCAGTTTCATACGTCGTAGCGGTAAGTAGGTGCATGTAAATGTGACTCAGTCGTATCGTTCCAAACTAGACTCCAGTTTATCCGTGGTCGTTGCGTAGTGTGTTTTGCGTTGGTTTGTTTTGAATTTTGTTATAGGTAATTTTTAAAAGTCAGACCTGAGTCCCTGGCAGAGTTTATAGAACTCTACAAAAGCTTTCCATACTTGTGGCAAGTTATAAAAAAAACTATTCAGATAGAAACAAAAAAAAACTTATCGTACGCCGAACTAATCAATAAATATTAAGAAGTTGACCCGTCTGCAGACAGGTCTATAGTTGTAAAGAAAATTAACTCGTTAAGAATAGTGTACAAGAAGGAGTTGTGTAAAATAAACAATTCCATGAAATCCGGAGCAGCAGGTATAAGTTTATAAACCTCAATAATGGTATTTCTATCTTCTCAACTTTTTGAATGGTGTTGAACAACCAAGGAATTCTACAAGCACAATTGATGAATCTGATGAAACTAGGATAAATAACTAACATAGCACTAAGTCTTTCATGTGGAAATAAAGACTGTCTCACTATGATGTCTTGTCTCTTAATCCATGGAGAAACCATATCCAATAATTCTTTGTAAGTTTCCTCACTCATCTTCAAGTAGTTTCTCCAGTCAGAGGGTTCACTGGTTAATTCTTTCAACAACTTTACATGGGATAACTCCTTCCTTAGTAGCCATTGCCGAAACCACTTACTTTCAAGGGTTTCTTTTTCTTTTCGCATTTGTTGCTAGACAAATAATTTACATAGACCACAGTAGTAACTCCTCCATTGCGTGAAATAAACAAGCTGTACTCAACTGTTTAATTAATTAATTTTTGTTTACAACTTAACTTTCAATATTTAATTATCCCACTAAACACCATGCCAATAAACAACTACTCACAGAGGTTGGAGGAAATGACAGATATGTGTAAACGCAATGCCCAATATCCGACAGAAGGTTTGTCGTTACAGACAATCGTTACGTTTTATCATTGTGTCTAAACCTACCTTTAGTACCATACAGTGTGTTAAAAATATCGGTCATGTAAGGTTGCGTAGTTTTAATTGATACAATTTGCAGGTCTTTTATTTTCTTGTTTTTATTGTTACTTTGCGTACAATATGAGTTCTAATAAAGGTTAAAAAACGAAAAGCGATTACTTTAAAGGAAAAGTTACATGCCGTTAAGAGATACGAAAGGGGTGGAAAAATATAGAACATACAAGGAACAACTGGGTTTAGTGAATCAACACTATGGACAATTAGCAGATTTGAGTGGTACGGACAATTTAGCGAATGTTTTAAGGTTAAACCGAACAATCCAAATTAACGTGAATTTTATGTTACTTGATGATTTTGCGGAACGCATTCCTCGCGTAAGTCAAGGTCTTACTGCATGCAACATATTATGAATAAGTTGAGCATAGTGTTCAGTAGTCTGTGCCTTTTAAAAGAATAATATATTTATTTTCAGCTATAATATCCTATACTATTTTTCAAAGCTGACAAGCTCTGAACGTATGCATTGCCTCCTACCTACTTCATAACTAGTCTATGACTTGCCATCAACGTTGCCACTACTTACACTTGTAGCTCTGTTATATATTTCATCAGCCATTTTTTTGGTGGAGAAATAAAACAAATAGAATGTTTATACACAACAATAACTATTAAAAACACCTGCACCATCTATCGGTTACAAATAGAGCACAACTAAATTGATAACTATACAATATAACTGAGAGTTATGATAGTACATTCTGCTACTTTAAATGTGACATTGGCTGTTCAATGGCACATTCAGGAATTTTCTTTAGAGGGTCTCGGGGGTATGGAATGCCCCCTCAGATAAACAGGGGGTCCAGAGGTCCTCCCCAGAAAAACTTTAAAAATTAAATACCTGGAAATTACATTTGACATCATTGTGGCGCCTAAATTTTGTGTACATTTAGGCTAAAACCCTAGACGTGAGCCTCTGTCGTCCATGTTCCACTCGGCTTCCCCTGCCTCGCCACTTTAGACATAGACCGTTCCCTCACTACCTCGACTTTTGTGCGCTGTGAATATTGTGATGGATGAATCATTACTGTTCATTACACTGCTGCTTGTTGTCTGACAAAGATGGCATCTACTTATATTACAAGAATAACATATTTCTACATACAAGTGTACAATGAAGGAATGTATCCTTATTTCTTTTAATAAATAAAAGGCTTTGAGGAGGGGGTCCCATTTGTCCCCTCTTTGGTGCGCCACTGTGGCTGTTGTGTTCAAGTTCTACAATAGAGAATTCTTTATTGGATATTCTGTTAATGGAGATTATGTGTCATATGTGAAGAATTTTTGGAAACTTTACTTATTACTGATTTAACTCATGATTTATTATTCAGCTTTATAGATGGACAATTTTGATACATGGGGTTGTCAAAATTTTGAAACAAAAATTGTCAACCCTTTAAAAAGTATAAATAATTTGGTTTTTATTCATTTTTTTCAGATCAAACGAGACCTCTCTGACTCAACAGGGGAGTTAAAGCAATTTAAAGACAAACTGGAAATATCTGAATTCAGTTTAAATTTAGTCAACAGACTCCTTAAAATATATAAATGTACCAGTGATGCTAAAACTGAGCAGGATTCACAAAAATTTCTTGAAGCTTCCAAAAAACTTAACGAATTTAATTCTATCTTAATTAATGAAGGAGATGAACTGAAATGTTTAGATATTTATTCAGCATTACATGAAGAATTAATAACTATACAAAGTAATTTTTCATTCAGCGTTTTAGAACAGTGGCGACCTCTTATAAAATGGCACGAGGTTGATACAGATTTTGATAAAGTTAGCAGACAGATTACTTTAACAATTGTAGATAGCGATTTAAAGTCTGATCTAATAAAATCACTTCATTATTATAATTTATTAATTATTGAAGTCAATAAATTTGGCGATAAGTTACTCAACACGATATTGTTTCCAGTTATTAATAAATTTAGTGTTGTAGTAGTCACTAATGAAAATGAATTAGAATCTCTTCTGATCGAAATTAAAAACAAGAAAAATCAATCGTGCCTTCATGTTATCAATAATTTAACAATAATCTTTCAATATTTGTTTAAAAAATTAAATGTTGATGTTGGTGATGGAAATAGTTTTATTATTGAGTTAGGAGAAAGGATCTCCAAGAAATTTTGCGAACATTTTATAACTAATTGTTTGGACGAAGCTGTTCCAAAACGTCAAGAAGAACTTAACTCGTATAAAGGAATTATTCAGAATCTTCGTATATTTGAAGAACTACTTCATAGCTCTGGTATGTACGTGATGATATTTTATAATAATAATTACTATTGCAAAAATACTGTTATTTTCACTAATATTTTATAGCTGCTGTAGTTTTATTTTTTTCAACATACATATTTTGTTAGATCCACCATCATCAGCGTACATATAAAATACAAAAATGGAAAAAGATTTTGTTAAAAATTTTCAAAATATGTGATACCTTTTGTCACTTTTGTAAAAGTGTTTAATGATTTGATTTCATCCTTTGTCAAATCATGTTTAGATGGCAGTAACAATCAATATTACGTACAGATATCAGGTGAATTAATGTCCCATAGCCGAGCGAGTGAGAGGGAGATATGTGGCATAACTATGCATGTGCCCAAAGGTCTTTACCGTTATAAGCCAGATCTGAAAACTACTTCCCATACTGCAGTCATTATCTTGCTTGTTAGTTCACCGCGTGCATAAACGCTTGCTCACAACAATGAGTAAAATTATGCAATGTTATTGTAATGGCGCGTATGGCTTGTGCGAGTGAGACCGTTATGCATTCTCTCACTCCCACGGCCAGGGGACTTTAGTTCATCTGACAACTATATTCATTCTCAAATTTAATTAAATTTTGCTACAGATTTGAAAATTTGAAGAGAGTGTGAAGATTTTTTATATTCACAGCCGTATTACTGAGTAGGCATTATATAAAACATCTTTTATCGTTAGCAGTACAATCTGTTATTTATTTATTTATTTATTATTATTCTTCGCATAACACCTTTTTTTCAGAAACTCTGAAAAGGTTGGCGAAATGTCAATTACAGAAATAAGATACAATATAATTAAAACTTACTACAATCAAACAATTACAGAAATAAGATACAATATAATTAAAACTTATTACAATCAAACAAACATGATAAAACCATCAACATGAAAAAAACAATTAAATCAATAAAGCATGACATGTTACAGTAGGGGGTCAGACAAAATCTTCAAAATTACTTGTATGGTATTGCATGTGATATTATGATATTGCTTCTGTGAGGAATTCATTCACAGAATAGAAACGCTTAGATACCATGTACTCAAATAGGCGTTTCTTGTACATTTGAAAATTTTCTATAATTCTGATACTAATTGGAAGATGGTTGTATAACTTTAGACCAGTATAATAAGGCCCTTTTTCATAAAAGACGGTCTTATGAATTGGATATTGTAATATATAATTTTTGTTTCGTGTTTGATAAGAATGTACTTGCCGCCTCTCATGGAAGACATCAGGATGAGATTTGACGAATAAAAGCAACTGAAATATATATATTGAGGGAAGACAAAGGATATTAATTTTTTTAAAAATAGGTCTGCATGTTTGTTTGTATTTCCCCTTCCCTATAATTCTTATTATCCTTTTTTGCATTTTAAAAACACGATCACTATATTGGGAGTTTCCCCAAAATATAACACCATAGGTTAAATGGGAATATACGTTGGCGTAATATACACTAATAATAGTTGCCAATGGACATATTTTCGATAAATTCAATACAAGATAATAGGCCTTATTTAATTTCATTAATAAATTATCGACATGTGGTTGCCATGATAAAGTGTCATCCAACACGACTCCCAAAAATCCTGCTGAATTAACTAGATTCAAGGAATTTAAATTATTGAGAAAAGTGTTTGATGGATTCAATGTCTTTTTGCGCTCCGTGCTAAAGTCTAGAGCAAAAGTCTTTGTCTCATTCAAGGACAGTCCGTTCGCATCAAACCACTCCTTCAGTCTTGCAGTATCTGTCTGTAACTCCTCCTTCAAAGAAATGTAATTGGGGTTAACAAAGAGAGCTGAGGTGTTATCAGCGTATAACACCAGTTTGCAATGTTCCACATGGAAAGAAAGATCATTTATATATATTAGAAATAAAGAGGTCCGAGGATTGATCCTTGAGGAACCCCTGTGATAATCTTTTCAAAATTTGAATTAGCCTTTGGATTGTCTTTATGATTTATTATGACCTTCTGCAGACGACCTGTTAAGTAAGATGATAACCATCTATGTGCATTTCCCTTTATCCCGTATATCTGTAACTTTTTTAACAGAATATCTTGTCTCACACAATCGAATGCCTTAGACAGATCAAAAAATATACCCATAGCGAAGTTAGCGTTATCTATGTTGCAGACAATTTTATCAATAAAATCAAAAATAGCTAAGGTTGTGTTTTTGGATTTTCGAAACCCAAACTGATTCTTGCTTAACAGACCATTGCCCTCAAAATAGTCAGCTAATACATTACACATTGCTCTTTCACAGATTTTGGAGAAAGATGGTAAGAGGGAAATTGGTCTGTAATTTTCCATTAACCTCTTATCACCCTTTTTAAATACGGGTTTTACTACTGCATATTTTAAAATGTCAGGGAAAGTTCCTGAGTGAAAGGAGTGATTCACCAAATACGACAATGGAGCCGCCAGAAACTGAGCGCATTGTTTCACTAAAAAGATTGGAATTTCATCCCACCCTGATGACTTTTTATTCTTAAGACCTTTAATTATTTTGTAAATATCATCTACATTTACGTCTTTTAAAACAATTTGGGTTTGAACATTGACATTTGCCTTTAATGCATTAGAGAACGCTTTAGGTACGTCACTATTAATATTAAGATTTTTACTAATTTCTAAAAAATAAGTGTTGAAACTTTGAGCAATATTTTCAGGGCTCATAACTGTATTACTATCAATCACTATTTCATCTATAGTGCCTGAGGGGCTAGAAGCCTGTGTTACCACTCTTACCACATCCCAGGAGGCCCTAACTTTGTTGTCTGAATCCCTAATGTATTCACAAATATTTATTCTTTTTGCCTGCTGTATACACTTCTTAAAAATTGCTTCATATTTTTTGACATAACTTAAGAACTTTATGTCCTTAGAAAATTTACTTAACCTATGCAGCTCCCTTTTTCTTTTACTTGAAATACGTATTCCCTCAGTGACCCAATTTTTCAATTTACAATTGAAATCTTCACCCACTTTCACAGATGTCAAAGGAAACGACTGTTCAAAATGCATATGAAATTTCTTGAAAAACGAATTCATTTTTTCATTGGTTGAGTCAGTGCTATTCTTATATAAGAACCCCCATGACTCTTGAGATAATTTTGTAATAAAAGAATCTATATTATCTTTACTGAATTTCCTACCGTTATTCAGTTAACAATTGTTAGTATTGTCTTGTTCAAAGTTTTCTCATTTATCACTATTGTGGAATGGTAAAGATGTGAAATTATTGTCAAATATTTAATCAAGTTGAGTTTTCCTTCATGGAAAAATCGGAATGTCTCTCTTTAGAAAATAGTTGAAATTCTCTCATATCAGTTTTAGTTCTCTCAAGGTTTTTTTTATAAATGACATTTTGGAGCAAAAGTGTATTAAATATAAATATTACTAAAGAATTAAGGTATTTTGACAATTAGGACAAGCGGTATTTTGTATAGTACATTGTATTATGAATTATTGTAATTGTATAAGATTTTGTATTTCAAGAATTGTGTTCTTATGATATTGAGTATTTACGTGAATGACATTTTTAAATGTTTGGTTTTAATAAATTTATATTTCACATATAGCTTTAAATTATGTTGTAGGATTTTTACAAGATGATAATATGAAACTTCGCGAGTATGCAGAAAATGTGGATGTATTAATTGCTAACAAAATTTGTGATAGTTATCTGGAATCAGCTAGGCATCTTATGAAAAAAGACTTGCATGATACAATGGAAGCTGGTGTGTCTTATAAAATTTTAGATGATAACAGTAGTACTCATCAATTAGGTGTTATGAGAAAGGTAAGTAGTCATAAAAATGGTTTATTTTATTAAAATTGGTTATTTTTAAAAACAAAAATTTGAATCTACCATCTTGAAAAATTTGAATACCATCATTTTGGTATTTTGGTTAATTTTGATTTGTACACTTTATCGTTACATTTCGCTAATTTCGACTCAAACTGTGTTATCACATTGGCGATAAACAATAAAGTATAACCTATTTCTTCTTATCATCAAGTATCAGCCACACAGCCGGTTATATCCATTAGCTTCCTAAGTTATGTCTTTCCCAAAATCCTTCTTGCTCTCTGAGTGCTTCAATTACTTGGATTATTCATTTCACATTCGTCCTTTCAAAGTGTACTAACCTGCCTTCTGTAATTGTCGACTTTTTCCACCAGAGGGAAAATATCTAGTTGAGTGATATTTGCATTCTCCTATCTGTTCAATCTGGAATTACCTGCTACGGACCTAAAAATCTCATCTTTGCACTCTTTTACTTCTGTGTGTAGGCAGTTGTCATTGTCTAGATTTCACCTCCAAACAAGCTAATAGGAACAGCTATCACTCTAACAATTTCAGGAGTTTTATCTCATCTCACTTTGATCTTAATCATTTTATTTGGGTTTTTTTAAAGAGGTTGTAACCTCCTTATTAAAAGTACTTTGATCTATCTGATGTAGATAGTAGTGCCCAGTGAAAATTTCTCCCTGGAGTTATTGGTGAAAACCAATCTTTGATCAAAAAAGCAGAAGAAGTTTTCCCGTATACGTTGTAGAGTGGATGAACCTGTGAGATTGGTCTCTAAAGGAAACCCAGAGCCTGTAGGGTGGTAATATTATCACTTATCTTATCATCAACTAAGTTGGTGCCTTGTACAACCCACTTTAAACCATTTAGAAAATAGTTGAACAGGAATTTTGTCGAAGAACTTGAAAAGTTAACAAGGAATTTTGATTGTCAGAAAAACTAAATATGTCCACCTGAAATGTAAGATTTTTTGATAAAAAATTCAAGATCTAGAAGAAGGATATTGGTATTGCTTTATTAACAGAAAATATAGCATACTCCATGTCTTGTAATTTTCCCATAATAATTTGTTCAGTTTATAATAAAAAGAGACTTGTTTTTTGACAGTTCATTAACCTAACCTTTAATTACTATATCTAGTTTGTTGTGTAGGTCATCAGCCGAAAGGCTGGTTTGAACCTGAGGCTTTACTTAGTAAAACGAGGAGTGATGTGGTTCTTCAGTGCCTTCCTCACTGAGTGGAAATGTATGCTTATCAGCATACTCCCTCTGAAAAGCATTAACCTTCCACTCTACAAATGACACCTTCACTTCATTCACCACAGGGTCTGGCTGTATAATACACTCTCAGAGGAGATAACTGGCTATTGCTTTTTATACCTCTACCTCTTCTGCTCTTAAATGCTTCAGTCATATAATTGGATGAGCATGTGATAAGAAACTGAACTATTTTTTTGTAGACGCTCTGAAATTATCAGATAAGGTGCAAACAATTTAACACTCCACCTGCCTGTTATGGGCAAATGTCTCGTTTAACATTCTGTTAAAAATGTTAAATAATGAACTTAAAACGTGTGATTTAATTATGTGTTTTATTAATATTTTTGTTTTCAGATTAGATCTGTACGTCTGCCGGATTCAGATCATAATGTCCTAGTTTCAGAACTGAGCCCTAATACTTATCAGTTTCCATTGTGTCAGATCAGGTACGAAGTTAATTTTTAAGTTAATCAAGCTTATTTTAGTAATTGTTACTGTAATTATTTGAAAAAAACTATACACATGTATCAATCGTTAGTGTAAAAATTTAGTAAAATTCTAAACCTGTAAAAATTAGTGAGTTTTTTTAATGTCAGTTGTCTGAGTTTAGCATACTCTTTTAATATTTTACCCAATTAGCATTAAAATGGCTCCTGATAGTGTTATAACCATGTCAGGTACAGTATTACCAAAAGAATATCTGACTTTAAAGGCTGAAAAAAGTAAAATCTTTTTATCAAAAATGTTTTTTCATTAATTACTATTTGAAAGCTTCTGTTTTAAATTTGTGAAATATAGTGACTGAACACGATTTTCAATTAGGTACCTAACCCCAGTTTTTCCCAGTTAGTGTTATAATAATGTTGTAAGTTTGGTTAATTATTATTTTGTAAAATTAGTTTAATTAGAAAATGTATTGTGTGTATAAGTAATTAATTATTTTACGGTTTCTAAAACCAATGTAAAATGTGTAACTTGGAAATTGTAGGCAAAAAAAAAATTTATTTGTCAGTATCTGAGGATATTTAAGCCTAATAATTTTGTGTGTTTTACTTTTTACTCACTTAACATATTAATCAATTGATGAAAGATTATTGGCAAGCAACATTGCTAATTTTACAATAACCATTGTAATACAAATGCACAATATTGCTACTGGTTCTCAAGCAGGCATCTATACACCATGCAGTATAATGAGGGGCCAAAATCAGACACCATTACTAACAGATAATATATTTTTGTGATTCGCCAGTTAAAAATTTACAGAATACGTAATAATTTTAATTTGAGAAGTTGAAAAAGAATTCAGAGCGCTGATTCATTATATGAAAGAGGTTAACTGAATCGAAAACGTTTATTGTAAACCATTTTATTTTATGTAAATAAGTTTACCTAATTTTTATTTAAAACAGTTGCATTGCTGATGGTGTATTTTTGAATAAATAGACTTTAAAATGTATCCTGCAGCTTGTAAGTAATCAAAATGACTACACACTATTAGTTTTTATCAACTGTATTCTTCTTAAGTGGCTTTAATTTATTATAATTGATATACAAGGCGTGTCTGAAAAATAAATACCGTTTTGAAAAAGAAAACAAATTTTTTAAGACAATTTTTTTTTACATGAAAGATAATACCTTAAACTACTTTTCTACATTTGTTCAGGCACTTTTAATAGCAGGTGACCAGTTTATCAAAACTTTCCTCAAAGAAACATCCTGCCAGTGATGACAGCCATAAGTTTACAGTGGTTTTTCAACTTTTAAAAGCTTCATTGGTTCATTTTCAGTTTAAAAAGTAACAGCAAGAGTAAGATCCTGTAAAACAAGTTCTTAATGTATTGTAGGTCCAGGGCTACCAAGTGTTTAAATGCGCAGTCACTTAAATATCTAAATAAGATTTAAATTGGTAAGGTTTCTTTAAGAATTATAAGCTTCAAATATATGTGCCTCTGTTTGGATTTTTAATGTGAATTGTATGAGATTTATTATCTATAAATATATATATTTATTATAGATTTATTATCTATAAATATATATATATATTTATAGATTTATGTATGTATAAAAATAGAATATATGAGAATATATAATAGAAATAGAATATATGAGATTTATTTTCTCTTTCAAAACATAATTTTTTTCTGTTAAGTAATAAAAACTTGTATTTTTACAGCAAATCATCATATGAACTAATTCAGCTTCTAAATTCATTGTTAGATGAAACGGCTAAAAGTACTACAGAGAACTTTGCTTTGAAACTTTTTTTAACTGCTAGAAATATATTCAAATTATATTGTGAAATCGTGCCTTTACATCACAAAACAATGCTAAATACAATTCCACAACAATCTGGTTTGTATACATGAAGTACTTTTGATTATTTAGTTGTAGTAAGCACTGATGTTAGAGTAATAAACTTAAGAAAGATCAGTTTCAATCAATAGGCTATTTTACTTTCTCATGCTGTTTCTGTAGTGAGAGAGAAAGTATTGTCACGATACAAACATTTTTGAAACAACTACAATCCAACATTTATTCATCACGAGACCTTAGTAATAAAAAGATGGTTTTCAGAAATATGTTTGTGTTAGTGTTGTATTGTTTTGTAGAAAAGAATTAATGCGCTGTCAGGCTTAATACCTTGCTGCCATTCGGTACACCAGTGTGCCAAAATGTTGCCTAAGAATTAGGAAATCATCTGTTATTTATTTGTTTAAAATTTTAATCCATACAAAACTCAAAAAGAGTATAGGATAAGTCAATATTGAAACATTCCATCTCTTAAAAAGCATTAAAAAGAAACATCGCATAAAACAAATTGTCAATATCAGTGATATATAAAAAAATAAACAACAAACACCATACATTAACAATAAATAAACAATATTATACAATACAAAACACAAATTTAGACTCCATTGTTAATAAATTCCTGGACTGTATAATACAACTTGTCAATCAGGTAAGACCTTACCTCTTTCTTAATTCTCTTTTCATATTCAATCACAAACAACCTTTGTGGAAGATAGGACATCAGTTTTGATCCAGTATATGATAGATTTTTTTCATAGAGTGACAACCTATGAAACTGGGCAAAATAAGAACAGTGCCTTCTTGTGTGACAGCCATGATGTTTTATTTTTAAAAAGTTTCCCATCAGATGGCTTACTTTTTTTCTATATGAGACATCCAAGTGCAATTTTAATAACTGTTTTGACATTATAGTAAAAATTACAGTAAAAAACATAAAAATTGCTGACAGTTTTCGGCACAAGTGTGTACCACTCCAACCCATATTATTAATGAAGTAGCTCGCCAGTTTACCGCTGGTATTTATCAACACATAAATTTGCTACATTACCCGATATCATTCTCTCTTCCGCTTACCAGTGTTATGCTTTATGTACATTTTTATTTATGCACTAGTTGACAGGAAACAGAAAAACACATGTTTGCTGTGCTTCAATTATTTACACAAAAATACATAGGCCTAATTCTACTTTGAGAAAATTTTACTTTGTTTTGTGACTTTTAAACTAATTAACAGTCTATTATATAAAAAAGTTTAACCCTTTGCAGTATTATCTAAAAATTTACTTTACTACAAAATCACTAATTCTGTCTTGAAAATCACAACATTATGAGATTCCTGTGAAGGTCCAATGTTATAAACTGCTCGACTCGAAATTAAAATGTCAGTAAATTCTTAACCAATCATTGTTCGACAAATATTATTAAATACTATGTAAATTTTATTTGTTTTTCTACAGCAAGTACTGCATCGTGTCTGTGTACGCCTCACTTGAGGTTCACATTGTTACTTGTGTGAGTGCATAGGTACTGTGTAGGCTATTTCTTTCTGTACCAATCCTTTGTTTATTTTTTTATTTAGTCACATGAAATGCTTGGTCATTAGTGACTACATTTGATTTTGTGACTGTAATTGTGGGTTTTGACTTGTGAAAATTTCCAGACTCTGGTCGGGAATTGAATCCGGGACTTCCGCGTGGTAGGCTAATGCGCTAACCTTTATATTACCGAGCGGCCTCTTTGTTTTTGTGTTTTATAGCTAGATAATAAGTTACAAGTTAGTGTAGTTAAAATAAATTAGTTATTAGTTATTATTTAGTTAGAATAAAGTTATAGTTAGATTATAAGTAGTTTTCTACTTATTATTGTGATAGTATGTTGCAACAAAAACCCTCCTTCTAAATGATATGGAAGTCCAAACGAGCACTAGTATGGTTTACAGACATAAATATATTTTTACTAGTTGACTACATTCGGCACGTATCATTGTAAATTGATTCCAGCTAAAGCAGACCATACTGGAATAGCTTTGTGATTAAGCACACCTGTGTGCCGAACAGTCTTAGAACAATCGTATGCAGCAGTACATAGGTGTAATCAACCATCTAGTAAGAAATCTGACATGTCCGTATACTGGTGTACTGCTCCAGCAGGAATGTGTTAAATTTAAAAACTAAGGTTTCCTCAGCTATCAGGGGAATTAGTTATACAACCTTAAATTAAGGATAATTAATTCCAGTGCAAAAATATAAAAACAGTTTTCTCAAAAATGACTAACAATTTTGATTAAACTTGGTTTCTTTCATTTACTACATCGAGCTCTTTGAGACGACATAAATGATATCTCTGGGAAAATTCGTAGGGCTTTGCTCTTATTCAAAAATTCAGTATTTTCAAAATTGCAGCCAAGCGATGTATTTCAGGGTGAAAATGTGTATAGTAAAAGTTCCAAATGAAAAAAAAAATTAGTATTTTACTTACCTATACTCATTTTATTGACACTTTATTTTTATTCCCTCATATTCATTCACTTTCTTACATTTGCACTTACATATTTCTGTGAGCCCATTATCATCAGAGTATAAACATAAACATTGAAACTAATTATTTATTAAATTACCAAGAAGCTGTTACTACCATGGATTCCATCTATGTTGTCTGGAAATTCAGATGGGAAGCTCAGGATATAAAATTTATGGTTTACGTGAATAATCTGAGAGAGAATAAACTAACTGGAACCATAAAAAATTAGAGCTTCTGTCTAAAACATAATTTATTGTTTTGTATTTAAAAGGAACTGAAGGGTCTCTTTAAACTCAAAAATTTTACAATAATGATTAATTTTGTTAACAGGTATGTTTACTATATATAGAAGATGACAAACAATTTATAAATTTCGTATTTTTATTTGTTCTTTCTGATTTTAGCATTACTGCGTAATGACTGTTATTACTTGGCACATGAACTATTGATGTTGGGTAGTCTATTTAAAGCCAAAAGTGCTGCAGTTCTTGGAAAACATATAATAACATTCGTTGACATTATTAGTTCATTAAGAGATGTCGGAGATGAAATACTATCAAATCAACTTGAAATTCAACAAAAGCAGATTCTTGATATACTTCGTGATTCAGGTAATGAAGTGTTTATGATAAAGCGTAATGTAGTGAAAATTGACATAATTTCTAATTTTTAAAAATTGTTTGTAGAAAGTTAAAGGTGGCATACCAGTAAACTGTCTTGGGTTAACTGAACCATTATTCAAAACATTGAATGATTTTCTAAATTGCACCCGTAACCCTTTTGGTCCAAGTATCCAGTGTGTAGCAGGTTGACAATTAATTTGTGCCCTGCTTATCACTATCGAATCGCGATTCAGAATTAAGCGATGTTGCTTAAAACCCAATTTACAAATTTTTTATTCATTGTGTTACACTGGCTGTAGCTCTAGTTGGTTGAGTAGGTGGCATTCTTCTTCCGATTGGAGCGGCAAGGCATCCAGTGGCACATTTGAGTTTGAAGGGGGGGAACGTTCGCTGCTGGCTGGGTGAGTATGTCTACACCGCTACCTAACAGGTAGGAGGAGCAGTTGCTGATGTAGCGTACATCTTCGCTGCTGCCTCGGAGAGAAGTGACTGCTGGCTACGCAAGTGGAAGGGGAGGGGTCAGTGTGGAGAGCAAACAAAAAAGAGTATATTTAATGTTGAGTGCTTCAATCTTTCTTCGTGTCTACCTTCTCATGGAGAAGATTGAGACTGACTGATTCCTTCAACTAGCCAAGTCCTGCTGAATGCCTTAGCCACTCGTAGTCATACCATCGATGTATATACTGGATCGCTCGCTGTGTGTTGCAAAAATAGTCCGTACCCCCACTCCATCATAGAACTGGTGCCATCTGTACGATAACCAAGTACCTATCTTATGTGAACAGCTATGTTTCATCTCCTTAATATCTTAGCCGAATATATTTTCGTAAAATTAATGTTCAATTCTATTTTATGCACTCAAATAAAAAGAATATATATTTCTTAAAATAATGCACAGGTTAAAAAATAGTCATTATTAATTATTAAACAAGGTTTTATTGAACTACATTAAGTACACTAACTACAATCTTTACAACACATCAGGTGTATTTAATTATGATGTTATGGTATTGCAATACTCGTACTATATATGTATATATATATATATATATATGTTTACGGTATAGCATTATTCTGTGTTCATGTCACTATTTAATTAGTTAAGAATAGGCCTATATAAACATTATATTTAAAAAAAAGGTTTTTTTTATATTTTATAACAAAACTTAATTGAAATTGAAAATAACTAAATACACTCCTTTTTTGTCATCAGTCTCTCAACTGGTTTGATGCAGTTCTACCTTGCGCGATTTGTTTCATACCTGCGTACTTTTAACAACATAGCACCTAGACATGATCTAACTTCAAAAAAAAAACAAGTAAACTATGAATAAAAATACTGGAGATGTAAAAACAGTCCGTTTGCTAAATAAATACAACGAATAATTTGTTTTTTATGTATGTATAAAAAACTTTGTATTTACCTTATACTGCTTTTTGTATGTATAAGCGGTATAAGGTAAATACAAAGTTTTTTTGTATTTACATAAAAAAATGTTAATATGGATTCTACTGCTATGATGCGTACTAATAACTTAAATAATTATAAATACAACGAAATAGATACATGGATGCCGCCATTGTTTTAATGAACCTGTGTTTGACCATAGCTGAAAGTGTACTATGATGTGGTGGGTTCCCCCATCACATCATAGTATGAAGCCAGACCGGTTTTACCACTCGATCTGTCACACAGCAAGCAATCCAGTAGTTAAATATACATCGATGAGTTATACACATGCTGTGAGAAGTTTCTGTCTGCACTATCGCGCGACAGCAGAAGCACACCCTCAGCGCTAGCACTGTATAGTGGCCAAAACACTATCGATGGACTGGCGTAGAAACAGTATGGTATTTTGTATTTACACTTATTTTATACCAGTTTACGCAAAAAAAACTCTGGGCTTTTATAATTGATTGTGTCATTAAAAGTTAATGAAGACAAAATCAAGCATTATCGTACAATCACAATTAGCCCTATGTACATTGGTAGTAGAGTTAGTTTATTGATGATTGTGTATGTTTAATGTATTGAGATCGTTTGTTTATATGTGTATACAGCTTTAATTTGGTTACTATTAAATTAAAATTATCCTTTACTGCAAAGTTTTAAAAATTCTTTCCAGTTTTGTACCAGAATATTATGTCATATACACAAATTTCAAATTTGTGTGTTATGAAGACCTTTAGGTCTACTTGATAAGTTATTACATTTAACAGGTGTCTTTCTTACTAAATTCTCTTTATCTTGTGTAATAAAAAATTATTTTAGTTGAAAATGAGGCTGATAACTCTTTAATTAGTAGTGAACTTGATGAATCTTTCAGAGGCATTATATACAATAATAAAAATACTTATAAAAAATTGTAAAAATTTTTCCTGATAAAGTAAATATAATGGTTTTCTTTAGAATTAAATCCTCTTCTCTGCTGAGATGATTTTCTTGAAAAAAATAGGCCTTTAATTTTTTGACAAACAGTTTGACTAAGTAGATTAATAATGCACCCTAAAGGTACAAAATATATAGCATATAAAAAATTTAAGATAAGTGTAAACAAAGAATAGTCAAAATATTGCAATCCAAGAACACATATTATTTATGCAATCTTTTATCAAATTGCTATTGATGACACCCGAAGAAGGAAACTTTTTTTATAAGCTTGAGTTACGATGAGATGAATATCAATCTTCTGATGGTGATGTCACAGCAATAATAGCTGCTTGGAGACATGCAGATTTGCAAACCTGGATATTCTTTCGGCCATAGTCGAGGCAGTGTTACCTACATCATGTTCGCTCAAAGAGTCATCATTTTGTCTATATCTACGTCCAGGAGCCATATCACATTGTTAGCCTGTTTAGACTCGGTTTTTTACTGAACAGCAAGCAAGTATAACCAATCAGAGAGAAGTAGTTCTCTGACTGGTCAATACGCTGTTTTTAGCTACTTTGCTTATCTCAGCGAAGAGCTGTCACTTTTTCTCCTGCATGATGGTATAGTTGATGAATACCTGGCTGTTCAGTGCTTAAGTAGTAAGGGGATTCGTGTTATAAATATGTTACCAGTACTTTTTTTTATTAAATCAGCAGAACAGTAAAGAAACCTTAATGTACTTAACTTATATAAAATAATTGTTAAATAATATACTAAGTGTAATGTGTTAATAGAAAGAGAAAAAGTTGGCTTTACTGCCTTGTTTTAATTAAATAGCCTTAAGGAGAACAAGAAAATTGCATCATTTAGTGTTGCCATACTGTACTACAAAGTCAAAGGTCTCTGGTTCGATTTTCAGTGGCCTGTAATCTATTACAAGTTAAAACTCGCAGATTCCATGCTGTAATCCATATTAGTCGCTTATAACCAAACAATTAATGCTAATTAAGCTAAAATGAAAATCACTGCAGTTGAACCAGCTTATCTGAATTAAATTTGTTTTTGAATTTCTAGGTCTTGTTACTTTAATCGAGAATCCAGAGTTTCCACAAGGAATTGAAAAGGCAATTCGTCAATGTACTCGACAGTTACTGCTTCTGCAAAAAGTGTGGCAACCAGTGTTACCTGTAGATACTTATTGTAAAACAATAGGTAATTACTAAAAGTCTTAATTAATTATTCTTTTTACTGTCCCTAAAATACAGACCCAGACTCCGCTGTGCTTGAAACAGCGGTGATGTTTGTTTGACGAATGACTCATGCAGTAAAGGATCATGCAGTGCCCTCGTAGGGTATGCTGTTATGGCTTTAGTGAATACTTATTCAATATGACCTGAGGAAATCAGTTGACATGAGTGCTAAGGGGAGTGGAATTTCCACCCACTCGTTTGGGTTTGGTTGCTTAGTACCAAGGTTGACTTAGGTAGTCATTTATCCATTTATCCAATGCAGGATAATCTGGATAATGTTACCTGCTTACCCAAGGATCGTGGTGGCAGTAGGTGCAGTATTAATGCCAGTTAAATATTAATAGTTTTTCTTTTGAGGAGTCACTGTATAGTTAAATATTGTAATGCCTAAGCATAGGTTCGTTTGGGATCCGGTTTCAATAAGTAATGAAGAAACTTATAACAACTTATTAAAATTATTTATTGACAAAATTAATAATTACCATTAATTATCAAACTTAGACTACTAAAATACAATTATTACTTCAGTTAAATTGAACGCAGAACTTAAGCTTAAACTAAACTTGACTAACAATATAATACTGTCCTTAAGAATCAAGGCCGTGTTGATTTACCTATCCGTAACCACTAGTCACTACATGTATGCACATGCACTATTAATGTAGTTCAGAACCACAACTACACTATTTTGAAACGGTCTGTTAACATTTTCTATTCATAATTCAAGTATTGACGGTCCATTCAAAATTAAAGTATTGATGGACTCACTCCAAAGGCGCTAACTGGTTTTATATCTGCGGTCTGATAGTTTCCAAAACAATCAAGATCCTTCTCACAATTCACCGCTATTCTGGAACATCATAAGAGGAATCAGAATAAAACAAACGTTTCTTTGAGTTTTGATTTCCAAGGACTCCTATTCAAAACATTCCATTCATTGCAATCCATTATCCTTCTTCAATACACAATACTGCATAGAATACACAATTTTCTTACAACGAATAATTGATTGTCTTAGTATTTCCAGAATATCACCATATAATATTACAATATAAATAGATATGCAGCAATGACTCAATAACAAATAAAGACTAGCAGAGGCCTATTCTGCTGGTGGTGGGGACTATACTTCTACTACTAGCAGCTATTGGAGAGATCTTAGGTGCAATTCTTAGTCAAGCCTGATAATTTTTTCTTAGACTTATTTTTATCTGTCCGCCTGTTTTAATAGTATGTGCTAAACAGTGGGATCTAAAGGAAAATGTAGGTAATGATTCGAGTTTCTGATGATCAAGATTCTCATATGACTGTCAAATTTGCCTTATTATTTATTTTGCATGAAGTATTTCAGTGATCAGTTCATAGTAGTTCTTAAATTTAAAAAAAAATGTTTTGTTGTTTAGGTTCACTCTGCAATTGCTTTGTAAATGAATTAGTTATCAGAGTATGCAGTACTGGAGATATACCTGCTGATACCGCTTCAGAACTTGTTAGAGTTTTTACCATAGTTCAAGAGAAGACTCCGCTTGTATTCCCTGTAAGTACAAAACCGTTAATTAATTTGAAATAAATTTACAGGACATTTATTTATAGAATTCAGTAAAAAGAAGTATTTTTTCTTCATCTTGAAAAGACTGAGCAGTCATTTGCAATTTTTAAATCCAATTGTTAATAAATTTTGTACCGTACTGTTCGTACGCCGGTCCGTCTTTAGCGTCTTGGCCGCTGTGAGCAGTACGAACAGTGTAAGAAGTAGTTGCTAGTACTGCCATGAGTTAGTGGAGACAGAAAACTTCTCACAGCTCTAGTACAACTACGAGTTGGTAAGATGCACAGAAGGTCAACCGTGGGTTACCAATGAATACTAACACTAAATACTGTTCTTATTTTTGCTCACCCGAACAAAGTGAAGCGGTGTTCACTTCTGTCAACGACTGCTCTCCTATTCATTAGGCAGTGGTATAGACATCACCAGTAACTCCTCCTCAGAGGCAGCAACAAAAGCTATTTTCTTTGTTTCCCTGTCCGCAACGGAAGCTGCCAGCTACCTGATGCCACGCCATTCTGACCAAAGGAAGAGAGATGCTAGCATTTTCCACCTACAACGCCAGATATGGCAAATCACTCAACAAATAGGATCGACTGCCAACAGACAGTTATTCTGTTGGACAGTTAATTTGTTATTCACAAATTGCCCCTTTCTACTCCCTACCCTACCTTATCCCGCCCTTATCGCCATTTACTGTCAAGTTAGTTCCCTGTATCTCTCCCATTCCTTATAGCTCATTTATCTTGCCTCCCATTCTTCATCCTCGCCGGTACCATATACCCCATACCCCATACCCCAATGCTTAATCAGCCCAACTCCTTCTTGCAGCGTAAATACCATACAATCCCTATTCGATGAATAATAAAACACACTCAAAAAATAGAGAAAACGACAACACCAATCGACTTGAGCACCCGCTGTAATAAATTTTTTCAGCTATCATTAAAGTTTTGTTGTCAATAATGGTTTTGTTTTGTTTAGGAACCTAAAGAAATATGTCAGTTTGTAATAAGATGGACACGATTTAATGAATTGGTAAGATTACTTGGTGCAAATCTTAGAGATGTTGATGAAAGATGGGCTGATGGAAAAGGACCTTTGGCCCAAGAATTTACAGCTAATCAAGTTAAACAAATGGTTAAAGCTTTGTTTCAAATATCAGAAAGAAGAGCAGCGCTTCTTGCTAGAATAAAGTAAATTAATTATGTAATAAATTATATTTTTATTGTTTAGTTAACACTTTGACTTCCAGTGTACCTTATACTCTCATTTCCTTTAGTACCTGGCATATTTAAATTATTTTAAAGTGTATTACACAAATTACTTCCTGACTAAAATATTCACAATACATTGAAGGAGAATTTTTTTGGGTAATTTGGATTCCATCAGTTGAATTGGTTGTTCTCTTCTTGCCATTAATGAGACTAATGAAGTCACCAATTTCACCAATCTTTGATTATTTTAGCTTTGCTTCTGATTTTAGGGTACAATTGAGGATTGTTAATGATTTTAGTTTCTGAAATATTTGTGTCTATGTCGGGCTGTTGAAACATTTGAAAAATTTATTGTGTTGTGTAGAAGTCTCTCGATTGTCTGTGAATTTTTGGGTAGATATATAATTTATTTTACATTTACTGAATTATGAAAAATCATTCAACTGCTGCCTCTCCATTTGTGAATTTTTCTATTCCAACAGCCTGCTTGTTCTAATTAACTGTTTTAGTTTTTGATAAAAATGTGATTCCATCTACTTAATATTAAACATTGAAATATTTTTAAATATGTACTAATGGGTGTTTTATTAAGGACACAACCCTGATTATAAGAAGATAGAAGTAATAAATCAGTAAATTATCTGTCCCCCAATCGGTATGTGGGCAACAGTGTACGCAAGGCCAACTACCTAGGACAGTTAAAATGTTCCAGTCAAGCATTAGTGTGGTGAGAGCAGTCGTTTCGTTATATTGTGTCAGCAATGGTTTTTTCCAAGGAAGAATGTGTGTTTATTGTAGAGACTTATGTAGCGAGTAAATCTTAAAAATGTGTGGAAGATAAGTTTCAGTTGAAATTTCCCCGTTCTGCCGTTCCGAATAAATTGTCAATATTGCGTTTGATAAATAAATTCCGTAGACTGGGAGTGTACTCGATGAGAAACCAAACGATTTTTCAATCTTGGAGAACTTCTGTGGTTAACTTTGTTGGCTGGCGAGGTGGTTTCTGATGAGAAACCAAACGATTTTTCAATCTTGGAGAACTTCTGTGGTTAACTTTGTTGGCTGGCGAGGTGGTTTCTCATCGAGTACACTCCCAGTTCTACGGAATTTATTTATCAAACGCAATATTGACGGTTTATTCGGAATGGCAGAACGGGGAAATTTCAACTGAAACTTATCTTGCACACATTTGTAAGATTTACTCGCTCTGTAAGTCTCTACAATAAACACGTGTTCTTTCTTGGTAAAAACCATTGCTGACAGAATATAACGAAACGACTGCTGTCACCACACTAATGCTTAACTGGAACATTTTTAACTGTCTTAAGGGTAGTTGGCCTTGAGTACACTGTTGCCAACATACAGATTGGGGGACAGAAAATTTACCGATGCATTATTTCTATCTTCTTATTATCAGGGTTGCATCCTTAATAAAACACCCATTATTACTGCTCTTACAAGATGTCAATCTTACAGATATCAACATATATATAATAGTGACTTCTTGTTACAATAAAATGTATTCTGCATGATTATTACTACTGCTATTTAAAACTACAACTGAGCATACAGTATAAAGTGTGTGCACACAATTTGTCATAAGTTGAAATTGACCACATCAGAGGGGTTGGGTGGATCAGAAAATTTAACTGTTCAAGGTTGTGTATAGTCAATAAGCAAATTCGTGGTGCGTAGAAATTTCAAAATTTTTAATGTTTTCTAAATTTAGGTGCTTGTAGGCATACTGTTCCATACCATCACAAAAATGCATTGATTATTCATGATCATTGTATTTCGAATACTGTTTTTATATATCTACTCCTTCTTTTATTTCACTTACTTTTGTTTTGATTGATCCATCATCATCAAACTAATGCTTTTTTATAAAAATTAAACCAAGTTGGTAAAAAATTTTAAGTTTTATTTTCTTCAGTAATTTTTGTGTTTGTAACTAAAGAAAAAACTGAAAAATTTGAAATCAACTTAGTTAAAATTTTTTATAAAACAGCATTTTACTTTGAAAATGGTGGATTCATTGAAACATGTTAACATCTAAACAGAAGTGAATTAAAAATATCTTAAAACTGCATATTAAGGATACTTAGTAACATACAATCATATTATTTATTAACTCTTAACTATTCTACAGTCCAGCCTCGTTAAGTTTGCTCCTAGTGTAAACAAATAATGACGTCACTGAGCATGCGCATTTTATAAAAATGTGTACACGCTGATTAAAAAGTAACAACAAAATACTTTCAAAAGTATTTAAATACAAAATACTTTTATAAGTATTTAAATACAAAATACTTTTATAAGTATTTTTATAAACGAAATTATTAGGCCTACATCATATCATAACTGATGTTTTTTAGTACTTTAAGTGCTTGTAATTTAAAAAATAGTTAACTTAATAGGAATAGGACATCCATAAAGTCGTAGACTCTAGCGTGCACCCTGTAGTAGGTGGCTTTTGTTTGTTGACAGTAGGAGCAAACTAACAACGGCTGAACTATAAGTATTTATTTTATCAATCATCTTTTAGAAGTATTTTCAACGGCCAAATTATATCGATAATTGAAATATATATTCTTGAAAACCACCAGTATACGGTAAAACAGTAAACACATACCAATTATAGAGCTTCCGTGCATAAAAAACACATCTTCAGTAACTTTTCTTATTATTCAATTTAGCACTTCAAATCTAAAAATTTAAAACTTCCACTATGGCAGATAAGGAAAATATTGTTTTCATTATGAAATGAGTTTCCTTATCTGTTACGGTGGAAGTAGGAAGTTTTAAATTTTAAATGCCAAATTAGATAATAAGAAAAGTTACTGAAGATGTGTATTGTATGCACAAAAGCGCTGTAATTGGTAAGTGTATATTATTTTACCATATTACTGGTGGTTTTAAAGAATCTATATTTATTAAAATAATTGGAGTATTATGTGCACATTTTACTTCAATGGAAATATCTCGAGAACTAATAAAACTATGATAATGTATGCTGACTTAAAATTCTTGGGATGTTACACATTATCGAACAAAATGTGTGTTAATTAATATCGTCCAGCTGATCTAAAGTTACGGTAGTACATAGAAATAATAAATATCTGACCATAACTTCAGTTCAAATTAACCAAATTAGATAAATGAGAATTCATGTGATTGTGTTCAGTGTCTCGAGTGTTTTAAGCCTATGTTCATTATTTTAACTCGTTTAGAACTCTTGAGATATTTATATATTAATTTCAGTTCAAGTTTGTGTTAAATCTGACCAGCTGGCGCCCAGCTTGGTGTAGCACTTAGCTCGTGGCCACTCTATGTATTGCTTATGTATAGATGACAAACACCACAGTGAATCTTTCTATACCCCTTTTCATAGTAAAGCGTGTATCTTAATTTAAAAACACCAAGATCTTGCTTTTATTTCACGTCCAACTGTTTTTCATTAATAATAATGTTGATGTTGAAAGGAGGTAGATAACAATAAATGATTAAAGAATATCAGACCTGACAGGGATAAAACTCGTTAAACCAACGAACCGTCCGCAGCATCAAAAAACCGTTTGAAGAACGGGTACTTAAGCTAGTATAATTATAATAATTTTAATAATTGAAATACTTTAAATTAAATTATTTAGTGTTTATACACAGAAATTCTAAAAACCTATGTACATGACAATGGTACTAATACCTACTCCTGACTGCTGAATTAAGACTGGGAGATATTTAGTTTTATAATACATAAAAGTATTTTATCTTATTACTGTAGATACAATTAATTATTTTGTTTAATTTTCCTTTATTGGCCGAACCTCTGATCCTTTTTTAATTTCCCTTTTGTCTCGATCACACTTATTAATTTGTAATTCTCTTATTTATTTTTTATTTTAAAATTGATTGTCATTTTATTATTTTGAATTCTTAATTAGTACTTTAGAACAGTCGTTTGTTTGAAAAGTTGTAGGGATTCTGTTTTCTATGATTAATCTGAAATTTGTATCTGGTATTATATGAAATGTTTTCCTTTGTACATAAAATTGTATAAAATGAAACTGGTGATGTTATCATATTTTAATAGTTATTGTAAATTAAATTTATAATTTTTTTATTATAAATACTGTTATGTAGTTTATTTACTACCACAAATTCTGTCTGATATAATATTGGAATGCAGCCAGTGACTACCATTTTATAAATATATTCGACTAGCTGCAGTATATAAAACGAACCTTTTCCTTAGCTTGAGTAGGATTTCTTGGTGTTTAGTGAAAACTGTTAGGATCAGTTTAGCAGATGTTGTATTAAACGTACAAGTGAGTTATCTACATACAGTAATCCTATTATAAAAATATTAAATTTTTCACTGACATGTTAAAGCTGCTATATCACTTGTTTTTAACGTCTTTTTATATAATTCTACTTTCTACTGACATGTTTTGGTGGATCCACCATCATCATAAAAGAGTACATAAAATTGAAACTGATTTATACAACGCTGAAATTAAATTTAACTTTTTATGTTTTATATGAATGACTGAAAATATATCTTATGAAAATTTTAAGAAGTTGTTTAAATTTAATGTACCAATAAACAAGGTAAAAATCAAGTGATACAGCAGCAAGGTCAGTGGAAAAATTAAATATTTTTTCAATAGGATTGAATATAGGCTTCTGGATGCATTATAAAAATTTAATTATACATACAGTAAGTTTAGTAATTTGAATCACTGGATATGGGATCAGTTGCTTTATTGAATCAGTTTGTACATTCCAATTATTTTTATAAAATAGCCAAAAAATCCCCTGTGGTTGAAACCAAATTTTTGTTTTATTGAATCACATTACTTATCAATAACTTTCTCCTGAGTGACCTATGGAAGGCTTAGAAAGATCTTCTGGTGTGACCTACCGATCTGTTTAAATTGGAAAATTTCAACCAGTTGTGACCTTTAGGACACTGGGACACACGAGGACACCTGAAATGTTGTCCTCAACCATCACATTCGCCAGGATACATAGTAATGTAATAAAAAATGGAAGGATCAATGCTCGACATGTCTTACGGGACCTTGGTGCTAACTTTAAAAAAGATCTATATCAAAGAACAGGTATCACTGATGTTACACAAATTGTACTGTTAAGATGAAATTGGCCCGAATGACAGATAGGAGATGGACAAAGAGACTGCTTAATTGGAGACTGAGAGACGATGCAGAGGAAGAACTTCCACAAGTTGGACTGATGATGTCAAGAAAATGACCGGTAACTGAATGTGGAGAACTCAAAATAGTATAGAGTAGGTAGCTGTGAGGGAGGTCTATTTCTAGCAGTGGATATTAAGAGCTAGTTGATGATGATTGTTGACTTGTAAAATAAACACATTATGAACTCTCAGATGAATGCTGACATAGGCCTGTTTAGTTAACAGCAGTAAACAGACAAGTATGAACTACGTGTTAATTAACTGTACTTCTGAGAATTATTTTTATCATAGTACATTACCTTACAATGTCTGAAATCCCTAATTCCGTAGGTGTAATTTTTACTTTCTCTTGCCTATATGAATATATAGGTAATATATACACGTTTTCAGACCTCCTGAACCCAAAAAAACATGTTTTTAGTGATTGGTCTGTGTACCGTACGAACTTGAAACTTAAGTTAGATACTATTACCAGACCGGACATAAAAATTTTCATCAATATTGGTCAATCGGAAGTAGTAGTTTATTCATGTCATTTTACACTTTTTTTGCGATTTTCTCAAAAATGGCTAGTACAATTTTTTTTTAAATCGCCTCATTTACTAAATTTTTTATGCTTACAAGATAGGGTAGGTGCCATGTCTGCTGAAATTCTTGGAAAGGCTGTTTTCTTGTAAAAATATTGTTTTTTTTAAGATTGCGGCTTTAATATGCATTTTAGCGCAAAAATTTCATTAATAAAAGTTGTAGAGAATTTAAGACCGTAAAACTTTTATTTCAAACATTTCTTTGCATAACGCTTAGTTTAGCAGTAATTAGTGATATTCTGTTTTTTTTAAATGAAAATCTAAAAAATCGATTTTTTTAGATTTCAGCCTTAGTATGCATTTTAAAAGTGTAGTATGTAATCAAATTTATAGGAAATTAAAAGATCTACAACTTTTATTTAGAGCATTTTTTCTCTACAGAGCCTAGTTTAGCATGAAAGAGTGATTTTCCTTCTTTTAAGCCAAACAGGTTAGTTTTTGGTTTATTACTAATGTTAGGTTATATTGTTAATTATTTGCATTGGCAAGAGAAAGTTGTGCGAGTGTTTCACACCAGATTTTTCCTTTCTAAGCATCCACCGTCTGGTTGAAAATGAATCCTATTTTTAAACGCTTTTATTTAACTTACTCTTGGAAGCATCAAATCTTGCAACTTAAAATTTTAATACTTCTACCGTATCAATATGAATCAAACTTTGCACACTTGTTTATCTTCGATGACAATACGCTGTGGAGGTGTTTGTAAAAAAATTTTTAAAATTTTATAACGCTTTTAATTTAACTTACTCTTGGATCCATCAAATCTTGCAACTTAAAATTTTAATACTTCTACAGTATCAATATGAACCAAACTTTGCACACTTGTTTATCTTCGATGACAATACGCTGTGGAGGTGAAAAATTTTAAAATTTAAAAAAAAAATTATAAAAACGCTTTTATTTAACAATTACTTAAAAAAATTAACTAAAAATAAAAAAATAAAAAAAATTTACAAAAAAAATTAAAAAAAAAATTACAAAAAAAAATTTTTTTAAGAAACATTTTTTTTATTTTTTTCTTTTTAGTTCATTTTTCTTTTGATTAATTTGTTAAATAATAGCGTTTCTTAAAAATTTTTTTTTTTTTAATTTTTTCTTTAGTACTGTACTTAATAGACGGCCCCATTTTAAAAATTCAGTCTAATCTAGGTGATTTCAAATCATAAGGTACAATTGTTTATATGCGCTTCATTCTACGAAATGAAGCGCAAGTAAGAGTTACAGTAAATTTCGTTTACATCGTAGCGGTAATGCAGCGTAATGTAATACGGTTCTCCCACATTTACCCCCTCCATAGCCATATTTCATAAGCGCACAGTAAGAGTTATGTTTAATCTCTCTTCTCATCTTACAACACTAAGTCGGTATTATATTCTAACGAACCAGAGACTGCAGATGAAGGCGAAGCATAGTGACCTAGATCACAGCACAGAGCCAATTGACTTTTGTTATTCGTACCCCACGTTGTGGTCCCGCTGTGGCTGACGGCCTAACAAAACGTCAGCGGAGTTCGGTGGGACAGAGTGACCTACCGAAGGGGCAACCTCACAACCGACCTTGGCTGTTATTGGCTAGATCTCATCTGAAGTCTTAAGTTCGTTGGTATATAGACATGGTGTTAACGTTGTTTTATTTAAAATTTTAATTTAAAACCGTTCTTTTCAGGACGAAACTATCGTACTACTACTGTGCTTTAGTCGTTACTTACCGTTCTTCTAAGAACAATTAAGTTTGATGTTAAAACAAAATCATTTATTTATTTAATGATAGGGATTTGAAACCCAAGAACATTGTGCGAATTTATTCGCACGGGTCGAATATGCTACGTCAATTTACTTTATTACATTTTCTGTGTAACATCTTAACAGGATTGGGACGTGATGATAAACGTTTGGTTACATTTCTTACAATCTGTCAGCTAGAGACAAGAAACAGATCACGTGAAATGACGAATGGTGTATTCATGGATGTGTTTTTGTTGGAGAAAGAGAGTGGGAGTAAGAGAAAGAGAAGGGGAGTTTTTTCTACGATCTGTATCTGCGTACATCACTTTACGCTATAAACTAGTCGGTTTCTACCACACTATCAGTACCGATATGGATACATTTACAACGTTGTTACGTCCGGAATTGGATCAGGATTCGAGTCGAATGAGAAATGCCTGCCTGTTTCCCGACTGGAGTAGTGAAATCCATCACCATTTTAGTCTGACACACCTACCTAGTATTACTAACAACCTCTCACCCACCCCGAATGCCCTCTAACCAAATAGCACCCCTAACATACTCTGTATCCCTGCACTTGACGTCATAAATCACAAACTTCCGTTTCAACACCGCACACACCGATGTATTGTACGTCGAATTCCCGTGTTCCCGTTTTGTAATGTTCCTGGTCTGACTATGCAGTGCTTCTACGGTATTACCGTCTGTGTTGTTTTACATAACGTTCACGCGTTAAATCATTAATCTCTTCTACTTACAACTGCATTCAGTTCATAACATCTACGTATGTTATGTACAAATACGTGTTGACGTTAACCATTTCTAAAGAACCAACAATCATGGAAGGTGTACTTAAATACAACATTTTTGAAACGTTAAATCCTTTATAAAGGTCGTTGTTTATTATTCGTTTTTGATTCTACCCGTTCTTAAAAATTTCATAATATTACCTCAATAATAATCTGTACATATACATGCGAAACACCTCATTTACTGAGAGCTGAAATTTGATACATTAGTCCCTTAGAGGTTGAACATGAAAACTAAAGGCTTGGACAAAAAGCGGTCTTTAGCGGCGGTCTGCGGTATGTGGACGTCACATAGAACGCGATATCTTTGTGTGAGTGGTCCAGTCTGGTCGCTTTCTTCTTGAGAAGGCTTCTGATCTTCTGAGCCTTTCTGTTTCGGAAAACACTGCTTTTCTTCCAAAACTTTTACAGTTTTGATGTGATGTGATTTACAACATTTTACAGTTTGAGCACCAGCAGCCTATTTTTCGACATTTTTCCGTAGTGATGTTTATGTAAAAACAATTTAGTAGGCCTACTAAGTTTTTGGTCCGGGGTTAAAATGTTAAGGGAACAGGGCAGCCCTATACCTTTACATGTTAACATTAGGAACATTTTCTTGAAAACTATTAGGTCCATCACTGTCAAATTTTTTACCACGGTTAATAGCATTTCTCACACAAATATCATCAATAGATCTGGAGAAAAAAATTCTTTCCTCAACGTAGATTGAAATTTTAAAAAATGTCTTCTACCTTTAAAAAATGCATTAAAAGTTGTTTTATGACTTGGAAAAACCTCCCAACATGTAAAGCTATTGTGAGAACCTGCTGGCAAAGTTTTAATTACATTGATCCAGCAGTTTCTGAGAAAATGTCCTAACGTGCCAAAAAATGTAATTTTCGGGAAACGCGAAAAAACGAAAAAAACACTATACTTGGAAAGCTAGCAAGCAGCTGGCATTGCCAACTTAGAGAACAGAAACTATTGTACAATTTTTTAAAAAATTCAACAATTTATCTTATTTAGTTCAAAAGTTATAATATAAAGCGTTGTTTGTTTTCTTTGATGGGCTCCTCGTAGATTGGTGAAATTTCTGGTGTAGCAGTAAACAAAAATAATAAACATAATTTTTGCTTCCTATACCCACAAATATCAAACTGTTCAGAAAGAGTTGAATTTTCATTTAATAAAATAAAAAAAATTGAAAAAACTTTTTTTGTTTGCTCTGTCCCCTTAAGCGAGAGAAAAATGATGTGGTAGATAGAATGCGTGCCTGATGATGTTCTTTTTTTATTGTAATTGTTGCTTTGAAATCGGATGTTGCAATAAACTAAAATTGTAAAAAATATTTCACTCAAATTTGTATTAAAATTACATTTTTTGTTCATTGAAGACTGATGCAATTATCCGGTTGATTAAAAATTGATAGAATTTCACCTCTATTATGTTTTGTCGGAACATGATACGTGCTCTTGATGTATTGTTTATATAATTAAATATTATAAATAGTGGATAACTAATGTTTGGTCTAGACATATCGATTCCGTTTATTTATTAAGTCTAGACGTAACATTTTTACCTTTCATTCTTATTTTTTATTGGAATGTTTTGTAAAGAAATCACGTAAATAATTTTTATTTTATTACCGTACTTTTGTATATTTAATTTACGATTTATTTGTGGAGGAAGTCAAGAGAGGAAGTAAGATAGTGGTTGTAAAAGTATTTTATGTGTTTTCAAGAACATATAAAAGAATAATTAATGCAATAAACAAAATTTTATTTTAGCAAATACTGTAGTTTTATGTGTTTTAAAACGTATACAATTTATATTTTTTTACAATGTTAAAAGGCAACTTTAGTATCATTATTATGTTTACTTTTCTCTTATATTACTCGTATGTTAATTTTATTGGAGATAAGATCCTCTTTCGAAAATTATTTTTAAAAATAGTTTATTATTAAATTAAAATTATTTTATTATTATTAAACATGGTAATCGTTCTACGTTGTTTTATGGTATTTGTAGATATCGCCTCTTGACAAAAACCAAGATGGCCGTGTTATGATTTTTTAAAATTTTGAGTAGATTTTCGGAAATGGTCTATTGAAGTTACCACTATGATAGGCTTATCCAAAAATTCCTTAAAATCTCCATTGATCCTTCTTTTTTTTTGGTTTAACGTCCGGCTGTTTTGCAATTAATGCTAATGCAGACGGGATTCTCCATTAGCGTGTAAGGGGTTTTCTGAGAAATTTATTTATTACAGATTAGGAATTTATATTTTAACAGATGTGATGAGAAAAAAAGAGCATTTCATACAAGGATCTTTTACTAAGAACACCAAAAACAGGAATTTTAAGACAAATAATTGAAAATCATAGCGCACTAACAACCCTACCAAGTTGGATAAAAGAAGACATGCAGGAATTAAAAATAATAGAAGAAGATCTTAAAATAAAAAGAGGAAAATAAAGATCCTTAACGTTAAAAGTACTTACAATATTTAAATTGAAAGAGCAAACAAGAGGAAAAAGTTTATTACTAATGTTAGGTTATATTGTTTATTATTTGCATTGACAAGAGAAAGTCGTGTGAGTGTTTTACACCAGATTTTTAATCATCGGCACTACTCTGCGCCCACAACAGCTCTTCCATAATTTTCAACTAACCTCCAATCCTCACTCTTACCCCGTGTTTCATTACATATCAATAATCCGAATTTGAGATGTGGCTTTACCGAACAATCTTCGTGTTCTGTTGACACTATGAAGAGCGAATGAGGAATTGCTGCAGAGTGATTATATTGTAAGAGAGCTTTTTAACATTGTTAAGTGCAGTAACCTGGCGTACTTAGGATTTTTTCTATGAAGAGGTCTTTATCAAATTATTCCAGCTTACTTTGAAGGGTAAAATCGAAAGTCGGTGATTGGTAGACAACAGTTGTCCTGGTTGAAAAACATAGGGATTGAACCAGAATGTTGAGGAGGTGTTCCGTCTGGTAAGGAACAGGGCAGAATACACCGTATTATAGTAGCCAACGTTAAAAGAATCTGACATTGCACGTGGATTAAGAGAAAGAGGGGGAGGGAGTGAGACAGTTTGATCGGTTTCACAGTAGTGAATAAGAATACAATCTGACAGCGTCTGCTATTGGCTGTTATGTAAATAAAGAAGAAAAAAGAATTTTTTTTGGAGAAAACTAAGAAACATTGATTACTCTAAAAGTTTCCTTTCCATAAATTTTTATTGTGATAAAACTTACGAATTTTTTATCGTTTAAAGTTACATCAATTGTTAAACAACTTATAATGCGAACGAGGAAGGGAGACAGATTGAAATGAGTAATAAAAAGTTACCAGACCTGATCGGGAATTAAATCCGGGCCCAGAAGCCAGTTGCGCTGACCACTGTACTGGCCATCAAATGCTTTGGATATTAACCAACTACTTTAGGTTATGGTGTGGAATTAGTGGGTTTTAACTAAGGTTTCCATACGTCTGGAATCCCGAAGACATGTCCTCCTTTTTTGGTAAAAAACTGTACGGGATGCTTTTAATAAAATATGAAAATGTCCTCTTTTTGCTAATTAAAAGTAAAATTCGTATTTTTTTAAAAAATAACGTAAAGAATAGATCGGAAAAGTACAAATATTTCGAGTTTAACACGTCATTTATGCTATTAACGCAAATCAACAGTGAAAAGGAACTATATCGTAGCAATGTACTCACTCCCTCTTTCTGAACGCACCCAAATATCTCTCTTCTTCCTCCTTTACGGATTAAGCACATTACCTCTCCCAGCTTCTATCCATCTTCTTCGTGGTCTACCTAACGACTGTACTCCTTGCGGACGGTATTTTAAGGCCAGTACCGGATATCAATCCTCTGGCATGCGGCTTCCACCTCTCTCTATATCGTTCGATCCTCTGCCTCACAGTTACCGTTCTACCCAAATCATGCCGGATTGTCTCACTTTTGATGCGATCCGTATGGGTTGCTCCTCCCACTGATCTCAGCCGCTTCCAATTTCCTACCCTCAGATTTCCTTAGCACCCATGTTACACTACCGTACAACAAAAGAGGCAGTACCATTACATCATATAGCCTCAACTGCGTTTCTTACCCAAACATAAACGAAAAAAAAAATCTGTTGTGAAACACTCACACAACTTTCTCTTGCCAATACAAATAATGAGCAATGTAACCTAACATTAGTAATAAAACATTACAAATAAACAAAAATCCAACCTCAAAAAAACATAACCTAATTTTAATCACTAGTGAATGATGCAAAATGAAAACCAACCTTAACTTGGCTTAATAATACGGAAAATCACTCTTTCACGCTAAACTAGGGTCTGTAAAGAAAAATGCTCTGAATAAAAGTTGTAGATCTTTTAATTTCCTATAAATTTGATTATATGCATTTTTGTCGTAAAATGGATGCTACGGCCGAAATCTTTAAAAAAATCGATTTTTTACAGATATTCATGAAAAAAACAACAGAAAATCACTAATAAACGAAGCATTATACAAAAAAAATTTTTGAAATAAAAGTAGATTTATAAATTTTTTTCAACTTTTATAATGTACCACCCTTTTGCCCTAAAACGCATGTTAAGGCCGCAATATTAAAAAACCAATTTTTTTCTACGAGAGAACAGCCTCCCCAAGAATTTCAGCAGACAACGCCTACCTTATCTTGTAGAGCATAAAAATAATCGTAAATGAGGCGATTTTTAAAAAAATCGTAGAAGCCAGTTTTGAGAAAATCGCAAAAAAGTGAAAAATGACACGAATAAACTACTACTTCCAGTTGACCGATTTTGATAAAAATGTTCGTGTCGGGTCCTTTGATAGTACCTAACTTACGTTTCAAGTTTCAACTCGTACGATATTCTGTTCTTGAGATATTTTGTTCACACACACAGACCAATCGCTAAAAACATGTTTTTTGGGGGGTTTCGGGATCTGAAAACGTGTAGATCCGGTGAAAACTCGATTTAGAAAAATCGACATGAAAACAAAAACAATACTTTTCTTCCTATATATTCATATGGGCAAGAGAAAGTAAAAAGGAATGCACTCGATTTTTACAGCACCAACGGGTAGCGTCTAATCTAAGGGATCCTGACAAAACCTAAGATAGCTGAGGCCAGTCTGTCGTCTGCCTAGCCTGACTAGACTTTTAATGTAAGATGTAGGGCCTGTTATGATTTTTAGAACCCAATGAAGGAATCAACTTCTTAAATTTTGTACCTTTTTTTAAAAATAAATTTTGCTATTTGTATGGCTATTAAGAAAGCTGTAATCACTCGGCCACGGAAGCGATAAAAAAATTATTGTAATTAAATACTTTAAATTTAGTAAGAATGTACAGTAGCAGTAAGTTTTGAAATGGAAAAATGAAATTTAATTTTAATTTTTTTACACTGGGTTCAATTCCCAGACAGGTGCACTGCCTGCAAGAGCAGTAATGTGCAATTCAGTCGTACGTAAAACAGTACAAAATCTATTAAAATTAGTTTTTGTCGATGATATTTAATTCAGATTGAACCCACTAATGTTTTGAAACAAAAAACTAGGTACTGCATATTCTAATATAAAATTAATTAATCTAAATTTGTGATAATTTTACTCAGTGTTCTAGTTATTCATAGGTATTTTATTTAATATATTTCCCCTTCTTTTCAATTAACTAATTGAATTATAATTGATAGTAATCATAATGAATAAAATTTAATATGGCATTTATGTTTTCAATAAACTAATTGTATTGTTATTGTATATCAATTAGTTTTGTAATTAGTTATTGGATTTTCAATTGGTTTTCTTTCACCATACGTTGGTGTATTCATTTTTAATTGTTTAAATTTGAAATATTAATACCGAATAATAAGTAGATTTTCATCAAGTTTAATATGGGTTCGATTGAAATAAAATTTAATACATTTTTAATTTTCTGTAGAGAAAATTCAATCAGTTTATGTTATATTTCTGAATGATATTATGGATAATTAGATGGTTCGATATTTTTCTAATAAAATATACTTAAAACTCTTTCTCTATAATCTTCTACCCATACAATAATTATATTCACACAATGACCGATTTTGATGCTGTATCCATAACAGTTTTGTATGTTAATATAGATAACAATGTAGAACGAATCAATATGGATCAAACCAATTTTAATGCGGTTTTTACAAAAATTCGTTGATTATTAATAAACTTTAAGCAAAATATTATAGACAAATGTTGCGCTTTTAGTTTTTTTGAACTTTTTTGACTTAAAGTTCCATGAACAGCAAAGTTAAAGTAATAATTAGTGTGGGTTATGAAACAATTATGGTGGGTTTATGACTTGTTAAATTTCTAGACCCTCGCGGGTTGGCCTACCTAACGTTTGTTATGTATATTTTGGTTTCTACAAGGCTTTAATTTTGAAAATGCATGGAATCACAAATAGAGGCTAAACTAAGAGTCGGACAAAAAGATGTTGAAACCAAAAATAACATTTTTAGTTATCTTAACATTTTATTCACGAAACTTTTGCCTGAAAGTGTATGTTGTAACTCTGAAAGAAAACGTTTTTGATTGAGAGAGGAGCTTTTACACGAATTTACATTGGAGGAGCTTTTACACTAATGAAGAGACACCAGATTGATCTATCCTAAGATACCACAGGAGTATAGTTTACTTTCCACTTCGTAAGTAAAGATAAAAATAATATTTGTAAATTTAATTGGTGGAAATTTTTAAATTGTCATCTATCATTTTGTTTTTTCCGTCCATTACACCCAGATGTCAGAAACGACAAGAGATAACAAATTTTCGGATTCGTAATCTACACAAAAAGATTGTTGGTCTAAATTAGGATTGAAGTTTCGGTTTTGACCCGAAGTGGCCCAAAACCGGAAGCCAAGAAATCAAAGTCAGAAACTACAAGAGATAGCAACAAACGGTTTTCGGTTTCGTAATCTACATAAAAGTTTGGAGGCTTGGATTGGGTTTGAATTCCGTTTTTGACTGGAAGTGACCCGAAAACGGAGAAATCAAAGTGGGAATTTGTAAACAAAAATAGTTTCATTCAATTCCTCTTCAAGAGTAGATACAGAAATTACTAATGGTCTTTGCCATAAGTCAAAGGTAAGCCTTTTTAAAAATTGCCACCAGCCATGAGACACATCGTCTCATGAAAGGGATTGCTGGAAATAGAATTATTAATATGTGAAGGTACTAAATGTAAGTATATATTTTATATGAATGATTTAATGAAATATTTCAAAATGTTATGTTGTTGAAAAAGTCGTGATGAATTTGGTTTTGTTAAACGTAGGTATCGCATAGTTAGGCTGAATTAAGATTTTCTGTTATCCAGACGCAAAAATAAATTATTAATGAACTCAGCTAATGTACTAAATCAGAGAAGTATATCCCAAATCGGTAAACCCGTTTTTGAAAAAAATTAATATCTGCATTTTTGGGATTAGATAGTTTTCTATTTACTCCCTCATGTGTGTACGTTGCAATCTGTTCAATTATGAACAATAAGCTACTCTGTGACCCAATGAAATGAGAATAGAATGTATGTCGTGTAAATGAGATGTTGTCTTGTACAGACTCAGGCCGATCATTCCTGAGAGAGAAAGGGGAATTGAACCCCAACCATCAAAGAACACCGGTAACCACTGTCTTGTATTAAAATCTGTATAAATTTAACTACCTTTACTAGGATTTGAACCAGGAAGACGACTCTACCGTTAGATCAACCCGGCGGGTTGGGACTGAATAGTTAATTTTTAAAAAATTAAAAGGAAAATTCTAAGACTGTTAATTAGCATGAGGCATAATCAAGAAATGAACTAGGTATTAGGACAGTAGGATGCAGTAAAATTCAAGTTATAGCGAATCCGATGTTTAGATGACTTGGAACGAACGAAAGAGCTGTGTATGTAATGAAGTTATTGAAGGCTCAGTTTATGATAAAAAAATTGGGATCAACTTAAAAGATGAATTCATGAGTTACTCGTAACTGAACTTTTGAATTATGGGAGTGAGAGGCTATGTCATGAGCCTTAGAGGCCAAGGTTCACATTCGGTTGTAGCGCGATGGGAGGAGAAGAAGATGAAGGTAATTACAAAAACCCAGTTGTAGTTTGTTCGAAAAACATTACAGTAATTTTCAAGTTATAGACTAAATTAATTGATCAAGTATTTTTAATTCAGAATGAATGAAGTAAGTCCACTTCATAGTACAGCAGAGGTCGGAAAAGGAAGAAGAATTGATTACGCAACAGAAACTTATTATGCAAATACCATAAGAAAATCGGGAAGTTTCCAAGTACCCGATACTAAATTTTAGAATATTGGATTAGATTGAGAATTGTAATTTGGACTGCATTACGATAATAATATATTTTTAGTGCACCTTACAATATTTTTATTACATTTCATTTTTATATTCAACAGTTATGTGTGTTTTTGTGACACTCTTGCCATAACAATATCTGAAGCATTTTCTCACAGAACGCGCCCACTCCTGTATAATACGGCTACCAAACAGCTTAAATGCACACGCTCTGAATACAAAATGTTAGTTGTTGAGGCAATTTTTACGATTTTTCATGGTCGTTATGATTCTGTTCTTTACAATACTTCCTGTTAAATTCATTCAGATATGTAAACCTAAGACTATATAGTTTGTGATCTCTCCTAAAGTTTTATGTCCTTTAACACGGTTTATTGCTCCATTGATGGTGCGTAGACCGATATTTTCTTTTAAGTTTGTGAAGATTATAGTTTCTTTGGATACTAGTTCCACATTTTAATCTTCAGAATAACAATAATATTTTTATTATACATTTGAAATTGTACCCGCACTTTTCACGAGCTTATTGCTTGCATCTGTAGGTGATTGAAGATGTATTTTAAGGTACAGGTGAATATGTTGTGACGTTTATTCTAGGTTCTTTCGGGATCTGGTTTATAAACAACAAAATTTCCTTTTAGACTTGTAACAAGTGCTTATTAACTAATTAATTATTACAGTTATAATTACTAATAAATCTCAATAAACTGTTGTTCAGGTCATCAGCCGAAAGACTGGTTTAAACCTGTAGAGGTTTTACTAAGTAAAACGAGGAGTGAGGTGGTTTACAACTGCCTTCCTCACTTAGTGGAAAAGTAACTTATCAACATGCCAGGCCCTCTGAAAAGCATTTTACTTACCACCCTGCAAATGACACCTTCACTTCATTCGCCACAGGGTCTGGCTGTATAAGGCAATTCATTACTTTCAGAGGAGATAACTCTGATTAGTGTCTTTTACACCTCTAACTCTTCTGTTTTTAAATTATTCAGTCATTTAATTGGCTGACCATGTGATAAGAAACAGAACTATTTATTTTCGCCCTGAAACGAACAGATTTAGTGTAAATAATTTGACACTCCACCTGTCTGTTATGGGCAGCTCAATAATCTACCTAACTTAATAAGAGATGATTACAAAATGTTTAAAAACCTAAGTCTTAAACCAAACTTAACCTTATATAATCATGTACATAATTAATTCCTTACCTAGAAATTAAAACGATTGTGCACTAACTGACCGCTATAAATATCCAGTATCACTACGTAGCATGTAATCATAACTTTCAATACAAAGTAGTTTCTATTAAAGTCTTTACTTGACAATGTTCAAGACAACACGACAACTTTATAATCTATTTACTACTGACTACTGACCGAGACCCGCTGCTTTTATAAACGAACGAATAGATTTCTCCAGGTAAATAAATACACAAAAGAATAGTAAAATAATCGAGAAATTAATAGAAATAAGTGACAACAGAAATTATATATTATTCTATTCTAGCCTATTGTAGAAAGACAACAAGCGAGCCAAAACCTGGGGGGAGAACAATAAATCAGACTTGTCAAGGAAAAGGCAAAATTGTATCTGTTCACAATTGTTGTGCCCATCAAAAAAAAAACAATAAAAAGCAGTATTGTTACTGTTATTATTTATTGTAGTTTTGGTTTGTTTTTTGTATGTATATCACAGTAGATATTTTAAGTTTTTATTAAAAATTTTATTACAACTTACGATTTTCATTTTTTCAGACGAGTACGAGATCCTGAAATTTTATTTGTATGAAATAATTGTGCAAGTCGTTTACTCTTATTCAGATTATCTTTTAGGAATCGTCAGTCCGTAATTTATTATTTCAATGTAACGTTTCATCTGTAAATATTTTGTCGCATGTGAATAATGAATTCCATATTCTTTGAATTCCTTCAAGCTGATTGAATCTGTGATAAAAACTAACGTATGAACTTCCATGAGTTCCCGGACCAGTTTTAAAGAAATGTTTATTATTTATACCAAATAATTTCCAGACAAATTATTTTTAATTTTAACATTTTCAGGGAAAAATAAATGAAGTATTTTGAGTAATCAACAATTGGGATTAATTTCATTGTCTTACTTTATGTTGATTATATTTGCTATAAAATGAAAACCAAAAATTCCTTCATGAGACGACGAGTCTCATGGCTGGTGGCAATTTTTAAAAAGGCTTACCTTTGACTTATGGCAAAAACCATTAATGATTTCTGTATCTACTCTTTAAGAGGAATCGAATGACACTATTTTTGTTTCCAAATTCGGACTTTGATTTCTTGACTTCCGTTTTTGTGCCATTTTTGGTCGAAACTGGGACTTTAAACACAGTGATTTCTGTATCTACTCTTTAAGAGGAATCGAATGACACTATTTTTGTTTCCAAATTCGGACTTTGATTTCTTGACTTCCGTTTTTGTGCCATTTTTGGTCGAAACTGGGACTTTAAACACAGTGATTTCTGTATATACTCTTTAAGAGGAATCGAATGACACTATTTTTATTTCCAAATTCCGACTTCAAGTTTTTGACTTCCGGTTTTTGACCACTTACGGTCAAAGCCGAAACTTTAAACTCAATCCAGGCCCACTACCTTTTCGTGGAGATTACGAATCCGAAAACCGTTTGCACCTATCTCTTGTAGTTTCTGATTGTAATTTCTTGACTTTCGGTTTTGGGCCACTTCCAATCAAAACCGAAACTCCAAACCCAAACCAGACTCACTAACGTTTTGTGTAGTTACGAATCCGAAACCCGTTTGTTGCTATCTCTTGTAGTTTCTGACTTTGAATTCTTGACTTCCGGTTTTGGGCCACTTCCAGTCGAAACGCAACTTAAAACCCAATCCAGATCCACTAACATTTTGTGTAGATTACGAATCCGAAAACAGTTTGTTGCTATCTCTTGTAATTTCTGACATTAGTTGTGACGACGGACGGTTTGACGGACAAAACAAGTGATAGATGACAATTTAAAAATTTCCACCAATAAGTTTAAATATAGATAATGGTGATGTAACTGAAATTGAGGAAAAAACGACATACAAGACGATGGACGACAAATTTTAATTACTTGAAAACCCTTTTGTACAAAACGTGTTCACTAGAGCGATACCGGGTGCTCAGCATTGCCAGCAATGCCTCTGGTCAAGAGATCGTCTTGGGGAGGGCCAATTATAGAACTATAGTTACAACTACAAGCTCCAAAGTAAATCAAATTTTTGTAACATTTCCGTCAAATTTAGCAATTGCTACTAAAAGATACAAAGTTTTCAATAATTGTTTTTATCCCTAATGTGTGTAAGTTGCAATCTGTTCAATTCAAAACAATAAGCAACCCCATGACCCAATGAGATGAGGATGATGTGTATGAAGTGTAAATGAGGTGTAGTCTTGCACAGATTCAGGCCAACTATTCCTGAGAGAGTATCATTAACTGGAATCCAACCATCAAAGTACACCTGTAACCACTCTTTAGTGTTCAAATCCGTATAAATATAACTACCTTTACTAGTATTTGAACCAGGAACCTTCGTCTCCGAAAATCAGCTGTTAAACAGCTGACTCGCAGCGACGACTTTACCTCTAGCAACCCGGTGGGTAATAAAATTTAAAAAAAAAAATTTGGTTTGTAAACCTCATTGCAAAAGTTTTCATAATTTCCATCAGTATGATTTTTTTTCTTTATTGAACGCCGTATCAACTACAGCGGTCATTAGCGACGACGTTGGGTTGTAACTGTGAAGGATGAAATGATTTTTTGTAAGGTATGAAAATATGCCGTGTCTGAGTGGGATTCGAACCCAAGACCGCATGATGAGAGGCGACCACGTTACAAACTACGCCAATGCGGCCGGTGATATGATTTTTTGATACGCAGTATGATTATGATTTAATAATCATATATGATACGATATGCGGTATGATTTCTTGACGTGCATTTTACTTGTCATTGAATTTACTCAATAAAAATATTTGTAGAATAATTTCTCTTTTTATATGTAATTACAAATGTATAAACAGTTATTTAGGCTACTACTTCTTTAAAATAAAAATAACTGAGTTTTTAAACAGATTTATTTTTGTAAAAGTATAATTTTATACTGTAATTATTTTTAACATTAATTAAATCAACTACATCACCATTAGTGTATTCTGTGTGGGCTATTTAAATTTAAAGAAATGCCGTACTAGGTTCATTAAGATTAGGCCGAGGCAAAAATTCATAAAGAAAAACCTAGTATGCAAATTAATTGCTTTTATCATTAGCAGCTCTTTATTTTTGGCATTCTACAGTATATCTCAACATTCAACGTTTACAAACTTTAAATTCAGGACTTTTATAATTTAATTAATATTTTTAATGGTTTGTAGAAATTATGTTTGGTAATTTACTGAGAATTAATTATCCGTTATGATTTATAAATGTAAATCTATTCATGATTTTAATTTTTTGTCTACGTCCGACTGTTTTGCATATTATTGCTAATGCAGACGATTAAGGATGATACATGAAGGTGAGTTATAAGAATATGATCTGACCGAGAATAGAACTACGGGCCACATACTTTTAATAAATTGTCGGTACATTACAGTAATTTTCTCGCTAATCTTTAAACAACACTATATTGTACATTTTTAAAACCGATTTTTTGAAAAGCACGAGCCGTCTTCTCCAGGATGAACAATGTATTCAAAATAGTATGCTTAATTGTTACATCTTCTCCATTCAGCTGTACGATGTAGATTCTTGGACACTCAATGAAGCTTTCACCAAATAAGTAGAAGATTTTTATATGTAGTTATAACGGAAAAAGTTGCGGATATCATGGAAGGACTGTGTAACGAACACTCAAATCCTCCAAAGGATGGAAAAAAGTTAAGAAATTATAAATACTATACCATTAAAATCCGCAAACTCAAATACTTCGGATGTAAGTATGAGAAATAAAAGCGAATATGCGTGACTCCCAATTCACCGTTCGATCCGATACAAGGCAAACGTAGTCCAGGATGAAGAAAAATATCTTTGTTGGGGGACCTGACGGAAACTATGGAAAAATCTGGTGTGAAACACTCACACAACTTTTTCTTGCCAATGCAAATAATTAAAAACGTAACCTAACATTAGTAATAAACCATTAGAAACAACAAAAAAACTAACCTCAATAAACATACCCTTATTTTAATCACGAAATAATTAATTGGACTTAATGAAATGGCGGAATTCGAGTTATAGATGACTTTTTACATGGTAAATGCATAGGGAAGGTTAAAGGGGACTGAATTTCAATTCAAGATATAGACAATTTGAGTTATAGAAGTTCGACTGTATTATGCCTTTTATTAAAGTAAATTAAAGATACGAGAACATGTGAACTTAACATGTTAATAATTAATCTGTAATAATTTCGGTTAGAGAAAAAATTATCTGTAAGAATGAGAGTGTAAGTGTGAACAGATATTTTTTATATGATTACTCGTAAAAAATGTATTAACGTTCTGTATTTTATTATAAGCTAACACGGCCACTTATGACTGCACCCGGTTTGTAATACATTCATCACTGTCATATTGTGTAGGTAGGCTTGCAGAACAAGTTCTGTTTAAATTATATGAAATTTTTCTAGTAGCGAGTTCTTAACCTGCCTATAAGCCTCACATTTGCCTTAAATATTTATCCTTCTATTATTTTTTTGAAAATTATGAACGAAGTTGAAACTTGGAAATAAGTTAGATTTTACTTGGAATTCGACGAGAACATTTTCATCAAAATAGGTCAACCGGAAGTACGTAGTAGATTATTCGTGCAGTTTTTATTCTTTTTGTAATTTTCTCAAAAGCGGCTTTTACGATTATTGTAAAAATCATCTCATTTACATTTTTTATGCTCTACACTAGAATATAGGGTAAATGAATCAGTCATTTCAGAAAGCCCAAAATCAAAAAAACTAATTTTTGGAAAAATTAAAATACTTGTAATTTATGGTGTTTCAATTAAAAAAATATTACAGAATATACATTGTTCAGAGGACTGTCCCCTTTAATATAAAATATACTTTGTCTTTTTAAATACACAAGCCAATTGTTTTTAAAAAATGGAAAATTTAGACTAAAATGTTTTTGAAATAAATTGGAGTAAAATGTTAACTAACGTTGTTTTCTGTAAAATGCGTTGTAAGACCAGAAGAAAACTGTATTTTATAATAGTATTAATTTACTTATTTCAGTATTTTACTTTAAGTTATGACTTAAAATAGCTTTCTGCAATAATAAAAATTGAAATTCTTTACTTTAAGAAAGAAAAATGTTGATTTTCAGGGCTATTCACATTCTTCATAGCTGTCATAAACGATAGTTATCTCCCTTAAAAAGATTATTGCATAGAGTCTTTGTATGGTCTCTTCCACTAAAAAGTAGAGCTTAAGCTTCAAAAGAAAATCCACTTTCATTTATTAATTAAAAGAAAACTCTTTATATCCTTAAGGATAAGCTTTTCCTTTGTGATATATATTACTTAAATAAGAAATATCTACAGCTTTACCATAACCCTTTCTGTTCATCAGTAATAAATCAGATAACCATTATCTTCTTTTAGTAATTATAATAAAGCTTGTTTTATTCGTGATGCTCCTCAGTAATCATGGAGTAAAGTATTTTTTATACAATTAGGTAATAAAATTTTACTATAATAAATCAGTCATTGCCTATATTTATTTAGTGTCCAAAATAGGCCTACCACTCACGCATACCCTTTATCCATTGTGTTGCTCAGGAGCTATTCAAAGAAAAACTCAATTTTCCAGAAAACGGAAGAAAAAATTTAAATTATTTTTCCCTTTAATCTAAATGTTTTTTACCTCCTACTTTAATTATTTTTATTGAAAACAAAAAAAAATCATGCATTAAAGGGTTAACATTATGTTTGACAAATACAGGTAAATAAATAAATTGAAAACGTATATAAAATACATATTATTTATTGATCAAAGTACTGTTTATACATAAATTATTGAACAATAATGTTTTTCAGAAAAATAAATCAGTTAATATCTGTTTATATATTATTTTGCAATCCTGACTCCATGATCACCACTATCAAACATTTACCTGTAACAAACACAAAAATAAAAGACTTATTGTTGTTTAGGTCAACAGCCGAAAGGCTGGTTTGAACCTCTAGAGGGTTTACTAAGTAAAACGAAGAGTGAGGTGGTTTACAATTGCCTTCCTCACTGAGTGGAAAAGTACGCTTATCAGCATGCCGGGCCCTCTGAAAAGCACATATTTTCCACTCTGTAAATGACACCTTCACTTCATTCACCACAGGGTCTGGCTGTACAATGAAATTCATTACTTACAGAGAAGATAACTCTGATTAGTGTCTTTTACACCTCTACCTCTTCTGTTCTTAAATGATTCAGTCATTTAATTGGCTGACCATGTGATAAGAAACAGAACTATTTATTTTAGCCCTGCAACAAACAGATTGAGTGTAAATAAGTTGACACTCCACCTGTCTGTTATGGGCAAAAAGACTTATTAATAAAATATAATAATTTGTAAGTTTCAGGGTTAAAAATATAAGTTCTGTTTCTTTACATTTCGTAAAATATAGCTCATAATATTATCAACTTCAAGTTTAAAACTTTTGGGTAAATCAGGAAGGAATACTTTTTTAAACCATATATGTCTCGATAATCATTGTCTAGTTAAAACGCTCTTCATAAACTTCTTTTACATAGAGAAGTAATCTTCAAATGTCCTGTAATTTTTATTCCATACTCCTTCAACTCAATGAAGAAGGCAAAAGCCTAAACCTTTGGAGGTTCAAACCTGCGTTGATGACCTAAACAATATGCTGCAATCTGTTCAATTTAAGGATTCATCCATATGACTCAATGAGATGAGATGTAGTTTTGTACAGACTCAGGCCAATCATTCCTGAGAGAGTATGGTTCAACCCCAACCATCAAAGAACACCAGTAACAAAGTCTAATATTCAAATCCATAACCCAAATTTTATTATGATTTGAACAAGAATATAATCATTCTGTTTAAATTGCAAATTAATTTACACAATAATATCAATCTTAATTTATGTAAATTAGTTTTATGATTCTTTTTTCATCAACAATTCTTTAAAAAAAAACAACTATAATTTAAAAAAACGTTTAATTTAAAAAACCTTACACTTACCTTCTTTTTAATCTGAAACTCTCCTTTCCCAGTCTTAATCAACGTGTGAGATGAGCAGTCAAATGCGCAGAGTTCTTGATCAGTGAAACCAGCGTTATACTTGTCTGACAAATATATAAAACATTCTTTTCCATCATCTAGTATGTTAACTCTTATCGACTCTCCGTACTTTGTAGACGAGCGATTCATTGATACAATATGGTACTCGTAGCCAGTTTTTAACTCGTTTGTTCGTTTATATTTAGGTGTAATTAATGAATTGAATTTAATAGCAAAGTCCATGGTGTGTAGTCGATGTAGTGTCGTGAGAAGAACAAGCTGATGCAGCACATGTCATAGCTTATTTAGTTAGTCAAGTACTGGTGGGGATGATACAATGGTGGGAGTGGATAAATGTGGAAGGGGAACATAGTAGGAGGGAGAAGTAATGTTAAAATTGTGGAAGGGGCAGTAGGACGTTAAACGAACTGAAGAAATACCATCATCATCTACAACCTGTAACATGTAATAAAAATTAAACAACAATTCTATTGTTAAAAAATAATTATGTCGTTTTCCATGCTTAGATGAAGCGGATTCGGTGTACTTGTCGAAATTCACTACATCCAGTTTATCCTTTTGTGGAATACGCTCCATAATAGATGACTGGTAGATTGCAACAAAGCGATTATACTTAATTGCGTGCAATATATACCCTTTTACTGTTTTTGTACGCCATGTAAAAATTTGCTCCGATTCCGACAAAGACAAACAACGCATAGACAACCAATAAAGCTATTATACCTACACCGCTGTAATCAAATTTTAAGGTATTTTTTTCTTATGGTGGTACACATGATTTGTTACACATGAATTTACCATCTAGTAGAGAAATTGAATTGTTGATAATATCATTCACTTTCTTGTCCAATGGATCGATTGTTTTAAGGTTTATGCATTTTGACACGCTATACTGTTCACGAAACGTACAGATTTCATAGGTTAAATTGTCTCTGCTCAAGTAGTACCATAAACTGTAAATTTTTTCAAAATCAGATGGGACATTATATCCTTGCAACGAATGGATACATCCCTTCAAGTGAAATTTGATCGTATCATCAAACGGTGAGCTGTTGAATAGTGTGTAATGGTAATTTGTTTTGTCTGTCACTACTATGCCGAGGAAGTGCATTGAAAGTACAAACGTCACCGACCACATGTCAAACTCAAATGTGACAACGGCAGTGAAACATGTACATTTATAAAATATCACCTTTCTTCACCCACGAGTCATGTGATTTATCGAAACCTAACCACCTGACCAACAGCATGTCTTCTTTACGACGCAATACCTTTTCCACCAGGAACACGTCGTCGTATTTTGTTTTCAACAACTCGTGACCGTAAAAGCCACCTTTTAATATTTCTCCTCTACTATCGCTGAGAAGGTACGTTATTGGTAAAGTTGGTTGTATTTTGTACACGGTAAAGACCTCATTGGTCCAATTAGGTAAGTATCCTTTGGTAAAAACCATCTTGTGCTTACTAATGCGAACTTTATCACCGACTTTAAATTCACGTTTTATTATATTGGTTACACGTTTGGGTACAAGGTTTAATCGATTCAACACTTGTTTTTCATTTTTACCATCAACTTGATTCGGTTTCATTCCAATAGACCTGTGAAAAGTGTTGTTATATTTGGTGATAAGCCCGGGTAATATTTTCAACCAATTATACGAACCCTGTTTGGTGAAAACACGCCACATTTGCGTCTTTAACGTCCTATTGAACCGTTCTACTATGGCGGCCTTCTTTTCAGAAAACGTGGCGTAATGATTGATATTGTGTTGTTTTAGCAGATTCTGTACGTGTACATTGAAAAATTCCTTTCCATCGTCCGTTTGTAAATTACGCATTGGGTGTGATTTTAGAAACGGTCTCAATGCGTTAGCTACCATCACTCCTGTCTTTCTTTTTATCGGTATCGCGTCGGCGACTTTAGTAAAACAATTAATAATAGTTAGTATGTAATTAAAATTATTATTTAATTTTGCATATTTACCCATTTCCACTAGATCAGCCTGGTACAGGTCATGTCTGCCTTTCAACGTGGTCGTTCTCCTAGGAAAGTTCTTGCGCGCCTGTCTGTGCAGTTCGTTTGCGATACCCGATCGGATGTCCATGATGCTGTTGCTTTTAATTCGGGTGAAATTACAATCGTATGATCTACTATGGAAGGATATATATATAGCCTAAAGGAGGGAGTCGAGACAAGACAAGGGACCATCTAGTACATTGTGCTCTACTCAAGCACGTTTTTACAGGAGGTAGTTTAGTCTGGAGGAAGGGGGTCGGGACGGGAGGAGGGACCTGGTTCATTGTGCTCTATTCGAGCACGTTTTGCTGGAGATGGTGATATTGGTTCGTCGTCTTCGTCGTCGTCGTCGTCGTCGTCGTCGTCGTCGTCGTCGTTATTGACCAAGGAGTAGTGACCGTACGGTAGTGTATCTAATCCGTCGTCAAGGACGTATCGTTTATCGTCGAATGGGGAAAGTGACAATTTGTTAACGTCTATTGAGTAAATGTTATGTAAACGACTCTGGATCGATGAACATTTCGTGTATGACAATTTGTTTTTAAACAGGGAGTCCAAGTACGACTGATGTCTCAAGTCTTTCTTGATACATACCCGGTTGACCCCCTTTGCCACACGTTTTTCACTGACATTAGTTGTAAAACTGTACATCTTAGCACGGAGTCCGACAAACTCTTTGATGGGCACTCCGTGCGTTTCATCGGCAAAAGTGCCGACTTTTTTCTTGTTGGTGGTGTTGTAACAGGGGTGAGTTGGGGGAAAATTGGAGGTGTCAAAGAGACTCAACCGTTCACACATGTCTTTGTAAACGTTTTCTGTTTTCACCTCGTACATCAAGCTGTCAGTGTCAGTCATTAGTAATCGTATATTGTCACCGTACCTGGCCTTTGCGTAATTGTAATGAAAGTTATACATTATAAATTTACTCAGGTCCAAGATGGTGAACCCTACGTAGATGGGACGGTTTAATGTGACTTGAGCTTTGTTTAGGGCGATACCTACTACTTCTGGGTTTTAAGTGTACCACCGTTTCATGCGTGGCTGGCTTATCCATTTATCTAGTTTGTTGGGTTCATTAATTAATTTGAAGTCTGTGTGTTTTCGAACATTTTCAAGTGATTTCCCGTACACTGCGTTATTAAGAAGTTTAAAGAACCGGGACTCGAAATTGTTACGGGCATTCTTTCGGAGGTTTGAATTGAACTCTATGTATGGACGAAGCCAATCGGACTGACTGAATTGGATCACGCGATGGACTTTTTTCAAACGTAACCCAAGTGACAGATACAGTTGCAGTGTACGGTAGTGGACTATGTACTTTTCCTTGTCGTACAAGGTAGTTAGAAGTTTAGGTTCTTTGCCAATCTTTCGAGAGTGTTGTTTTAGAAACGGGGAGAGATGTGTTGGTACTCTATTTTCCGGAGCCAATGGATAGTCTCGGTGTTGGTCATGCAACTCTTTTGGGTATTCCAGATCAACCTCTAAAATATAACCTGTGGGCGAATCTGAGGGAATTGATGACCAGTTAACTTTTTCGATTTCCTCTTGTTCGACCCACTTGAAATCACCGGTGGGGAGTGGCTGAGACATAGCATGGCCGTAGAGATTTACACAATCCAGGTACTGGATCCATGAAGTGGGGGCATTTTTGTTGTATTTTTCGGGGAAAGAACTGTTGTTGGCTGAGGCGAACCGTTTTGGAATTTGAGCCACTCCCCCTCGCACACCTCGTTCGATGAACAGGTGCATATCTATGTCGGTCAGCAGTTCAAGAGACACGTTAGTCATCTTCAACATGGCCGACCAGGACATGTTGGGCGCAGAGTAAAAATGACAGGGGTCGAGGTTGTAATGTTGCATTGACAACGAGCGAAAGTTTTCAAACACATCGGCCAGAAGTAGTGTGTCACATTCAAGATAGAGGTCGTGGTAGTCGCCCATATTTTTTACTTTGCACACATCCCATACACGTTGGGCGTGGTCGTAATCATCGTCCGTCACCGATGTACGAGTCAGTGAACTGTAAAACTTTTCCTGAGTTGGTAATTGTGTCTCGTTAAATTTGAAACAGTCTGTCATGTATTCGTAACAGTAGACACCTTTTGTAAGCAGTAGGTCACGAACAGTGGTATTTTGAAAACGTGAAGAGAGACGTTTGAATGTGCCGGCCACGTCAGTACAATGGTTTTTCAAATTTTCCGTTAGGGTACTGAGAGAATCGTCCAGGAACTGATAGGAGTCTAGGAAGCGTAAATTGTTGACGGTAACTGACATGAACCGCTCACTATTGTTGGCGATACAGGATATCGTGTCACCTTTGAATTTGCCAAGTGCTTGGACGATATGGTGGCTGTCGTAGCCGCGAAGATTGTGGAAGAAAACAGGAATGTGTTTGACGTAAGGGGCTTGAAGATTGCATTGATTGTGAGCGGCGCCTAGAAACTTGCCTGTAGTATGGGAGTGATGACGCACCTTGTAATTATCGGCAGCGACAAAAGCCTCGTTACAAAGCATACACAAAGTAGCAGTATTGTATTTACGATAGTCGTCTGGGGTCATATTTATGGGGACACCTTTTTTTAACTTTTCATCAAGTTCTTTGCCGACCCCGATCAATTGGTCCATCAATTTTTCGACTACATTATCGTCATCACTCTGGGCTCGGTATGTGACTGGACCGCGAAATATGTTACCGTCTTCATCAACAATTACATATGAAAACCCGCTTGCTGTATGTTTATGTGTAGGATGGTTAAAAGACACTGGGTACCCATTCTCGTTTACTTGACGTGGGTGGGACGTTGTTAGCGGTGTGACGAAAGATTCGAGGTCGGTGTAAATCGTGTAGGGGACTTTTAGAGTTTTTTTAAACTCTCTAAATTTCATAAACGATTTTACAGGGTCTTTGGGGTCTGGTAATTTTATCCGTTGGAGACCAAATTCTTGACAAGTTAACATATGCTTGTCCCGGTTTGATTTGGCGTTCACATTTGTAAATCGGTGATAGCAATAGTTGCAATAATATGCAGCACGTTTGTTTAATGATTGTGATGATCTTAATAGACGAGATAAGCCATTGTACTGCTGTCCCGTACGAATATCAGTTTTTGTATTTATTAAGCAGTAATGAAATTGGTCACGAGTGGGTCCGGGTAGCAACAGTAAATGTATTACATGTTTACGATTCTGGTATTTAGTCACGTACACAGGGTAAAATATGTCAGTGTCACTTTCATAACTTAGTACGTTAATTGATATGGTAGGGTTTTGCCGTTCAAATTTGGGGATGTCTGTTAATTTCACGGGAAAACTGATTCCGTCAGTGTTTAAGGATGTTAAGTATTTTTTGTACCAGCTAATCATTTTGTGATAACCTGGTTGATGGTAGATGTGTTCTAAAACGGACCAAATAAAACACATACTGTCGTTCTCGTTTTTAATATTTATGACAGCTTTACGGTCGTTAATCTTTTTGGGTGTGGGAATGAATGAACCAGCTCCGTAGAGTGGACAGTATTGGACAATGTGTAAATCACATATAGTGATTTTTTTCAAAGTCCATCCACTACCACGTGATGTATACGCATCAATACTACTTTGGATTTTTTGAATCGCGTCTTCATATTGATTGTCCATTTCGGGGATATTTATTTCTACGTTAATTAAATTTCTTGTCTTACCATGAAAAACGGCCGTCTGGACAATAGAGGTTGGTTCGGCCCCCTCCTCGTGGTATATAACTTTTTCCATTTCGGCGTGCATCGCAATATACCATTTGATGTTGCCACCCAACTGAACTCCATAGTAGACCAGCTCATCTATAATGGATGGTTTCATGTCACCGAAAAAAACCAATAGATCATGGACATCTTCTTCTGTGAAAGTGTACCGCAACGAAACTAGACGACCTTCGAGGGCGACAAGAACTTCAGCATCAGGAACGAACATGATCTTGAGTGTTTAATGAAAAACTGTGAGGAATGAAGGTAGTTACTTCTATTTATACGAAATCTTTTATCTTCTCTCACTGTTTAAGTGGGTTGAACAAAACTGGTAAAATTATTACCAAATTGATGTACTTAATTTATCTTCAGAAGATGTACTATGTTATTTACTATAATAAAAAGAAAATTGGTGATCGTTACTGAAGTAATTATCTTTATTGCTTTTCGTAGAAACAATATTACTTAAGATACACAGTACTAAAATTTATCTTCCAAATATGATTTATATTATTTACTATAATAAATAAAATTGACATTCATACTGAGGTAATTATCTTAATTGCTTTTCGTTATAACATAATTAGCTTAAATTACTCAGTAATAAAATTTATTTTCTGAAGTTGAACTGTGTTATTATCTATAATAAAAAGATAATTGACGTTCGTTATAGTAGCTATAAAACAAAATTACGGTAATAAAAACAGTCATTAATTTTATGACTTCCAAGAGTCGTAAAACATAAATTTTCAACCTTTATTGCTAAATAATTATATATACAGGTGAATCCTCACTATTTATCTACTTACGAAGATATGCGCAAGTATCAATGCATGTTTTTTTTAACTATGTATTCTAATCTACTCGATACTCTGAAGAAAATCTAAAACACCGTTAAGTTAATTTTGTTATTATGCTGTTTTATTTCTGGTATGTAAAATTTTTATTTTTTTTAAAACCATCTGAGTATTTATGAGCTCTGCTACTTCTCTTAATAATCTTTTTGCTGCAAGTTTCTGCATGGAATTCGAAACAGCATATCTTATTTTCAACTCATCTGTCGTCCAGCACTGAATTTTCATCAATATTAACTTTTAAAAAATAAAAAAAAACTATTTTACATTAAAAAACTATAATTTTCTTTAAAATTTGGCTAAACCTTTCTTATTTCTTCTATTTTATAACTTATTGTATTTGTATGATTGAATTATTCATTCTTGGATTTCTGCATGAATAATTTTGTACTAAAAATATTTAAAAAAAATTTACATTTTAAGATAGTGCATTTGTTATTATTATTATTATTTAATTGGGGTAGGCTATCTTAAATCTTCAAATTAAGTTTTTTAACTTGATAGTACCCCAAAATTTCATTTTTTTTATTGGATCCAATTAAATACTTAATTCCTTAATATTGTAAATCTTTAGTTAAACATTAATTCTGGTTTAATTTTAATTGTGTTTTCTCTATATGCTTAAAATCTTTATCTATATATTATTGCTGATTTTGTAACAACTTTGGTTAAAACAAAACTATATTTATTAAATTTGTTAACTTCATCTATTTATGTTTTATTTTGATGTGCAATAACTACATCCCTCACGTTTCCATTGTGTCACTTATCCAGATGTACTGGGAGTGGCTACAAATGGTTGGCTACACTCACAGGCGGCAGATCGTTATGCAGAGGGTATTTCAAGACTGTTCCAATGTACGACAAGTGATTGAATCTGTTTGAAGACTATGTCGAAAAATAGAGAAAAACTGTAGTTTTAATATGTATATAAAAAGTTTTTGTATCTTCACTCGTTTACTTTTTATTTCAACACGGAGGTTATTTTCTGGATAACCCTCATATTTTGCACTAGATTTTTCAGTTGCCTTCTACGTATCGTAATATTTATTTACAGTTGTATAAAGTCATTCCCTTAAAAATATGATACATTACTGGCCAAAAATTAGGTTACAAAAATCGAACAACTAGGAAAAATACTCTCTTTTGTTTTTTTCTTTGTGTCGGTATCGAATGAACACTCGTGTATTTTTAAAAAACCGTGTTAACACTTACCAGCAACAGAAACCAATTTTTAATTTCCTTAAGAACTCGAAAGATGTCTACAATAGGGCACTACATATTTCGTAAGTGATATTTACCTAGAAACTATAAATCTCATTAAAAGGTACTTTCATATGTTCTGCCCTACCGTTAACAGCTAGACGTTAACATTGGGTGTGGACTTTATATTACAATCACACTCGACGTGGCGCCCAGAATCAGTACGGACCAATCAGAAAGCCTGACGAATCCTGACGAATGACGTAACGCTCAAGAAACTTTGTCATTAGTTGACATCGGTGTGACGTAGTACAGTAATATAAACTTTCTGATTGGATAATATTAACCAATCAAAATGACGCAAAAGAAGAAATCTGATTGGTTAAAACTGGACTTTCTTAATGACCGAAAATACGAGACTCTGATTGGGCAATTATTACCTGAGCGGTTGACGTCACATGCGCATCACACGCAACTTGGCCCGACTTACTCACGCAACCCTAATTGATCGTTTGTTAAATACCAGTCATATTTTGATACATATAGGCTATTTTTGTTTCTGTTAAACACAATAATAGCTTAGGTCAAAAATGATTTGTCAAGTAACGTCTTGTGAAGTCTGTTTTTAGTTGATTAAGGATCTGTTATTTAACGGGAAATTTATAAGCAGTATTTACATCTTCTACACAGGCAGTATAAAACTATAACCTATAATACACGATTCGTACAGATGAGATAAATAAACTATAGTTCGGCGACAGCATTCGCTTAATTGTCGTAGCGAAAATGTAAGCGGAAAAATTACGATCCCGATGGCTGTGTTATTTTATAGAGTTTTAGGCCTGTAATCAGTGTTTATGTAGGCAGCTTGTTCGAATATTACAATTTTATAAGCATTATCTGATGCGACTTTATAACGTTCCGAAACCTAACAATTCATGTGTTCTCTTAAGCAAGGTAGGCTAATAAAATTACTTATTTTCCATCCAATTTGTCAGTAAACTAAAATGCTGGCTGTTGAAATTGTTATGCAATGACAGTTGTTTTTTTAGGTAAGCAGCGGACAAGGTGGTTTGAACCCCTAAAATCTTTTCGGAGTGAGATGAGTTGAGTTGGTTTACATGGTCTGCTCACAGCGTTTATAATTATACTTATCTGAATGCCAGCCCTTTGAAAAATCATGTACTTTCGACTCCCGAATGACACCACCTGTATTTCATTATCAACAGATACTGATTGTAAAATGAAATTCATAAATCTCAGATGAGATAACTCTGACTAGTGTCATTTATATCTATACCTTATCTGTTCTTACGTGCTTTAGTCATATAATTGGATGACCCTGTGATAAAAATGAATACATGTTTACAGACAGGAACTGGCAAATTACGTGCAAAACATTTTTAACACTTTACCTTTTCATTATGGCCGTAATAAATTTCAACCACCTTTAAATACAGGAACTAATGAAATAAGAGTACAGCCAGAAAACTTTTTTCGAAATTACATCGGCCATTACATCATCATTTTGTCAGACCGTTGATTATTATTTTTCGCTAATGCTCGTTGGTAGAGCAAAATAGTTTTCTTGTTATAAAACGGATTAATGAGGTATATTTTCTTACCCGGGAGGATATTGACTTTGTTTCGTCTCAAGATATTTTGAATTAGATTTTTCAGTTGCATTCTACGTATCGTAATATTTATTTACAGTTGTATAAAGTCATTCCCTTAAAAATATGATACATTACTGGTCAAAAATTAGGTTACAAAAATCGAACAACTAGGAAAAATAAGTAACTCTCTTTTGTTTCCTTTCTTTGTGTCTGTATCAAATGAACACTTGTGATTTTTTTAAAAACTGTGTTAACACTTACCAGCAACAGAAACCCATTTTTAATTTCCTTAAGAACTCGAAACATTTCTGCAAAGGGGTACTACATATTTCGTAAGTGATATTTACCTAGAAACTATAAATCTCATTAAAAGGTACCTTCATAATATCTGCCATACCGTTAACAGCTAGAAGTTGACATTGGGTGTGGACTTATTATTACAATCACAGTCGACGTGACGCCTAGAATCAGTACGGACCAATCAGAAAGCAGCATATCCTGACGAATGATGTAACGCTCAAGACACTTTATCATTGGTTGGCATCGGTGTGACGTAGTACAGTAATATAAACTCTCTGATTGGACAATATTTACCAATCAAAACGACGCAAAAGAAGACGTCTGATTGGTTAAAACTAGGCTTTCGTATTGGCCGAAAATACGAGACTCTGATTGGGCAATTATTACCTAAGCCGTTTACGTCACATGCGCATCACTCTCAACATGGCCCGACTTACCCACGCAACCCTAATAGATCGTTTGTTGAATACCAGTTATATTTTGATACATATAGGCTGTTTTTCTTTCTGTTAAACACAATAATAGCTTAGGTCAAAAATGATTTGTCAAGTAACGTCTTGTGAGGTCTATTTATCGTTGATTTAGGATTTGTTAGTAAACGGGTAATTTATAAGCAGTATTTATATCTTCTACTAAGGCAGTGTATAACTATAACCTTTAACAACTGATTCGTACAGATGAGATAAATAAAAAATAATTCAGTGTCAGCGTTCGCTTATTTGTCGTAGTGAAAGTATAAGCAGAAAAATTGCGATCCCGATAGCTGTGTGATTTTAGAGAGTTTTAGGCCTGTAATCAGTGTTTATGTAGGCCGCTTGTTCGAATATTACAATTTTATAAGCATTATCAAATGCGAATTTTTAATTTTCTGAAACCGACCAATTCATGCGTTCTCTTAAGCAAGGTACGCTAATAAAATTACTTATTTTCAACCCAATTTGTCAGTAAACTAAAATGCTGGCTGTTGAAATTGGTGTGCAATGAAAGTTGTTTTTTAGGTAAACAGCGGACAAGGTGGTTTCAACCTCTATAATCTTTTCTGAGTGAGATGAGTTGAATGTGTTTACATGGTCTTCTCACAGCATTTATAATTATACTTATCAGAATGCCAGTCCTTCGGAAAATCATGTACTTTCGACTCTCCGAATGACACCACCTGTATTTCATTATCAACAGATACTAATTGTAAAATGAAATTCATGAATCTCAGATGAGGTAACCCTGACTAGTGTCATTTATACCTTTACCTCTTCTGTTCTTACGAGCTTTAGTCATATAATTGGCTGACCCTGTCATTAAAATGAATACATATTTAGAGTCAGGAACTAACAAATTACGTGCAAAAATGTTTAACACTTTACCTTTTCATTATGGCCACAATAAATTTCATCCTTCTTAAAATACAGGAACTAATGAAATAAGAGTATAGCCAGAAAACTTTTTTCGAAATTACATCGGCCATTACATCATCATTTTGTCAGACCGTTGATTATTATTTTTCGACTAATGCTCGTTGGTAGAGCAAAATAGTTTTCTTGTTATCAAACGGATTAATGAGGTATATTTTCTTACCCGGTAGGATATTGACTTTGTTTCGTCTCAAGATAATGAATTAAATTTTTCAGTTGCCTTCTACGTATCGTATTATTTATTTACAGTTGTAATGAGTCATTCCCTTAAAAATATGATACATTACTGGCCAGAAATTAGGTTACAAAAATCGAACAACTAGGAAAAATAGATAACTCTCTTTTGTTTTTTTTCTTTGTGTCGGTATCGAATGAACAAGCGTGATTTTTTTAAAAACCGTGTTAACACTTACCAGCAACAGAAAACAATTTTTAATTTCCTTAAAAACTTGAAAGATCTCTACAATGGGGTAATACGTAATTCATAAGCGATATTTACCTAGAAACTATAAATCTCATTAAAAGGTACCTTCATATGTTCTGCCCTACTGTTAACAGCTAGAAGTTGACATTGGGTGTGGATTTTATATTACAATCACACTCGACGTGACGCCCAGAATCAGTACGGACCAATCAGAAAGCAGCATATCCTGACGAATGACGTAACGCTCAAGACACATTGTCATTGGTTGACATCAGTGTGACGTATTACAGTAATTTAAACTCTCTGATTGGGCAATATTAACCAATCAAAATGGCGCAAAAGAATACATCTGATTGGTTAAAACGTGGCCTTCCCATTGGCCGAAAATACGAGGCTCTGATTGGGCAATTATTACTTGAGCCGTTGACGTCACATGCGCATCACGCTCAACTTGGCCCGACTTACTCACGCAACCCTAATAGATCGTTTGCTGAATACCAGTTATATTTTGATACATATAGGCTATTTTTGTTTCTGTTAAACACAATAATAGCTTAGGTCAAAAATGATCTGTCAAGTAACGTCTTGTGAAGTCAATTTTTCGTTGATTTAGGATCTGTTAGTTAACGGGAAATTTATAAGAAGTATTTATATCTTCTACACAGGCAGTGTAAAACTATAACCTTTAATACCTGATTCGTACTGATAAGATAAATAGAAAATAATTCGGCGACAGCATTCGCTTAATTGTCGTAGCGAAAGTATAAGCAGAAAAATTACGATCCCGATAGCTGTGTGATTTTATAGAGTTTTAAACCTTTAATCAGTGTTTATGTCGGCAGCTTGTTCGAATATTACAATTTCATCGGCTTTATCAGAAGCGACATTTTAACGTCCCGAAACTGAACAATTCATGCGTTCCCTTAAGCTAAGTAGGCTAATAAAATTACTTATTTTCAATCCAATTTGTCAGTAAACTAAAATGCTGGCTGTTGAAATTGTTGTGCAATGAAAGTTGTTTTTTAGTTAAACAGCGGACAAGGTGGTTTCAACCTCTATAATCTTTTCTGAGTGAGATGAGTTGAATGTGTTTACATTGTCTTCTCACAGCATTTATAATCATACTTATCAGAATGCCAGTCCTTCGGAAAATCATGTACTTTCGACTCTCCGAATGACAACACCTGTATTTCATTATCAACAGATACTGATTGTAAAATGAAATTCATGAATCTCAGATGAGATAACTCTGACTAGTGTCATTTATACCTCTACCTCTTCTGTTCTTACGTGCATTGGTCCTATAATTGGCTGACCCTGTCATCAAAATGAGTACATATTTACAGTCAGGAACTAGCAAATTACGTCCAAAAAATGTTTAACACTTTACCTTTTTATTTTGGCCACAATAAATTTCATCCATCTTAAAATACAGGAACTAATGAAATAAGAGTATAGCGAGAAAACTTTTTTCGAAATTACATCGGCCATTATATCATCATTTTGTCAGTCCGTTGATTATTATTTTTCGACTAATGCTCGTTGGTAGATCAAAATAGTTTTCTTGTTATCAAACGGATTATTGAGATATATTTTCTTACCCGGTAGGATATTGACTTTGTTTCGTCTCAAGATATTTTTAATTAGATTTTTCAGTTGCCTTCTACGTATCGTAATATTTATTTACAGTTGTATAAAGTCATTCCCTTAAATATATGATACATTACTGGTCAAAAATTAGGTTAAAAAAATCGAACAACTAGGAAAAATAGATAACTCTCTTTTGTTTTTTTTCTTTGTGTCTGTATCGAATGAACACTTGTGATTTTTTTAAAAACTGTGTGAACACTTACCAGCAACAGAAACCAATTTTTAATTTCCTTAAGAACTCGAAACATTTCTGCAAAGGGGTACTACATATTTCGTAAGTGATATTTACCTAGAAACTATAAATCTCATTAAAAGGTACCTTTATATGTTCTGCCCTACCGTTAACAGCTAGAAGTTGACATTGGGTGTGGACTTATTATTACAATCACAGTCGACGTGACGCCTAGAATCAGTATGGACCAATCAGAAAGCAGCATATCCTGACGAATGACGTAACACTCAAGACACTTTGTCATTGGTTGACATCGTTGTGACGTAGTACAGTAATATAAACTCCCTGATTGGATAATATTAACCAATCAAAACGACGCAAAAGACAACATCTGATTGGTTAAAACTGGGCTTTCTTATTGGCCGAAAATACGAGACTCTGATTAGGCAATTATTACCTGAGCCGTTGACGTCACATGCGCATCACACTCAACTTGGTCCGACTGACTCAAGCAACCCTAATAGTTCGTTTGTTGAATACCAGTTATGTTTTGATACATATAGGCTATTTTTGTTTCTGTTAAACACAATAATAGCTTAGGTAAAAAATGATTTGTCAAGTAACGTCTTGTGAAGTCAATTTTTCGTTGATTTAGGATCTGTTAGTTAACGGGAAATTTATAAGAAGTATTTATATCTTCTACTCAGGCAGTGTAAAACTATAACCTTTAACACCTGATTCGTACAGATGAGATAAATACAAAATAATTCGGCGACAGCATTCGCTTATTTGTCGTAGCGAAAGTATAAGCAGAATAATTACGATCCCGATAGCTGTGTGATTTTATAGAGTTTTAGGCCTGTAATCAGTGTTTATGTAGGCAGCTTGTTCGAATATTACAATTTTATAAGAATTATCAGTCGCGACATTTTAACGTTCCGAAAACGAACCATTCATGCGTTCTCTTAAGCAAGGTACGCTAATAAAATTACTTATTTTCAACCCAATTTGTCAGTAAACTAAAATCCTGGCTGTTGAAATTGGTGTGCAATGAAAGTTGTTTTTTAGGTAAACAGCGGACAAGGTGGTTTCAACCTCTATAATCTTTTCTGAGTGAGATGAGTTGAATGTGTTTACATGGTCTTCTCACAGCATTTATAATTATACTTATCAGAATGCCAGTCCTTCGGAAAATCATGTACTTTCGACTCTCCAAATGACACCACCTGTATTTCATTATCAACAGATACTAATTGTAAAATGAAATTCATGAATCTCAGATGAGGTAACCCTGACTAGTGTCATTTATACCTTTACCTCTTCTGTTCTTACGAGCTTTAGTCATATAATTGGCTGACCCTGTCATTAAAATGAATACATATTTAGAGTCAGGAACTAACAAATTACGTGCAAAAATGTTTAACACTTTACCTTTTCATTATGGCCACAATAAATTTCATCCTTCTTAAAATACAGGAACTAATGAAATAAGAGTATAGCCAGAAAACTTTTTTCGAAATTACATCGGCCATTACATCATCATTTTGTCAGACCGTTGATTATTATTTTTCGACTAATGCTCGTTGGTAGAGCAAAATAGTTTTCTTGTTATCAAACGGATTAATGAGGTATATTTTCTTACCCGGTAGGATATTGACTTTGTTTCGTCTCAAGATAATGAATTAAATTTTTCAGTTGCCTTCTACGTATCGTATTATTTATTTACAGTTGTAATGAGTCATTCCCTTAAAAATATGATACATTACTGGCCAGAAATTAGGTTACAAAAATCGAACAACTAGGAAAAATAGATAACTCTCTTTTGTTTTTTTTCTTCGTGTCGGTATCGAATGAACAAGCGTGATTTTTTTAAAAACCGTGTTAACATTTACCAGCAACAGAAAGCAATTTTTAATTTCCTTAAAAACTTGAAAGATCTCTACAATGGGGTAATACGTAATTCATAAGCGATATTTACCTAGAAACTATAAATCTCAATAAAAGGTACCTTCATATGTTCTGCCCTACTGTTAACAGCTAGAAGTTGACATTGGGTGTGGATTTTATATTACAATCACACTCGACGTGACGCCCAGAATCAGTACGGACCAATCAGAAAGCAGCATATCCTGACGAATGACGTAACGCTCAAGACACATTGTCATTGGTTGACATCAGTGTGACGTATTACAGTAATTTAAACTCTCTGATTGGGCAATATTAACCAATCAAAATGGCGCAAAAGAATACATCTGATTGGTTAAAACGTGGCCTTCCCATTGGCCGAAAATACGAGGCTCTGATTGGGCAATTATTACTTGAGCCGTTGACGTCACATGCGCATCACGCTCAACTTGGCCCGACTTACTCACGCAACCCTAATAGATCGTTTGCTGAATACCAGTTATATTTTGATACATATAGGCTATTTTTGTTTCTGTTAAACACAATAATAGCTTAGGTCAAAAATGATTTGTCAAGTAACGTCTTGTGAAGTCAATTTTTCGTTGATTTAGGATCTGTTAGTTAACGGGAAATTTATAAGAAGTATTTATATCTTCTACACAGGCAGTGTAAAACTATAACCTTTAATACCTGATTCGTACTGATAAGATAAATACAAAATAATTCGGCGACAGCATTCGCTTAATTGTCGTAGCGAAAGTATAAGCAGAAAAATTACGATCCCGATAGCTGTGTGATTTTATAGAGTTTTAAACCTTTAATCAGTGTTTATGTAGGCAGCTTGTTCGAATATTACAATTTTATCGGCTTTATCAGAAGCGACATTTTAACGTCCCGAAACTGAACAATTCATGCGTTCCCTTAAGCTAAGTAGGCTAATAAAATTACTTATTTTCAATCCAATTTGTCAGTAAACTAAAATGCTGGCTGTTGAAATTGTTGTGCAATGAAAGTTGTTTTTTAGTTAAACAGCGGACAAGGTGGTTTCAACCTCTATAATCTTTTCTGAGTGAGATGAGTTGAATGTGTTTACATTGTCTTCTCACAGCATTTATAATCATACTTATCAGAATGCCAGTCCTTCGGAAAATCATGTACTTTCGACTCTCCGAATGACAACACCTGTATTTCATTATCAACAGATACTGATTGTAAAATGAAATTCATGAATCTCAGATGAGATAACTCTGACTAGTGTCATTTATACCTCTACCTCTTCTGTTCTTACGTGCATTGGTCCTATAATTGGCTGACCCTGTCATCAAAATGAGTACATATTTACAGTCAGGAACTAGCAAATTACGTCCAAAAAATGTTTAACACTTTACCTTTTTATTTTGGCCACAATAAATTTCATCCATCTTAAAATACAGGAACTAATGAAATAAGAGTATAGCGAGAAAACTTTTTTCAAAATTACATCGGCCATTATATCATCATTTTGTCAGTCCGTTGATTATTATTTTTCGACTAATGCTCGTTGGTAGATCAAAATAGTTTTCTTGTTATCAAACGGATTATTGAGATATATTTTCTTACCCGGTAGGATATTGACTTTGTTTCGTCTCAAGATATTTTTAATTAGATTTTTCAGTTGCCTTCTACGTATCGTAATATTTATTTACAGTTGTATAAAGTCATTCCCTTAAATATATGATACATTACTGGTCAAAAATTAGGTTAAAAAAATCGAACAACTAGGAAAAATAGATAACTCTCTTTTGTTTTTTTTCTTTGTGTCTGTATCGAATGAACACTTGTGATTTTTTTAAAAACTGTGTGAACACTTACCAGCAACAGAAACCAATTTTTAATTTCCTTAAGAACTCGAAACATTTCTGCAAAGGGGTACTACATATTTCGTAAGTGATATTTACCTAGAAACTATAAATCTCATTAAAAGGTACCTTTATATGTTCTGCCCTACCGTTAACAGCTAGAAGTTGACATTGGGTGTGGACTTATTATTACAATCACAGTCGACGTGACGCCTAGAATCAGTATGGACCAATCAGAAAGCAGCATATCCTGACGAATGACGTAACACTCAAGACACTTTGTCATTGGTTGACATCGGTGTGACGTAGTACAGTAATATAAACTCCCTGATTGGATAATATTAACCAATCAAAACGACGCAAAAGACAACATCTGATTGGTTAAAACTGGGCTTTCTTATTGGCCGAAAATACGAGACTCTGATTGGGCAATTATTACCTGAGCCGTTGACGTCACATGCGCATCACACTCAACTTGGTCCGACTGACTCAAGCAACCCTAATAGTTCGTTTGTTGAATACCAGTTATGTTTTGATACATATAGGCTATTTTTGTTTCTGTTAAACACAATAATAGCTTAGGTCAAAAATGATTTGTCAAGTAACGTCTTGTGAAGTCAATTTTTCGTTGATTTAGGATCTGTTAGTTAACGGGAAATTTATAAGAAGTATTTATATCTTCTACACAGGCAGTGTAAAACTATAACCTTTAACACCTGATTCGTACAGATGAGATAAATACAAAATAATTCGGCGACAGCATTCGCTTATTTGTCGTAGCGAAAGTATAAGCAGAATAATTACGATCCCGATAGCTGTGTGATTTTATAGAGTTTTAGGCCTGTAATCAGTGTTTATGTAGGCAGCTTGTTCGAATATTACAATTTTATAAGAATTATCAGTCGCGACATTTTAACGTTCCGAAAACGAACAATTCATGCGTTCTCTTAAGCAAGGTACGCTAATAAAATTACTTATTTTCAACCCAATTTGTCAGTAAACTAAAATCCTGGCTGTTGAAATTGGTGTGCAATGAAAATTGTTTTTTAGGTAAACAGCGGACAAGGTGGTTTCAACCTCTATAATCTTTTCTGAGTGAGATGAGTTGAATGTGTTTACATGGTCTTCTCACAGCATTTATAATTATACTTATCAGAATGCCAGTCCTTCGGAAAATCATGAACTTTCGACTCTCCGAATGACACCACCTGTATTTCATTATCAACAGATACTAATTGTAAAATGAAATTCATGAATCTCAGATGAGGTAACCCTGACTAGTGTCATTTATACCTTTACCTCTTCTGTTCTTACGAGCTTTAGTCATATAATTGGCTGACCCTGTCATTAAAATGAATACATATTTAGAGTCAGGAACTAACAAATTACGTGCAAAAATGTTTAACACTTTACCTTTTCATTATGGCCACAATAAATTTCATCCTTCTTAAAATACAGGAACTAATGAAATAAGAGTATAGCCAGAAAACTTTTTTCGAAATTACATCGGCCATTACATCATCATTTTGTCAGACCGTTGATTATTATTTTTCGACTAATGCTCGTTGGTAGAGCAAAATAGTTTTCTTGTTATCAAACGGATTAATGAGGTATATTTTCTTACCCGGTAGGATATTGACTTTGTTTCGTCTCAAGTTAATGAATTAAATTTTTTAGTTGCCTTCTACGTATCGTATTATTTATTTACAGTTGTAATGAGTCATTCCCTTAAAAATATGATACATTACTGGCCAGAAATTAGGTTACAAAAATCGAACAACTAGGAAAAATAGATAACTCTCTTTTGTTTTTTTTCTTCGTGTCGGTATCGAATGAACAAGCGTGATTTTTTTAAAAACCGTGTTAACATTTACCAGCAACAGAAAACAATTTTTAATTTCCTTAAAAACTTGAAAGATCTCTACAATGGGGTAATACGTAATTCATAAGCGATATTTACCTAGAAACTATAAATCTCATTAAAAGGTACCTTCATAATATGTTCTGCCCTACTGTTAACAGCTAGAAGTTGACATTGGGTGTGGATTTTATATTACAATCACACTCGACGTGACGCCCAGAATCAGTACGGACCAATCAGAAAGCAGCATATCCTGACGAATGACGTAACGCTCAAGACACATTGTCATTGGTTGACATCAGTGTGACGTATTACAGTAATTTAAACTCTCTGATTGGGCAATATTAACCAATCAAAATGGCGCAAAAGAATACATCTGATTGGTTAAAACGTGGCCTTCCCATTGGCCGAAAATACGAGGCTCTGATTGGGCAATTATTACTTGAGCCGTTGACGTCACATGCGCATCACGCTCAACTTGGCCCGACTTACTCACGCAACCCTAATAGATCGTTTGCTGAATACCAGTTATATTTTGATACATATAGGCTATTTTTGTTTCTGTTAAACACAATAATAGCTTAGGTCAAAAATGATTTGTCAAGTAACGTCTTGCGAAGTCAATTTTTCGTTGATTTAGGATCTGTTAGTTAACGGGAAATTTATAAGAAGTATTTATATCTTCTACGCAGGCAGTGTAAAACTATAACCTTTAATACCTGATTCGTACTGATAAGATAAATACAAAATAATTCGGCGACAGCATTCGCTTAATTGTCGTAGCGAAAGTATAAGCAGAAAAATTACGATCCCGATAGCTGTGTGATTTTATAGAGTTTTAAACCTTTAATCAGTGTTTATGTAGGCAGCTTGTTCGAATATTACAATTTTATCGGCTTTATCAGAAGCGACATTTTAACGTCCCGAAACTGAACAATTCATGCGTTCCCTTAAGCTAAGTAGGCTAATAAAATTACTTATTTTCAATCCAATTTGTCAGTAAACTAAAATGCTGGCTGTTGAAATTGTTGTGCAATGAAAGTTGTTTTTTAGTTAAACAGCGGACAAGGTGGTTTCAACCTCTATAATCTTTTCTGAGTGAGATGAGTTGAATGTGTTTACATTGTCTTCTCACAGCATTTATAATCATACTTATCAGAATGCCAGTCCTTCGGAAAATCATGTACTTTCGACTCTCCGAATGACAACACCTGTATTTCATTATCAACAGATACTGATTGTAAAATGAAATTCATGAATCTCAGATGAGATAACTCTGACTAGTGTCATTTATACCTCTACCTCTTCTGTTCTTACGTGCATTGGTCCTATAATTGGCTGACCCTGTCATCAAAATGAGTACATATTTACAGTCAGGAACTAGCAAATTACGTCCAAAAAATGTTTAACACTTTACCTTTTTATTTTGGCCACAATAAATTTCATCCATCTTAAAATACAGGAACTAATGAAATAAGAGTATAGCGAGAAAACTTTTTTCGAAATTACATCGGCCATTATATCATCATTTTGTCAGTCCGTTGATTATTATTTTTCGACTAATGCTCGTTGGTAGATCAAAATAGTTTTCTTGTTATCAAACGGATTATTGAGATATATTTTCTTACCCGGTAGGATATTGACTTTGTTTCGTCTCAAGATATTTTTAATTAGATTTTTCAGTTGCCTTCTACGTATCGTAATATTTATTTACAGTTGTATAAAGTCATTCCCTTAAATATATGATACATTACTGGTCAAAAATTAGGTTAAAAAAATCGAACAACTAGGAAAAATAGATAACTCTCTTTTGTTTTTTTTTCTTTGTGTCTGTATCGAATGAACACTTGTGATTTTTTTAAAAACTGTGTGAACACTTACCAGCAACAGAAACCAATTTTTAATTTCCTTAAGAACTCGAAACATTTCTGCAAAGGGGTACTACATATTTCGTAAGTGATATTTACCTAGAAACTATAAATCTCATTAAAAGGTACCTTTATATGTTCTGCCCTACCGTTAACAGCTAGAAGTTGACATTGGGTGTGGACTTATTATTACAATCACAGTCGACGTGACGCCTAGAATCAGTATGGACCAATCAGAAAGCAGCATATCCTGACGAATGACGTAACACTCAAAACACTTTGTCATTGGTTGACATCGGTGTGACGTAGTACAGTAATATAAACTCCCTGATTGGATAATATTAACCAATCAAAACGACGCAAAAGACAACATCTGATTGGTTAAAACTGGGCTTTCTTATTGGCCGAAAATACGAGACTCTGATTGGGCAATTATTACCTGAGCCGTTGACGTCACATGCGCATCACACTCAACTTGGTCCGACTGACTCAAGCAACCCTAATAGTTCGTTTGTTGAATACCAGTTATGTTTTGATACATATAGGCTATTTTTGTTTCTGTTAAACACAATAATAGCTTAGGTCAAAAATGATTTGTCAAGTAACGTGTTGTGAAGTCAATTTTTCGTTGATTTAGGATCTGTTAGTTAACGGGAAATTTATAAGCAGTATTTATATCTTCTACACAGGCAGTGTAAAACTATAACCTTTAACACCTGATTCGTACAGATGAGATAAATACAAAATAATTCGGCGACAGCATTCGCTTATTTGTCGTAGCGAAAGTATAAGCAGAATAATTACGATCCCGATAGCTGTGTGATTTTATAGAGTTTTAGGCCTGTAATCAGTGTTTATGTAGGCAGCTTGTTCGAATATTACAATTTTATAAGAATTATCAGTCGCGACATTTTAACGTTCCGAAAACGAACAATTCATGCGTTCTCTTAAGCAAGGTACGCTAATAAAATTACTTATTTTCAACCCAATTTGTCAGTAAACTAAAATCCTGGCTGTTGAAATTGGTGTGCAATGAAAGTTGTTTTTTAGGTAAACAGCGGACAAGGTGGTTTCAACCTCTATAATCTTTTCTGAGTGAGATGAGTTGAATGTGTTTACATGGTCTTCTCACAGCATTTATAATTATACTTATCAGAATGCCAGTCCTTCGGAAAATCATGTACTTTCGACTCTCCGAATGACACCACCTGTATTTCATTATCAACAGATACTAATTGTAAAATGAAATTCATGAATCTCAGATGAGGTAACCCTGACTAGTGTCATTTATACCTTTACCTCTTCTGTTCTTACGAGCTTTAGTCATATAATTGGCTGACCCTGTCATTAAAATGAATACATATTTAGAGTCAGGAACTAACAAATTACGTGCAAAAATGTTTAACACTTTACCTTTTCATTATGGCCACAATAAATTTCATCCTTCTTAAAATACAGGAACTAATGAAATAAGAGTATAGCCAGAAAACTTTTTTCGAAATTACATCGGCCATTACATCATCATTTTGTCAGACCGTTGATTATTATTTTTCGACTAATGCTCGTTGGTAGAGCAAAATAGTTTTCTTGTTATCAAACGGATTAATGAGGTATATTTTCTTACCCGGTAGGATATTGACTTTGTTTCGTCTCAAGATAATGAATTAAATTTTTCAGTTGCCTTCTACGTATCGTATTATTTATTTACAGTTTTAATGAGTCATTCCCTTAAAAATATGATACATTACTGGCCAGAAATTAGGTTACAAAAATCGAACAACTAGGAAAAATAGATAACTCTCTTTTGTTTTTTTTCTTTGTGTCGGTATCGAATGAACAAGCGTGATTTTTTTAAAAACCGTGTTAACATTTACCAGCAACAGAAAACAATTTTTAATTTCCTTAAAAACTTGAAAGATCTCTACAATGGGGTAATACGTAATTCATAAGCGATATTTACCTAGAAACTATAAATCTCATTAAAAGGTACCTTCATAATATGTTCTGCCCTACTGTTAACAGCTAGAAGTTGACATTGGGTGTGGATTTTATATTACAATCACACTCGACGTGACGCCCAGAATCAGTACGGACCAATCAGAAAGCAGCATATCCTGACGAATGACGTAACGCTCAAGACACATTGTCATTGGTTGACATCAGTGTGACGTATTACAGTAATTTAAACTCTCTGATTGGGCAATATTAACCAATCAAAATGGCGCAAAAGAATACATCTGATTGGTTAAAACGTGGCCTTCCCATTGGCCGAAAATACGAGGCTCTGATTGGGCAATTATTACTTGAGCCGTTGACGTCACATGCGCATCACGCTCAACTTGGCCCTACTTACTCACGCAACCCTAATAGATCGTTTGCTGAATACCAGTTATATTTTGATACATATAGGCTATTTTTGTTTCTGTTAAACACAATAATAGCTTAGGTCAAAAATGATTTGTCAAGTAACGTCTTGTGAAGTCAATTTTTCGTTGATTTAGGATCTGTTAGTTAACGGGAAATTTATAAGAAGTATTTATATCTTCTACACAGGCAGTGTAAAACTATAACCTTTAATACCTGATTCGTACTGATAAGATAAATACAAAATAATTCGGCGACAGCATTCGCTTAATTGTCGTAGCGAAAGTATAAGCAGAAAAATTACGATCCCGATAGCTGTGTGATTTTATAGAGTTTTAAACCTTTAATCAGTGTTTATGTAGGCAGCTTGTTCGAATATTACAATTTTATCGGCTTTATCAGAAGCGACATTTTAACGTCCCGAAACTGAACAATTCATGCGTTCCCTTAAGCTAAGTAGGCTAATAAAATTACTTATTTTCAATCCAATTTGTCAGTAAACTAAAATGCTGGCTGTTGAAATTGTTGTGCAATGAAAGTTGTTTTTTAGTTAAACAGCGGACAAGGTGGTTTCAACCTCTATAATCTTTTCTGAGTGAGATGAGTTGAATGTGTTTACATTGTCTTCTCACAGCATTTATAATCATACTTATCAGAATGCCAGTCCTTCGGAAAATCATGTACTTTCGACTCTCCGAATGACAACACCTGTATTTCATTATCAACAGATACTGATTGTAAAATGAAATTCATGAATCTCAGATGAGATAACTCTGACTAGTGTCATTTATACCTCTACCTCTTCTGTTCTTACGTGCATTGGTCCTATAATTGGCTGACCCTGTCATCAAAATGAGTACATTTTTTACAGTCAGGAACTAGCAAATTACGTCCAAAAAATGTTTAACACTTTACCTTTTTATTTTGGCCACAATAAATTTCATCCATCTTAAAATACAGGAACTAATGAAATAAGAGTATAGCGAGAAAACTTTTTTCGAAATTACATCGGCCATTATATCATCATTTTGTCAGTCCGTTGATTATTATTTTTCGACTAATGCTCGTTGGTAGATCAAAATAGTTTTCTTGTTATCAAACGGATTATTGAGATATATTTTCTTACCCGGTAGGATATTGACTTTGTTTCGTCTCAAGATATTTTTAATTAGATTTTTCAGTTGCCTTCTACGTATCGTAATATTTATTTACAGTTGTATAAAGTCATTCCCTTAAACATATGATACATTACTGGTCAAAAATTAGGTTAAAAAAATCGAACAACTAGGAAAAATAGATAACTCTCTTTTGTTTTTTTTCTTTGTGTCTGTATCGAATGAACACTTGTGATTTTTTTAAAAACTGTGTGAACACTTACCAGCAACAGAAACCAATTTTTAATTTCCTTAAGAACTCGAAACATTTCTGCAAAGGGGTACTACATATTTCGTAAGTGATATTTACCTAGAAACTATAAATCTCATTAAAAGGTACCTTTATATGTTCTGCCCTACCGTTAACAGCTAGAAGTTGACATTGGGTGTGGACTTATTATTACAATCACAGTCGACGTGACGCCTAGAATCAGTATGGACCAATCAGAAAGCAGCATATCCTGACGAATGACGTAACACTCAAGACACTTTGTCATTGGTTGACATCGGTGTGACGTAGTACAGTAATATAAACTCCCTGATTGGATAATATTAACCAATCAAAACGACGCAAAAGACAACATCTGATTGGTTAAAACTGGGCTTTCTTATTGGCCGAAAATACGAGACTCTGATTGGGCAATTATTACCTGAGCCGTTGACGTCACATGCGCATCACACTCAACTTGGTCCGACTGACTCAAGCAACCCTAATAGTTCGTTTGTTGAATACCAGTTATGTTTTGATACATATAGGCTATTTTTGTTTCTGTTAAACACAATAATAGCTTAGGTCAAAAATGATTTGTCAAGTAACGTCTTGTGAAGTCAATTTTTCGTTGATTTAGGATCTGTTAGTTAACGGGAAATTTATAAGAAGTATTTATATCTTCTACACAGGCAGTGTAAAACTATAACCTTTAACACCTGATTCGTACAGATGAGATAAATACAAAATAATTCGGCGACAGCATTCGCTTATTTGTCGTAGCGAAAGTATAAGCAGAATAATTACGATCCCGATAGCTGTGTGATTTTATAGAGTTTTAGGCCTGTAATCAGTGTTTATGTAGGCAGCTTGTTCGAATATTACAATTTTATAAGAATTATCAGTCGCGACATTTTAACGTTCCGAAAACGAACAATTCATGCGTTCTCTTAAGCAAGGTACGCTAATAAAATTACTTATTTTCAACCCAATTTGTCAGTAAACTAAAATCCTGGCTGTTGAAATTGGTGTGCAATGAAAGTTGTTTTTTAGGTAAACAGCGGACAAGGTGGTTTCAACCTCTATAATCTTTTCTGAGTGAGATGAGTTGAATGTGTTTACATGGTCTTCTCACAGCATTTATAATTATACTTATCAGAATGCCAGTCCTTCGGAAAATCATGTACTTTCGACTCTCCGAATGACACCACCTGTATTTCATTATCAACAGATACTAATTGTAAAATGAAATTCATGAATCTCAGATGAGGTAACCCTGACTAGTGTCATTTATACCTTTACCTCTTCTGTTCTTACGAGCTTTAGTCATATAATTGGCTGACCCTGTCATTAAAATGAATACATATTTAGAGTCAGGAACTAACAAATTACGTGCAAAAATGTTTAACACTTTACCTTTTCATTATGGCCACAATAAATTTCATCCTTCTTAAAATACAGGAACTAATGAAATAAGAGTATAGCCAGAAAACTTTTTTCGAAATTACATCGGCCATTACATCATCATTTTGTCAGACCGTTGATTATTATTTTTCGACTAATGCTCGTTGGTAGAGCAAAATAGTTTTCTTGTTATCAAACGGATTAATGAGGTATATTTTCTTACCCGGTAGGATATTGACTTTGTTTCGTCTCAAGATAATGAATTAAATTTTTCAGTTGCCTTCTACGTATCGTATTTTTTATTTACAGTTGTAATGAGTCATTCCCTTAAAAATATGATACATTACTGGCCAGAAATTAGGTTACAAAAATCGAACAACTAGGAAAAATAGATAACTCTCTTTTGTTTTTTTTCTTTGTGTCGGTATCGAATGAACAAGCGTGATTTTTTTAAAAACCGTGTTAACATTTACCAGCAACAGAAAACAATTTTTAATTTCCTTAAAAACTTGAAAGATCTCTACAATGGGGTAATACGTAATTCATAAGCGATATTTACCTAGAAACTATAAATCTCATTAAAAGGTACCTTCATAATATGTTCTGCCCTACTGTTAACAGCTAGAAGTTGACATTGGGTGTGGATTTTATATTACAATCACACTCGACGTGACGCCCAGAATCAGTACGGACCAATCAGAAAGCAGCATATCCTGACGAATGACGTAACGCTCAAGACACATTGTCATTGGTTGACATCAGTGTGACGTATTACAGTAATTTAAACTCTCTGATTGGGCAATATTAACCAATCAAAATGGCGCAAAAGAATACATCTGATTGGTTAAAACGTGGCCTTCCCATTGGCCGAAAATACGAGGCTCTGATTGGGCAATTATTACTTGAGCCGTTGACGTCACATGCGCATCACGCTCAACTTGGCCCGACTTACTCACGCAACCCTAATAGATCGTTTACTGAATACCAGTTATATTTTGATACATATAGGCTATTTTTGTTTCTGTTAAACACAATAATAGCTTAGGTCAAAAATGATTTGTCAAGTAACGTCTTGCGAAGTCAATTTTTCGTTGATTTAGGATCTGTTAGTTAACGGGAAATTTATAAGAAGTATTTATATCTTCTACGCAGGCAGTGTAAAACTATAACCTTTAATACCTGATTCGTACTGATAAGATAAATACAAAATAATTCGGCGACAGCATTCGCTTAATTGTCGTAGCGAAAGTATAAGCAGAAAAATTACGATCCCGATAGCTGTGTGATTTTATAGAGTTTTAAACCTTTAATCAGTGTTTATGTAGGCAGCTTGTTCGAATATTACAATTTTATCGGCTTTATCAGAAGCGACATTTTAACGTCCCGAAACTGAACAATTCATGCGTTCCCTTAAGCTAAGTAGGCTAATAAAATTACTTATTTTCAATCCAATTTGTCAGTAAACTAAAATGCTGGCTGTTGAAATTGTTGTGCAATGAAAGTTGTTTTTTAGTTAAACAGCGGACAAGGTGGTTTCAACCTCTATAATCTTTTCTGAGTGAGATGAGTTGAATGTGTTTACATTGTCTTCTCACAGCATTTATAATCATACTTATCAGAATGCCAGTCCTTCGGAAAATCATGTACTTTCGACTCTCCGAATGACAACACCTGTATTTCATTATCAACAGATACTGATTGTAAAATGAAATTCATGAATCTCAGATGAGATAACTCTGACTAGTGTCATTTATACCTCTACCTCTTCTGTTCTTACGTGCATTGGTCCTATAATTGGCTGACCCTGTCATCAAAATGAGTACATATTTACAGTCAGGAACTAGCAAATTACGTCCAAAAAATGTTTAACACTTTACCTTTTTATTTTGGCCACAATAAATTTCATCCATCTTAAAATACAGGAACTAATGAAATAAGAGTATAGCGAGAAAACTTTTTTCGAAATTACATCGGCCATTATATCATCATTTTGTCAGTCCGTTGATTATTATTTTTCGACTAATGCTCGTTGGTAGATCAAAATAGTTTTCTTGTTATCAAACGGATTATTGAGATATATTTTCTTACCCGGTAGGATATTGACTTTGTTTCGTCTCAAGATATTTTTAATTAGATTTTTCAGTTGCCTTCTACGTATCGTAATATTTATTTACAGTTGTATAAAGTCATTCCCTTAAATATATGATACATTACTGGTCAAAAATTAGGTTAAAAAAATCGAACAACTAGGAAAAATAGATAACTCTCTTTTGTTTTTTTTTCTTTGTGTCTGTATCGAATGAACACTTGTGATTTTTTTAAAAACTGTGTGAACACTTACCAGCAACAGAAACCAATTTTTAATTTCCTTAAGAACTCGAAACATTTCTGCAAAGGGGTACTACATATTTCGTAAGTGATATTTACCTAGAAACTATAAATCTCATTAAAAGGTACCTTTATATGTTCTGCCCTACCGTTAACAGCTAGAAGTTGACATTGGGTGTGGACTTATTATTACAATCACAGTCGACGTGACGCCTAGAATCAGTATGGACCAATCAGAAAGCAGCATATCCTGACGAATGACGTAACACTCAAAACACTTTGTCATTGGTTGACATCGGTGTGACGTAGTACAGTAATATAAACTCCCTGATTGGATAATATTAACCAATCAAAACGACGCAAAAGACAACATCTGATTGGTTAAAACTGGGCTTTCTTATTGGCCGAAAATACGAGACTCTGATTGGGCAATTATTACCTGAGCCGTTGACGTCACATGCGCATCACACTCAACTTGGTCCGACTGACTCAAGCAACCCTAATAGTTCGTTTGTTGAATACCAGTTATGTTTTGATACATATAGGCTATTTTTGTTTCTGTTAAACACAATAATAGCTTAGGTCAAAAATGATTTGTCAAGTAACGTGTTGTGAAGTCAATTTTTCGTTGATTTAGGATCTGTTAGTTAACGGGAAATTTATAAGCAGTATTTATATCTTCTACACAGGCAGTGTAAAACTATAACCTTTAACACCTGATTCGTACAGATGAGATAAATACAAAATAATTCGGCGACAGCATTCGCTTATTTGTCGTAGCGAAAGTATAAGCAGAATAATTACGATCCCGATAGCTGTGTGATTTTATAGAGTTTTAGGCCTGTAATCAGTGTTTATGTAGGCAGCTTGTTCGAATATTACAATTTTATAAGAATTATCAGTCGCGACATTTTAACGTTCCGAAAACGAACAATTCATGCGTTCTCTTAAGCAAGGTACGCTAATAAAATTACTTATTTTCAACCCAATTTGTCAGTAAACTAAAATCCTGGCTGTTGAAATTGGTGTGCAATGAAAGTTGTTTTTTAGGTAAACAGCGGACAAGGTGGTTTCAACCTCTATAATCTTTTCTGAGTGAGATGAGTTGAATGTGTTTACATGGTCTTCTCACAGCATTTATAATTATACTTATCAGAATGCCAGTCCTTCGGAAAATCATGTACTTTCGACTCTCCGAATGACACCACCTGTATTTCATTATCAACAGATACTAATTGTAAAATGAAATTCATGAATCTCAGATGAGGTAACCCTGACTAGTGTCATTTATACCTTTACCTCTTCTGTTCTTACGAGCTTTAGTCATATAACTGGCTGACCCTGTCATTAAAATGAATACATATTTAGAGTCAGGAACTAACAAATTACGTGCAAAAATGTTTAACACTTTACCTTTTCATTATGGCCACAATAAATTTCATCCTTCTTAAAATACAGGAACTAATGAAATAAGAGTATAGCCAGAAAACTTTTTTCGAAATTACATCGGCCATTACATCATCATTTTGTCAGACCGTTGATTATTATTTTTCGACTAATGCTCGTTGGTAGAGCAAAATAGTTTTCTTGTTATCAAACGGATTAATGAGGTATATTTTCTTACCCGGTAGGATATTGACTTTGTTTCGTCTCAAGATAATGAATTAAATTTTTCAGTTGCCTTCTACGTATCGTATTATTTATTTACAGTTGTAATGAGTCATTCCCTTAAAAATATGATACATTACTGGCCAGAAATTAGGTTACAAAAATCGAACAACTAGGAAAAATAGATAACTCTCTTTTGTTTTTTTTCTTTGTGTCGGTATCGAATGAACAAGCGTGATTTTTTTAAAAACCGTGTTAACATTTACCAGCAACAGAAAACAATTTTTAATTTCCTTAAAAACTTGAAAGATCTCTACAATGGGGTAATACGTAATTCATAAGCGATATTTACCTAGAAACTATAAATCTCATTAAAAGGTACCTTCATATGTTCTGCCCTACTGTTAACAGCTAGAAGTTGACATTGGGTGTGGATTTTATATTACAATCACACTCGACGTGACGCCCAGAATCAGTACGGACCAATCAGAAAGCAGCATATCCTGACGAATGACGTAACGCTCAAGACACATTGTCATTGGTTGACATCAGTGTGACGTATTACAGTAATTTAAACTCTCTGATTGGGCAATATTAACCAATCAAAATGGCGCAAAAGAATACATCTGATTGGTTAAAACGTGGCCTTCCCATTGGCCGAAAATACGAGGCTCTGATTGGGCAATTATTACTTGAGCCGTTGACGTCACATGCGCATCACGCTCAACTTGGCCCGACTTACTCACGCAACCCTAATAGATCGTTTGCTGAATACCAGTTATATTTTGATACATATAGGCTATTTTTGTTTCTGTTAAACACAATAATAGCTTAGGTCAAAAATGATTTGTCAAGTAACGTCTTGTGAAGTCAATTTTTCGTTGATTTAGGATCTGTTAGTTAACGGGAAATTTATAAGAAGTATTTATATCTTCTACACAGGCAGTGTAAAACTATAACCTTTAATACCTGATTCGTACTGATAAGATAAATACAAAATAATTCGGCGACAGCATTCGCTTAATTGTCGTAGCGAAAGTATAAGCAGAAAAATTACGATCCCGATAGCTGTGTGATTTTATAGAGTTTTAAACCTTTAATCAGTGTTTATGTAGGCAGCTTGTTCGAATATTACAATTTTATCGGCTTTATCAGAAGCGACATTTTAACGTCCCGAAACTGAACAATTCATGCGTTCCCTTAAGCTAAGTAGGCTAATAAAATTACTTATTTTCAATCCAATTTGTCAGTAAACTAAAATGCTGGCTGTTGAAATTGTTGTGCAATGAAAGTTGTTTTTTAGTTAAACAGCGGACAAGGCGGTTTCAACCTCTATAATCTTTTCTGAGTGAGATGAGTTGAATGTGTTTACATTGTCTTCTCACAGCATTTATAATCATACTTATCAGAATGCCAGTCCTTCGGAAAATCATGTACTTTCGACTCTCCGAATGACAACACCTGTATTTCATTATCAACAGATACTGATTGTAAAATGAAATTCATGAATCTCAGATGAGATAACTCTGACTAGTGTCATTTATACCTCTACCTCTTCTGTTCTTACGTGCATTGGTCCTATAATTGGCTGACCCTGTCATCAAAATGAGTACATATTTACAGTCAGGAACTAGCAAATTACGTCCAAAAAATGTTTAACACTTTACCTTTTTATTTTGGCCACAATAAATTTCATCCATCTTAAAATACAGGAACTAATGAAATAAGAGTATAGCGAGAAAACTTTTTTCGAAATTACATCGGCCATTATATCATCATTTTGTCAGTCCGTTGATTATTATTTTTCGACTAATGCTCGTTGGTAGATCAAAATAGTTTTCTTGTTATCAAACGGATTATTGAGATATATTTTCTTACCCGGTAGGATATTGACTTTGTTTCGTCTCAAGATATTTTTAATTAGATTTTTCAGTTGCCTTCTACGTATCGTAATATTTATTTACAGTTGTATAAAGTCATTCCCTTAAATATATGATACATTACTGGTCAAAAATTAGGTTAAAAAAATCGAACAACTAGGAAAAATAGATAACTCTCTTTTGTTTTTTTTTCTTTGTGTCTGTATCGAATGAACACTTGTGATTTTTTTAAAAACTGTGTGAACACTTACCAGCAACAGAAACCAATTTTTAATTTCCTTAAGAACTCGAAACATTTCTGCAAAGGGGTACTACATATTTCGTAAGTGATATTTACCTAGAAACTATAAATCTCATTAAAAGGTACCTTTATATGTTCTGCCCTACCGTTAACAGCTAGAAGTTGACATTGGGTGTGGACTTATTATTACAATCACAGTCGACGTGACGCCTAGAATCAGTATGGACCAATCAGAAAGCAGCATATCCTGACGAATGACGTAACACTCAAGACACTTTGTCATTGGTTGACATCGGTGTGACGTAGTACAGTAATATAAACTCCCTGATTGGATAATATTAACCAATCAAAACGACGCAAAAGACAACATCTGATTGGTTAAAACTGCGCTTTCTTATTGGCCGAAAATACGAGACTCTGATTGGGCAATTATTACCTGAGCCGTTGACGTCACATGCGCATCACACTCAACTTGGTCCGACTGACTCAAGCAACCCTAATAGTTCGTTTGTTGAATACCAGTTATGTTTTGATACATATAGGCTATTTTTGTTTCTGTTAAACACAATAATAGCTTAGGTCAAAAATGATTTGTCAAGTAACGTCTTGTGAAGTCAATTTTTCGTTGATTTAGGATCTGTTAGTTAACGGGAAATTTATAAGAAGTATTTATATCTTCTACACAGGCAGTGTAAAACTATAACCTTTAACACCTGATTCGTACAGATGAGATAAATACAAAATAATTCGGCGACAGCATTCGCTTATTTGTCGTAGCGAAAGTATAAGCAGAATAATTACGATCCCGATAGCTGTGTGATTTTATAGAGTTTTAGGCCTGTAATCAGTGTTTATGTAGGCAGCTTGTTCGAATATTACAATTTTATAAGAATTATCAGTCGCGACATTTTAACGTTCCGAAAACGAACAATTCATGCGTTCTCTTAAGCAAGGTACGCTAATAAAATTACTTATTTTCAACCCAATTTGTCAGTAAACTAAAATCCTGGCTGTTGAAATTGGTGTGCAATGAAAGTTGTTTTTTAGGTAAACAGCGGACAAGGTGGTTTCAACCTCTATAATCTTTTCTGAGTGAGATGAGTTGAATGTGTTTACATGGTCTTCTCACAGCATTTATAATTATACTTATCAGAATGCCAGTCCTTCGGAAAATCATGTACTTTCGACTCTCCGAATGACACCACCTGTATTTCATTATCAACAGATACTAATTGTAAAATGAAATTCATGAATCTCAGATGAGGTAACCCTGACTAGTGTCATTTATACCTTTACCTCTTCTGTTCTTACGAGCTTTAGTCATATAATTGGCTGACCCTGTCATTAAAATGAATACATATTTAGAGTCAGGAACTAACAAATTACGTGCAAAAATGTTTAACACTTTACCTTTTCATTATGGCCACAATAAATTTCATCCATCTTAAAATACAGGAACTAATGAAATAAGAGTATAGCCAGAAAACTTTTTTCGAAATTACATCGGCCATTACATCATCATTTTGTCAGACCGTTGATTATTATTTTTCGACTAATGCTCGTTGGTAGATCAAAATAGTTTTCTTGTTATCAAACGGATTATTGAGATATATTTTCTTACCCGGTAGGATATTGACTTTGTTTCGTCTCAAGATATTTTTAATTAGATTTTTCAGTTGCCTTCTACGTATCGTAATATTTATTTACAGTTGTATAAAGTCATTCCCTTAAATATATGATACATTACTGGTCAAAAATTAGGTTAAAAAAATCGAACAACTAGGAAAAATAGATAACTCTCTTTTGTTTTTTTTCTTTGTGTCTGTATCGAATGAACACTTGTGATTTTTTTAAAAACTGTGTGAACACTTACCAGCAACAGAAACCAATTTTTAATTTCCTTAAGAACTCGAAACATTTCTGCAAAGGGGTACTACATATTTCGTAAGTGATATTTACCTAGAAACTATAAATCTCATTAAAAGGTACCTTTATATGTTCTGCCCTACCGTTAACAGCTAGAAGTTGACATTGGGTGTGGACTTATTATTACAATCACAGTCGACGTGACGCCTAGAATCAGTATGGACCAATCAGAAAGCAGCATATCCTGACGAATGACGTAACACTCAAGACACTTTGTCATTGGTTGACATCGGTGTGACGTAGTACAGTAATATAAACTCCCTGATTGGATAATATTAACCAATCAAAACGACGCAAAAGACAACATCTGATTGGTTAAAACTGGGCTTTCTTATTGGCCGAAAATACGAGACTCTGATTGGGCAATTATTACCTGAGCCGTTGACGTCACATGCGCATCACACTCATCTTGGTCCGACTGACTCAAGCAACCCTAATAGTTCGTTTGTTGAATACCAGTTATGTTTTGATACATATAGGCTATTTTTGTTTCTGTTAAACACAATAATAGCTTAGGTCAAAAATGATTTGTCAAGTAACGTCTTGTGAAGTCAATTTTTCGTTGATTTAGGATCTGTTAGTTAACGGGAAATTTATAAGAAGTATTTATATCTTCTACACAGGCAGTGTAAAACTATAACCTTTAACACCTGATTCGTACAGATGAGATAAATACAAAATAATTCGGCGACAGCATTCGCTTATTTGTCGTAGCGAAAGTATAAGCAGAATAATTACGATCCCGATAGCTGTGTGATTTTATAGAGTTTTAGGCCTGTAATCAGTGTTTATGTAGGCAGCTTGTTCGAAAATTACAATTTTATACGAATTATCAGTCGCGACATTTTAACGTTCAGAAAACGAACAATTCATGCGTTCTCTTAAGCAAGGTACGCTAATAAAATTACTTATTTTCAACCCAATTTGTCAGTAAACTAAAATCCTGGCTGTTGAAATTGGTGTGCAATGAAAGTTGTTTTTTAGGTAAACAGCGGACAAGGTGGTTTCAACCTCTATAATCTTTTCTGAGTGAGATGAGTTGAATGTGTTTACATGGTCTTCTCAAAGCATTTATAATTATACTTATCAGAATGCCAGTCCTTCGGAAAATCATGTACTTTCGACTCTCCGAATGACACCACCTGTATTTCATTATCAACAGATACTAATTGTAAAATGAAATTCATGAATCTCAGATGAGGTAACCCTGACTAGTGTCATTTATACCTTTACCTCTTCTGTTCTTACGAGCTTTAGTCATATAATTGGCTGACCCTGTCATTAAAATAAATACATATTTAGAGTCAGGAACTAACAAATTACGTGCAAAAATGTTTAACACTTTACCTTTTCATTATAGCCACAATAAATTTCATCCTTCTTAAAATACAGGAACTAATGAAATAAGAGTATAGCCAGAAAACTTTTTTCGAAATTACATCGGCCATTACATCATCATTTTGTCAGACCGTTGATTATTATTTTTCGACTAATGCTCGTTGGTAGAGCAAAATAGTTTTCTTGTTATCAAACGGATTAATGAGGTATATTTTCTTACCCGGTAGGATATTGACTTTGTTTCGTCTCAAGATAATGAATTAAATTTTTCAGTTGCCTTCTACGTATCGTATTATTTATTTACAGTTGTAATGAGTCATTCCCTTAAAAATATGATACATTACTGGCCAGAAATTAGGTTACAAAAATCGAACAACTAGGAAAAATAGATAACTCTCTTTTGTTTTTTTTCTTTGTGTCGGTATCGAATGAACAAGCGTGATTGTTTTAAAAACCGTGTTAACATTTACCAGCAACAGAAAACAATTTTAAATTTCCTTAAAAACTTGAAAGATCTCTACAATGGGGTAATACGTAATTCATAAGCGATATTTACCTAGAAACTATAAATCTCATTAAAAGGTACCTTCATATGTTCTGCCCTACTGTTAACAGCTAGAAGTTGACATTGGGTGTGGATTTTATATTACAATCACACTCGACGTGACGCCCAGAATCAGTACGGACCAATCAGAAAGCAGCATATCCTGACGAATGACGTAACGCTCAAGACACATTGTCATTGGTTGACATCAGTGTGACGTATTACAGTAATTTAAACTCTCTGATTGGGCAATATTAACCAATCAAAATGGCGCAAAAGAATACATCTGATTGGTTAAAACGTGGCCTTCCCATTGGCCGAAAATACGAGGCTCTGATTGGGCAATTATTACTTGAGCCGTTGACGTCACATGCGCATCACGCTCAACTTGGCCCGACTTACCCACGCAACCCTAATAGATCGTTTGCTGAATACCAGTTATATTTTGATACATATAGGCTATTTTTGTTTCTGTTAAACACAATAATAGCTTAGGTCAAAAATGATTTGTCAAGTAACGTCTTGTGAAGTCAATTTTTCGTTGATTTAGGATCTGTTAGTTAACGGGAAATTTATAAGAAGTATTTATATCTTCTACACAGGCAGTGTAAAACTATAACCTTTAATACCTGATTCGTACTGATAAGATAAATACAAAATAATTCGGCGACAGCATTCGCTTAATTGTCGTAGCGAAAGTATAAGCAGAAAAATTACGATCCCGATAGCTGTGTGATTTTATAGAGTTTTAAACCTTTAATCAGTGTTTATGTAGGCAGCTTGTTCGAATATTACAATTGTATCGGCTTTATCAGAAGCGACATTTTAACGTCCCGAAACTGAACAATTCATGCGTTCCCTTAAGCTAAGTAGGCTAATAAAATTACTTATTTTCAATCCAATTTGTCAGTAAACTAAAATGCTGGCTGTTGAAATTGTTGTGCAATGAAAGTTGTTTTTTAGTTAAACAGCGGACAAGGTGGTTTCAACCTCTATAATCTTTTCTGAGTGAGATGAGTTGAATGTGTTTACATTGTCTTCTCACAGCATTTATAATCATACTTATCAGAATGCCAGTCCTTCGGAAAATCATGTACTTTCGACTCTCCGAATGACAACACCTGTATTTCATTATCAACAGATACTGATTGTAAAATGAAATTCATGAATCTCAGATGAGATAACTCTGACTAGTGTCATTTATACCTCTACCTCTTCTGTTCTTACGTGCATTGGTCCTATAATTGGCTGACCCTGTCATCAAAATGAGTACATATTTACAGTCAGGAACTAGCAAATTACGTCCAAAAAATGTTTAACACTTTACCTTTTTATTTTGGCCACAATAAATTTCATCCATCTTAAAATACAGGAACTAATGAAATAAGAGTATAGCGAGAAAACTTTTTTCGAAATTACATCGGCCATTATATCATCATTTTGTCAGTCCGTTGATTATTATTTTTCGACTAATGCTCGTTGGTAGATCAAAATAGTTTTCTTGTTATCAAACGGATTATTGAGATATATTTTCTTACCCGGTAGGATATTGACTTTGTTTCGTCTCAAGATATTTTTAATTAGATTTTTCAGTTGCCTTCTACGTATCGTAATATTTATTTACAGTTGTATAAAGTCATTCCCTTAAATATATGATACATTACTGGTCAAAAATTAGGTTAAAAAAATCGAACAACTAGGAAAAATAGATAACTCTCTTTTGTTTTTTTTCTTTGTGTCTGTATCGAATGAACACTTGTGATTTTTTTAAAAACTGTGTGAACACTTACCAGCAACAGAAACCAATTTTTAATTTCCTTAAGAACTCGAAACATTTCTGCAAAGGGGTACTACATATTTCGTAAGTGATATTTACCTAGAAACTATAAATCTCATTAAAAGGTACCTTTATATGTTCTGCCCTACCGTTAACAGCTAGAAGTTGACATTGGGTGTGGACTTATTATTACAATCACAGTCGACGTGACGTCTAGAATCAGTATGGACCAATCAGAAAGCAGCATATTCTGACGAATGACGTAACACTCAAGACACTTTGTCATTGGTTGACATCGGTGTGACGTAGTACAGTAATATAAACTCCCTGATTGGATAATATTAACCAATCAAAACGACGCAAAAGACAACATCTGATTGGTTAAAACTGGGCTTTCTTATTGGCCGAAAATACGAGACTCTGATTGGGCAATTATTACCTGAGCCGTTGACGTCACATGCGCATCACACTCAACTTGGTCCGACTGACTCAAGCAACCCTAATAGTTCGTTTGTTGAATACCAGTTATGTTTTGATACATATAGGCTATTTTTGTTTCTGTTAAACACAATAATAGCTTAGGTAAAAAATGATTTGTCAAGTAACGTCTTTTGAAGTCAATTTTTCGTTGATTTAGGATCTGTTAGTTAACGGGAAATTTATAAGAAGTATTTATATCTTCTACACAGGCAGTGTAAAACTATAACCTTTAACACCTGATTCGTACAGATGAGATAAATACAAAATAATTCGGCGACAGCATTCGCTTATTTGTCGTAGCGAAAGTATAAGCAGAATAATTACGATCCCGATAGCTGTGTGATTTTATAGAGTTTTAGGCCTGTAATCAGTGTTTATGTAGGCAGCTTGTTCGAATATTACAATTTTATAAGAATTATCAGTCGCGACATTTTAACGTTCCGAAAACGAACAATTCATGCGTTCTCTTAAGCAAGGTACGCTAATAAAATTACTTATTTTCAACCCAATTTGTCAGTAAACTAAAATCCTGGCTGTTGAAATTGGTGTGCAATGAAAGTTGTTTTTTAGGTAAACAGCGGACAAGGTGGTTTCAACCTCTATAATCTTTTCTGAGTGAGATGAGTTGAATGTGTTTACATGGTCTTCTCACAGCATTTATAATTATACTTATCAGAATGCCAGTCCTTCGGAAAATCATGTACTTTCGACTCTCCGAATGACACCACCTGTATTTCATTATCAACAGATACTAATTGTAAAATGAAATTCATGAATCTCAGATGAGGTAACCCTGACTAGTGTCATTTATACCTTTACCTCTTCTGTTCTTACGAGCTTTAGTCATATAATTGGCTGACCCTGTCATTAAAATGAATACATATTTAGAGTCAGGAACTAACAAATTACGTGCAAAAATGTTTAACACTTTACCTTTTCATTATGGCCACAATAAATTTCATCCTTCTTAAAATACAGGAACTAATGAAATAAGAGTATAGCCAGAAAACTTTTTTCGAAATTACATCGGCCATTACATCATCATTTTGTCAGACCGTTGATTATTATTTTTCGACTAATGCTCGTTGGTAGAGCAAAATAGTTTTCTTGTTATCAAACGGATTAATGAGGTATATTTTCTTACCCGGTAGGATATTGACTTTGTTTCGTCTCAAGATAATGAATTAAATTTTTCAGTTGCCTTCTACGTATCGTATTATTTATTTACAGTTGTAATGAGTCATTCCCTTAAAAATATGATACATTACTGGCCAGAAATTAGGTTACAAAAATCGAACAACTAGGAAAAATAGATAACTCTCTTTTGTTTTTTTTCTTTGTGTCGGTATCGAATGAACAAGCGTGATTTTTTTAAAAACCGTGTTAACATTTACCAGCAACAGAAAACAATTTTTAATTTCCTTAAAAACTTGAAAGATCTCTACAATGGGGTAATACGTAATTCATAAGCGATATTTACCTAGAAACTATAAATCTCATTAAAAGGTACCTTCATATGTTCTGCCCTACTGTTAACAGCTAGAAGTTGACATTGGGTGTGGATTTTATATTACAATCACACTCGACGTGACGCCCAGAATCAGTACGGACCAATCAGAAAGCAGCATATCCTGACGAATGACGTAACGCTCAAGACACATTGTCATTGGTTGACATCAGTGTGACGTATTACAGTAATTTAAACTCTCTGATTGGGCAATATTAACCAATCAAAATGGCGCAAAAGAATACATCTGATTGGTTAAAACGTGGCCTTCCCATTGGCCGAAAATACGAGGCTCTGATTGGGCAATTATTACTTGAGCCGTTGACGTCACATGCGCATCACGCTCAACTTGGCCCGACTTACCCACGCAACCCTAATAGATCGTTTGCTGAATACCAGTTATATTTTGATACATATAGGCTATTTTTGTTTCTGTTAAACACAATAATAGCTTAGGTCAAAAATGATTTGTCAAGTAACGTCTTGTGAAGTCAATTTTTCGTTGATTTAGGATCTGTTAGTTAACGGGAAATTTATAAGAAGTATTTATATCTTCTACACAGGCAGTGTAAAACTATAACCTTTAACACCTGATTCGTACAGATAAGATAAATACAAAATAATTCGGCGACAGCATTCGCTTAATTGTCGTAGCGAAAGTATAAGCAGAAAAATTACGATCCCGATAGCTGTGTGATTTTATAGAGTTTTAAACCTTTAATCAGTGTTTATGTAGGCAGCTTGTTCGAATATTACAATTTTATCGGCTTTATCAGAAGCGACATTTTAACGTCCCGAAACTGAACAATTCATGCGTTCCCTTAAGCTAAGTAGGCTAATAAAATTACTTATTTTCAATCCAATTTGTCAGTAAACTAAAATGCTGGCTGTTGAAATTGTTGTGCAATGAAAGTTGTTTTTTAGTTAAACAGCGGACAAGGTGGTTTCAACCTCTATAATCTTTTCTGAGTGAGATGAGTTGAATGTGTTTACATTGTCTTCTCACAGCATTTATAATCATACTTATCAGAATGCCAATCCTTCGGAAAATCATGTACTTTCGACTCTCCGAATGACAACACCTGTATTTCATTATCAACAGATACTGATTGTAAAATGAAATTCATGAATCTCAGATGAGATAACTCTGACTAGTGTCATTTATACCTCTACCTCTTCTGTTCTTACGTGCATTGGTCCTATAATTGGCTGACCCTGTCATCAAAATGAGTACATATTTACAGTCAGGAACTAGCAAATTACGTCCAAAAAATGTTTAACACTTTACCTTTTTATTTTGGCCACAATAAATTTCATCCATCTTAAAATACAGGAACTAATGAAATAAGAGTATAGCGAGAAAACTTTTTTCGAAATTACATCGGCCATTATATCATCATTTTGTCAGTCCGTTGATTATTATTTTTCGACTAATGCTCGTTGGTAGATCAAAATAGTTTTCTTGTTATCAAAAGGATTATTGAGATATATTTTCTTACCCGGTAGGATATTGACTTTGTTTCGTCTCAAGATATTTTTAATTAGATTTTTCAGTTGCCTTCTACGTATCGTAATATTTATTTACAGTTGTATAAAGTCATTCCCTTAAATATATGATACATTACTGGTCAAAAATTAGGTTAAAAAAATCGAACAACTAGGAAAAATAGATAACTCTCTTTTGTTTTTTTTCTTTGTGTCTGTATCGAATGAACACTTGTGATTTTTTTAAAAACTGTGTGAACACTTACCAGCAACAGAAACCAATTTTTAATTTCCTTAAGAACTCGAAACATTTCTGCAAAGGGGTACTACATATTTCGTAAGTGATATTTACCTAGAAACTATAAATCTCATTAAAAGGTACCTTTATATGTTCTGCCCTACCGTTAACAGCTAGAAGTTGACATTGGGTGTGGACTTATTATTACAATCACAGTCGACGTGACGCCTAGAATCAGTATGGACCAATCAGAAAGCAGCATATCCTGACGAATGACGTAACACTCAAGACACTTTGTCATTGGTTGACATCGGTGTGACGTAGTACAGTAATATAAACTCCCTGATTGGATAATATTAACCAATCAAAACGACGCAAAAGACAACATCTGATTGGTTAAAACTGGGCTTTCTTATTGGCCGAAAATACGAGACTCTGATTGGGCAATTATTACCTGAGCCGTTGACGTCACATGCGCATCACACTCAACTTGGTCCGACTGACTCAAGCAACCCTAATAGTTCGTTTGTTGAATACCAGTTATGTTTTGATACATATAGGCTATTTTTGTTTCTGTTAAACACAATAATAGCTTAGGTCAAAAATGATTTGTCAAGTAACGTCTTGTGAAGTCAATTTTTCGTTGATTTAGGATCTGTTAGTTAACGGGAAATTTATAAGAAGTATTTATATCTTCTACACAGGCAGTGTAAAACTATAACCTTTAACACCTGATTCGTACAGATGAGATAAATACAAAATAATTCGGCGACAGCATTCGCTTATTTGTCGTAGCGAAGTATAAGCAGAATAATTACGATCCCGATAGCTGTGTGATTTTATAGAGTTTTAGGCCTGTAATCAGTGTTTATGTAGGCAGCTTGTTCGAATATTACAATTTTATAAGAATTATCAGTCGCGACATTTTAACGTTCCGAAAACGAACAATTCATGCGTTCTCTTAAGCAAGGTACGCTAATAAAATTACTTATTTTCAACCCAATTTGTCAGTAAACTAAAATCCTGGCTGTTGAAATTGGTGTGCAATGAAAGTTGTTTTTTAGGTAAACAGCGGACAAGGTGGTTTCAACCTCTATAATCTTTTCTGAGTGAGATGAGTTGAATGTGTTTACATGGTCTTCTCACAGCATTTATAATTATACTTATCAGAATGCCAGTCCTTCGGAAAATCATGTACTTTCGACTCTCCGAATGACACCACCTGTATTTCATTATCAACAGATACTAATTGTAAAATGAAATTCATGAATCTCAGATGAGGTAACCCTGACTAGTGTCATTTATACCTTTACCTCTTCTGTTCTTACGAGCTTTAGTCATATAATTGGCTGACCCTGTCATTAAAATGAATACATATTTAGAGTCAGGAACTAACAAATTACGTGCAAAAATGTTTAACACTTTACCTTTTCATTATGGCCACAATAAATTTCATCCTTCTTAAAATACAGGAACTAATGAAATAAGAGTATAGCCAGAAAACTTTTTTCGAAATTACATCGGCCATTACATCATCATTTTGTCAGACCGTTGATTATTATTTTTCGACTAATGCTCGTTGGTAGAGCAAAATAGTTTTCTTGTTATCAAACGGATTAATGAGGTATATTTTCTTACCCGGTAGGATATTGACTTTGTTTCGTCTCAAGATAATGAATTAAATTTTTCAGTTGCCTTCTACGTATCGTATTATTTATTTACAGTTGTAATGAGTCATTCCCTTAAAAATATGATACATTACTGGCCAGAAATTAGGTTACAAAAATCGAACAACTAGGAAAAATAGATAACTCTCTTTTGTTTTTTTTCTTTGTGTCGGTATCGAATGAACAAGCGTGATTTTTTTAAAAACCGTGTTAACATTTACCAGCAACAGAAAACAATTTTTAATTTCCTTAAAAACTTGAAAGATCTCTACAATGGGGTAATACGTAATTCATAAGCGATATTTACCTAGAAACTATAAATCTCATTAAAAGGTACCTTCATATGTTCTGCCCTACTGTTAACAGCTAGAAGTTGACATTGGGTGTGGATTTTATATTACAATCACACTCGACGTGACGCCCAGAATCAGTACGGACCAATCAGAAAGCAGCATATCCTGACGTTTGACGTAACGCTCAAGACACATTGTCATTGGTTGACATCAGTGTGACGTATTACAGTAATTTAAACTCTCTGATTGGGCAATATTAACCAATCAAAATGGCGCAAAAGAATACATCTGATTGGTTAAAACGTGGCTTTCCCATTGGCCGAAAATACGAGTCTCTGATTGGGCAATTATTACTTGAGCCGTTGACGTCACATGCGCATCACGCTCAACTTGGCCCGACTTACTCACGCAACCCTAATAGATCGTTTGCTGAATACCAGTTATATTTTGATACATATAGGCTATTTTTGTTTCTGTTAAACACAATAATAGCTTAGGTCAAAAATGATTTGTCAAGTAACGTCTTGTGAAGTCAATTTTTCGTTGATTTAGGATCTGTTAGTTAACGGGAAATTTATAAGAAGTATTTATTTTTTCTACACAGGCAGTGTAAAACTATAACCTTTAATACCTGATTCGTACTGATAAGATAAATACAAAATAATTCGGCGACAGCATTCGCTTAATTGTCGTAGCGAAAGTATAAGCAGAAAAATTACGATCCCGATAGCTGTGTGATTTTATAGAGTTTTAAATTTTTAATCAGTGTTTATGTAGGCAGCTTGTTCGAATATTACAATTTTATCGGCTTTATCAGAAGCGACATTTTAACGTCCCGAAACTGAACAATTCATGCGTTCCCTTAAGCTAAGTAGGCTAATAAAATTACTTATTTTCAATCCAATTTGTCAGTAAACTAAAATGCTGGCTGTTGAAATTGTTGTGCAATGAAAGTTGTTTTTTAGTTAAACAGCGGACAAGGTGGTTTCAACCTCTATAATCTTTTCTGAGTGAGATGAGTTGAATGTGTTTACATTGTCTTCTCACAGCATTTATAATCATACTTATCAGAATGCCAGTCCTTCGGAAAATCATGTACTTTCGACTCTCCGAATGACAACACCTGTATTTCATTATCAACAGATACTGATTGTAAAATGAAATTCATGAATCTCAGATGAGATAACTCTGACTAGTGTCATTTATACCTCTACCTCTTCTGTTCTTACGTGCATTGGTCCTATAATTGGCTGACCCTGTCATCAAAATGAGTACATATTTACAGTCAGGAACTAGCAAATTACGTCCAAAAAATGTTTAACACTTTACCTTTTTATTTTGGCCACAATAAATTTCATCCATCTTAAAATACAGGAACTAATGAAATAAGAGTATAGCGAGAAAACTTTTTTCGAAATTACATCGGCCATTATATCATTATTTTGTCAGTCCGTTGATTATTATTTTTCGACTAATGCTCGTTGGTAGATCAAAATAGTTTTCTTGTTATCAAACGGATTATTGAGATATATTTTCTTACCCGGTAGGATATTGACTTTGTTTCGTCTCAAGATATTTTTAATTAGATTTTTCAGTTGCCTTCTACGTATCGTAATATTTATTTACAGTTGTACAAAGTCATTCCCTTAAATATATGATACATTACTGGTCAAAAATTAGGTTAAAAAAATCGAACAACTAGGAAAAATAGATAACTCTCTTTTGTTTTTTTTCTTTGTGTCTGTATCGAATGAACACTTGTGATTTTTTTAAAAACTGTGTGAACACTTACCAGCAACAGAAACCAATTTTTAATTTCCTTAAGAACTCGAAACATTTCTGCAAAGGGGTACTACATATTTCGTAAGTGATATTTACCTAGAAACTATAAATCTCATTAAAAGGTACCTTTATATGTTCTGCCCTACCGTTAACAGCTAGAAGTTGACATTGGGTGTGGACTTATTATTACAATCACAGTCGACGTGACGCCTAGAATCAGTATGGACCAATCAGAAAGCAGCATATCCTGACGAATGACGTAACACTCAAGACACTTTGTCATTGGTTGACATCGGTGTGACGTAGTACAGTAATATAAACTCCCTGATTGGATAATATTAACCAATCAAAACGACGCAAAAGACAACATCTGATTGGTTAAAACTGGGCTTTCTTATTGGCCGAAAATACGAGACTCTGATTGGGCAATTATTACCTGAGCCGTTGACGTCACATGCGCATCACACTCAACTTGGTCCGACTGACTCAAGCAACCCTAATAGTTCGTTTGTTGAATACCAGTTATGTTTTGATACATATAGGCTATTTTTGTTTCTGTTAAACACAATAATAGCTTAGGTCAAAAATGATTTGTCAAGTAACGTCTTGTGAAGTCAATTTTTCGTTGATTTAGGATCTGTTAGTTAACGGGAAATTTATAAGAAGTATTTATATCTTCTACACAGGCAGTGTAAAACTATAACCTTTAACACCTGATTCGTACAGATGAGATAAATACAAAATAATTCGGCGGCAGCATTCGCTTATTTGTCGTAGCGAAAGTATAAGCAGAATAATTACGATCCCGATAGCTGTGTGATTTTATAGAGTTTTAGGCCTGTAATCAGTGTTTATGTAGGCAGCTTGTTCGAATATTACAATTTTATAAGAATTATCAGTCGCGACATTTTAACGTTCCGAAAACGAACAATTCATGCGTTCTCTTAAGCAAGGTACGCTAATAAAATTACTTATTTTCAACCCAATTTGTCAGTAAACTAAAATCCTGGCTGTTGAAATTGGTGTGCAATGAAAGTTGTTTTTTAGGTAAACAGCGGACAAGGTGGTTTCAACCTCTATAATCTTTTCTGAGTGAGATGAGTTGAATGTGTTTACATGGTCTTCTCACAGCATTTATAATTATACTTATCAGAATGCCAGTCCTTCGGAAAATCATGTACTTTCGACTCTCCGAATGACACCACCTGTATTTCATTATCAACAGATACTAATTGTAAAATGAAATTCATGAATCTCAGATGAGGTAACCCTGACTAGTGTCATTTATACCTTTACCTCTTCTGTTCTTACGAGCTTTAGTCATATAATTGGCTGACCCTGTCATTAAAATGAATACATATTTAGAGTCAGGAACTAACAAATTACGTGCAAAAATGTTTAACACTTTACCTTTTCATTATGGCCACAATAAATTTCATCCTTCTTAAAATACAGGAACTAATGAAATAAGAGTATAGCCAGAAAACTTTTTTCGAAATTACATCGGCCATTACATCATCATTTTGTCAGACCGTTGATTATTATTTTTCGACTAATGCTCGTTGGTAGAGCAAAATAGTTTTCTTGTTATCAAACGGATTAATGAGGTATATTTTCTTACCCGGTAGGATATTGACTTTGTTTCGTCTCAAGATAATGAATTAAATTTTTCAGTTGCCTTCTACGTATCGTATTATTTATTTACAGTTGTAATGAGTCATTCCCTTAAAAATATGATACATTACTGGCCAGAAATTAGGTTACAAAAATCGAACAACTAGGAAAAATAGATAACTCTCTTTTGTTTTTTTTCTTTGTGTCGGTATCGAATGAACAAGCGTGATTTTTTTAAAAACCGTGTTAACATTTACCAGCAACAGAAAACAATTTTTAATTTCCTTAAAAACTTGAAAGATCTCTACAATGGGGTAATACGTAATTCATAAGCGATATTTACCTAGAAACTATAAATCTCATTAAAAGGTACCTTCATAATATGTTCTGCCCTACTGTTAACAGCTAGAAGTTGACATTGGGTGTGGATTTTATATTACAATCACACTCGACGTGACGCCCAGAATCAGTACGGACCAATCAGAAAGCAGCATATCCTGACGAATGACGTAACGCTCAAGACACATTGTCATTGGTTGACATCAGTGTGACGTATTACAGTAATTTAAACTCTCTGATTGGGCAATATTAACCAATCAAAATGGCGCAAAAGAATACATCTGATTGGTTAAAACGTGGCCTTCCCATTGGCCGAAAATACGAGGCTCTGATTGGGCAATTATTACTTGAGCCGTTGACGTCACATGCGCATCACGCTCAACTTGGCCCGACTTACTCACGCAACCCTAATAGATCGTTTGCTGAATACCAGTTATATTTTGATACATATAGGCTATTTTTGTTTCTGTTAAACACAATAATAGCTTAGGTCAAAAATGATTTGTCAAGTAACGTCTTGTGAAGTCAATTTTTCGTTGATTTAGGATCTGTTAGTTAACGGGAAATTTATAAGAAGTATTTATATCTTCTACACAGGCAGTGTAAAACTATAACCTTTAATACCTGATTCGTACTGATAAGATAAATACAAAATAATTCGGCGACAGCATTCGCTTAATTGTCGTAGCGAAAGTATAAGCAGAAAAATTACGATCCCGATAGCTGTGTGATTTTATAGAGTTTTAAACCTTTAATCAGTGTTTATGTAGGCAGCTTGTTCGAATATTACAATTTTATCGGCTTTATCAGAAGCGACATTTTAACGTCCCGAAACTGAACAATTCATGCGTTCCCTTAAGCTAAGTAGGCTAATAAAATTACTTATTTTCAATCCAATTTGTCAGTAAACTAAAATGCTGGCTGTTGAAATTGTTGTGCAATGAAAGTTGTTTTTTAGTTAAACAGCGGACAAGGTGGTTTCAACCTCTATAATCTTTTCTGAGTGAGATGAGTTGAATGTGTTTACATTGTCTTCTCACAGCATTTATAATCATACTTATCAGAATGCCAGTCCTTCGGAAAATCATGTACTTTCGACTCTCCGAATGACAACACCTGTATTTCATTATCAACAGATACTGATTGTAAAATGAAATTCATGAATCTCAGATGAGATAACTCTGACTAGTGTCATTTATACCTCTACCTCTTCTGTTCTTACGTGCATTGGTCCTATAATTGGCTGACCCTGTCATCAAAATGAGTACATATTTACAGTCAGGAACTAGCAAATTACGTCCAAAAAATGTTTAACACTTTACCTTTTTATTTTGGCCACAATAAATTTCATCCATCTTAAAATACAGGAACTAATGAAATAAGAGTATAGCGAGAAAACTTTTTTCGAAATTACATCGGCCATTATATCATCATTTTGTCAGTCCGTTGATTATTATTTTTCGACTAATGCTCGTTGGTAGATCAAAATAGTTTTCTTGTTATCAAACGGATTATTGAGATATATTTTCTTACCCGGTAGGATATTGACTTTGTTTCGTCTCAAGATATTTTTAATTAGATTTTTCAGTTGCCTTCTACGTATCGTAATATTTATTTACAGTTGTATAAAGTCATTCCCTTAAATATATGATACATTACTGGTCAAAAATTAGGTTAAAAAAATCGAACAACTAGGAAAAATAGATAACTCTCTTTTGTTTTTTTTCTTTGTGTCTGTATCGAATGAACACTTGTGATTTTTTTAAAAACTGTGTGAACACTTACCAGCAACAGAAACCAATTTTTAATTTCCTTAAGAACTCGAAACATTTCTGCAAAGGGGTACTACATATTTCGTAAGTGATATTTACCTAGAAACTATAAATCTCATTAAAAGGTACCTTTATATGTTCTGCCCTACCGTTAACAGCTAGAAGTTGACATTGGGTGTGGACTTATTATTACAATCACAGTCGACGTGACGCCTAGAATCAGTATGGACCAATCAGAAAGCAGCATATCCTGACGAATGACGTAACACTCAAGACACTTTGTCATTGGTTGACATCGGTGTGACGTAGTACAGTAATATAAACTCCCTGATTGGATAATATTAACCAATCAAAACGACGCAAAAGACAACATCTGATTGGTTAAAACTGGGCTTTCTTATTGGCCGAAAATACGAGACTCTGATTGGGCAATTATTACCTGAGCCGTTGACGTCACATGCGCATCACACTCAACTTGGTCCGACTGACTCAAGCAACCCTAATAGTTCGTTTGTTGAATACCAGTTATGTTTTGATACATATAGGCTATTTTTGTTTCTGTTAAACACAATAATAGCTTAGGTCAAAAATGATTTGTCAAGTAACGTCTTGTGAAGTCAATTTTTCGTTGATTTAGGATCTGTTAGTTAACGGGAAATTTATAAGAAGTATTTATATCTTCTACACAGGCAGTGTAAAACTATAACCTTTAACACCTGATTCGTACAGATGAGATAAATACAAAATAATTCGGCGACAGCATTCGCTTATTTGTCGTAGCGAAAGTATAAGCAGAATAATTACGATCCCGATAGCTGTGTGATTTTATAGAGTTTTAGGCCTGTAATCAGTGTTTATGTAGGCAGCTTGTTCGAATATTACAATTTTATAAGAATTATCAGTCGCGACATTTTAACGTTCCGAAAACGAACAATTCATGCGTTCTCTTAAGCAAGGTACGCTAATAAAATTACTTATTTTCAACCCAATTTGTCAGTAAACTAAAATCCTGGCTGTTGAAATTGGTGTGCAATGAAAGTTGTTTTTTAGGTAAACAGCGGACAAGGTGGTTTCAACCTCTATAATCTTTTCTGAGTGAGATGAGTTGAATGTGTTTACATGGTCTTCTCACAGCATTTATAATTATACTTATCAGAATGCCAGTCCTTCGGAAAATCATGTACTTTCGACTCTCCGAATGACACCACCTGTATTTCATTATCAACAGATACTAATTGTAAAATGAAATTCATGAATCTCAGATGAGGTAACCCTGACTAGTGTCATTTATACCTTTACCTCTTCTGTTCTTACGAGCTTTAGTCATATAATTGGCTGACCCTGTCATTAAAATGAATACATATTTAGAGTCAGGAACTAACAAATTACGTGCAAAAATGTTTAACACTTTACCTTTTCATTATGGCCACAATAAATTTCATCCTTCTTAAAATACAGGAACTAATGAAATAAGAGTATAGCCAGAAAACTTTTTTCGAAATTACATCGGCCATTACATCATCATTTTGTCAGACCGTTGATTATTATTTTTCGACTAATGCTCGTTGGTAGAGCAAAATAGTTTTCTTGTTATCAAACGGATTAATGAGGTATATTTTCTTACCCGGTAGGATATTGACTTTGTTTCGTCTCAAGATAATGAATTAAATTTTTCAGTTGCCTTCTACGTATCGTATTATTTATTTACAGTTGTAATGAGTCATTCCCTTAAAAATATGATACATTACTGGCCAGAAATTAGGTTACAAAAATCGAACAACTAGGAAAAATAGATAACTCTCTTTTGTTTTTTTTCTTTGTGTCGGTATCGAATGAACAAGCGTGATTTTTTTAAAAACCGTGTTAACATTTACCAGCAACAGAAAACAATTTTTAATTTCCTTAAAAACTTGAAAGATCTCTACAATGGGGTAATACGTAATTCATAAGCGATATTTACCTAGAAACTATAAATCTCATTAAAAGGTACCTTCATAATATGTTCTGCCCTACTGTTAACAGCTAGAAGTTGACATTGGGTGTGGATTTTATATTACAATCACACTCGACGTGACGCCCAGAATCAGTACGGACCAATCAGAAAGCAGCATATCCTGACGAATGACGTAACGCTCAAGACACATTGTCATTGGTTGACATCAGTGTGACGTATTACAGTAATTTAAACTCTCTGATTGGGCAATATTAACCAATCAAAATGGCGCAAAAGAATACATCTGATTGGTTAAAACGTGGCCTTCCCATTGGCCGAAAATACGAGGCTCTGATTGGGCAATTATTACTTGAGCCGTTGACGTCACATGCGCATCACGCTCAACTTGGCCCGACTTACTCACGCAACCCTAATAGATCGTTTGCTGAATACCAGTTATATTTTGATACATATAGGCTATTTTTGTTTCTGTTAAACACAATAATAGCTTAGGTCAAAAATGATTTGTCAAGTAACGTCTTGTGAAGTCAATTTTTCGTTGATTTAGGATCTGTTAGTTAACGGGAAATTTATAAGAAGTATTTATATCTTCTACACAGGCAGTGTAAAACTATAACCTTTAATACCTGATTCGTACTGATAAGATAAATACAAAATAATTCGGCGACAGCATTCGCTTAATTGTCGTAGCGAAAGTATAAGCAGAAAAATTACGATCCCGATAGCTGTGTGATTTTATAGAGTTTTAAACCTTTAATCAGTGTTTATGTAGGCAGCTTGTTCGAATATTACAATTTTATCGGCTTTATCAGAAGCGACATTTTAACGTCCCGAAACTGAACAATTCATGCGTTCCCTTAAGCTAAGTAGGCTAATAAAATTACTTATTTTCAATCCAATTTGTCAGTAAACTAAAATGCTGGCTGTTGAAATTGTTGTGCAATGAAAGTTGTTTTTTAGTTAAACAGCGGACAAGGTGGTTTCAACCTCTATAATCTTTTCTGAGTGAGATGAGTTGAATGTGTTTACATTGTCTTCTCACAGCATTTATAATCATACTTATCAGAATGCCAGTCCTTCGGAAAATCATGTACTTTCGACTCTCCGAATGACAACACCTGTATTTCATTATCAACAGATACTGATTGTAAAATGAAATTCATGAATCTCAGATGAGATAACTCTGACTAGTGTCATTTATACCTCTACCTCTTCTGTTCTTACGTGCATTGGTCCTATAATTGGCTGACCCTGTCATCAAAATGAGTACATATTTACAGTCAGGAACTAGCAAATTACGTCCAAAAAATGTTTAACACTTTACCTTTTTATTTTGGCCACAATAAATTTCATCCATCTTAAAATACAGGAACTAATGAAATAAGAGTATAGCGAGAAAACTTTTTTCGAAATTACATCGGCCATTATATCATCATTTTGTCAGTCCGTTGATTATTATTTTTCGACTAATGCTCGTTGGTAGATCAAAATAGTTTTCTTGTTATCAAACGGATTATTGAGATATATTTTCTTACCCGGTAGGATATTGACTTTGTTTCGTCTCAAGATATTTTTAATTAGATTTTTCAGTTGCCTTCTACGTATCGTAATATTTATTTACAGTTGTATAAAGTCATTCCCTTAAATATATGATACATTACTGGTCAAAAATTAGGTTAAAAAAATCGAACAACTAGGAAAAATAGATAACTCTCTTTTGTTTTTTTTCTTTGTGTCTGTATCGAATGAACACTTGTGATTTTTTTAAAAACTGTGTGAACACTTACCAGCAACAGAAACCAATTTTTAATTTCCTTAAGAACTCGAAACATTTCTGCAAAGGGGTACTACATATTTCGTAAGTGATATTTACCTAGAAACTATAAATCTCATTAAAAGGTACCTTTATATGTTCTGCCCTACCGTTAACAGCTAGAAGTTGACATTGGGTGTGGACTTATTATTACAATCACAGTCGACGTGACGCCTAGAATCAGTATGGACCAATCAGAAAGCAGCATATCCTGACGAATGACGTAACACTCAAGACACTTTGTCATTGGTTGACATCGGTGTGACGTAGTACAGTAATATAAACTCCCTGATTGGATAATATTAACCAATCAAAACGACGCAAAAGACAACATCTGATTGGTTAAAACTGGGCTTTCTTATTGGCCGAAAATACGAGACTCTGATTGGGCAATTATTACCTGAGCCGTTGACGTCACATGCGCATCACACTCAACTTGGTCCGACTGACTCAAGCAACCCTAATAGTTCGTTTGTTGAATACCAGTTATGTTTTGATACATATAGGCTATTTTTGTTTCTGTTAAACACAATAATAGCTTAGGTCAAAAATGATTTGTCAAGTAACGTCTTGTGAAGTCAATTTTTCGTTGATTTAGGATCTGTTAGTTAACGGGAAATTTATAAGAAGTATTTATATCTTCTACACAGGCAGTGTAAAACTATAACCTTTAACACCTGATTCGTACAGATGAGATAAATACAAAATAATTCGGCGACAGCATTCGCTTATTTGTCGTAGCGAAAGTATAAGCAGAATAATTACGATCCCGATAGCTGTGTGATTTTATAGAGTTTTAGGCCTGTAATCAGTGTTTATGTAGGCAGCTTGTTCGAATATTACAATTTTATAAGAATTATCAGTCGCGACATTTTAACGTTCCGAAAACGAACAATTCATGCGTTCTCTTAAGCAAGGTACGCTAATAAAATTACTTATTTTCAACCCAATTTGTCAGTAAACTAAAATCCTGGCTGTTGAAATTGGTGTGCAATGAAAGTTGTTTTTTAGGTAAACAGCGGACAAGGTGGTTTCAACCTCTATAATCTTTTCTGAGTGAGATGAGTTGAATGTGTTTACATGGTCTTCTCACAGCATTTATAATTATACTTATCAGAATGCCAGTCCTTCGGAAAATCATGTACTTTCGACTCTCCGAATGACACCACCTGTATTTCATTATCAACAGATACTAATTGTAAAATGAAATTCATGAATCTCAGATGAGGTAACCCTGACTAGTGTCATTTATACCTTTACCTCTTCTGTTCTTACGAGCTTTAGTCATATAACTGGCTGACCCTGTCATTAAAAAGAATACATATTTAGAGTCAGGAACTAACAAATTACGTGCAAAAATGTTTAACACTTTACCTTTTCATTATGGCCACAATAAATTTCATCCTTCTTAAAATACAGGAACTAATGAAATAAGAGTATAGCCAGAAAACTTTTTTCGAAATTACATCGGCCATTACATCATCATTTTGTCAGACCGTTGATTATTATTTTTCGACTAATGCTCGTTGGTAGAGCAAAATAGTTTTCTTGTTATCAAACGGATTAATGAGGTATATTTTCTTACCCGGTAGGATATTGACTTTGTTTCGTCTCAAGATAATGAATTAAATTTTTCAGTTGCCTTCTACGTATCGTATTATTTATTTACAGTTGTAATGAGTCATTCCCTTAAAAATATGATACATTACTGGCCAGAAATTAGGTTACAAAAATCGAACAACTAGGAAAAATAGATAACTCTCTTTTGTTTTTTTTCTTTGTGTCGGTATCGAATTACCAAGCGTGATTTTTTTAAAAACCGTGTTAACATTTACCAGCAACAGAAAACAATTTTTAATTTCCTTAAAAACTTGAAAGGTCTCTACAATGGGGTAATACGTAATTCATAAGCGATATTTACCTAGAAACTATAAATCTCATTAAAAGGTACCTTCATAATATGTTCTGCCCTACTGTTAACAGCTAGAAGTTGACATTGGGTGTGGATTTTATATTACAATCACACTCGACGTGACGCCCAGAATCAGTACGGACCAATCAGAAAGCAGCATATCCTGACGAATGACGTAACGCTCAAGACACATTGTCATTGGTTGACATCAGTGTGACGTATTACAGTAATTTAAACTCTCTGATTGGGCAATATTAACCAATCAAAATGGCGCAAAAGAATACATCTGATTGGTTAAAACGTGGCCTTCCCATTGGCCGAAAATACGAGGCTCTGATTGGGCAATTATTACTTGAGCCGTTGACGTCACATGCGCATCACGCTCAACTTGGCCCGACTTACTCACGCAACCCTAATAGATCGTTTGCTGAATACCAGTTATATTTTGATACATATAGGCTATTTTTGTTTCTGTTAAACACAATAATAGCTTAGGTCAAAAATGATTTGTCAAGTAACGTCTTGTGAAGTCAATTTTTCGTTGATTTAGGATCTGTTAGTTAACGGGAAATTTATAAGAAGTATTTATATCTTCTACACAGGCAGTGTAAAACTATAACCTTTAATACCTGATTCGTACTGATAAGATAAATACAAAATAATTCGGCGACAGCATTCGCTTAATTGTCGTAGCGAAAGTATAAGCAGAAAAATTACGATCCCGATAGCTGTGTGATTTTATAGAGTTTTAAACCTTTAATCAGTGTTTATGTAGGCAGCTTGTTCGAATATTACAATTTTATCGGCTTTATCAGAAGCGACATTTTAACGTCCCGAAACTGAACAATTCATGCGTTCCCTTAAGCTAAGTAGGCTAATAAAATTACTTATTTTCAATCCAATTTGTCAGTAAACTAAAATGCTGGCTGTTGAAATTGTTGTGCAATGAAAGTTGTTTTTTAGTTAAACAGCGGACAAGGTGGTTTCAACCTCTATAATCTTTTCTGAGTGAGATGAGTTGAATGTGTTTACATTGTCTTCTCACAGCATTTATAATCATACTTATCAGAATGCCAGTCCTTCGGAAAATCATGTACTTTCGACTCTCCGAATGACAACACCTGTATTTCATTATCAACAGATACTGATTGTAAAATGAAATTCATGAATCTCAGATGAGATAACTCTGACTAGTGTCATTTATACCTCTACCTCTTCTGTTCTTACGTGCATTGGTCCTATAATTGGCTGACCCTGTCATCAAAATGAGTACATATTTACAGTCAGGAACTAGCAAATTACGTCCAAAAAATGTTTAACACTTTACCTTTTTATTTTGGCCACAATAAATTTCATCCATCTTAAAATACAGGAACTAATGAAATAAGAGTATAGCGAGAAAACTTTTTTCGAAATTACATCGGCCATTATATCATCATTTTGTCAGTCCGTTGATTATTATTTTTCGACTAATGCTCGTTGGTAGATCAAAATAGTTTTCTTGTTATCAAACGGATTATTGAGATATATTTTCTTACCCGGTAGGATATTGACTTTGTTTCGTCTCAAGATATTTTTAATTAGATTTTTCAGTTGCCTTCTACGTATCGTAATATTTATTTACAGTTGTATAAAGTCATTCCCTTAAATATATGATACATTACTGGTCAAAAATTAGGTTAAAAAAATCGAACAACTAGGAAAAATAGATAACTCTCTTTTGTTTTTTTTCTTTGTGTCTGTATCGAATGAACACTTGTGATTTTTTTAAAAACTGTGTGAACACTTACCAGCAACAGAAACCAATTTTTAATTTCCTTAAGAACTCGAAACATTTCTGCAAAGGGGTACTACATATTTCGTAAGTGATATTTACCTAGAAACTATAAATCTCATTAAAAGGTACCTTTATATGTTCTGCCCTACCGTTAACAGCTAGAAGTTGACATTGGGTGTGGACTTATTATTACAATCACAGTCGACGTGACGCCTAGAATCAGTATGGACCAATCAGAAAGCAGCATATCCTGACGAATGACGTAACACTCAAGACACTTTGTCATTGGTTGACATCGGTGTGACGTAGTACAGTAATATAAACTCCCTGATTGGATAATATTAACCAATCAAAACGACGCAAAAGACAACATCTGATTGGTTAAAACTGGGCTTTCTTATTGGCCGAAAATACGAGACTCTGATTGGGCAATTATTACCTGAGCCGTTGACGTCACATGCGCATCACACTCAACTTGGTCCGACTGACTCAAGCAACCCTAATAGTTCGTTTGTTGAATACCAGTTATGTTTTGATACATATAGGCTATTTTTGTTTCTGTTAAACACAATAATAGCTTAGGTCAAAAATGATTTGTCAAGTAACGTCTTGTGAAGTCAATTTTTCGTTGATTTAGGATCTGTTAGTTAACGGGAAATTTATAAGAAGTATTTATATCTTCTACACAGGCAGTGTAAAACTATAACCTTTAACACCTGATTCGTACAGATGAGATAAATACAAAATAATTCGGCGACAGCATTCGCTTATTTGTCGTAGCGAAAGTATAAGCAGAATAATTACGATCCCGATAGCTGTGTGATTTTATAGAGTTTTAGGCCTGTAATCAGTGTTTATGTAGGCAGCTTGTTCGAATATTACAATTTTATAAGAATTATCAGTCGCGACATTTTAACGTTCCGAAAACGAACAATTCATGCGTTCTCTTAAGCAAGGTACGCTAATAAAATTACTTATTTTCAACCCAATTTGTCAGTAAACTAAAATCCTGGCTGTTGAAATTGGTGTGCAATGAAAGTTGTTTTTTAGGTAAACAGCGGACAAGGTGGTTTCAACCTCTATAATCTTTTCTGAGTGAGATGAGTTGAATGTGTTTACATGGTCTTCTCACAGCATTTATAATTATACTTATCAGAATGCCAGTCCTTCGGAAAATCATGTACTTTCGACTCTCCGAATGACACCACCTGTATTTCATTATCAACAGATACTAATTGTAAAATGAAATTCATGAATCTCAGATGAGGTAACCCTGACTAGTGTCATTTATACCTTTACCTCTTCTGTTCTTACGAGCTTTAGTCATATAATTGGCTGACCCTGTCATTAAAATGAATACATATTTAGAGTCAGGAACTAACAAATTACGTGCAAAAATGTTTAACACTTTACCTTTTCATTATGGCCACAATAAATTTCATCCTTCTTAAAATACAGGAACTAATGAAATAAGAGTATAGCCAGAAAACTTTTTTCGAAATTACATCGGCCATTACATCATCATTTTGTCAGACCGTTGATTATTATTTTTCGACTAATGCTCGTTGGTAGAGCAAAATAGTTTTCTTGTTATCAAACGGATTAATGAGGTATATTTTCTTACCCGGTAGGATATTGACTTTGTTTCGTCTCAAGATAATGAATTAAATTTTTCAGTTGCCTTCTACGTATCGTATTATTTATTTACAGTTGTAATGAGTCATTCCCTTAAAAATATGATAAATTACTGGCCAGAAATTAGGTTACAAAAATCGAACAACTAGGAAAAATAGATAACTCTCTTTTGTTTTTTTTCTTTGTGTCGGTATCGAATGAACAAGCGTGATTTTTTTAAAAACCGTGTTAACATTTACCAGCAACAGAAAACAATTTTTAATTTCCTTAAAAACTTGAAAGATCTCTACAATGGGGTAATACGTAATTCATAAGCGATATTTACCTAGAAACTATAAATCTCATTAAAAGGTACCTTCATAATATGTTCTGCCCTACTGTTAACAGCTAGAAGTTGACATTGGGTGTAGATTTTATATTACAATCACACTCGACGTGACGCCCAGAATCAGTACGGACCAATCAGAAAGCAGCATATCCTGACGAATGACGTAACGCTCAAGACACATTGTCATTGGTTGACATCAGTGTGACGTATTACAGTAATTTAAACTCTCTGATTGGGCAATATTAACCAATCAAAATGGCGCAAAAGAATACATCTGATTGGTTAAAACGTGGCCTTCCCATTGGCCGAAAATACGAGGCTCTGATTGGGCAATTATTACTTGAGCCGTTGACGTCACATGCGCATCACGCTCAACTTGGCCCGACTTACCCACGCAACCCTAATAGATCGTTTGCTGAATACCAGTTATATTTTGATACATATAGGCTATTTTTGTTTCTGTTAAACACAATAATAGCTTAGGTCAAAAATGATTTGTCAAGTAACGTCTTGTGAAGTCAATTTTTCGTTGATTTAGGATCTGTTAGTTAACGGGAAATTTATAAGAAGTATTTATATCTTCTACACAGGCAGTGTAAAACTATAACCTTTAATACCTGATTCGTACTGATAAGATAAATACAAAATAATTCGGCGACAGCATTCGCTTAATTGTCGTAGCGAAAGTATAAGCAGAAAAATTACGATCCCGATAGCTGTGTGATTTTATAGAGTTTTAAACCTTTAATCAGTGTTTATGTAGGCAGCTTGTTCGAATATTACAATTTTATCGGCTTTATCAGAAGCGACATTTTAACGTCCCGAAACTGAACAATTCATGCGTTCCCTTAAGCTAAGTAGGCTAATAAAATTACTTATTTTCAATCCAATTTGTCAGTAAACTAAAATGCTGGCTGTTGAAATTGTTGTGCAATGAAAGTTGTTTTTTAGTTAAACAGCGGACAAGGTGGTTTCAACCTCTATAATCTTTTCTGAGTGAGATGAGTTGAATGTGTTTACATTGTCTTCTCACAGCATTTATAATCATACTTATCAGAATGCCAGTCCTTCGGAAAATCATGTACTTTCGACTCTCCGAATGACAACACCTGTATTTCATTATCAACAGATACTGATTGTAAAATGAAATTCATGAATCTCAGATGAGATAACTCTGACTAGTGTCATTTATACCTCTACCTCTTCTGTTCTTACGTGCATTGGTCCTATAATTGGCTGACCCTGTCATCAAAATGAGTACATATTTACAGTCAGGAACTAGCAAATTACGTCCAAAAAATGTTTAACACTTTACCTTTTTATTTTGGCCACAATAAATTTCATCCATCTTAAAATACAGGAACTAATGAAATAAGAGTATAGCGAGAAAACTTTTTTCGAAATTACATCGGCCATTATATCATCATTTTGTCAGTCCGTTGATTATTATTTTTCGACTAATGCTCGTTGGTAGATCAAAATAGTTTTCTTGTTATCAAACGGATTATTGAGATATATTTTCTTACCCGGTAGGATATTGACTTTGTTTCGTCTCAAGATATTTTTAATTAGATTTTTCAGTTGCCTTCTACGTATCGTAATATTTATTTACAGTTGTATAAAGTCATTCCCTTAAATATATGATACATTACTGGTCAAAAATTAGGTTAAAAAAATCGAACAACTAGGAAAAATAGATAACTCTCTTTTGTTTTTTTTCTTTGTGTCTGTATCGAATGAACACTTGTGATTTTTTTAAAAACTGTGTGAACACTTACCAGCAACAGAAACCAATTTTTAATTTCCTTAAGAACTCGAAACATTTCTGCAAAGGGGTACTACATATTTCGTAAGTGATATTTACCTAGAAACTATAAATCTCATTAAAAGGTACCTTTATATGTTCTGCCCTACCGTTAACAGCTAGAAGTTGACATTGGGTGTGGACTTATTATTACAATCACAGTCGACGTGACGCCTAGAATCAGTATGGACCAATCAGAAAGCAGCATATCCTGACGAATGACGTAACACTCAAGACACTTTGTCATTGGTTGACATCGGTGTGACGTAGTACAGTAATATAAACTCCCTGATTGGATAATATTAACCAATCAAAACGACGCAAAAGACAACATCTGATTGGTTAAAACTGGGCTTTCTTATTGGCCGAAAATACGAGACTCTGATTGGGCAATTATTACCTGAGCCGTTGACGTCACATGCGCATCACACTCAACTTGGTCCGACTGACTCAAGCAACCCTAATAGTTCGTTTGTTGAATACCAGTTATGTTTTGATACATATAGGCTATTTTTGTTTCTGTTAAACACAATAATAGCTTAGGTCAAAAATGATTTGTCAAGTAACGTCTTGTGAAGTCAATTTTTCGTTGATTTAGGATCTGTTAGTTAACGGGAAATTTATAAGAAGTATTTATATCTTCTACACAGGCAGTGTAAAACTATAACCTTTAACACCTGATTCGTACAGATGAGATAAATACAAAATAATTCGGCGACAGCATTCGCTTATTTGTCGTAGCGAAAGTATAAGCAGAATAATTACGATCCCGATAGCTGTGTGATTTTATAGAGTTTTAGGCCTGTAATCAGTGTTTATGTAGGCAGCTTGTTCGAATATTACAATTTTATAAGAATTATCAGTCGCGACATTTTAACGTTCCGAAAACGAACAATTCATGCGTTCTCTTAAGCAAGGTACGCTAATAAAATTACTTATTTTCAACCCAATTTGTCAGTAAACTAAAATCCTGGCTGTTGAAATTGGTGTGCAATGAAAGTTGTTTTTTAGGTAAACAGCGGACAAGGTGGTTTCAACCTCTATAATCTTTTCTGAGTGAGATGAGTTGAATGTGTTTACATGGTCTTCTCACAGCATTTATAATTATACTTATCAGAATGCCAGTCCTTCGGAAAATCATGTACTTTCGACTCTCCGAATGACACCACCTGTATTTCATTATCAACAGATACTAATTGTAAAATGAAATTCATGAATCTCAGATGAGGTAACCCTGACTAGTGTCATTTATACCTTTACCTCTTCTGTTCTTACGAGCTTTAGTCATATAATTGGCTGACCCTGTCATTAAAATGAATACATATTTAGAGTCAGGAACTAACAAATTACGTGCAAAAATGTTTAACACTTTACCTTTTCATTATGGCCACAATAAATTTCATCCTTCTTAAAATACAGGAACTAATGAAATAAGAGTATAGCCAGAAAACTTTTTTCGAAATTACATCGGCCATTACATCATCATTTTGTCAGGCCGTTGATTATTATTTTTCGACTAATGCTCGTTGGTAGAGCAAAATAGTTTTCTTGTTATCAAACGGATTAATGAGGTATATTTTCTTACCCGGTAGGATATTGACTTTGTTTCGTCTCAAGATAATGAATTAAATTTTTCAGTTGCCTTCTACGTATCGTATTATTTATTTACAGTTGTAATGAGTCATTCCCTTAAAAATATGATACATTACTGGCCAGAAATTAGGTTACAAAAATCGAACAACTAGGAAAAATAGATAACTCTCTTTTGTTTTTTTTCTTTGTGTCGGTATCGAATGAACAAGCGTGATTTTTTTAAAAACCGTGTTAACATTTACCAGCAACAGAAAACAATTTTTAATTTCCTTAAAAACTTGAAAGATCTCTACAATGGGGTAATACGTAATTCATAAGCGATATTTACCTAGAAACTATAAATCTCATTAAAAGGTACCTTCATAATATGTTCTGCCCTACTGTTAACAGCTAGAAGTTGACATTGGGTGTGGATTTTATATTACAATCACACTCGACGTGACGCCCAGAATCAGTACGGACCAATCAGAAAGCAGCATATCCTGACGAATGACGTAACGCTCAAGACACATTGTCATTGGTTGACATCAGTGTGACGTATTACAGTAATTTAAACTCTCTGATTGGGCAATATTAACCAATCAAAATGGCGCAAAAGAATACATCTGATTGGTTAAAACGTGGCCTTCCCATTGGCCGAAAATACGAGGCTCTGATTGGGCAATTATTACTTGAGCCGTTGACGTCACATGCGCATCACGCTCAACTTGGCCCGACTTACTCACGCAACCCTAATAGATCGTTTGCTGAATACCAGTTATATTTTGATACATATAGGCTATTTTTGTTTCTGTTAAACACAATAATAGCTTAGGTCAAAAATGATTTGTCAAGTAACGTCTTGTGAAGTCAATTTTTCGTTGATTTAGGATCTGTTAGTTAACGGGAAATTTATAAGAAGTATTTATATCTTCTACACAGGCAGTGTAAAACTATAACCTTTAATACCTGATTCGTACTGATAAGATAAATACAAAATAATTCGGCGACAGCATTCGCTTAATTGTCGTAGCGAAAGTATAAGCAGAAAAATTACGATCCCGATAGCTGTGTGATTTTATAGAGTTTTAAACCTTTAATCAGTGTTTATGTAGGCAGCTTGTTCGAATATTACAATTTTATCGGCTTTATCAGAAGCGACATTTTAACGTCCCGAAACTGAACAATTCATGCGTTCCCTTAAGCTAAGTAGGCTAATAAAATTACTTATTTTCAATCCAATTTGTCAGTAAACTAAAATGCTGGCTGTTGAAATTGTTGTGCAATGAAAGTTGTTTTTTAGTTAAACAGCGGACAAGGTGGTTTCAACCTCTATAATCTTTTCTGAGTGAGATGAGTTGAATGTGTTTACATTGTCTTCTCACAGCATTTATAATCATACTTATCAGAATGCCAGTCCTTCGGAAAATCATGTACTTTCGACTCTCCGAATGACAACACCTGTATTTCATTATCAACAGATACTGATTGTAAAATGAAATTCATGAATCTCAGATGAGATAACTCTGACTAGTGTCATTTATACCTTTACCTCTTCTGTTCTTACGTGCATTGGTCCTATAATTGGCTGACCCTGTCATCAAAATGAGTACATATTTACAGTCAGGAACTAGCAAATTACGTCCAAAAAATGTTTAACACTTTACCTTTTTATTTTGGCCACAATAAATTTCATCCATCTTAAAATACAGGAACTAATGAAATAAGAGTATAGCGAGAAAACTTTTTTCGAAATTACATCGGCCATTATATCATCATTTTGTCAGTCCGTTGATTATTATTTTTCGACTAATGCTCGTTGGTAGATCAAAATAGTTTTCTTGTTATCAAACGGATTATTGAGATATATTTTCTTACCCGGTAGGATATTGACTTTGTTTCGTCTCAAGATATTTTTAATTAGATTTTTCAGTTGCCTTCTACGTATCGTAATATTTATTTACAGTTGTATAAAGTCATTCCCTTAAATATATGATACATTACTGGTCAAAAATTAGGTTAAAAAAATCGAACAACTAGGAAAAATAGATAACTCTCTTTTGTTTTTTTTCTTTGTGTCTGTATCGAATGAACACTTGTGATTTTTTTAAAAACTGTGTGAACACTTACCAGCAACAGAAACCAATTTTTAATTTCCTTAAGAACTCGAAACATTTCTGCAAAGGGGTACTACATATTTCGTAAGTGATATTTACCTAGAAACTATAAATCTCATTAAAAGGTACCTTTATATGTTCTGCCCTACCGTTAACAGCTAGAAGTTGACATTGGGTGTGGACTTATTATTACAATCACAGTCGACGTGACGCCTAGAATCAGTATGGACCAATCAGAAAGCAGCATATCCTGACGAATGACGTAACACTCAAGACACTTTGTCATTGGTTGACATCGGTGTGACGTAGTACAGTAATATAAACTCCCTGATTGGATAATATTAACCAATCAAAACGACGCAAAAGACAACATCTGATTGGTTAAAACTGGGCTTTCTTATTGGCCGAAAATACGAGACTCTGATTGGGCAATTATTACCTGAGCCGTTGACGTCACATGCGCATCACACTCAACTTGGTCCGACTGACTCAAGCAACCCTAATAGTTCGTTTGTTGAATACCAGTTATGTTTTGATACATATAGGCTATTTTTGTTTCTGTTAAACACAATAATAGCTTAGGTCAAAAATGATTTGTCAAGTAACGTCTTGTGAAGTCAATTTTTCGTTGATTTAGGATCTGTTAGTTAACGGGAAATTTATAAGAAGTATTTATATCTTCTACACAGGCAGTGTAAAACTATAACCTTTAACACCTGATTCGTACAGATGAGATAAATACAAAATAATTCGGCGACAGCATTCGCTTATTTGTCGTAGCGAAAGTATAAGCAGAATAATTACGATCCCGATAGCTGTGTGATTTTATAGAGTTTTAGGCCTGTAATCAGTGTTTATGTAGGCAGCTTGTTCGAATATTACAATTTTATAAGAATTATCAGTCGCGACATTTTAACGTTCCGAAAACGAACAATTCATGCGTTCTCTTAAGCAAGGTACGCTAATAAAATTACTTATTTTCAACCCAATTTGTCAGTAAACTAAAATCCTGGCTGTTGAAATTGGTGTGCAATGAAAGTTGTTTTTTAGGTAAACAGCGGACAAGGTGGTTTCAACCTCTATAATCTTTTCTGAGTGAGATGAGTTGAATGTGTTTACATGGTCTTCTCACAGCATTTATAATTATACTTATCAGAATGCCAGTCCTTCGGAAAATCATGTACTTTCGACTCTCCGAATGACACCACCTGTATTTCATTATCAACAGATACTAATTGTAAAATGAAATTCATGAATCTCAGATGAGGTAACCCTGACTAGTGTCATTTATACCTTTACCTCTTCTGTTCTTACGAGCTTTAGTCATATAATTGGCTGACCCTGTCATTAAAATGAATACATATTTAGAGTCAGGAACTAACAAATTACGTGCAAAAATGTTTAACACTTTACCTTTTCATTATGGCCACAATAAATTTCATCCTTCTTAAAATACAGGAACTAATGAAATAAGAGTATAGCCAGAAAACTTTTTTCGAAATTACATCGGCCATTACATCATCATTTTGTCAGACCGTTGATTATTATTTTTCGACTAATGCTCGTTGGTAGAGCAAAATAGTTTTCTTGTTATCAAACGGATTAATGAGGTATATTTTCTTACCCGGTAGGATATTGACTTTGTTTCGTCTCAAGATAATGAATTAAATGTTTCAGTTGCCTTCTACGTATCGTATTATTTATTTACAGTTGTAATGAGTCATTCCCTTAAAAATATGATACATTACTGGCCAGAAATTAGGTTACAAAAATCGAACAACTAGGAAAAATAGATAACTCTCTTTTGTTTTTTTTCTTTGTGTCGGTATCGAATGAACAAGCGTGATTTTTTTAAAAACCGTGTTAACATTTACCAGCAACAGAAAACAATTTTTAATTTCCTTAAAAACTTGAAAGATCTCTACAATGGGGTAATACGTAATTCATAAGCGATATTTACCTAGAAACTATAAATCTCATTAAAAGGTACCTTCATAATATGTTCTGCCCTACTGTTAACAGCTAGAAGTTGACATTGGGTGTGGATTTTATATTACAATCACACTCGACGTGACGCCCAGAATCAGTACGGACCAATCAGAAAGCAGCATATCCTGACGAATGACGTAACGCTCAAGACACATTGTCATTGGTTGACATCAGTGTGACGTATTACAGTAATTTAAACTCTCTGATTGGGCAATATTAACCAATCAAAATGGCGCAAAAGAATACATCTGATTGGTTAAAACGTGGCCTTCCCATTGGCCGAAAATACGAGGCTCTGATTGGGCAATTATTACTTGAGCCGTTGACGTCACATGCGCATCACGCTCAACTTGGCCCGACTTACTCACGCAACCCTAATAGATCGTTTGCTGAATACCAGTTATATTTTGATACATATAGGCTATTTTTGTTTCTGTTAAACACAATAATAGCTTAGGTCAAAAATGATTTGTCAAGTAACGTCTTGTGAAGTCAATTTTTCGTTGATTTAGGATCTGTTAGTTAACGGGAAATTTATAAGAAGTATTTATATCTTCTACACAGGCAGTGTAAAACTATAACCTTTAATACCTGATTCGTACTGATAAGATAAATACAAAATAATTCGGCGACAGCATTCGCTTAATTGTCGTAGCGAAAGTATAAGCAGAAAAATTACGATCCCGATAGCTGTGTGATTTTATAGAGTTTTAAACCTTTAATCAGTGTTTATGTAGGCAGCTTGTTCGAATATTACAATTTTATCGGCTTTATCAGAAGCGACATTTTAACGTCCCGAAACTGAACAATTCATGCGTTCCCTTAAGCTAAGTAGGCTAATAAAATTACTTATTTTCAATCCAATTTGTCAGTAAACTAAAATGCTGGCTGTTGAAATTGGTGTGCAATGAAAGTTGTTTTTTAGTTAAACAGCGGACAAGGTGGTTTCAACCTCTATAATCTTTTCTGAGTGAGATGAGTTGAATGTGTTTACATTGTCTTCTCACAGCATTTATAATCATACTTATCAGAATGCCAGTCCTTCGGAAAATCATGTACTTTCGACTCTCCGAATGACAACACCTGTATTTCATTATCAACAGATACTGATTGTAAAATGAAATTCATGAATCTCAGATGAGATAACTCTGACTAGTGTCATTTATACCTTTACCTCTTCTGTTCTTACGTGCATTGGTCCTATAATTGGCTGACCCTGTCATCAAAATGAGTACATATTTACAGTCAGGAACTAGCAAATTACGTCCAAAAAATGTTTAACACTTTACCTTTTTATTTTGGCCACAATAAATTTCATCCATCTTAAAATACAGGAACTAATGAAATAAGAGTATAGCGAGAAAACTTTTTTCGAAATTACATCGGCCATTATATCATCATTTTGTCAGTCCGTTGATTATTATTTTTCGACTAATGCTCGTTGGTAGATCAAAATAGTTTTCTTGTTATCAAACGGATTATTGAGATATATTTTCTTACCCGGTAGGATATTGACTTTGTTTCGTCTCAAGATATTTTTAATTAGATTTTTCAGTTGCCTTCTACGTATCGTAATATTTATTTACAGTTGTATAAAGTCATTCCCTTAAATATATGATACATTACTGGTCAAAAATTAGGTTAAAAAAATCGAACAACTAGGAAAAATAGATAACTCTCTTTTGTTTTTTTTCTTTGTGTCTGTATCGAATGAACACTTGTGATTTTTTTAAAAACTGTGTGAACACTTACCAGCAACAGAAACCAATTTTTAATTTCCTTAAGAACTCGAAACATTTCTGCAAAGGGGTACTACATATTTCGTAAGTGATATTTACCTAGAAACTATAAATCTCATTAAAAGGTACCTTTATATGTTCTGCCCTACCGTTAACAGCTAGAAGTTGACATTGGGTGTGGACTTATTATTACAATCACAGTCGACGTGACGCCTAGAATCAGTATGGACCAATCAGAAAGCAGCATATCCTGACGAATGACGTAACACTCAAGACACTTTGTCATTGGTTGACATCGGTGTGACGTAGTACAGTAATATAAACTCCCTGATTGGATAATATTAACCAATCAAAACGACGCAAAAGACAACATCTGATTGGTTAAAACTGGGCTTTCTTATTGGCCGAAAATACGAGACTCTGATTGGGCAATTATTACCTGAGCCGTTGACGTCACATGCGCATCACACTCAACTTGGTCCGACTGACTCAAGCAACCCTAATAGTTCGTTTGTTGAATACCAGTTATGTTTTGATACATATAGGCTATTTTTGTTTCTGTTAAACACAATAATAGCTTAGGTCAAAAATGATTTGTCAAGTAACGTCTTGTGAAGTCAATTTTTCGTTGATTTAGGATCTGTTAGTTAACGGGAAATTTATAAGAAGTATTTATATCTTCTACACAGGCAGTGTAAAACTATAACCTTTAACACCTGATTCGTACAGATGAGATAAATACAAAATAATTCGGCGACAGCATTCGCTTATTTGTCGTAGCGAAAGTATAAGCAGAATAATTACGATCCCGATAGCTGTGTGATTTTATAGAGTTTTAGGCCTGTAATCAGTGTTTATGTAGGCAGCTTGTTCGAATATTACAATTTTATAAGAATTATCAGTCGCGACATTTTAACGTTCCGAAAACGAACAATTCATGCGTTCTCTTAAGCAAGGTACGCTAATAAAATTACTTATTTTCAACCCAATTTGTCAGTAAACTAAAATCCTGGCTGTTGAAATTGGTGTGCAATGAAAGTTGTTTTTTAGGTAAACAGCGGACAAGGTGGTTTCAACCTCTATAATCTTTTCTGAGTGAGATGAGTTGAATGTGTTTACATGGTCTTCTCACAGCATTTATAATTATACTTATCAGAATGCCAGTCCTTCGGAAAATCATGTACTTTCGACTCTCCGAATGACACCACCTGTATTTCATTATCAACAGATACTAATTGTAAAATGAAATTCATGAATCTCAGATGAGGTAACCCTGACTAGTGTCATTTATACCTTTACCTCTTCTGTTCTTACGAGCTTTAGTCATATAATTGGCTGACCCTGTCATTAAAATGAATACATATTTAGAGTCAGGAACTAACAAATTACGTGCAAAAATGTTTAACACTTTACCTTTTCATTATGGCCACAATAAATTTCATCCTTCTTAAAATACAGGAACTAATGAAATAAGAGTATAGCCAGAAAACTTTTTTCGAAATTACATCGGCCATTACATCATCATTTTGTCAGACCGTTGATTATTATTTTTCGACTAATGCTCGTTGGTAGAGCAAAATAGTTTTCTTGTTATCAAACGGATTAATGAGGTATATTTTCTTACCCGGTAGGATATTGACTTTGTTTCGTCTCAAGATAATGAATTAAATGTTTCAGTTGCCTTCTACGTATCGTATTATTTATTTACAGTTGTAATGAGTCATTCCCTTAAAAATATGATACATTACTGGCCAGAAATTAGGTTACAAAAATCGAACAACTAGGAAAAATAGATAACTCTCTTTTGTTTTTTTTCTTTGTGTCGGTATCGAATGAACAAGCGTGATTTTTTTAAAAACCGTGTTAACATTTACCAGCAACAGAAAACAATTTTTAATTTCCTTAAAAACTTGAAAGATCTCTACAATGGGGTAATACGTAATTCATAAGCGATATTTACCTAGAAACTATAAATCTCATTAAAAGGTACCTTCATAATATGTTCTGCCCTACTGTTAACAGCTAGAAGTTGACATTGGGTGTGGATTTTATATTACAATCACACTCGACGTGACGCCCAGAATCAGTACGGACCAATCAGAAAGCAGCATATCCTGACGAATGACGTAACGCTCAAGACACATTGTCATTGGTTGACATCAGTGTGACGTATTACAGTAATTTAAACTCTCTGATTGGGCAATATTAACCAATCAAAATGGCGCAAAAGAATACATCTGATTGGTTAAAACGTGGCCTTCCCATTGGCCGAAAATACGAGGCTCTGATTGGGCAATTATTACTTGAGCCGTTGACGTCACATGCGCATCACGCTCAACTTGGCCCGACTTACTCACGCAACCCTAATAGATCGTTTGCTGAATACCAGTTATATTTTGATACATATAGGCTATTTTTGTTTCTGTTAAACACAATAATAGCTTAGGTCAAAAATGATTTGTCAAGTAACGTCTTGTGAAGTCAATTTTTCGTTGATTTAGGATCTGTTAGTTAACGGGAAATTTATAAGAAGTATTTATATCTTCTACACAGGCAGTGTAAAACTATAACCTTTAATACCTGATTCGTACTGATAAGATAAATACAAAATAATTCGGCGACAGCATTCGCTTAATTGTCGTAGCGAAAGTATAAGCAGAAAAATTACGATCCCGATAGCTGTGTGATTTTATAGAGTTTTAAACCTTTAATCAGTGTTTATGTAGGCAGCTTGTTCGAATATTACAATTTTATCGGCTTTATCAGAAGCGACATTTTAACGTCCCGAAACTGAACAATTCATGCGTTCCCTTAAGCTAAGTAGGCTAATAAAATTACTTATTTTCAATCCAATTTGTCAGTAAACTAAAATGCTGGCTGTTGAAATTGTTGTGCAATGAAAGTTGTTTTTTAGTTAAACAGCGGACAAGGTGGTTTCAACCTCTATAATCTTTTCTGAGTGAGATGAGTTGAATGTGTTTACATTGTCTTCTCACAGCATTTATAATCATACTTATCAGAATGCCAGTCCTTCGGAAAATCATGTACTTTCGACTCTCCGAATGACAACACCTGTATTTCATTATCAACAGATACTGATTGTAAAATGAAATTCATGAATCTCAGATGAGATAACTCTGACTAGTGTCATTTATACATCTACCTCTTCTGTTCTTACGTGCATTGGTCCTATAATTGGCTGACCCTGTCATCAAAATGAGTACATATTTACAGTCAGGAACTAGCAAATTACGTCCAAAAAATGTTTAACACTTTACCTTTTTATTTTGGCCACAATAAATTTCATCCATCTTAAAATACAGGAACTAATGAAATAAGAGTATATGGAGAAAACTTTTTTCGAAATTACATCGGCCATTATATCATCATTTTGTCAGTCCGTTGATTATTATTTTTCGACTAATGCTCGTTGGTAGATCAAAATAGTTTTCTTGTTATCAAACGGATTATTGAGATATATTATCTTACCCGGTAGGATATTGACTTTGTTTCGTCTCAAGATATTTTTAATTAGATTTTTCAGTTGCCTTCTACGTATCGTAATATTTATTTACAGTTGTATAAAGTCATTCCCTTAAATATATGATACATTACTGGTCAAAAATTAGGTTAAAAAAATCGAACAACTAGGAAAAATAGATAACTCTCTTTTGTTTTTTTTCTTTGTGTTTGTATCGAATGAACACTTGTGATTTTTTTAAAAACTGTGTGAACACTTACCAGCAACAGAAACCAATTTTTAATTTCCTTAAGAACTCGAAACATTTCTGCAAAGGGGTACTACATATTTCGTAAGTGATATTTACCTAGAAACTATAAATCTCATTAAAAGGTACCTTTATATGTTCTGCCCTACCGTTAACAGCTAGAAGTTGACATTGGGTGTGGACTTATTATTACAATCACAGTCGACGTGACGCCTAGAATCAGTATGGACCAATCAGAAAGCAGCATATCCTGACGAATGACGTAACACTCAAGACACTTTGTCATTGGTTGACATCGGTGTGACGTAGTACAGTAATATAAACTCCCTGATTGGATAATATTAACCAATCAAAACGACGCAAAAGACAACATCTGATTGGTTAAAACTGGGCTTTCTTATTGGCCGAAAATACGAGACTCTGATTGGGCAATTATTACCTGAGCCGTTGACGTCACATGCGCATCACACTCAACTTGGTCCGACTGACTCAAGCAACCCTAATAGTTCGTTTGTTGAATACCAGTTATGTTTTGATACATATAGGCTATTTTTGTTTCTGTTAAACACAATAATAGCTTAGGTCAAAAATGATTTGTCAAGTAACGTCTTGTGAAGTCAATTTTTCGTTGATTTAGGATCTGTTAGTTAACGGGAAATTTATAAGAAGTATTTATATCTTCTACACAGGCAGTGTAAAACTATAACCTTTAACACCTGATTCGTACAGATGAGATAAATACAAAATAATTCGGCGACAGCATTCGCTTATTTGTCGTAGCGAAAGTATAAGCAGAATAATTACGATCCCGATAGCTGTGTGATTTTATAGAGTTTTAGGCCTGTAATCAGTGTTTATGTAGGCAGCTTGTTCGAATATTACAATTTTATAAGAATTATCAGTCGCGACATTTTAACGTTCCGAAAACGAACAATTCATGCGTTCTCTTAAGCAAGGTACGCTAATAAAATTACTTATTTTCAACCCAATTTGTCAGTAAACTAAAATCCTGGCTGTTGAAATTGGTGTGCAATGAAAGTTGTTTTTTAGGTAAACAGCGGACAAGGTGGTTTCAACCTCTATAATCTTTTCTGAGTGAGATGAGTTGAATGTGTTTACATGGTCTTCTCACAGCATTTATAATTATACTTATCAGAATGCCAGTCCTTCGGAAAATCATGTACTTTCGACTCTCCGAATGACACCACCTGTATTTCATTATCAACAGATACTAATTGTAAAATGAAATTCATGAATCTCAGATGAGGTAACCCTGACTAGTGTCATTTATACCTTTACCTCTTCTGTTCTTACGAGCTTTAGTCATATAATTGGCTGACCCTGTCATTAAAATGAATACATATTTAGAGTCAGGAACTAACAAATTACGTGCAAAAATGTTTAACACTTTACCTTTTCATTATGGCCACAATAAATTTCATCCTTCTTAAAATACAGAAACTAATGAAATAAGAGTATAGCCAGAAAACTTTTTTCGAAATTACATCGGCCATTACATCATCATTTTGTCAGACCGTTGATTATTATTTTTCGACTAATGCTCGTTGGTAGAGCAAAATAGTTTTCTTGTTATCAAACGGATTAATGAGGTATATTTTCTTACCCGGTAGGATATTGACTTTGTTTCGTCTCAAGATAATGAATTAAATTTTTCAGTTGCCTTCTACGTATCGTATTATTTATTTACAGTTGTAATGAGTCATTCCCTTAAAAATATGATACATTACTGGCCAGAAATTAGGTTACAAAAATCGAACAACTAGGAAAAATAGATAACTCTCTTTTGTTTTTTTTCTTTGTGTCGGTATCGAATGAACAAGCGTGATTTTTTTAAAAACCGTGTTAACATTTACCAGCAACAGAAAACAATTTTTAATTTCCTTAAAAACTTGAAAGATCTCTACAATGGGGTAATACGTAATTCATAAGCGATATTTACCTAGAAACTATAAATCTCATTAAAAGGTACCTTCATATGTTCTGCCCTACTGTTAACAGCTAGAAGTTGACATTGGGTGTGGATTTTATATTACAATCACACTCGACGTGACGCCCAGAATCAGTACGGACCAATCAGAAAGCAGCATATCCTGACGAATGACGTAACGCTCAAGACACATTGTCATTGGTTGACATCAGTGTGACGTATTACAGTAATTTAAACTCTCTGATTGGGCAATATTAACCAATCAAAATGGCGCAAAAGAATACATCTGATTGGTTAAAACGTGGCCTTCCCATCGGCCGAAAATACGAGGCTCTGATTGGGCAATTATTACTTGAGCCGTTGACGTCACATGCGCATCACGCTCAACTTGGCCCGACTTACTCACGCAACCCTAATAGATCGTTTGCTGAATACCAGTTATATTTTGATACATATAGGCTATTTTTGTTTCTGTTAAACACAATAATAGCTTAGGTCAAAAATGATTTGTCAAGTAACGTCTTGTGAAGTCAATTTTTCGTTGATTTAGGATCTGTTAGTTAACGGGAAATTTATAAGAAGTATTTATATCTTCTACACAGGCAGTGTAAAACTATAACCTTTAATACCTGATTCGTACTGAAAAGATAAATACAAAATAATTCGGCGACAGCATTCGCTTAATTGTCGTAGCGAAAGTATAAGCAGAAAAATTACGATCCCGATAGCTGTGTGATTTTATAGAGTTTTAAACCTTTAATCAGTGTTTATGTAGGCAGCTTGTTCGAATATTACAATTTTATCGGCTTTATCAGAAGCGACATTTTAACGTCCCGAAACTGAACAATTCATGCGTTCCCTTAAGCTAAGTAGGCTAATAAAATTACTTATTTTCAATCCAATTTGTCAGTAAACTAAAATGCTGGCTGTTGAAATTGTTGTGCAATGAAAGTTGTTTTTTAGTTAAACAGCGGACAAGGTGGTTTCAACCTCTATAATCTTTTCTGAGTGAGATGAGTTGAATGTGTTTACATTGTCTTCTCACAGCATTTATAATCATACTTATCAGAATGCCAGTCCTTCGGAAAATCATGTACTTTCGACTCTCCGAATGACAACACCTGTATTTCATTATCAACAGATACTGATTGTAAAATGAAATTCATGAATCTCAGATGAGATAACTCTGACTAGTGTCATTTATACCTCTACCTCTTCTGTTCTTACGTGCATTGGTCCTATAATTGGCTGACCCTGTCATCAAAATGAGTACATATTTACAGTCAGGAACTAGCAAATTACGTCCAAAAAATGTTTAACACTTTACCTTTTTATTTTGGCCACAATAAATTTCATCCATCTTAAAATACAGGAACTAATGAAATAAGAGTATAGCGAGAAAACTTTTTTCGAAATTACATCGGCCATTATATCATCATTTTGTCAGTCCGTTGATTATTATTTTTCGACTAATGCTCGTTGGTAGATCAAAATAGTTTTCTTGTTATCAAACGGATTATTGAGATATATTTTCTTACCCGGTAGGATATTGACTTTGTTTCGTCTCAAGATATTTTTAATTAGATTTTTCAGTTGCCTTCTACGTATCGTAATATTTATTTACAGTTGTATAAAGTCATTCCCTTAAATATATGATACATTACTGGTCAAAAATTAGGTTAAAAAAATCGAACAACTAGGAAAAATAGATAACTCTCTTTTGTTTTTTTTCTTTGTGTCTGTATCGAATGAACACTTGTGATTTTTTTAAAAACTGTGTGAACACTTACCAGCAACAGAAACCAATTTTTAATTTCCTTAAGAACTCGAAACATTTCTGCAAAGGGGTACTACATATTTCGTAAGTGATATTTACCTAGAAACTATAAATCTCATTAAAAGGTACCTTTATATGTTCTGCCCTACCGTTAACAGCTAGAAGTTGACATTGGGTGTGGACTTATTATTACAATCACAGTCGACGTGACGCCTAGAATCAGTATGGACCAATCAGAAAGCAGCATATCCTGACGAATGACGTAACACTCAAGACACTTTGTCATTGGTTGACATCGGTGTGACGTAGTACAGTAATATAAACTCCCTGATTGGATAATATTAACCAATCAAAACGACGCAAAAGACAACATCTGATTGGTTAAAACTGGGCTTTCTTATTGGCCGAAAATACGAGACTCTGATTGGGCAATTATTACCTGAGCCGTTGACGTCACATGCGCATCACACTCAACTTGGTCCGACTGACTCAAGCAACCCTAATAGTTCGTTTGTTGAATACCAGTTATGTTTTGATACATATAGGCTATTTTTGTTTCTGTTAAACACAATAATAGCTTAGGTCAAAAATGATTTGTCAAGTAACGTCTTGTGAAGTCAATTTTTCGTTGATTTAGGATCTGTTAGTTAACGGGAAATTTATAAGAAGTATTTATATCTTCTACACAGGCAGTGTAAAACTATAACCTTTAACACCTGATTCGTACAGATGAGATAAATACAAAATAATTCGGCGACAGCATTCGCTTATTTGTCGTAGCGAAAGTATAAGCAGAATAATTACGATCCCGATAGCTGTGTGATTTTATAGAGTTTTAGGCCTGTAATCAGTGTTTATGTAGGCAGCTTGTTCGAATATTACAATTTTATAAGAATTATCAGTCGCGACATTTTAACGTTCCGAAAACGAACAATTCATGCGTTCTCTTAAGCAAGGTACGCTAATAAAATTACTTATTTTCAACCCAATTTGTCAGTAAACTAAAATCCTGGCTGTTGAAATTGGTGTGCAATGAAAGTTGTTTTTTAGGTAAACAGCGGACAAGGTGGTTTCAACCTCTATAATCTTTTCTGAGTGAGATGAGTTGAATGTGTTTACATGGTCTTCTCACAGCATTTATAATTATACTTATCAGAATGCCAGTCCTTCGGAAAATCATGTACTTTCGACTCTCCGAATGACACCACCTGTATTTCATTATCAACAGATACTAATTGTAAAATGAAATTCATGAATCTCAGATGAGGTAACCCTGACTAGTGTCATTTATACCTTTACCTCTTCTGTTCTTACGAGCTTTAGTCATATAATTGGCTGACCCTGTCATTAAAATGAATACATATTTAGAGTCAGGAACTAACAAATTACGTGCAAAAATGTTTAACACTTTACCTTTTCATTATGGCCACAATAAATTTCATCCTTCTTAAAATACAGGAACTAATGAAATAAGAGTATAGCCAGAAAACTTTTTTCGAAATTACATCGGCCATTACATCATCATTTTGTCAGACCGTTGATTATTATTTTTCGACTAATGCTCGTTGGTAGAGCAAAATAGTTTTCTTGTTATCAAACGGATTAATGAGGTATATTTTCTTACCCGGTAGGATATTGACTTTGTTTCGTCTCAAGATAATGAATTAAATTTTTCAGTTGCCTTCTACGTATCGTATTATTTATTTACAGTTGTAATGAGTCATTCCCTTAAAAATATGATACATTACTGGCCAGAAATTAGGTTACAAAAATCGAACAACTAGGAAAAATAGATAACTCTCTTTTGTTTTTTTTCTTTGTGTCGGTATCGAATGAACAAGCGTGATTTTTTTAAAAACCGTGTTAACATTTACCAGCAACAGAAAACAATTTTTAATTTCCTTAAAAACTTGAAAGATCTCTACAATGGGGTAATACGTAATTCATAAGCGATATTTACCTAGAAACTATAAATCTCATTAAAAGGTACCTTCATATGTTCTGCCCTACTTTAACAGCTAGAAGTTGACATTGGGTGTGGATTTTATATTACAATCACACTCGACGTGACGCCCAGAATCAGTACGGACCAATCAGAAAGCAGCATATCCTGACGAATGACGTAACGCTCAAGACACATTGTCATTGGTTGACATCAGTGTGACGTATTACAGTAATTTAAACTCTCTGATTGGGCAATATTAACCAATCAAAATGGCGCAAAAGAATACATCTGATTGGTTAAAACGTGGCCTTCCCATTGGCCGAAAATACGAGGCTCTGATTGGGCAATTATTACTTGAGCCGTTGACGTCACATGCGCCTCACGCTCAACTTGGCCCGACTTACTCACGCAACCCTAATAGATCGTTTGCTGAATACCAGTTATATTTTGATACATATAGGCTATTTTTGTTTCTGTTAAACACAATAATAGCTTAGGTCAAAAATGATTTGTCAAGTAACGTCTTGTGAAGTCAATTTTTCGTTGATTTAGGATCTGTTAGTTAACGGGAAATTTATAAGAAGTATTTATATCTTCTACACAGGCAGTGTAAAACTATAACCTTTAATACCTGATTCGTACTGATAAGATAAATACAAAATAATTCGGCGACAGCATTCGCTTAATTGTCGTAGCGAAAGTATAAGCAGAAAAATTACGATCCCGATAGCTGTGTGATTTTATAGAGTTTTAAACCTTTAATCAGTGTTTATGTAGGCAGCTTGTTCGAAAATTACAATTTTATCGGCTTTATCAGAAGCGACATTTTAACGTCCCGAAACTGAACAATTCATGCGTTCCCTTAAGCTAAGTAGGCTAATAAAATTACTTATTTTCAATCCAATTTGTCAGTAAACTAAAATGCTGGCTGTTGAAATTGTTGTGCAATGAAAGTTGTTTTTTAGTTAAACAGCGGACAAGGTGGTTTCAACCTCTATAATCTTTTCTGAGTGAGATGAGTTGAATGTGTTTACATTGTCTTCTCACAGCATTTATAATCATACTTATCAGAATGCCAGTCCTTCGGAAAATCATGTACTTTCGACTCTCCGAATGACAACACCTGTATTTCATTATCAACAGATACTGATTGTAAAATGAAATTCATGAATCTCAGATGAGATAACTCTGACTAGTGTTATTTGTACATCTACCTCTTCTGTTCTTACGTGCGTTGGTCCTATAATTGGCTGACCCTGTCATCAAAATGAGTACATATTTACAGTCAGGAACTAGCAAATTACGTCCAAAAAATGTTTAACACTTTACCTTTTTATTTTGGCCACAATAAATTTCATCCATCTTAAAATACAGGAACTAATGAAATAAGAGTATAGCGAGAAAACTTTTTTCGAAATTACATCGGCCATTATATCATCATTTTGTCAGTCCGTTGATTATTATTTTTCGACTAATGCTCGTTGGTAGATCAAAATAGTTTTCTTGTTATCAAACGGATTATTGAGATATATTTTCTTACCCGGTAGGATATTGACTTTGTTTCGTCTCAAGATATTTTTAATTAGATTTTTCAGTTGCCTTCTACGTATCGTAATATTTATTTACAGTTGTATAAAGTCATTCCCTTAAATATATGATACATTACTGGTCAAAAAATAGGTTAAAAAAATCGAACAACTAGGAAAAATAGATAACTCTCTTTTGTTTTTTTTCTTTGTGTCTGTATCGAATGAACACTTGTGATTTTTTTAAAAACTGTGTGAACACTTACCAGCAACAGAAACCAATTTTTAATTTCCTTAAGAACTCGAAACATTTCTGCAAAGGGGTACTACATATTTCGTAAGTGATATTTACCTAGAAACTATAAATCTCATTAAAAGGTACCTTTATATGTTCTGCCCTACCGTTAACAGCTAGAAGTTGACATTGGGTGTGGACTTATTATTACAATCACAGTCGACGTGACGCCTAGAATCAGTATGGACCAATCAGAAAGCAGCATATCCTGACGAATGACGTAACACTCAAGACACTTTGTCATTGGTTGACATCGGTGTGACGTAGTACAGTAATATAAACTCCTTGATTGGATAATATTAACCAATCAAAACGACGCAAAAGACAACATCTGATTGGTTAAAACTGGGCTTTCTTATTGGCCGAAAATACGAGACTCTGATTGGGCAATTATTACCTGAGCCGTTGACGTCACATGCGCATCACACTCAACTTGGTCCGACTGACTCAAGCAACCCTAAAAGTTCGTTTGTTGAATACCAGTTATGTTTTGATACATATAGGCTATTTTTGTTTCTGTTAAACACAATAATAGCTTAGGTAAAAAATGATTTGTCAAGTAACGTCTTGTGAAGTCAATTTTTCGTTGATTTAGGATCTGTTAGTTAACGGGAAATTTATAAGAAGTATTTATATCTTCTACACAGGCAGTGTAAAACTATAACCTTTAACACCTGATTCGTACAGATGAGATAAATACAAAATAATTCGGCGACAGCATTCGCTTATTTGTCGTAGCGAAAGTATAAGCAGAATAATTACGATCCCGATAGCTGTGTGATTTTATAGAGTTTTAGGCCTGTAATCAGTGTTTATGTAGGCAGCTTGTTCGAATATTACAATTTTATAAGAATTATCAGTCGCGACATTTTAACGTTCCGAAAACGAACAATTCATGCGTTCTCTTAAGCAAGGTACGCTAATAAAATTACTTATTTTCAACCCAATTTGTCAGTAAACTAAAATCCTGGCTGTTGAAATTGGTGTGCAATGAAAGTTGTTTTTTAGGTAAACAGCGGACAAGGTGGTTTCAACCTCTATAATCTTTTCTGAGTGAGATGAGTTGAATGTGTTTACATGGTCTTCTCACAGCATTTATAATTATACTTATCAGAATGCCAGTCCTTCGGAAAATCATGTACTTTCGACTCTCCGAATGACACCACCTGTATTTCATTATCAACAGATACTAATTGTAAAATGAAATTCATGAATCTCAGATGAGGTAACACTGACTAGTGTCATTTATACCTTTACCTCTTCTGTTCTTACGAGCTTTAGTCATATAATTGGCTGACCCTGTCATTAAAATGAATACATATTTAGAGTCAGGAACTAACAAATTACGTGCAAAAATGTTTAACACTTTACCTTTTCATTATGGCCACAATAAATTTCATCCTTCTTAAAATACAGGAACTAATGAAATAAGAGTATAGCCAGAAAACTTTTTTCGAAATTACATCGGCCATTACATCATCATTTTGTCAGACCGTTGATTATTATTTTTCGACTAATGCTCGTTGGTAGAGCAAAATAGTTTTCTTGTTATCAAACGGATTAATGAGGTATATTTTCTTACCCGGTAGGATATTGACTTTGTTTCGTCTCAAGATAATGAATTAAATTTTTCAGTTGCCTTCTACGTATCGTATTATTTATTTACAGTTGTAATGCGTCATTCCCTTAAAAATATGATACATTACTGGCCAGAAATTAGGTTACAAAAATCGAACAACTAGGAAAAATAGATAACTCTCTTTTGTTTTGTTTCTTTGTGTCGGTATAGAATAAACAAGCGTGATTTTTTTAAAAACCGTGTTAACATTTACCAGCAACAAAAAAACAATTTTTAATTTCCTTAAAAACTTGAAAGATCTCTACAATGGGGTAATACGTAATTCATAAGCGATATTTACCTAGAAACTATAAATCTCATTAAAAGGTACCTTCATAATATGTTCTGCCCTACTGTTAACAGCTAGAAGTTGACATTGGGTGTGGATTTTATATTACAATCACACTCGACGTGACGCCCAGAATCAGTACGGACCAATCAGAAAGCAGCATATCCTGACGAATGACGTAACGCTCAAGACACATTGTCATTGGTTGACATCAGTGTGACGTATTACAGTAATTTAAACTCTCTGATTGGGCAATATTAACCAATCAAAATGGCGCAAAAGAATACATCTGATTGGTTAAAACGTGGCCTTCCCATTGGCCGAAAATACGAGGCTCTGATTGGGCAATTAGTACTTGAGCCGTTGACGTCACATGCGCATCACGCTCAACTTGGCCCGACTTACTCACGCAACCCTAATAGATCGTTTGCTGAATACCAGTTATATTTTGATACATATAGGCTATTTTTGTTTCTGTTAAACACAATAATAGCTTAGGTCAAAAATGATTTGTCAAGTAACGTCTTGTGAAGTCAATTTTTCGTTGATTTAGGATCTGTTAGTTAACGGGAAATTTATAAGAAGTATTTATATCTTCTACACAGGCAGTGTAAAACTATAACCTTTAATACCTGATTCGTACTGATAAGATAAATACAAAATAATTCGGCGACAGCATTCGCTTAATTGTCGTAGCGAAAGTATAAGCAGAAAAATTACGATCCCGATAGCTGTGTGATTTTATAGAGTTTTAAACCTTTAATCAGTGTTTATGTAGGCAGCTTGTTCGAATATTACAATTTTATCGGCTTTATCAGAAGCGACATTTTAACGTCCCGAAACTGAACAAATCATGCGTTCCCTTAAGCTAAGTAGGCTAATAAAATTACTTATTTTCAATCCAATTTGTCAGTAAACTAAAATGCTGGCTGTTGAAATTGTTGTGCAATGAAAGTTGTTTTTTAGTTAAACAGCGGACAAGGTGGTTTCAACCTCTATAATCTTTTCTGAGTGAGATGAGTTGAATGTGTTTACATTGTCTTCTCACAGCATTTATAATCATACTTATCAGAATGCCAGTCCTTATGAAAATCATGTACTATCGACTCTCCGAATGACAACACCTGTATTTCATTATCAACAGATACTGATTGTAAAATGAAATTCATGAATCTCAGATGAGATAACTCTGACTAGTGTCATTTATACCTCTACCTCTTCTGTTCTTACGTGCATTGGTCCTATAATTGGCTGACCCTGTCATCAAAATGAGTACATATTTACAGTCAGGAACTAGCAAATTACGTCCAAAAAATGTTTAACACTTTACCTTTTTATTTTGGCCACAATAAATTTCATCCATCTTAAAATACAGGAACTAATGAAATAAGAGTATAGCGAGAAAACTTTTTTCGAAATTACATCGGCCATTATATCATCATTTTGTCAGTCCGTTGATTATTATTTTTCGACTAATGCTCGTTGGTAGATCAAAATAGTTTTCTTGTTATCAAACGGATTATTGAGATATATTTTATTACCCGGTAGGATATTGACTTTGTTTCGTCTCAAGATATTTTTAATTAGATTTTTCAGTTGCCTTCTACGTATCGTAATATTTATTTACAGTTGTATAAAGTCATTCCCTTAAATATATGATACATTACTGGTCAAAAATTAGGTTAAAAAAATCGAACAACTAGGAAAAATAGATAACTCTCTTTTGTTTTTTTTCTTTGTGTCTGTATCGAATGAACACTTGTGATTTTTTTAAAAACTGTGTGAACACTTACCAGCAACAGAAACCAATTTTTAATTTCCTTAAGAACTCGAAACATTTCTGCAAAGGGGTACTACATATTTCGTAAGTGATATTTACCTAGAAACTATAAATCTCATTAAAAGGTACCTTTATATGTTCTGCCCTACCGTTAACAGCTAGAAGTTGACATTGGGTGTGGACTTATTATTACAATCACAGTCGACGTGACGCCTAGAATCAGTATGGACCAATCAGAAAGCAGCATATCCTGACGAATGATGTAACACTCAAGACACTTTGTCATTGGTTGACATCGGTGTGACGTAGTACAGTAATATAAACTCCCTGATTGGATAATATTAACCAATCAAAACGACGCAAAAGACAACATCTGATTGGTTAAAACTGGGCTTTCTTATTGGCCGAAAATACGAGACTCTGATTGGGCAATTATTACCTGAGCCGTTGACGTCACATGCGCATCACACTCAACTTGGTCCGACTGACTCAAGCAACCCTAATAGTTCGTTTGTTGAATACCAGTTATGTTTTGATACATATAGGCTATTTTTGTTTCTGTTAAACACAATAATAGCTTAGGTCAAAAATGATTTGTCAAGTAACGTCTTGTGAAGTCAATTTTTCGTTGATTTAGGATCTGTTAGTTAACGGGAAATTTATAAGAAGTATTTATATCTTCTACACAGGCAGTGTAAAACTATAACCTTTAACACCTGATTCGTACAGATGAGATAAATACAAAATAATTCGGCGACAGCATTCGCTTATTTGTCGTAGCGAAAGTATAAGCAGAATAATTACGATCCCGATAGCTGTGTGATTTTATAGAGTTTTAGGCCTGTAATCAGTGTTTATGTAGGCAGCTTGTTCGAATATTACAATTTTATAAGAATTATCAGTCGCGACATTTTAACGTTCCGAAAACGAACAATTCATGCGTTCTCTTAAGCAAGGTACGCTAATAAAATTACTTATTTTCAACCCAATTTGTCAGTAAACTAAAATCCTGGCTGTTGAAATTGGTGTGCAATGAAAATTGTTTTTTAGGTAAACAGCGGACAAGGTGGTTTCAACCTCTATAATCTTTTCTGAGTGAGATGAGTTGAATGTGTTTACATGGTCTTCTCACAGCATTTATAATTATACTTATCAGAATGCCAGTCCTTCGGAAAATCATGAACTTTCGACTCTCCGAATGACACCACCTGTATTTCATTATCAACAGATACTAATTGTAAAATGAAATTCATGAATCTCAGATGAGGTAACCCTGACTAGTGTCATTTATACCTTTACCTCTTCTGTTCTTACGAGCTTTAGTCATATAATTGGCTGACCCTGTCATTAAAATGAATACATATTTAGAGTCAGGAACTAACAAATTACGTGCAAAAATGTTTAACACTTTACCTTTTCATTATGGCCACAATAAATTTCATCCTTCTTAAAATACAGGAACTAATGAAATAAGAGTATAGCCAGAAAACTTTTTTCGAAATTACATCGGCCATTACATCATCATTTTGTCAGACCGTTGATTATTATTTTTCGACTAATGCTCGTTGGTAGAGCAAAATAGTTTTCTTGTTATCAAACGGATTAATGAGGTATATTTTCTTACCCGGTAGGATATTGACTTTGTTTCGTCTCAAGATAATGAATTAAATTTTTCAGTTGCCTTCTACGTATCGTATTATTTATTTACAGTTGTAATGAGTCATTCCCTTAAAAATATGATACATTACTGGCCAGAAATTAGGTTACAAAAATCGAACAACTAGGAAAAATAGATAACTCTCTTTTGTTTTTTTTCTTTGTGTCGGTATCGAATGAACAAGCGTGATTTTTTTAAAAACCGTGTTAACATTTACCAGCAACAGAAAACAATTTTTAATTTCCTTAAAAACTTGAAAGATCTCTACAATGGGGTAATACGTAATTCATAAGCGATATTTACCTAGAAACTATAAATCTCATTAAAAGGTACCTTCATATGTTCTGCCCTACTTTAACAGCTAGAAGTTGACATTGGGTGTGGATTTTATATTACAATCACACTCGACGTGACGCCCAGAATCAGTACGGACCAATCAGAAAGCAGCATATCCTGACGAATGACGTAACGCTCAAGACACATTGTCATTGGTTGACATCAGTGTGACGTATTACAGTAATTTAAACTCTCTGATTGGGCAATATTAACCAATCAAAATGGCGCAAAAGAATACATCTGATTGGTTAAAACGTGGCCTTCCCATTGGCCGAAAATACGAGGCTCTGATTGGGCAATTATTACTTGAGCCGTTGACGTCACATGCGCATCACGCTCAACTTGGCCCGACTTACTCACGCAACCCTAATAGATCGTTTGCTGAATACCAGTTATATTTTGATACATATAGGCTATTTTTGTTTCTGTTAAACACAATAATAGCTTAGGTCAAAAATGATTTGTCAAGTAACGTCTTGTGAAGTCAATTTTTCGTTGATTTAGGATCTGTTAGTTAACGGGAAATTTATAAGAAGTATTTATATCTTCTACACAGGCAGTGTAAAACTATAACCTTTAATACCTGATTCGTACTGATAAGATAAATACAAAATAATTCGGCGACAGCATTCGCTTAATTGTCGTAGCGAAAGTATAAGCAGAAAAATTACGATCCCGATAGCTGTGTGATTTTATAGAGTTTTAAACCTTTAATCAGTGTTTATGTAGGCAGCTTGTTCGAATATTACAATTTTATCGGCTTTATCAGAAGCGACATTTTAACGTCCCGAAACTGAACAATTCATGCGTTCCCTTAAGCTAAGTAGGCTAATAAAATTACTTATTTTCAATCCAATTTGTCAGTAAACTAAAATGCTGGCTGTTGAAATTGTTGTGCAATGAAAGTTGTTTTTTAGTTAAACAGCGGACAAGGTGGTTTCAACCTCTATAATCTTTTCTGAGTGAGATGAGTTGAATGTGTTTACATTGTCTTCTCACAGCATTTATAATCATACTTATCAGAATGCCAGTCCTTCGGAAAATCATGTACTTTCGACTCTCCGAATGACAACACCTGTATTTCATTATCAACAGATACTGATTGTAAAATGAAATTCATGAATCTCAGATGAGATAACTCTGACTAGTGTCATTTATACCTCTACCTCTTCTGTTCTTACGTGCATTGGTCCTATAATTGGCTGACCCTGTCATCAAAATGAGTACATACTTTACAGTCAGGAACTAGCAAATTACGTCCAAAAAATGTTTAACACTTTACCTTTTTATTTTGGCCACAATAAATTTCATCCATCTTAAAATACAGGAACTAATGAAATAAGAGTATAGCGAGAAAACTTTTTTCGAAATTACATCGGCCATTATATCATCATTTTGTCAGTCCGTTGATTATTATTTTTCGACTAATGCTCGTTGGTAGATCAAAATAGTTTTCTTGTTATCAAACGGATTATTGAGATATATTTTCTTACCCGGTAGGATATTGACTTTGTTTCGTCTCAAGATATTTTTAATTAGATTTTTCAGTTGCCTTCTACGTATCGTAATATTTTATTACAGTTGTATAAAGTCATTCCCTTAAATATATGATACATTACTGGTCAAAAATTAGGTTAAAAAAATCGAACAACTAGGAAAAATAGATAACTCTCTTTTGTTTTTTTTCTTTGTGTCTGTATCGAATGAACACTTGTGATTTTTTTAAAAACTCTGTGAACACTTACCAGCAACAGAAACCAATTTTTAATTTCCTTAAGAACTCGAAACATTTCTGCAAAGGGGTACTACATATTTCGTAAGTGATATTTACCTAGAAACTATAAATCTCATTAAAAGGTACCTTTATATGTTCTGCCCTACCGTTAACAGCTAGAAGTTGACATTGGGTGTGGACTTATTATTACAATCACAGTCGACGTGACGCCTAGAATCAGTATGGACCAATCAGAAAGCAGCATATCCTGACGAATGACGTAACACTCAAGACACTTTGTCAATGGTTGACATCGGTGTGACGTAGTACAGTAATATAAACTCCCTGATTGGATAATATTAACCAATCAAAACGACGCAAAAGACAACATCTGATTGGTTAAAACTGGGCTTTCTTATTGGCCGAAAATACGAGACTCTGATTGGGCAATTATTACCTGAGCCGTTGACGTCACATGCGCATCACACTCAACTTGGTCCGACTGACTCAAGCAACCCTAATAGTTCGTTTGTTGAATACCAGTTATGTTTTGATACATATAGGCTATTTTTGTTTCTGTTAAACACAATAATAGCTTAGGTCAAAAATGATTTGTCAAGTAACGTCTTGTGAAGTCAATTTTTCGTTGATTTAGGATCTGTTAGTTAACGGGAAATTTATAAGAAGTATTTATATCTTCTACACAGGCAGTGTAAAACTATAACCTTTAACACCTGATTCGTACAGATGAGATAAATACAAAATAATTCGGCGACAGCATTCGCTTATTTGTCGTAGCGAAAGTATAAGCAGAATAATTACGATCCCGATAGCTGTGTGATTTTATAGAGTTTTAGGCCTGTAATCAGTGTTTATGTAGGCAGCTTGTTCGAATATTACAATTTTATAAGAATTATCAGTCGCGACATTTTAACGTTCCGAAAACGAACAATTCATGCGTTCTCTTAAGCAAGGTACGCTAATAAAATTACTTATTTTCAACCCAATTTGTCAGTAAACTAAAATCCTGGCTGTTGAAATTGGTGTGCAATGAAAGTTGTTTTTTAGGTAAACAGCGGACAAGGTGGTTTCAACCTCTATAATCTTTTCTGAGTGAGATGAGTTGAATGTGTTTACATTGTCTTCTCACAGCATTTATAATTATACTTATCAGAATGCCAGTCCTTTGGAAAATCATGTACTTTCGACTCTCCGAATGACACCACCTGTATTTCATTATCAACAGATACTAATTGTAAAATGAAATTCATGAATCTCAGATGAGGTAACCCTGACTAGTGTCATTTATACCTTTACCTCTTCTGTTCTTACGAGCTTTAGTCATATAATTGGCTGACCCTGTCATTAAAATGAATACATATTTAGAGTCAGGAACTAACAAATTACGTGCAAAAATGTTTAACACTTTACCTTTTCATTATGGCCACAATAAATTTCATCCTTCTTAAAATACAGGAACTAATGAAATAAGAGTATAGCCAGAAAACTTTTTTCGAAATTACATCGGCCATTACATCATCATTTTGTCAGACCGTTGATTATTATTTTTCGACTAATGCTCGTTGGTAGAGCAAAATAGTTTTCTTGTTATCAAACGGATTAATGAGGTATATTTTCTTACCCGGTAGGATATTGACTTTGTTTCGTCTCAAGATAATGAATTAAATTTTTCAGTTGCCTTCTACGTATCGTATTATTTATTTACAGTTGTAATGAGTCATTCCCTTAAAAATATGATACATTACTGGCCAGAAATTAGGTTACAAAAATCGAACAACTAGGAAAAATAGATAACTCTCTTTTGTTTTTTTTCTTTGTGTCGGTATCGAATGAACAAGCGTGATTTTTTTTAAAAACCGTGTTAACATTTACCAGCAACAGAAAACAATTTTTAATTTCCTTAAAAACTTGAAAGATCTCTACAATGGGGTAATACGTAATTCATAAGCGATATTTACCTAGAAACTATAATTCTCATTAAAAGGTACCTTCATATGTTCTGCCCTACTGTTAACAGCTAGAAGTTGACATTGGGTGTGGATTTTATATTACAATCACACTCGACGTGACGCCCAGAATCAGTACGGACCAATCAGAAAGCAGCATATCCTGACGAATGACGTAACGCTCAAGACACATTGTCATTGGTTGACATCAGTGTGACGTATTACAGTAATTTAAACTCTCTGATTGGGCAATATTAACCAATCAAAATGGCGCAAAAGAATACATCTGATTGGTTAAAACGTGGCCTTCCCATTGGCCGAAAATACGAGGCTCTGATTGGGCAATTATTACTTGAGCCGTTGACGTCACATGCGCATCACGCTCAACTTGGCCCGACTTACTCACGCCACCCTAATAGATCGTTTGCTGAATACCAGTTATATTTTGATACATATAGGCTATTTTTGTTTCTGTTAAACACAATAATAGCTTAGGTCAAAAATGATTTGTCAAGTAACGTCTTGTGAAGTCAATTTTTCGTTGATTTAGGATCTGTTAGTTAACGGGAAATTTATAAGAAGTATTTATATCTTCTACACAGGCAGTGTAAAACTATAACCTTTAATACCTGATTCGTACTGATAAGATAAATACAAAATAATTCGGCGACAGCATTCGCTTAATTGTCGTAGCGAAAGTATAAGCAGAAAAATTACGATCCCGATAGCTGTGTGATTTTATAGAGTTTTAAACCTTTAATCAGTGTTTATGTAGGCAGCTTGTTCGAATATTACAATTTTATCGGCTTTATCAGAAGCGACATTTTAACGTCCCGAAACTGAACAATTCATGCGTTCCCTTAAGCTAAGTAGGCTAATAAAATTACTTATTTTCAATCCAATTTGTCAGTAAACTAAAATGCTGGCTGTTGAAATTGTTGTGCAATGAAAGTTGTTTTTTAGTTAAACAGCGGACAAGGTGGTTTCAACCTCTATAATCTTTTCTGAGTGAGATGAGTTGAATGTGTTTACATTGTCTTCTCACAGCATTTATAATCATACTTATCAGAATGCCAGTCCTTCGGAAAATCATGTACTTTCGACTCTCCGAATGACAACACCTGTATTTCATTATCAACAGATACTGATTGTAAAATGAAATTCATGAATCTCAGATGAGATAACTCTGACTAGTGTCATTTATACCTCTACCTCTTCTGTTCTTACGTGCATTGGTCCTATAATTGGCTGACCCTGTCATCAAAATGAGTACATATTTACAGTCAGGAACTAGCAAATTACGTCCAAAAAATGTTTAACACTTTACCTTTTTATTTTGGCCACAATAAATTTCATCCATCTTAAAATACAGGAACTAATGAAATAAGAGTATAGCGAGAAAACTTTTTTCGAAATTACATCGGCCATTATATCATCATTTTGTCAGTCCGTTGATTATTATTTTTCGACTAATGCTCGTTGGTAGATCAAAATAGTTTTCTTGTTATCAAACGGATTATTGAGATATATTTTCTTACCCGGTAGGATATTGACTTTGTTTCGTCTCAAGATATTTTTAATTAGATTTTTCAGTTGCCTTCTACGTATCGTAATATTTATTTACAGTTGTATAAAGTCATTCCCTTAAATATATGATACATTACTGGTCAAAAATTAGGTTAAAAAAATCGAACAACTAGGAAAAATAGATAACTCTCTTTTGTTTTTTTTCTTTGTGTCTGTATCGAATGAACACTTGTGATTTTTTTAAAAACTGTATGAACACTTACCAGCAACAGAAACCAATTTTTAATTTCCTTAAGAACTCGAAACATTTCTGCAAAGGGGTACTACATATTTCGTAAGTGATATTTACCTAGAAACTATAAATCTCATTAAAAGGTACCTTTATATGTTCTGCCCTACCGTTAACAGCTAGAAGTTGACATTGGGTGTGGACTTATTATTACAATCACAGTCGACGTGACGCCTAGAATCAGTATGGACCAATCAGAAAGCAGCATATCCTGACGAATGACGTAACACTCAAGACACTTTGTCATTGGTTGACATCGGTGTGACGTAGTACAGTAATATAAACTCCCTGATTGGATAATATTAACCAATCAAAACGACGCAAAAGAAAACATCTGATTGGTTAAAACTGGGCTTTCTTATTGGCCGAAAATACGAGACTCTGATTGGGCAATTATTACCTGAGCCGTTGACGTCACATGCGCATCACACTCAACTTGGTCCGACTGACTCAAGCAACCCTAATAGTTCGTTTGTTGAATACCAGTTATGTTTTGATACATATAGGCTATTTTTGTTTCTGTTAAACACAATAATAGCTAAGGTCAAAAATGATTTGTCAAGTAACGTCTTGTGAAGTCAATTTTTCGTTGATTTAGGATCTGTTAGTTAACGGGAAATTTATAAGAAGTATTTATATCTTCTACACAGGCAGTGTAAAACTATAACCTTTAACACCTGATTCGTACAGATGAGATAAATACAAAATAATTCGGCGACAGCATTCGCTTATTTGTCGTAGCGAAAGTATAAGCAGAATAATTACGATCCCGATAGCTGTGTGATTTTATAGAGTTTTAGGCCTGTAATCAGTGTTTATGTAGGCAGCTTGTTCGAATATTACAATTTTATAAGAATTATCAGTCGCGACATTTTAACGTTCCGAAAACGAACCATTCATGCGTTCTCTTAAGCAAGGTACGCTAATAAAATTACTTATTTTCAACCCAATTTGTCAGTAAACTAAAATCCTGGCTGTTGAAATTGGTGTGCAATGAAAGTTGTTTTTTAGGTAAACAGCGGACAAGGTGGTTTCAACCTCTATAATCTTTTCTGAGTGAGATGAGTTGAATGTGTTTACATGGTCTTCTCACAGCATTTATAATTATACTTATCAGAATGCCAGTCCTTCGGAAAATCATGTACTTTCGACTCTCCGAATGACACCACCTGTATTTCATTATCAACAGATACTAATTGTAAAATGAAATTCATGAATCTCAGATGAGGTAACCCTGACTAGTGTCATTTATACCTTTACCTCTTCTGTTCTTACGAGCTTTAGTCATATAATTGGCTGACCCTGTCATTAAAATGAATACATATTTAGAGTCAGGAACTAACAAATTACGTGCAAAAATGTTTAACACTTTACCTTTTCATTATGGCCACAATAAATTTCATCCTTCTTAAAATACAGGAACTAATGAAATAAGAGTATAGCCAGAAAACTTTTTTCGAAATTACATCGGCCATTACATCATCATTTTGTCAGACCGTTGATTATTATTTTTCGACTAATGCTCGTTGGTAGAGCAAAATAGTTTTCTTGTTATCAAACGGATTAATGAGGTATATTTTCTTACCCGGTAGGATATTGACTTTGTTTCGTCTCAAGATAATGAATTAAATGTTTCAGTTGCCTTCTACGTATCGTATTATTTATTTACAGTTGTAATGAGTCATTCCCTTAAAAATATGATACATTACTGGCCAGAAATTAGGTTACAAAAATCGAACAACTAGGAAAAATAGATAACTCTCTTTTGTTTTTTTTTTGTGTCGGTATCGAATGAACAAGCGTGATTTTTTTAAAAACCGTGTTAACATTTACCAGCAACAGAAACCAATTTTAAATTTCCTTAAGAACTCGAAACATTTCTGCAAAGGGGTACTACATATTTCGTAAGTGATATTTACCTAGAAACTATAAATCTCATTAAAAGGTACCTTCATATGTTCTGCCCTACTGTTAACAGCTAGAAGTTGACATTGGGTGTGGATTTTATATTACAATCACACTCGACGTGACGCCCAGAATCAGTACGGACCAATCAGAAAGCAGCATATCCTGACGAATGACGTAACGCTCAAGACACATTGTCATTGGTTGACATCAGTGTGACGTATTACAGTAATTTAAACTCTCTGATTGGGCAATATTAACCAATCAAAATGGCGCAAAAGAATACATCTGATTGGTTAAAACGTGGCCTTCCCATTGGCCGAAAATACGAGGCTCTGATTGGGCAATTATTACTTGAGCCGTTGACGTCACATGCGCATCACGCTCAACTTGGCCCGACTTACTCACGCAACCCTAATAGATCGTTTGCTGAATACCAGTTATATTTTGATACATATAGGCTATTTTTGTTTCTGTTAAACACAATAATAGCTTAGGTCAAAAATGATTTGTCAAGTAACGTCTTGTGAAGTCAATTTTTCGTTGATTTAGGATCTGTTAGTTAACGGGAAATTTATAAGAAGTATTTATATCTTCTACACAGGCAGTGTAAAACTATAACCTTTAATACCTGATTCGTACTGATAAGATAAATACAAAATAATTCGGCGACAGCATTCGCTTAATTGTCGTAGCGAAAGTATAAGCAGAAAAATTACGATCCCGATAGCTGTGTGATTTTATAGAGTTTTAAACCTTTAATCAGTGTTTATGTAGGCAGCTTGTTCGAATATTACAATTTTATCGGCTTTATCAGAAGCGACATTTTAACGTCCCGAAACTGAACAATTCATGCGTTCCCTTAAGCTAAGTAGGCTAATAAAATTACTTATTTTCAATCCAATTTGTCAGTAAACTAAAATGCTGGCTGTTGAAATTGTTGTGCAATGAAAGTTGTTTTTTAGTTAAACAGCGGACAAGGTGGTTTCAACCTCTATAATCTTTTCTGAGTGAGATGAGTTGAATGTGTTTACATTGTCTTCTCACAGCATTTATAATTATACTTATCAGAATGCCAGTCCTTCGGAAAATCATGTACTTTCGACTCTCCGAATGACAACACCTGTATTTCATTATCAACAGATACTGATTGTAAAATGAAATTCATGAATCTCAGATGAGATAACTCTGACTAGTGTCATTTATACCTCTACCTCTTCTGTTCTTACGTGCATTGGTCCTATAATTGGCTGACCCTGTCATCAAAATGAGTACATATTTACAGTCAGGAACTAGCAAATTACGTCCAAAAAATGTTTAACACTTTACCTTTTTATTTTGGCCACAATAAATTTCATCCATCTTAAAATACAGGAACTAATGAAATAAGAGTATAGCGAGAAAACTTTTTTCGAAATTACATCGGCCATTATATCATCATTTTGTCAGTCCGTTGATTATTATTTTTCGACTAATGCTCGTTGGTAGATCAAAATAGTTTTCTTGTTATCAAACGGATTATTGAGATATATTTTCTTACCCGGTAGGATATTGACTTTGTTTCGTCTCAAGATATTTTTAATTAGATTTTTCAGTTGCCTTCTACGTATCGTAATATTTATTTACAGTTGTATAAAGTCATTCCCTTAAATATATGATACATTACTGGTCAAAAATTAGGTTAAAAAAATCGAACAACTAGGAAAAATAGATAACTCTCTTTTGTTTTTTTTCTTTGTGTCTGTATCGAATGAACACTTGTGATTTTTTTAAAAACTCTGTGAACACTTACCAGCAACAGAAACCAATTTTTAATTTCCTTAAGAACTCGAAACATTTCTGCAAAGGGGTACTACATATTTCGTAAGTGATATTTACCTAGAAACTATAAATCTCATTAAAAGGTACCTTTATATGTTCTGCCCTACCGTTAACAGCTAGAAGTTGACATTGGGTGTGGACTTATTATTACAATCACAGTCGACGTGACGCCTAGAATCAGTATGGACCAATCAGAAAGCAGCATATCCTGACGAATGACGTAACACTCAAGACACTTTGTCATTGGTTGACATCGGTGTGACGTAGTACAGTAATATAAACTCCCTGATTGGATAATATTAACCAATCAAAACGACGCAAAAGACAACATCTGATTGGTTAAAACTGGGCTTTCTTATTGGCCGAAAATACGAGACTCTGATTGGGCAATTATTACCTGAGCCGTTGACGTCACATGCGCATCACACTCAACTTGGTCCGACTGACTCAAGCAACCCTAATAGTTCGTTTGTTGAATACCAGTTATGTTTTGATACATATAGGCTATTTTTGTTTCTGTTAAACACAATAATAGCTTAGGTCAAAAATGATTTGTCAAGTAACGTCTTGTGAAGTCAATTTTTCGTTGATTTAGGATCTGTTAGTTAACGGGAAATTTATAAGAAGTATTTATATCTTCTACACAGGCAGTGTAAAACTATAACCTTTAACACCTGATTCGTACAGATGAGATAAATACAAAATAATTCGGCGACAGCATTCGCTTATTTGTCGTAGCGAAAGTATAAGCAGAATAATTACGATCCCGATAGCTGTGTGATTTTATAGAGTTTTAGGCCTGTAATCAGTGTTTATGTAGGCAGCTTGTTCGAATATTACAATTTTATAAGAATTATCAGTCGCGACATTTTAACGTTCCGAAAACGAACAATTCATGCGTTCTCTTAAGCAAGGTACGCTAATAAAATTACTTATTTTCAACCCAATTTGTCAGTAAACTAAAATCCTGGCTGTTGAAATTGGTGTGCAATGAAAGTTGTTTTTTAGGTAAACAGCGGACAAGGTGGTTTCAACCTCTATAATCTTTTCTGAGTGAGATGAGTTGAATGTGTTTACATGGTCTTCTCACAGCATTTATAATTATACTTATCAGAATGCCAGTCCTTCGGAAAATCATGTACTTTCGACTCTCCGAATGACACCACCTGTATTTCATTATCAACAGATACTAATTGTAAAATGAAATTCATGAATCTCAGATGAGGTAACCCTGACTAGTGTCATTTATAACTTTACCTCTTCTGTTCTTACGAGCTTTAGTCATATAATTGGCTGACCCTGTCATTAAAATGAATACATATTTAGAGTCAGGAACTAACAAATTACGTGCAAAAATGTTTAACACTTTACCTTTTCATTATGGCCACAATAAATTTCATCCTTCTTAAAATACAGGAACTAATGAAATAAGAGTATAGCCAGAAAACTTTTTTCGAAATTACATCGGCCATTACATCATCATTTTGTCAGACCGTTGATTATTATTTTTCGACTAATGCTCGTTGGTAGAGCAAAATAGTTTTCTTGTTATCAAACGGATTAATGAGGTATATTTTCTTACCCGGTAGGATATTGACTTTGTTTCGTCTCAAGATAATGAATTAAATTTTTCAGTTGCCTTCTACGTATCGTATTATTTATTTACAGTTGTAATGAGTCATTCCCTTAAAAATATGATACATTACTGGCCAGAAATTAGGTTACAAAAATCGAACAACTAGGAAAAATAGATAACTCTCTTTTGTTTTTTTTCTTTGTGTCGGTATCGAATGAACAAGCGTGATTTTTTTAAAAACCGTGTTAACATTTACCAGCAACAGAAAACAATTTTTAATTTCCTTAAAAACTTGAAAGATCTCTACAATGGGGTAATACGTAATTCATAAGCGATATTTACCTAGAAACTATAAATCTCATTAAAAGGTACCTTCATATGTTCTGCCCTACTGTTAACAGCTAGAAGTTGACATTGGGTGTGGATTTTATATTACAATCACACTCGACGTGACGCCCAGAATCAGTACGGACCAATCAGAAAGCAGCATATCCTGACGAATGACGTAACGCTCAAGACACATTGTCATTGGTTGACATCAGTGTGACGTATTACAGTAATTTAAACTCTCTGATTGGGCAATATTAACCAATCAAAATGGCGCAAAAGAATACATCTGATTGGTTAAAACGTGGCCTTCCCATTGGCCGAAAATACGAGGCTCTGATTGGGCAATTATTACTTGAGCCGTTGACGTCACATGCGCATCACGCTCAACTTGGCCCGACTTACTCACGCAACCCTAATAGATCGTTTGCTGAATACCAGTTATATTTTGATACATATAGGCTATTTTTGTTTCTGTTAAACACAATAATAGCTTAGGTCAAAAATGATTTGTCAAGTAACGTCTTGTGAAGTCAATTTTTCGTTGATTTAGGATCTGTTAGTTAACGGGAAATTTATAAGAAGTATTTATATCTTCTACACAGGCAGTGTAAAACTATAACCTTTAATACCTGATTCGTACTGATAAGATAAATACAAAATAATTCGGCGACAGCATTCGCTTAATTGTCGTAGCGAAAGTATAAGCAGAAAAATTACGATCCCGATAGCTGTGTGATTTTATAGAGTTTTAAACCTTTAATCAGTGTTTATGTAGGCAGCTTGTTCGAATATTACAATTTTATCGGCTTTATCAGAAGCGACATTTTAACGTCCCGAAACTGAACAATTCATGCGTTCCCTTAAGCTAAGTAGGCTAATAAAATTACTTATTTTCAATCCAATTTGTCAGTAAACTAAAATGCTGGCTGTTGAAATTGTTGTGCAATGAAAGTTGTTTTTTAGTTAAACAGCGGACAAGGTGGTTTCAACCTCTATAATCTTTTCTGAGTGAGATGAGTTGAATGTGTTTACATTGTCTTCTCACAGCATTTATAATCATACTTATCAGAATGCCAGTCCTTCGGAAAATCATGTACTTTCGACTCTCCGAATGACAACACCTGTATTTCATTATCAACAGATACTGATTGTAAAATGAAATTCATGAATCTCAGATGAGATAACTCTGACTAGTGTCATTTATACCTTTACCTCTTCTGTTCTTACGTGCATTGGTCCTATAATTGGCTGACCCTGTCATCAAAATGAGTACATATTTACAGTCAGGAACTAGCAAATTACGTCCAAAAAATGTTTAACACTTTACCTTTTTATTTTGGCCACAATAAATTTCATCCATCTTAAAATACAGGAACTAATGAAATAAGAGTATAGCGAGAAAACTTTTTTCGAAATTACATCGGCCATTATATCATCATTTTGTCAGTCCGTTGATTATTATTTTTCGACTAATGCTCGTTGGTAGATCAAAATAGTTTTCTTGTTATCAAACGGATTATTGAGATATATTTTCTTACCCGGTAGGATATTGACTTTGTTTCGTCTCAAGATATTTTTAATTAGATTTTTCAGTTGCCTTCTACGTATCGTAATATTTTATTACAGTTGTATAAAGTCATTCCCTTAAATATATGATACATTACTGGTCAAAAATTAGGTTAAAAAAATCGAACAACTAGGAAAAATAGATAACTCTCTCTTGTTTTTTTTCTTTGTGTCTGTATCGAATGAACACTTGTGATTTTTTTAAAAACTCTGTGAACACTTACCAGCAACAGAAACCAATTTTTAATTTCCTTAAGAACTCGAAACATTTCTGCAAAGGGGTACTACATATTTCGTAAGTGATATTTACCTAGAAACTATAAATCTCATTAAAAGGTACCTTTATATGTTCTGCCCTACCGTTAACAGCTAGAAGTTGACATTGGGTGTGGACTTATTATTACAATCACAGTCGACGTGACGCCTAGAATCAGTATGGACCAATCAGAAAGCAGCATATCCTGACGAATGACGTAACACTCAAGACACTTTGTCATTGGTTGACATCGGTGTGACGTAGTACAGTAATATAAACTCCCTGATTGGATAATATTAACCAATCAAAACGACGCAAAAGACAACATCTGATTGGTTAAAACTGGGCTTTCTTATTGGCCGAAAATACGAGACTCTGATTGGGCAATTATTACCTGAGCCGTTGACGTCACATGCGCATCACACTCAACTTGGTCCGACTGACTCAAGCAACCCTAATAGTTCGTTTGTTGAATACCAGTTATGTTTTGATACATATAGGCTATTTTTGTTTCTGTTAAACACAATAATAGCTTAGGTCAAAAATGATTTGTCAAGTAACGTCTTGTGAAGTCAATTTTTCGTTGATTTAGGATCTGTTAGTTAACGGGAAATTTATAAGAAGTATTTATATCTTCTACACAGGCAGTGTAAAACTATAACCTTTAACACCTGATTCGTACAGATGAGATAAATACAAAATAATTCGGCGACAGCATTCGCTTATTTGTCGTAGCGAAAGTATAAGCAGAATAATTACGATCCCGATAGCTGTGTGATTTTATAGAGTTTTAGGCCTGTAATCAGTGTTTATGTAGGCAGCTTGTTCGAATATTACAATTTTATAAGAATTATCAGTCGCGACATTTTAACGTTCCGAAAACGAACAATTCATGCGTTCTCTTAAGCAAGGTACGCTAATAAAATTACTTATTTTCAACCCAATTTGTCAGTAAACTAAAATCCTGGCTGTTGAAATTGGTGTGCAATGAAAGTTGTTTTTTAGGTAAACAGCGGACAAGGTGGTTTCAACCTCTATAATCTTTTCTGAGTGAGATGAGTTGAATGTGTTTACATGGTCTTCTCACAGCATTTATAATTATACTTATCAGAATGCCAGTCCTTTGGAAAATCATGTACTTTCGACTCTCCGAATGACACCACCTGTATTTCATTATCAACAGATACTAATTGTAAAATGAAATTCATGAATCTCAGATGAGGTAACCCTGACTAGTGTCATTTATACCTTTACCTCTTCTGTTCTTACGAGCTTTAGTCATATAATTGGCTGACCCTGTCATTAAAATGAATACATATTTAGAGTCAGGAACTAACAAATTACGTGCAAAAATGTTTAACACTTTACCTTTTCATTATGGCCACAATAAATTTCATCCTTCTTAAAATACAGGAACTAATGAAATAAGAGTATAGCCAGAAAACTTTTTTCGAAATTACATCGGCCATTACATCATCATTTTGTCAGACCGTTGATTATTATTTTTCGACTAATGCTCGTTGGTAGAGCAAAATAGTTTTCTTGTTATCAAACGGATTAATGAGGTATATTTTCTTACCCGGTAGGATATTGACTTTGTTTCGTCTTAAGATAATGAATTAAATTTTTCAGTTGCCTTCTACGTATCGTATTATTTATTTACAGTTGTAATGAGTCATTCCCTTAAAAATATGATACATTACTGGCCAGAAATTAGGTTACAAAAATCGAACAACTAGGAAAAATAGATAACTCTCTTTTGTTTTTTTTCTTTGTGTCGGTATCGAATGAACAAGCGTGATTTTTTTAAAAACCGTGTTAACATTTACCAGCAACAGAAAACAATTTTTAATTTCCTTAAAAACTTGAAAGATCTCTACAATGGGGTAATACGTAATTCATAAGCGATATTTACCTAGAAACTATAAATCTCATTAAAAGGTACCTTCATATGTTCTGCCCTACTGTTAACAGCTAGAAGTTGACATTGGGTGTGGATTTTATATTACAATCACACTCGACGTGACGCCCAGAATCAGTACGGACCAATCAGAAAGCAGCATATCCTGACGAATGACGTAACGCTCAAGACACATTGTCATTGGTTGACATCAGTGTGACGTATTACAGTAATTTAAACTCTCTGATTGGGCAATATTAACCAATCAAAATGGCGCAAAAGAATACATCTGATTGGTTAAAACGTGGCCTTCCCATTGGCCGAAAATACGAGGCTCTGATTGGGCAATTATTACTTGAGCCGTTGACGTCACATGCGCATCACGCTCAACTTGGCCCGACTTACTCACGCAACCCTAATAGATCGTTTGCTGAATACCAGTTATATTTTGATACATATAGGCTATTTTTGTTTCTGTTAAACACAATAATAGCTTAGGTCAAAAATGATTTGTCAAGTAACGTCTTGTGAAGTCAATTTTTCGTTGATTTAGGATCTGTTAGTTAACGGGAAATTTATAAGAAGTATTTATATCTTCTACACAGGCAGTGTAAAACTATAACCTTTAATACCTGATTCGTACTGATAAGATAAATACAAAATAATTCGGCGACAGCATTCGCTTAATTGTCGTAGCGAAAGTATAAGCAGAAAAATTACGATCCCGATAGCTGTGTGATTTTATAGAGTTTTAAACCTTTAATCAGTGTTTATGTAGGCAGCTTGTTCGAATATTACAATTTTATCGGCTTTATCAGAAGCGACATTTTAACGTCCCGAAACTGAACAATTCATGCGTTCCCTTAAGCTAAGTAGGCTAATAAAATTACTTATTTTCAATCCAATTTGTCAGTAAACTAAAATGCTGGCTGTTGAAATTGTTGTGCAATGAAAGTTGTTTTTTAGTTAAACAGCGGACAAGGTGGTTTCAACCTCTATAATCTTTTCTGAGTGAGATGAGTTGAATGTGTTTACATTGTCTTCTCACAGCATTTATAATCATACTTATCAGAATGCCAGTCCTTCGGAAAATCATGTACTTTCGACTCTCCGAATGACAACACCTGTATTTCATTATCAACAGATACTGATTGTAAAATGAAATTCATGAATCTCAGATGAGATAACTCTGACTAGTGTCATTTATACCTCTACCTCTTCTGTTCTTACGTGCATTGGTCCTATAATTGGCTGACCCTGTCATCAAAATGAGTACATATTTACAGTCAGGAACTAGCAAATTACGTCCAAAAAATGTTTAACACTTTACCTTTTTATTTTGGCCACAATAAATTTCATCCATCTTAAAATACAGGAACTAATGAAATAAGAGTATAGCGAGAAAACCTTTTTCGAAATTACATCGGCCATTATATCATCATTTTGTCAGTCCGTTGATTATTATTTTTCGACTAATGCTCGTTGGTAGATCAAAATAGTTTTCTTGTTATCAAACGGATTATTGAGATATATTTTCTTACCCGGTAGGATATTGACTTTGTTTCGTCTCAAGATATTTTTAATTAGATTTTTCAGTTGCCTTCTACGTATCGTAATATTTTATTACAGTTGTATAAAGTCATTCCCTTAAATATATGATACATTACTGGTCAAAAATTAGGTTAAAAAAATCGAACAACTAGGAAAAATAGATAACTCTCTTTTGTTTTTTTTCTTTGTGTCTGTATCGAATGAACACTTGTGATTTTTTTAAAAACTCTGTGAACACTTACCAGCAACAGAAACCAATTTTTAATTTCCTTAAGAACTCGAAACATTTCTGCAAAGGGGTACTACATATTTCGTAAGTGATATTTACCTAGAAACTATAAATCTCATTAAAAGGTACCTTTATATGTTCTGCCCTACCGTTAACAGCTAGAAGTTGACATTGGGTGTGGACTTATTATTACAATCACAGTCGACGTGACGCCTAGAATCAGTATGGACCAATCAGAAAGCAGCATATCCTGACGAATGACGTAACACTCAAGACACTTTGTCATTTGTTGACATCGGTGTGACGTAGTACAGTAATATAAACTCCCTGATTGGATAATATTAACCAATCAAAACGACGCAAAAGACAACATCTGATTGGTTAAAACTGGGCTTTCTTATTGGCCGAAAATACGAGACTCTGATTGGGCAATTATTACCTGAGCCGTTGACGTCACATGCGCATCACACTCAACTTGGTCCGACTGACTCAAGCAACCCTAATAGTTCGTTTGTTGAATACCAGTTATGTTTTGATACATATAGGCTATTTTTGTTTCTGTTAAACACAATAATAGCTTAGGTCAAAAATGATTTGTCAAGTAACGTCTTGTGAAGTCAATTTTTCGTTGATTTAGGATCTGTTAGTTAACGGGAAATTTATAAGAAGTATTTATATCTTCTACACAGGCAGTGTAAAACTATAACCTTTAACACCTGATTCGTACAGATGAGATAAATACAAAATAATTCGGCGACAGCATTCGCTTATTTGTCGTAGCGAAAGTATAAGCAGAATAATTACGATCCCGATAGCTGTGTGATTTTATAGAGTTTTAGGCCTGTAATCAGTGTTTATGTAGGCAGCTTGTTCGAATATTACAATTTTATAAGAATTATCAGTCGCGACATTTTAACGTTCCGAAAACGAACAATTCATGCGTTCTCTTAAGCAAGGTACGCTAATAAAATTACTTATTTTCAACCCAATTTGTCAGTAAACTAAAATCCTGGCTGTTGAAATTGGTGTGCAATGAAAGTTGTTTTTTAGGTAAACAGCGGACAAGGTGGTTTCAACCTCTATAATCTTTTCTGAGTGAGATGAGTTGAATGTGTTTACATGGTCTTCTCACAGCATTTATAATTATACTTATCAGAATGCCAGTCCTTCGGAAAATCATGTACTTTCGACTCTCCGAATGACACCACCTGTATTTCATTATCAACAGATACTAATTGTAAAATGAAATTCATGAATCTCAGATGAGGTAACCCTGACTAGTGTCATTTATACCTTTACCTCTTCTGTTCTTACGAGCTTTAGTCATATAATTGGCTGACCCTGTCATTAAAATGAATACATATTTAGAGTCAGGAACTAACAAATTACGTGCAAAAATGTTTAACACTTTACCTTTTCATTATGGCCACAATAAATTTCATCCTTCTTAAAATACAGGAACTAATGAAATAAGAGTATAGCCAGAAAACTTTTTTCGAAATTACATCGGCCATTACATCATCATTTTGTCAGACCGTTGATTATTATTTTTCGACTAATGCTCGTTGGTAGAGCAAAATAGTTTTCTTGTTATCAAACGGATTAATGAGGTATATTTTCTTACCCGGTAGGATATTGACTTTGTTTCGTCTCAAGATAATGAATTAAATTTTTCAGTTGCCTTCTACGTATCGTATTATTTATTTACAGTTGTAATGAGTCATTCCCTTAAAAATATGATACATTACTGGCCAGAAATTAGGTTACAAAAATCGAACAACTAGGAAAAATAGATAACTCTCTTTTGTTTTTTTTCTTTGTGTCGGTATCGAATGAACAAGCGTGATTTTTTTAAAAACCGTGTTAACATTTACCAGCAACAGAAAACAATTTTTAATTTCCTTAAAAACTTGAAAGATCTCTACAATGGGGTAATACGTAATTCATAAGCGATATTTACCTAGAAACTATAAATCTCATTAAAAGGTACCTTCATAATATGTTCTGCCCTACTGTTAACAGCTAGAAGTTGACATTGGGTGTGGATTTTATATTACAATCACACTCGACGTGACGCCCAGAATCAGTACGGACCAATCAGAAAGCAGCATATCCTGACGAATGACGTAACGCTCAAGACACTTTGTCATTGGTTGACATCAGTGTGACGTATTACAGTAATTTAAACTCTCTGATTGGGCAATATTAACCAATCAAAATGGCGCAAAAGAATACATCTGATTGGTTAAAACGTGGCCTTCCCATTGGCCGAAAATACGAGGCTCTGATTGGGCAATTATTACTTGAGCCGTTGACGTCACATGCGCATCACGCTCAACTTGGCCCGACTTACTCACGCAACCCTAATAGATCGTTTGCTGAATACCAGTTATATTTTGATACATATAGGCTATTTTTGTTTCTGTTAAACACAATAATAGCTTAGGTCAAAAATGATTTGTCAAGTAACGTCTTGTGAAGTCAATTTTTCGTTGATTTAGGATCTGTTAGTTAACGGGAAATTTATAAGAAGTATTTATATCTTCTACACAGGCAGTGTAAAACTATAACCTTTAATACCTGATTCGTACTGATAAGATAAATACAAAATAATTCGGCGACAGCATTCGCTTAATTGTCGTAGCGAAAGTATAAGCAGAAAAATTACGATCCCGATAGCTGTGTGATTTTATAGAGTTTTAAACCTTTAATCAGTGTTTATGTAGGCAGCTTGTTCGAATATTACAATTTTATCGGCTTTATCAGAAGCGACATTTTAACGTCCCGAAACTGAACAATTCATGCGTTCCCTTAAGCTAAGTAGGCTAATAAAATTACTTATTTTCAATCCAATTTGTCAGTAAACTAAAATGCTGGCTGTTGAAATTGTTGTGCAATGAAAGTTGTTTTTTAGTTAAACAGCGGACAAGGTGGTTTCAACCTCTATAATCTTTTCTGAGTGAGATGAGTTGAATGTGTTTACATTGTCTTCTCACAGCATTTATAATCATACTTATCAGAATGCCAGTCCTTCGGAAAATCATGTACTTTCGACTCTCCGAATGACAACACCTGTATTTCATTATCAACAGATACTGATTGTAAAATGAAATTCATGAATCTCAGATGAGATAACTCTGACTAGTGTCATTTATACCTCTACCTCTTCTGTTCTTACGTGCATTGGTCCTATAATTGGCTGACCCTGTCATCAAAATGAGTACATATTTACAGTCAGGAACTAGCAAATTACGTCCAAAAAATGTTTAACACTTTACCTTTTTATTTTGGCCACAATAAATTTCATCCATCTTAAAATACAGGAACTAATGAAATAAGAGTATAGCGAGAAAACTTTTTTCGAAATTACATCGGCCATTATATCATCATTTTGTCAGTCCGTTGATTATTATTTTTCGACTAATGCTCGTTGGTAGATCAAAATAGTTTTCTTGTTATCAAACGGATTATTGAGATATATTTTATTACCCGGTAGGATATTGACTTTGTTTCGTCTCAAGATATTTTTAATTAGATTTTTCAGTTGCCTTCTACGTATCGTTATATTTATTTACAGTTGTATAAAGTCATTCCCTTAAATATATGATACATTACTGGTCAAAAATTAGGTTAAAAAAATCGAACAACTAGGAAAAATAGATAACTCTCTTTTGTTTTTTTTCTTTGTGTCTGTATCGAATGAACACTTGTGATTTTTTTAAAAACTGTGTGAACACTTACCAGCAACAGAAACCAATTTTTAATTTCCTTAAGAACTCGAAACATTTCTGCAAAGGGGTACTACATATTTCGTAAGTGATATTTACCTAGAAACTATAAATCTCATTAAAAGGTACCTTTATATGTTCTGCCCTACCGTTAACAGCTAGAAGTTGACATTGGGTGTGGACTTATTATTACAATCACAGTCGACGTGACGCCTAGAATCAGTATGGACCAATCAGAAAGCAGCATATCCTGACGAATGACGTAACACTCAAGACACTTTGTCATTGGTTGACATCGGTGTGACGTAGTACAGTAATATAAACTCCCTGATTGGATAATATTAACCAATCAAAACGACGCAAAAGACAACATCTGATTGGTTAAAACTGGGCTTTCTTATTGGCCGAAAATACGAGACTCTGATTGGGCAATTATTACCTGAGCCGTTGACGTCACATGCGCATCACACTCAACTTGGTCCGACTGACTCAAGCAACCCTAATAGTTCGTTTGTTGAATACCAGTTATGTTTTGATACATATAGGCTATTTTTGTTTCTGTTAAACACAATAATAGCTTAGGTCAAAAATGATTTGTCAAGTAACGTCTTGTGAAGTCAATTTTTCGTTGATTTAGGATCTGTTAGTTAACGGGAAATTTATAAGAAGTATTTATATCTTCTACACAGGCAGTGTAAAACTATAACCTTTAACACCTGATTCGTACAGATGAGATAAATACAAAATAATTCGGCGACAGCATTCGCTTATTTGTCGTAGCGAAAGTATAAGCAGAATAATTACGATCCCGATAGCTGTGTGATTTTATAGAGTTTTAGGCCTGTAATCAGTGTTTATGTAGGCAGCTTGTTCGAATATTACAATTTTATAAGAATTATCAGTCGCGACATTTTAACGTTCCGAAAACGAACAATTCGTGCGTTCTCTTAAGCAAGGTACGCTAATAAAATTACTTATTTTCAACCCAATTTGTCAGTAAACTAAAATCCTGGCTGTTGAAATTGGTGTGCAATGAAAGTTGTTTTTTAGGTAAACAGCGGACAAGGTGGTTTCAACCTCTATAATCTTTTCTGAGTGAGATGAGTTGAATGTGTTTACATGGTCTTCTCACAGCATTTATAATTATACTTATCAGAATGCCAGTCCTTCGGAAAATCATGTACTTTCGACTCTCCGAATGACACCACCTGTATTTCATTATCAACAGATACTAATTGTAAAATGAAATTCATGAATCTCAGATGAGGTAACCCTGACTAGTGTCATTTATACCTTTACCTCTTCTGTTCTTACGAGCTTTAGTCATATAATTGGCTGACCCTGTCATTAAAATGAATACATATTTAGAGTCAGGAACTAACAAATTACGTGCAAAAATGTTTAACACTTTACCTTTTCATTATGGCCACAATAAATTTCATCCTTCTTAAAATACAGGAACTAATGAAATAAGAGTATAGCCAGAAAACTTTTTTTGAAATTACATCGGCCATTACATCATCATTTTGTCAGACCGTTGATTATTATTTTTCGACTAATGCTCGTTGGTAGAGCAAAATAGTTTTCTTGTTATCAAACGGATTAATGAGGTATATTTTCTTACCCGGTAGGATATTGACTTTGTTTCGTCTCAAGATAATGAATTAAATTTTTCAGTTGCCTTCTACGTATCGTATTATTTATTTACAGTTGTAATGAGTCATTCCCTTAAAAATATGATACATTACTGGCCAGAAATTAGGTTACAAAAATCGAACAACTAGGAAAAATAGATAACTCTCTTTTGTTTTTTTTCTTTGTGTCGGTATCGAATGAACAAGCGTGATTTTTTTAAAAACCGTGTTAACATTTACCAGCAACAGAAAACAATTTTTAATTTCCTTAAAAACTTGAAAGATCTCTACAATGGGGTAATACGTAATTCATAAGCGATATTTACCTAGAAACTATAAATCTCATTAAAAGGTACCTTCATAATATGTTCTGCCCTACTGTTAACAGCTAGAAGTTGACATTGGGTGTGGATTTTATATTACAATCACACTCGACGTGACGCCCAGAATCAGTAAAGACCAATCAGAAAGCAGCATATCCTGACGAATGGCGTAACGCTCAAGACACATTGTCATTGGTTGACATCAGTGTGACGTATTACAGTAATTTAAACTCTCTGATTGGGCAATATTAACCAATCAAAATGGCGCAAAAGAATACATCTGATTGGTTAAAACGTGGCCTTCCCATTGGCCGAAAATACGAGGCTCTGATTGGGCAATTATTACTTGAGCCGTTGACGTCACATGCGCATCACGCTCAACTTGGCCCGACTTACTCACGCAACCCTAATAGATCGTTTGCTGAATACCAGTTATATTTTGATACATATAGGCTATTTTTGTTTCTGTTAAACACAATAATAGCTTAGGTCAAAAATGATTTGTCAAGTAACGTCTTGTGAAGTCAATTTTTCGTTGATTTAGGATCTGTTAGTTAACGGGAAATTTATAAGAAGTATTTATATCTTCTACACAGGCAGTGTAAAACTATAACCTTTAATACCTGATTCGTACTGATAAGATAAATACAAAATAATTCGGCGACAGCATTCGCTTAATTGTCGTAGCGAAAGTATAAGCAGAAAAATTACGATCCCGATAGCTGTGTGATTTTATAGAGTTTTAAACCTTTAATCAGTGTTTATGTAGGCAGCTTGTTCGAATATTACAATTTTATCGGCTTTATCAGAAGCGACATTTTAACGTCCCGAAACTGAACAATTCATGCGTTCCCTTAAGCTAAGTAGGCTAATAAAATTACTTATTTTCAATCCAATTTGTCAGTAAACTAAAATGCTGGCTGTTGAAATTGTTGTGCAATGAAAGTTGTTTTTTAGTTAAACAGCGGACAAGGTGGTTTCAACCTCTATAATCTTTTCTGAGTGAGATGAGTTGAATGTGTTTACATTGTCTTCTCACAGCATTTATAATCATACTTATCAGAATGCCAGTCCTTCGGAAAATCATGTACTTTCGACTCTCCGAATGACAACACCTGTATTTCATTATCAACAGATACTGATTGTAAAATGAAATTCATGAATCTCAGATGAGATAACTCTGACTAGTGTCATTTATACCTTTACCTCTTCTGTTCTTACGTGCATTGGTCCTATAATTGGCTGACCCTGTCATCAAAATGAGTACATATTTACAGTCAGGAACTAGCAAATTACGTCCAAAAAATGTTTAACACTTTACCTTTTTATTTTGGCCACAATAAATTTCATCCATCTTAAAATACAGGAACTAATGAAATAAGAGTAAAGCGAGAAAACTTTTTTCGAAATTACATCGGCCATTATATCATCATTTTGTCAGTCCGTTGATTATTATTTTTCGACTAATGCTCGTTGGTAGATCAAAATAGTTTTCTTGTTCTCAAACGGATTATTGAGATATATTTTCTTACCCGGTAGGATATTGACTTTGTTTCGTCTCAAGATATTTTTAATTAGATTTTTCAGTTGCCTTCTACGTATCGTAATATTTATTTACAGTTGTATAAAGTCATTCCCTTAAATATATGATACATTACTGGTCAAAAATTAGGTTAAAAAAATCGAACAACTAGGAAAAATAGATAACTCTCTTTTGTTTTTTTTCTTTGTGTCTGTATCGAATGAACACTTGTGATTTTTTTAAAAACTGTGTGAACACTTACCAGTAACAGAAACCAATTTTTAATTTCCTTAAGAACTCGAAACATTTCTGCAAAGGGGTACTACATATTTCGTAAGTGATATTTACCTAGAAACTATAAATCTCATTAAAAGGTACCTTTATATGTTCTGCCCTACCGTTAACAGCTAGAAGTTGACATTGGGTGTGGACTTATTATTACAATCACAGTCGACGTGACGCCTAGAATCAGTATGGACCAATCAGAAAGCAGCATATCCTGACGAATGACGTAACACTCAAGACACTTTGTCATTGGTTGACATCGGTGTGACGTAGTACAGTAATATAAACTCCCTGATTGGATAATATTAACCAATCAAAACGACGCAAAAGACAACATCTGATTGGTTAAAACTGGGCTTTCTTATTGGCCGAAAATACGAGACTCTGATTGGGCAATTATTACCTGAGCCGTTGACGTCACATGCGCATCACACTCAACTTGGTCCGACTGACTCAAGCAACCCTAATAGTTCGTTTGTTGAATACCAGTTATGTTTTGATACATATAGGCTATTTTTGTTTCTGTTAAACACAATAATAGCTTAGGTCAAAAATGATTTGTCAAGTAACGTCTTGTGAAGTCAATTTTTCGTTGATTTAGGATCTGTTAGTTAACGGGAAATTTATAAGAAGTATTTATATCTTCTACACAGGCAGTGTAAAACTATAACCTTTAACACCTGATTCGTACAGATGAGATAAATACAAAATAATTCGGCGACAGCATTCGCTTATTTGTCGTAGCGAAAGTATAAGCAGAATAATTACGATCCCGATAGCTGTGTGATTTTATAGAGTTTTAGGCCTGTAATCAGTGTTTATGTAGGCAGCTTGTTCGAATATTACAATTTTATAAGAATTATCAGTCGCGACAATTTAACGTTCCGAAAACGAACAATTCATGCGTTCTCTTAAGCAAGGTACGCTAATAAAATTACTTATTTTCAACCCAATTTGTCAGTAAACAAAATTCCTGGCTGTTGAAATTGGTGTGCAATGAAAGTTGTTTCTTAGGTAAACAGCGGACAAGGTGGTTTCAACCTCTATAATCTTTTCTGAGTGAGATGAGTTGAATGTGTTTACATGGTCTTCTCACAGCATTTATAATTATACTTATCAGAATGCCAGTCCTTCGGAAAATCATGTACTTTCGACTCTCCGAATGACACCACCTGTATTTCATTATCAACAGATACTAATTGTAAAATGAAATTCATGAATCTCAGATGAGGTAACCCTGACTAGTGTCATTTATACCTTTACTTCTTCTGTTCTTACGAGCTTTAGTCATATAATTGGCTGACCCTGTCATTAAAATGAATACATATTTAGAGTCAGGAACTAACAAATTACGTGCAAAAATGTTTAACACTTTACCTTTTCATTATGGCCACAATAAATTTCATCCTTCTTAAAATACAGGAACTAATGAAATAAGAGTATAGCCAGAAAACTTTTTTCGAAATTACATCGGCCATTACATCATCATTTTGTCAGACCGTTGATTATTATTTTTCGACTAATGCTCGTTGGTAGAGCAAAATAGTTTTCTTGTTATCAAACGGATTAATGAGGTATATTTTCTTACCCGGTAGGATATTGACTTTGTTTCGTCTCAAGATAATGAATTAAATTTTTCAGTTGCCTTCTACGTATCGTATTATTTATTTACAGTTGTAATGAGTCATTCCCTTAAAAATATGATACATTACTGGCCAGAAATTAGGTTACACAAATCGAACAACTAGGAAAAATAGATAACTCTCTTTTGTTTTTTTTCTTTGTGTCGGTATCGAATGAACAAGCGTGATTTTTTTAAAAACCGTGTTAACATTTACCAGCAACAGAAAACAATTTTTAATTTCCTTAAAAACTTGAAAGATCTCTACAATGGGGTAATACGTAATTCATAAGCGATATTTACCTAGAAACTATAAATCTCATTAAAAGGTACCTTCATATGTTCTGCCCTACTGTTAACAGCTAGAAGTTGACATTGGGTGTGGATTTTATATTACAATCACACTCGACGTGACGCCCAGAATCAGTACGGACCAATCAGAAAGCAGCATATCCTGACGAATGACGTAACGCTCAAGACACATTGTCATTGGTTGACATCAGTGTGACGTATTACAGTAATTTAAACTCTCTGATTGGGCGATATTAACCAATCAAAATGGCGCAAAAGAATACATCTGATTGGTTAAAACGTGGCCTTCCCATTGGCCGAAAATACGAGGCTCTGATTGGGCAATTATTACTTGAGCCGTTGACGTCACATGCGCATCACGCTCAACTTGGCCCGACTTACTCACGCAACCCTAAGAGATCGTTTGCTGAATACCAGTTATATTTTGATACATATAGGCTATTTTTGTTTCTGTTAAACACAATAATAGCTTAGGTCAAAAATGATTTGTCAAGTAACGTCTTGTGAAGTCAATTTTTCGTTGATTTAGGATCTGTTAGTTAACGGGAAATTTATAAGAAGTATTTATATCTTCTACACAGGCAGTGTAAAACTATAACCTTTAATACCTGATTCGTACTGATAAGATAAATACAAAATAATTCGGCGACAGCATTCGCTTAATTGTCGTAGCGAAAGTATAAGCAGAAAAATTACGATCCCGATAGCTGTGTGATTTTATAGAGTTTTAAACCTTTAATCAGTGTTTATGTAGGCAGCTTGTTCGAATATTACAATTTTATCGGCTTTATCAGAAGCGACATTTTAACGTCCCGAAACTGAACAATTCATGCGTTCCCTTAAGCTAAGTAGGCTAATAAAATTACTTATTTTCAATCCAATTTGTCAGTAAACTAAAATGCTGGCTGTTGAAATTGTTGTGCAATGAAAGTTGTTTTTTAGTTAAACAGCGGACAAGGTGGTTTCAACCTCTATAATCTTTTCTGAGTGAGATGAGTTGAATGTGTTTACATTGTCTTCTCACAGCATTTATAATCATACTTATCAGAATGCCAGTCCTTCGGAAAATCATGTACTTTCGACTCTCCGAATGACAACACCTGTATTTCATTATCAACAGATACTGATTGTAAAATGAAATTCATGAATCTCAGATGAGATAACTCTGACTAGTGTCATTTATACCTCTACCTCTTCTGTTCTTACGTGCATTGGTCCTATAATTGGCTGACCCTGTCATCAAAATGAGTACATATTTACAGTCAGGAACTAGCAAATTACGTCCAAAAAATGTTTAACACTTTACCTTTTTATTTTGGCCACAATAAATTTCATCCATCTTAAAATACAGGAACTAATGAAATAAGAGTATAGCGAGAAAACTTTTTTCGAAATTACATCGGCCATTATATCATCATTTTGTCAGTCCGTTGATTATTATTTTTCGACTAATGCTCGTTGGTAGATCAAAATAGTTTTCTTGTTATCAAACGGATTATTGAGATATATTTTCTTACCCGGTAGGATATTGACTTTGTTTCGTCTCAAGATATTTTTAATTAGATTTTTCAGTTGCCTTCTACGTATCGTAATATTTATTTACAGTTGTATAAAGTCATTCCCTTAAATATATGATACATTACTGGTCAAAAATTAGGTTAAAAAAATCGAACAACTAGGAAAAATAGATAACTCTCTTTTGTTTTTTTTCTTTGTGTCTGTATCGAATGAACACTTGTGATTTTTTTAAAAACTGTGTGAACACTTACCAGCAACAGAAACCAATTTTTAATTTCCTTAAGAACTCGAAACATTTCTGCAAAGGGGTACTACATATTTCGTAAGTGATATTTACCTAGAAACTATAAATCTCATTAAAAGGTACCTTTATATGTTCTGCCCTACCGTTAACAGCTAGAAGTTGACATTGGGTGTGGACTTATTATTACAATCACAGTCGACGTGACGCCTAGAATCAGTATGGACCAATCAGAAAGCAGCATATCCTGACGAATGACGTAACACTCAAGACACTTTGTCATTGGTTGACATCGGTGTGACGTAGTACAGTAATATAAACTCCCTGATTGGATAATATTAACCAATCAAAACGACGCAAAAGACAACATCTGATTGGTTAAAACTGGGCTTTCTTATTGGCCGAAAATACGAGACTCTGATTGGGCAATTATTACCTGAGCCGTTGACGTCACATGCGCATCACACTCAACTTGGTCCGACTGACTCAAGCAACCCTAATAGTTCGTTTGTTGAATACCAGTTATGTTTTGATACATATAGGCTATTTTTGTTTCTGTTAAACACAATAATAGCTTAGGTCAAAAATGATTTGTCAAGTAACGTCTTGTGAAGTCAATTTTTCGTTGATTTAGGATCTGTTAGTTAACGGGAAATTTATAAGAAGTATTTATATCTTCTACACAGGCAGTGTAAAACTATAACCTTTAACACCTGATTCGTACAGATGAGATAAATACAAAATAATTCGGCGACAGCATTCGCTTATTTGTCGTAGCGAAAGTATAAGCAGAATAATTACGATCCCGATAGCTGTGTGATTTTATAGAGTTTTAGGCCTGTAATCAGTGTTTATGTAGGCAGCTTGTTCGAATATTACAATTTTATAAGAATTATCAGTCGCGACATTTTAACGTTCCGAAAACGAACAATTCATGCGTTCTCTTAAGCAAGGTACGCTAATAAAATTACTTATTTTCAACCCAATTTGTCAGTAAACTAAAATCCTGGCTGTTGAAATTGGTGTGCAATGAAAGTTGTTTTTTAGGTAAACAGCGGACAAGGTGGTTTCAACCTCTATAATCTTTTCTGAGTGAGATGAGTTGAATGTGTTTACATGGTCTTCTCACAGCATTTATAATTATACTTATCAGAATGCCAGTCCTTCGGAAAATCATGTACTTTCGACTCTCCGAATGACACCACCTGTATTTCATTATCAACAGATACTAATTGTAAAATGAAATTCATGAATCTCAGATGAGGTAACCCTGACTAGTGTCATTTATACCTTTACCTCTTCTGTTCTTACGAGCTCTAGTCATATAATTGGCTGACCCTGTCATTAAAATGAATACATATTTAGAGTCAGGAACTAACAAATTACGTGCAAAAATGTTTAACACTTTACCTTTTCATTATGGCCACAATGAATTTCATCCTTCTTAAAATACAGGAACTAATGAAATAAGAGTATAGCCAGAAAACTTTTTTCGAAATTACATCGGCCATTACATCATCATTTTGTCAGACCGTTGATTATTATTTTTCGACTAATGCTCGTTGGTAGAGCAAAATAGTTTTCTTGTTATCAAACGGATTAATGAGGTATATTTTCTTACCCGGTAGGATATTGACTTTGTTTCGTCTCAAGATAATGAATTAAATTTTTCAGTTGCCTTCTACGTATCGTATTATTTATTTACAGTTGTAATGAGTCATTCCCTTAAAAATATGATACATTACTGGCCAGAAATTAGGTTACAAAAATCGAACAACTAGGAAAAATAGATAACTCTCTTTTGTTTTTTTTCTTTGTGTCGGTATCGAATGAACAAGCGTGATTTTTTTAAAAACCGTGTTAACATTTACCAGCAACAGAAAACAATTTTTAATTTCCTTAAAAACTTGAAAGATCTCTACAATGGGGTAATACGTAATTCATAAGCGATATTTACCTAGAAACTATAAATCTCATTAAAAGGTACCTTCATAATATGTTCTGCCCTACTGTTAACAGCTAGAAGTTGACATTGGGTGTGGATTTTATATTACAATCACACTCGACGTGACGCCCAGAATCAGTACGGACCAATCAGAAAGCAGCATATCCTGACGAATGACGTAACGCTCAAGACACATTGTCATTGGTTGACATCAGTGTGACGTATTACAGTAATTTAAACTCTCTGATTGGGCAATATTAACCAATCAAAATGGCGCAAAAGAATACATCTGATTGGTTAAAACGTGGCCTTCCCATTGGCCGAAAATACGAGGCTCTGATTGGGCAATTATTACTTGAGCCGTTGACGTCACATGCGCATCACGCTCAACTTGGCCCGACTTACTCACGCAACCCTAAGAGATCGTTTGCTGAATACCAGTTATATTTTGATACGTATAGGCTATTTTTGTTTCTGTTAAACACAATAATAGCTTAGGTCAAAAATGATTTGTCAAGTAACGTCTTGTGAAGTCAATTTTTCGTTGATTTAGGATCTGTTAGTTAACGGGAAATTTATAAGAAGTATTTATATCTTCTACACAGGCAGTGTAAAACTATAACCTTTAATACCTGATTCGTACTGATAAGATAAATACAAAATAATTCGGCGACAGCATTCGCTTAATTGTCGTAGCGAAAGTATAAGCAGAAAAATTACGATCCCGATAGCTGTGTGATTTTATAGAGTTTTAAACCTTTAATCAGTGTTTATGTAGGCAGCTTGTTCGAATATTACAATTTTATCGGCTTTATCAGAAGCGACATTTTAACGTCCCGAAACTGAACAATTCATGCGTTCCCTTAAGCTAAGTAGGCTAATAAAATTACTTATTTTCAATCCAATTTGTCAGTAAACTAAAATGCTGGCTGTTGAAATTGTTGTGCAATGAAAGTTGTTTTTTAGTTAAACAGCGGACAAGGTGGTTTCAACCTCTATAATCTTTTCTGAGTGAGATGAGTTGAATGTGTTTACATTGTCTTCTCACAGCATTTATAATCATACTTATCAGAATGCCAGTCCTTCGGAAAATCATGTACTTTCGACTCTCCGAATGACAACACCTGTATTTCATTATCAACAGATACTGATTGTAAAATGAAATTCATGAATCTCAGATGAGATAACTCTGACTAGTGTCATTTATACCTCTACCTCTTCTGTTCTTACGTGCATTGGTCCTATAATTGGCTGACCCTGTCATCAAAATGAGTACATATTTACAGTCAGGAACTAGCAAATTACGTCCAAAAAATGTTTAACACTTTACCTTTTTATTTTGGCCACAATAAATTTCATCCATCTTAAAATACAGGTACTAATGAAATAAGAGTATAGCGAGAAAACTTTTTTCGAAATTACATCGGCCATTATATCATCATTTTGTCAGTCCGTTGATTATTATTTTTCGACTAATGCTCGTTGGTAGATCAAAATAGTTTTCTTGTTATCAAACGGATTATTGAGATATATTTTATTACCCGGTAGGATATTGACTTTGTTTCGTCTCAAGATATTTTTAATTAGATTTTTCAGTTGCCTTCTACGTATCGTTATATTTATTTACAGTTGTATAAAGTCATTCCCTTAAATATATGATACATTACTGGTCAAAAATTAGGTTAAAAAAATCGAACAACTAGGAAAAATAGATAACTCTCTTTTGTTTTTTTTCTTTGTGTCTGTATCGAATGAACACTTGTGATTTTTTTAAAAACTCTGTGAACACTTACCAGCAACAGAAACCAATTTTTAATTTCCTTAAGAACTCGAAACATTTCTGCAAAGGGGTACTACATATTTCGTAAGTGATATTTACCTAGAAACTATAAATCTCATTAAAAGGTACCTTTATATGTTCTGCCCTACCGTTAACAGCTAGAAGTTGACATTGGGTGTGGACTTATTATTACAATCACAGTCGACGTGACGCCTAGAATCAGTATGGACCAATCAGAAAGCAGCATATCCTGACGAATGACGTAACACTCAAGACACTTTGTCATTGGTTGACATCGGTGTGACGTAGTACAGTAATATAAACTCCCTGATTGGATAATATTAACCAATCAAAACGACGCAAAAGACAACATCTGATTGGTTAAAACTGGGCTTTCTTATTGGCCGAAAATACGAGACTCTGATTGGGCAATTATTACCTGAGCCGTTGACGTCACATGCGCATCACACTCAACTTGGTCCGACTGACTCAAGCAACCCTAATAGTTCGTTTGTTGAATACCAGTTATGTTTTGATACATATAGGCTATTTTTGTTTCTGTTAAACACAATAATAGCTTAGGTCAAAAATGATTTGTCAAGTAACGTCTTGTGAAGTCAATTTTTCGTTGATTTAGGATCTGTTAGTTAACGGGAAATTTATAAGAAGTATTTATATCTTCTACACAGGCAGTGTAAAACTATAACCTTTAACACCTGATTCGTACAGATGAGATAAATACAAAATAATTCGGCGACAGCATTCGCTTATTTGTCGTAGCGAAAGTATAAGCAGAATAATTACGATCCCGATAGCTGTGTGATTTTATAGAGTTTTAGGCCTGTAATCAGTGTTTATGTAGGCAGCTTGTTCGAATATTACAATTTTATAAGAATTATCAGTCGCGACATTTTAACGTTCCGAAAACGAACAATTCATGCGTTCTCTTAAGCAAGGTACGCTAATAAAATTACTTATTTTCAACCCAATTTGTCAGTAAACTAAAATCCTGGCTGTTGAAATTGGTGTGCAATGAAAGTTGTTTTTTAGGTAAACAGCGGACAAGGTGGTTTCAACCTCTATAATCTTTTCTGAGTGAGATGAGTTGAATGTGTTTACATGGTCTTCTCACAGCATTTATAATTATACTTATCAGAATGCCAGTCCTTCGGAAAATCATGTACTTTCGACTCTCCGAATGACACCACCTGTATTTCATTATCAACAGATACTAATTGTAAAATGAAATTCATGAATCTCAGATGAGGTAACCCTGACTAGTGTCATTTATACCTTTACCTCTTCTGTTCTTACGAGCTTTAGTCATATAATTGGCTGACCCTGTCATTAAAATGAATACATATTTAGAGTCAGGAACTAACAAATTACGTGCAAAAATGTTTAACACTTTACCTTTTCATTATGGCCACAATAAATTTCATCCTTCTTAAAATACAGGAACTAATGAAATAAGAGTAAAGCCAGAAAACTTTTTTCGAAATTACATCGGCCATTACATCATCATTTTGTCAGACCGTTGATTATTATTTTTCGACTAATGCTCGTTGGTAGAGCAAAATAGTTTTCTTGTTATCAAACGGATTAATGAGGTATATTTTCTTACCCGGTAGGATATTGACTTTGTTTCGTCTCAAGATAATGAATTAAATTTTTCAGTTGCCTTCTACGTATCGTATTATTTATTTACAGTTGTAATGAGTCATTCCCTTAAAAATATGATACATTACTGGCCAGAAATTAGGTTACAAAAATCGAACAACTAGGAAAAATAGATAACTCTCTTTTGTTTTTTTTCTTTGTGTCGGTATCGAATGAACAAGCGTGATTTTTTTAAAAACCGTGTTAACATTTACCAGCAACAGAAAACAATTTTTAATTTCCTTAAAAACTTGAAAGATCTCTACAATGGGGTAATACGTAATTCATAAGCGATATTTACCTAGAAACTATAAATCTCATTAAAAGGTACCTTCATAATATGTTCTGCCCTACTGTTAACAGCTAGAAGTTGACATTGGGTGTGGATTTTATATTACAATCACACTCGACGTGACGCCCAGAATCAGTACGGACCAATCAGAAAGCAGCATATCCTGACGAATGACGTAACGCTCAAGACACATTGTCATTGGTTGACATCAGTGTGACGTATTACAGTAATTTAAACTCTCTGATTGGGCAATATTAACCAATCAAAATGGCGCAAAAGAATACATCTGATTGGTTAAAACTGGGCTTTCTTATTGGCCGAAAATACGAGACTCTGATTGGGCAATTATTACCTGAGCCGTTGACGTCACATGCGCATCACACTCAACTTGGTCCGACTGACTCAAGCAACCCTAAGAGATCGTTTGCTGAATACCAGTTATATTTTGATACATATAGGCTATTTTTGTTTCTGTTAAACACAATAATAGCTTAGGTCAAAAATGATTTGTCAAGTAACGTCTTGTGAAGTCAATTTTTCGTTGATTTAGGATCTGTTAGTTAACGGGAAATTTATAAGAAGTATTTATATCTTCTACACAGGCAGTGTAAAACTATAACCTTTAATACCTGATTCGTACTGATAAGATAAATACAAAATAATTCGGCGACAGCATTCGCTTAATTGTCGTAGCGAAAGTATAAGCAGAAAAATTACGATCCCGATAGCTGTGTGATTTTATAGAGTTTTAAACCTTTAATCAGTGTTTATGTAGGCAGCTTGTTCGAATATTACAATTTTATCGGCTTTATCAGAAGCGACATTTTAACGTCCCGAAACTGAACAATTCATGCGTTCCCTTAAGCTAAGTAGGCTAATAAAATTACTTATTTTCAATCCAATTTGTCAGTAAACTAAAATGCTGGCTGTTGAAATTGTTGTGCAATGAAAGTTGTTTTTTAGTTAAACAGCGGACAAGGTGGTTTCAACCTCTATAATCTTTTCTGAGTGAGATGAGTTGAATGTGTTTACATTGTCTTCTCACAGCATTTATAATCATACTTATCAGAATGCCAGTCCTTCGGAAAATCATGTACTTTCGACTCTCCGAATGACAACACCTGTATTTCATTATCAACAGATACTGATTGTAAAATGAAATTCATGAATCTCAGATGAGATAACTCTGACTAGTGTCATTTATACCTCTACCTCTTCTGTTCTTACGTGCATTGGTCCTATAATTGGCTGACCCTGTCATCAAAATGAGTACATATTTACAGTCAGGAACTAGCAAATTACGTCCAAAAAATGTTTAACACTTTACCTTTTTATTTTGGCCACAATAAATTTCATCCATCTTAAAATACAGGAACTAATGAAATAAGAGTATAGCGAGAAAACTTTTTTCGAAATTACATCGGCCATTATATCATCATTTTGTCAGTCCGTTGATTATTATTTTTCGACTAATGCTCGTTGGTAGATCAAAATAGTTTTCTTGTTATCAAACGGATTATTGAGATATATTTTATTACCCGGTAGGATATTGACTTTGTTTCGTCTCAAGATATTTTTAATTAGATTTTTCAGTTGCCTTCTACGTATCGTTATATTTATTTACAGTTGTATAAAGTCATTCCCTTAAATATATGATACATTACTGGTCAAAAATTAGGTTAAAAAAATCGAACAACTAGGAAAAATAGATAACTCTCTTTTGTTTTTTTTCTTTGTGTCTGTATCGAATGAACACTTGTGATTTTTTTAAAAACTCTGTGAACACTTACCAGCAACAGAAACCAATTTTTAATTTCCTTAAGAACTCGAAACATTTCTGCAAAGGGGTACTACATATTTCGTAAGTGATATTTACCTAGAAACTATAAATCTCATTAAAAGGTACCTTTATATGTTCTGCCCTACCGTTAACAGCTAGAAGTTGACATTGGGTGTGGACTTATTATTACAATCACAGTCGACGTGACGCCTAGAATCAGTATGGACCAATCAGAAAGCAGCATATCCTGACGAATGACGTAACACTCAAGACACTTTGTCATTGGTTGACATCGGTGTGACGTAGTACAGTAATATAAACTCCCTGATTGGATAATATTAACCAATCAAAACGACGCAAAAGACAACATCTGATTGGTTAAAACTGGGCTTTCTTATTGGCCGAAAATACGAGACTCTGATTGGGCAATTATTACCTGAGCCGTTGACGTCACATGCGCATCACACTCAACTTGGTCCGACTGACTCAAGCAACCCTAATAGTTCGTTTGTTGAATACCAGTTATGTTTTGATACATATAGGCTATTTTTGTTTCTGTTAAACACAATAATAGCTTAGGTCAAAAATGATTTGTCAAGTAACGTCTTGTGAAGTCAATTTTTCGTTGATTTAGGATCTGTTAGTTAACGGGAAATTTATAAGAAGTATTTATATCTTCTACACAGGCAGTGTAAAACTATAACCTTTAACACCTGATTCGTACAGATGAGATAAATACAAAATAATTCGGCGACAGCATTCGCTTATTTGTCGTAGCGAAAGTATAAGCAGAATAATTACGATCCCGATAGCTGTGTGATTTTATAGAGTTTTAGGCCTGTAATCAGTGTTTATGTAGGCAGCTTGTTCGAATATTACAATTTTATAAGAATTATCAGTCGCGACATTTTAACGTTCCGAAAACGAACAATTCATGCGTTCTCTTAAGCAAGGTACGCTAATAAAATTACTTATTTTCAACCCAATTTGTCAGTAAACTAAAATCCTGGCTGTTGAAATTGGTGTGCAATGAAAGTTGTTTTTTAGGTAAACAGCGGACAAGGTGGTTTCAACCTCTATAATCTTTTCTGAGTGAGATGAGTTGAATGTGTTTACATGGTCTTCTCACAGCATTTATAATTATACTTATCAGAATGCCAGTCCTTCGGAAAATCATGTACTTTCGACTCTCCGAATGACACCACCTGTATTTCATTATCAACAGATACTAATTGTAAAATGAAATTCATGAATCTCAGATGAGGTAACCCTGACTAGTGTCATTTATACCTTTACCTCTTCTGTTCTTACGAGCTTTAGTCATATAATTGGCTGACCCTGTCATTAAAATGAATACATATTTAGAGTCAGGAACTAACAAATTACGTGCAAAAATGTTTAACACTTTACCTTTTCATTATGGCCACAATAAATTTCATCCTTCTTAAAATACAGGAACTAATGAAATAAGAGTATAGCCAGAAAACTTTTTTCGAAATTACATCGGCCATTACATCATCATTTTGTCAGACCGTTGATTATTATTTTTCGACTAATGCTCGTTGGTAGAGCAAAATAGTTTTCTTGTTATCAAACGGATTAATGAGGTATATTTTCTTACCCGGTAGGATATTGACTTTGTTTCGTCTCAAGATAATGAATTAAATTTTTCAGTTGCCTTCTACGTATCTTATTATTTATTTACAGTTGTAATGAGTCATTCCCTTAAAAATATGATACATTACTGGCCAGAAATTAGGTTACAAAAATCGAACAACTAGGAAAAATAGATAACTCTCTTTTGTTTTTTTTCTTTGTGTCGGTATCGAATGAACAAGCGTGATTTTTTTAAAAACCGTGTTAACATTTACCAGCAACAGAAAACAATTTTTAATTTCCTTAAAAACTTGAAAGATCTCTACAATGGGGTAATACGTAATTCATAAGCGATATTTACCTAGAAACTATAAATCTCATTAAAAGGTACCTTCATAATATGTTCTGCCCTACTGTTAACAGCTAGAAGTTGACATTGGGTGTGGATTTTATATTACAATCACACTCGACGTGACGCCCAGAATCAGTACGGACCAATCAGAAAGCAGCATATCCTGACGAATGACGTAACGCTCAAGACACATTGTCATTGGTTGACATCAGTGTGACGTATTACAGTAATTTAAACTTTCTGATTGGGCAATATTAACCAATCAAAATGGCGCAAAAGAATACATCTGATTGGTTAAAACGTGGCCTTCCCATTGGCCGAAAATACGAGGCTCTGATTGGGCAATTATTACTTGAGCCGTTGACGTCACATGCGCATCACGCTCAACTTGGCCCGACTTACTCACGCAACCCTAATAGATCGTTTGCTGAATACCAGTTATATTTTGATACATATAGGCTATTTTTGTTTCTGTTAAACACAATAATAGCTTAGGTCAAAAATGATTTGTCAAGTAACGTCTTGTGAAGTCAATTTTTCGTTGATTTAGGATCTGTTAGTTAACGGGAAATTTATAAGAAGTATTTATATCTTCTACACAGGCAGTGTAAAACTATAACCTTTAATACCTGATTCGTACTGATAAGATAAATACAAAATAATTCGGCGACAGCATTCGCTTAATTGTCGTAGCGAAAGTATAAGCAGAAAAATTACGATCCCGATAGCTGTGTGATTTTATAGAGTTTTAAACCTTTAATCAGTGTTTATGTAGGCAGCTTGTTCGAATATTACAATTTTATCGGCTTTATCAGAAGCGACATTTTAACGTCCCGAAACTGAACAATTCATGCGTTCCCTTAAGCTAAGTAGGCTAATAAAATTACTTATTTTCAATCCAATTTGTCAGTAAACTAAAATGCTGGCTGTTGAAATTGTTGTGCAATGAAAGTTGTTTTTTAGTTAAACAGCGGACAAGGTGGTTTCAACCTCTATAATCTTTTCTGAGTGAGATGAGTTGAATGTGTTTACATTGTCTTCTCACAGCATTTATAATCATACTTATCAGAATGCCAGTCCTTCGGAAAATCATGTACTTTCGACTCTCCGAATGACAACACCTGTATTTCATTATCAACAGATACTGATTGTAAAATGAAATTCATGAATCTCAGATGAGATAACTCTGACTAGTGTCATTTATACCTCTACCTCTTCTGTTCTTACGTGCATTGGTCCTATAATTGGCTGACCCTGTCATCAAAATGAGTACATATTTACAGTCAGGAACTAGCAAATTACGTCCAAAAAATGTTTAACACTTTACCTTTTTATTTTGGCCACAATAAATTTCATCCATCTTAAAATACAGGTACTAATGAAATAAGAGTATAGCGAGAAAACTTTTTTCGAAATTACATCGGCCATTATATCATCATTTTGTCAGTCCGTTGATTATTATTTTTCGACTAATGCTCGTTGGTAGATCAAAATAGTTTTCTTGTTATCAAACGGATTATTGAGATATATTTTCTTACCCGGTAGGATATTGACTTTGTTTCGTCTCAAGATATTTTTAATTAGATTTTTCAGTTGCCTTCTACGTATCGTAATATTTATTTACAGTTGTATAAAGTCATTCCCTTAAATATATGATACATTACTGGTCAAAAATTAGGTTAAAAAAATCGAACAACTAGGAAAAATAGATAACTCTCTTTTGTTTTTTTTCTTTGTGTCTGTATCGAATGAACACTTGTGATTTTTTTAAAAACTCTGTGAACACTTACCAGCAACAGAAACCAATTTTTAATTTCCTTAAGAACTCGAAACATTTCTGCAAAGGGGTACTACATATTTCGTAAGTGATATTTACCTAGAAACTATAAATCTCATTAAAAGGTACCTTTATATGTTCTGCCCTACCGTTAACAGCTAGAAGTTGACATTGGGTGTGGACTTATTATTACAATCACAGTCGACGTGACGCCTAGAATCAGTATGGACCAATCAGAAAGCAGCATATCCTGACGAATGACGTAACACTCAAGACACTTTGTCATTGGTTGACATCGGTGTGACGTAGTACAGTAATATAAACTCCCTGATTGGATAATATTAACCAATCAAAACGACGCAAAAGACAACATCTGATTGGTTAAAACTGGGCTTTCTTATTGGCCGAAAATACGAGACTCTGATTGGGCAATTATTACCTGAGCCGTTGACGTCACATGCGCATCACACTCAACTTGGTCCGACTGACTCAAGCAACCCTAATAGTTCGTTTGTTGAATACCAGTTATGTTTTGATACATATAGGCTATTTTTGTTTCTGTTAAACACAATAATAGCTTAGGTCAAAAATGATTTGTCAAGTAACGTCTTGTGAAGTCAATTTTTCGTTGATTTAGGATCTGTTAGTTAACGGGAAATTTATAAGAAGTATTTATATCTTCTACACAGGCAGTGTAAAACTATAACCTTTAACACCTGATTCGTACAGATGAGATAAATACAAAATAATTCGGCGACAGCATTCGCTTATTTGTCGTAGCGAAAGTATAAGCAGAATAATTACGATCCCGATAGCTGTGTGATTTTATAGAGTTTTAGGCCTGTAATCAGTGTTTATGTAGGCAGCTTGTTCGAATATTACAATTTTATAAGAATTATCAGTCGCGACATTTTAACGTTCCGAAAACGAACAATTCATGCGTTCTCTTAAGCAAGGTACGCTAATAAAATTACTTATTTTCAACCCAATTTGTCAGTAAACTAAAATCCTGGCTGTTGAAATTGGTGTGCAATGAAAGTTGTTTTTTAGGTAAACAGCGGACAAGGTGGTTTCAACCTCTATAATCTTTTCTGAGTGAGATGAGTTGAATGTGTTTACATGGTCTTCTCACAGCATTTATAATTATACTTATCAGAATGCCAGTCCTTCGGAAAATCATGTACTTTCGACTCTCCGAATGACACCACCTGTATTTCATTATCAACAGATACTAATTGTAAAATGAAATTCATGAATCTCAGATGAGGTAACCCTGACTAGTGTCATTTATACCTTTACCTCTTCTGTTCTTACGAGCTTTAGTCATATAATTGGCTGACCCTGTCATTAAAATGAATACATATTTAGAGTCAGGAACTAACAAATTACGTGCAAAAATGTTTAACACTTTACCTTTTCATTATGGCCACAATAAATTTCATCCTTCTTAAAATACAGGAACTAATGAAATAAGAGTATAGCCAGAAAACTTTTTTCGAAATTACATCGGCCATTACATCATCATTTTGTCAGACCGTTGATTATTATTTTTCGACTAATGCTCGTTGGTAGAGCAAAATAGTTTTCTTGTTATCAAACGGATTAATGAGGTATATTTTCTTACCCGGTAGGATATTGACTTTGTTTCGTCTCAAGATAATGAATTAAATTTTTCAGTTGCCTTCTACGTATCGTATTATTTATTTACAGTTGTAATGAGTCATTCCCTTAAAAATATGATACATTACTGGCCAGAAATTAGGTTACAAAAATCGAACAACTAGGAAAAATAGATAACTCTCTTTTGTTTTTTTTCTTTGTGTCGGTATCGAATGAACAAGCGTGATTTTTTTAAAAACCGTGTTAACATTTACCAGCAACAGAAAACAATTTTTAATTTCCTTAAAAACTTGAAAGATCTCTACAATGGGGTAATACGTAATTCATAAGCGATATTTACCTAGAAACTATAAATCTCATTAAAAGGTACCTTCATAATATGTTCTGCCCTACTGTTAACAGCTAGAAGTTGACATTGGGTGTGGATTTTATATTACAATCACACTCGACGTGACGCCCAGAATCAGTACGGACCAATCAGAAAGCAGCATATCCTGACGAATGACGTAACGCTCAAGACACATTGTCATTGGTTGACATCAGTGTGACGTATTACAGTAATTTAAACTCTCTGATTGGGCAATATTAACCAATCAAAATGGCGCAAAAGAATACATCTGATTGGTTAAAACGTGGCCTTCCCATTGGCCGAAAATACGAGGCTCTGATTGGGCAATTATTACTTGAGCCGTTGACGTCACATGCGCATCACGCTCAACTTGGCCCGACTTACTCACGCAACCCTAATAGATCGTTTGCTGAATACCAGTTATATTTTGATACATATAGGCTATTTTTGTTTCTGTTAAACACAATAATAGCTTAGGTCAAAAATGATTTGTCAAGTAACGTCTTGTGAAGTCAATTTTTCGTTGATTTAGGATCTGTTAGTTAACGGGAAATTTATAAGAAGTATTTATATCTTCTACACAGGCAGTGTAAAACTATAACCTTTAATACCTGATTCGTACTGATAAGATAAATACAAAATAATTCGGCGACAGCATTCGCTTAATTGTCGTAGCGAAAGTATAAGCAGAAAAATTACGATCCCGATAGCTGTGTGATTTTATAGAGTTTTAAACCTTTAATCAGTGTTTATGTAGGCAGCTTGTTCGAATATTACAATTTTATCGGCTTTATCAGAAGCGACATTTTAACGTCCCGAAACTGAACAATTCATGCGTTCCCTTAAGCTAAGTAGGCTAATAAAATTACTTATTTTCAATCCAATTTGTCAGTAAACTAAAATGCTGGCTGTTGAAATTGTTGTGCAATGAAAGTTGTTTTTTAGTTAAACAGCGGACAAGGTGGTTTCAACCTCTATAATCTTTTCTGAGTGAGATGAGTTGAATGTGTTTACATTGTCTTCTCACAGCATTTATAATCATACTTATCAGAATGCCAGTCCTTCGGAAAATCATGTACTTTCGACTCTCCGAATGACAACACCTGTATTTCATTATCAACAGATACTGATTGTAAAATGAAATTCATGAATCTCAGATGAGATAACTCTGACTAGTGTCATTTATACCTCTACCTCTTCTGTTCTTACGTGCATTGGTCCTATAATTGGCTGACCCTGTCATCAAAATGAGTACATATTTACAGTCAGGAACTAGCAAATTACGTCCAAAAAATGTTTAACACTTTACCTTTTTATTTTGGCCACAATAAATTTCATCCATCTTAAAATACAGGTACTAATGAAATAAGAGTATAGCGAGAAAACTTTTTTCGAAATTACATCGGCCATTATATCATCATTTTGTCAGTCCGTTGATTATTATTTTTCGACTAATGCTCGTTGGTAGATCAAAATAGTTTTCTTGTTATCAAACGGATTATTGAGATATATTTTCTTACCCGGTAGGATATTGACTTTGTTTCGTCTCAAGATATTTTTAATTAGATTTTTCAGTTGCCTTCTACGTATCGTAATATTTATTTACAGTTGTATAAAGTCATTCACTTAAATATATGATACATTACTGGTCAAAAATTAGGTTAAAAAAATCGAACAACTAGGAAAAATAGATAACTCTCTTTTGTTTTTTTTCTTTGTGTCTGTATCGAATGAACACTTGTGATTTTTTTAAAAACTGTGTGAACACTTACCAGCAACAGAAACCAATTTTTAATTTCCTTAAGAACTCGAAACATTTCTGCAAAGGGGTACTACATATTTCGTAAGTGATATTTACCTAGAAACTATAAATCTCATTAAAAGGTACCTTTATATGTTCTGCCCTACCGTTAACAGCTAGAAGTTGACATTGGGTGTGGACTTATTATTACAATCACAGTCGACGTGACGCCTAGAATCAGTACGGACCAATCAGAAAGCAGCATATCCTGACGAATGACGTAACACTCAAGACACTTTGTCATTGGTTGACATCGGTGTGACGTAGTACAGTAATATAAACTCCCTGATTGGATAATATTAACCAATCAAAACGACGCAAAAGACAACATCTGATTGGTTAAAACTGGGCTTTCTTATTGGCCGAAAATACGAGACTCTGATTGGGCAATTATTACCTGAGCCGTTGACGTCACATGCGCATCACACTCAACTTGGTCCGACTGACTCAAGCAACCCTAATAGTTCGTTTGTTGAATACCAGTTATGTTTTGATACATATAGGCTATTTTTGTTTCTGTTAAACACAATAATAGCTTAGGTCAAAAATGATTTGTCAAGTAACGTCTTGTGAAGTCAATTTTTCGTTGATTTAGGATCTGTTAGTTAACGGGAAATTTATAAGAAGTATTTATATCTTCTACACAGGCAGTGTAAAACTATAACCTTTAACACCTGATTCGTACAGATGAGATAAATACAAAATAATTCGGCGACAGCATTCGCTTATTTGTCGTAGCGAAAGTATAAGCAGAATAATGACGATCCCGATAGCTGTGTGATTTTATAGAGTTTTAGGCCTGTAATCAGTGTTTATGTAGGCAGCTTGTTCGAATATTACAATTTTATAAGAATTATCAGTCGCGACATTTTAACGTTCCGAAAACGAACAATTCATGCGTTCTCTTAAGCAAGGTACGCTAATAAAATTACTTATTTTCAACCCAATTTGTCAGTAAACTAAAATCCTGGCTGTTGAAATTGGTGTGCAATGAAAGTTGTTTTTTAGGTAAACAGCGGACAAGGTGGTTTCAACCTCTATAATCTTTTCTGAGTGAGATGAGTTGAATGTGTTTACATGGTCTTCTCACAGCATTTATAATTATACTTATCAGAATGCCAGTCCTTCGGAAAATCATGTACTTTCGACTCTCCGAATGACACCACCTGTATTTCATTATCAACAGATACTAATTGTAAAATGAAATTCATGAATCTCAGATGAGGTAACCCTGACTAGTGTCATTTATACCTTTACCTCTTCTGTTCTTACGAGCTTTAGTCATATAATTGGCTGACCCTGTCATTAAAATGAATACATATTTAGAGTCAGGAACTAACAAATTACGTGCAAAAATGTTTAACACTTTACCTTTTCATTATGGCCACAATAAATTTCATCCTTCTTAAAATACAGGAACTAATGAAATAAGAGTATAGCCAGAAAACTTTTTTCGAAATTACATCGGCCATTACATCATCATTTTGTCAGACCGTTGATTATTATTTTTCGACTAATGCTCGTTGGTAGAGCAAAATAGTTTTCTTGTTATCAAACGGATTAATGAGGTATATTTTCTTACCCGGTAGGATATTGACTTTGTTTCGTCTCAAGATAATGAATTAAATTTTTCAGTTGCCTTCTACGTATCGTATTATTTATTTACAGTTGTAATGAGTCATTCCCTTAAAAATATGATACATTACTGGCCAGAAATTAGGTTACAAAAATCGAACAACTAGGAAAAATAGATAACTCTCTTTTGTTTTTTTTCTTTGTGTCGGTATCGAATGAACAAGCGTGATTTTTTTAAAAACCGTGTTAACATTTACCAGCAACAGAAAACAATTTTTAATTTCCTTAAAAACTTGAAAGATCTCTACAATGGGGTAATACGTAATTCATAAGCGATATTTACCTAGAAACTATAAATCTCATTAAAAGGTACCTTCATAATATGTTCTGCCCTACTGTTAACAGCTAGAAGTTGACATTGGGTGTGGATTTTATATTACAATCACACTCGACGTGACGCCCAGAATCAGTACGGACCAATCAGAAAGCAGCATATCCTGACGAATGACGTAACGCTCAAGACACATTGTCATTGGTTGACATCAGTGTGACGTATTACAGTAATTTAAACTCTCTGATTGGGCAATATTAACCAATCAAAATGGCGCAAAAGAATACATCTGATTGGTTAAAACGTGGCCTTCCCATTGGCCGAAAATACGAGGCTCTGATTGGGCAATTATTACTTGAGCCGTTGACGTCACATGCGCATCACGCTCAACTTGGCCCGACTTACTCACGCAACCCTAATAGATCGTTTGCTGAATACCAGTTATATTTTGATACATATAGGCTATTTTTGTTTCTGTTAAACACAATAATAGCTTAGGTCAAAAATGATTTGTCAAGTAACGTCTTGTGAAGTCAATTTTTCGTTGATTTAGGATCTGTTAGTTAACGGGAAATTTATAAGAAGTATTTATATCTTCTACACAGGCAGTGTAAAACTATAACCTTTAATACCTGATTCGTACTGATAAGATAAATACAAAATAATTCGGCGACAGCATTCGCTTAATTGTCGTAGCGAAAGTATAAGCAGAAAAATTACGATCCCGATAGCTGTGTGATTTTATAGAGTTTTAAACCTTTAATCAGTGTTTATGTAGGCAGCTTGTTCGAATATTACAATTTTATCGGCTTTATCAGAAGCGACATTTTAACGTCCCGAAACTGAACAATTCATGCGTTCCCTTAAGCTAAGTAGGCTAATAAAATTACTTATTTTCAATCCAATTTGTCAGTAAACTAAAATGCTGGCTGTTGAAATTGTTGTGCAATGAAAGTTGTTTTTTAGTTAAACAGCGGACAAGGTGGTTTCAACCTCTATAATCTTTTCTGAGTGAGATGAGTTGAATGTGTTTACATGGTCTTCTCACAGCATTTATAATCATACTTATCAGAATGCCAGTCCTTCGGAAAATCATGTACTTTCGACTCTCCGAATGACACCACCTGTATTTCATTATCAACAGATACTAATTGTAAAATGAAATTCATGAATCTCAGATGAGGTAACCCTGACTAGTGTCATTTATACCTTTACCTCTTCTGTTCTTACGAGCTTTAGTCATATAATTGGCTGACCCTGTCATTAAAATGAATACATATTTAGAGTCAGGAACTAACAAATTACGTCCAAAAAATGTTTAACACTTTACCTTTTTATTTTGGCCACAATAAATTTCATCCATCTTAAAATACAGGAACTAATGAAATAAGAGTATAGCGAGAAAACTTTTTTCGAAATTACATCGGCCATTATATCATCATTTTGTCAGTCCGTTGATTATTATTTTTCGACTAATGCTCGTTGGTAGATCAAAATAGTTTTCTTGTTATCAAACGGATTATTGAGATATATTTTCTTACCCGGTAGGATATTGACTTTGTTTCGTCTCAAGATATTTTTAATTAGATTTTTCAGTTGCCTTCTACGTATCGTAATATTTATTTACAGTTGTATAAAGTCATTCCCTTAAATATATGATACATTACTGGTCAAAAATTAGGTTAAAAAAATCGAACAACTAGGAAAAATAGATAACTCTCTTTTGTTTTTTTTCTTTGTGTCTGTATCGAATGAACACTTGTGATTTTTTTAAAAACTGTGTGAACACTTACCAGCAACAGAAACCAATTTTTAATTTCCTTAAGAACTCGAAACATTTCTGCAAAGGGGTACTACATATTTCGTAAGTGATATTTACCTAGAAACTATAAATCTCATTAAAAGGTACCTTTATATGTTCTGCCCTACCGTTAACAGCTAGAAGTTGACATTGGGTGTGGACTTATTATTACAATCACAGTCGACGTGACGCCTAGAATCAGTATGGACCAATCAGAAAGCAGCATATCCTGACGAATGACGTAACACTCAAGACACTTTGTCATTGGTTGACATCGGTGTGACGTAGTACAGTAATATAAACTCCCTGATTGGATAATATTAACCAATCAAAACGACGCAAAAGACAACATCTGATTGGTTAAAACTGGGCTTTCTTATTGGCCGAAAATACGAGACTCTGATTGGGCAATTATTACCTGAGCCGTTGACGTCACATGCGCATCACACTCAACTTGGTCCGACTGACTCAAGCAACCCTAATAGTTCGTTTGTTGAATACCAGTTATGTTTTGATACATATAGGCTATTTTTGTTTCTGTTAAACACAATAATAGCTTAGGTCAAAAATGATTTGTCAAGTAACGTCTTGTGAAGTCAATTTTTCGTTGATTTAGGATCTGTTACTTAACGGGAAATTTATAAGAAGTATTTATATCTTCTACACAGGCAGTGTAAAACTATAACCTTTAACACCTGATTCGTACAGATGAGATAAATACAAAATAATTCGGCGACAGCATTCGCTTATTTGTCGTAGCGAAAGTATAAGCAGAATAATTACGATCCCGATAGCTGTGTGATTTTATAGAGTTTTAGGCCTGTAATCAGTGTTTATGTAGGCAGCTTGTTCGAATATTACAATTTTATAAGAATTATCAGTCGCGACATTTTAACGTTCCGAAAACGAACAATTCATGCGTTCTCTTAAGCAAGGTACGCTAATAAAATTACTTATTTTCAACCCAATTTGTCAGTAAACTAAAATCCTGGCTGTTGAAATTGGTGTGCAATGAAAGTTGTTTTTTAGGTAAACAGCGGACAAGGTGGTTTCAACCTCTATAATCTTTTCTGAGTGAGATGAGTTGAATGTGTTTACATGGTCTTCTCACAGCATTTATAATTATACTTATCAGAATGCCAGTCCTTCGGAAAATCATGTACTTTCGACTCTCCGAATGACACCACCTGTATTTCATTATCAACAGATACTAATTGTAAAATGAAATTCATGAATCTCAGATGAGGTAACCCTGACTAGTGTCATTTATACCTTTACCTCTTCTGTTCTTACGAGCTTTAGTCATATAATTGGCTGACCCTGTCATTAAAATGAATACATATTTAGAGTCAGGAACTAACAAATTACGTGCAAAAATGTTTAACACTTTACCTTTTCATTATGGCCACAATAAATTTCATCCTTCTTAAAATACAGGAACTAATGAAATAAGAGTATAGCCAGAAAACTTTTTTCGAAATTACATCGGCCATTACATCATCATTTTGTCAGACCGTTGATTATTATTTTTCGACTAATGCTCGTTGGTAGAGCAAAATAGTTTTCTTGTTATCAAACGGATTAATGAGGTATATTTTCTTACCCGGTAGGATATTGACTTTGTTTCGTCTCAAGATAATGAATTAAATTTTTCAGTTGCCTTCTACGTATCGTATTATTTATTTACAGTTGTAATGAGTTATTCCCTTAAAAATATGATACATTACTGGCCAGAAATTAGGTTACAAAAATCGAACAACTAGGAAAAATAGATAACTCTCTTTTGTTTTTTTTCTTTGTGTCGGTATCGAATGAACAAGCGTGATTTTTTTAAAAACCGTGTTAACATTTACCAGCAACAGAAAACAATTTTTAATTTCCTTAAAAACTTGAAAGATCTCTACAATGGGGTAATACGTAATTCATAAGCGATATTTACCTAGAAACTATAAATCTCATTAAAAGGTACCTTCATAATATGTTCTGCCCTACTGTTAACAGCTAGAAGTTGACATTGGGTGTGGATTTTATATTACAATCACACTCGACGTGACGCCCAGAATCAGTACGGACCAATCAGAAAGCAGCATATCCTGACGAATGACGTAACGCTCAAGACACATTGTCATTGGTTGACATCAGTGTGACGTATTACAGTAATTTAAACTCTCTGATTGGGCAATATTAACCAATCAAAATGGCGCAAAAGAATACATCTGATTGGTTAAAACGTGGCCTTCCCATTGGCCGAAAATACGAGGCTCTGATTGGGCAATTATTACTTGAGCCGTTGACGTCACATGCGCATCACGCTCAACTTGGCCCGACTTACTCACGCAACCCTAATAGATCGTTTGCTGAATACCAGTTATATTTTGATACATATAGGCTATTTTTGTTTCTGTTAAACACAATAATAGCTTAGGTCAAAAATGATTTGTCAAGTAACGTCTTGTGAAGTCAATTTTTCGTTGATTTAGGATCTGTTAGTTAACGGGAAATTTATAAGAAGTATTTATATCTTCTACACAGGCAGTGTAAAACTATAACCTTTAATACCTGATTCGTACTGATAAGATAAATACAAAATAATTCGGCGACAGCATTCGCTTAATTGTCGTAGCGAAAGTATAAGCAGAAAAATTACGATCCCGATAGCTGTGTGATTTTATAGAGTTTTAAACCTTTAATCAGTGTTTATGTAGGCAGCTTGTTCGAATATTACAATTTTATCGGCTTTATCAGTAGCGACATTTTAACGTCCCGAAACTGAACAATTCATGCGTTCCCTTAAGCTAAGTAGGCTAATAAAATTACTTATTTTCAATCCAATTTGTCAGTAAACTAAAATGCTGGCTGTTGAAATTGTTGTGCAATGAAAGTTGTTTTTTAGTTAAACAGCGGACAAGGTGGTTTCAACCTCTATAATCTTTTCTGAGTGAGATGAGTTGAATGTGTTTACATTGTCTTCTCACAGCATTTATAATCATACTTATCAGAATGCCAGTCCTTCGGAAAATCATGTACTTTCGACTCTCCGAATGACAACACCTGTATTTCATTATCAACAGATACTGATTGTAAAATGAAATTCATGAATCTCAGATGAGATAACTCTGACTAGTGTCATTTATACCTCTACCTCTTCTGTTCTTACGTGCATTGGTCCTTTAATTGGCTGACCCTGTCATCAAAATGAGTACATATTTACAGTCAGGAACTAGCAAATTACGTCCAAAAAATGTTTAACACTTTACCTTTTTATTTTGGCCACAATAAATTTCATCCATCTTAAAATACAGGAACTAATGAAATAAGAGTATAGCGAGAAAACTTTTTTCGAAATAACATCGGCCATTATATCATCATTTTGTCAGTCCGTTGATTATTATTTTTCGACTAATGCTCGTTGGTAGATCAAAATAGTTTTTTTGTTATCAAACGGATTATTGAGATATATTTTCTTACCCGGTAGGATATTGACTTTGTTTCGTCTCAAGATATTTTTAATTAGATTTTTCAGTTGCCTTCTACGTATCGTAATATTTATTTACAGTTGTATAAAGTCATTCCCTTAAATATATGATACATTACTGGTCAAAAATTAGGTTAAAAAAATCAAACAACTAGGAAAAATAGATAACTCTCTTTTGTTTTTTTTCTTTGTGTCTGTATCGAATGAACACTTGTGATTTTTTTAAAAACTGTGTGAACACTTACCAGCAACAGAAACCAATTTTTAATTTCCTTAAGAACTCGAAACATTTCTGCAAAGGGGTACTACATATTTCGTAAGTGATATTTACCTAGAAACTATAAATCTCATTAAAAGGTACCTTTATATGTTCTGCCCTACCGTTAACAGCTAGAAGTTGACATTGGGTGTGGACTTATTATTACAATCACAGTCGACGTGACGCCTAGAATCAGTATGGACCAATCAGAAAGCAGCATATCCTGACGAATGACGTAACACTCAAGACACTTTGTCATTGGTTGACATCGGTGTGACGTAGTACAGTAATATAAACTCCCTGATTGGATAATATTAACCAATCAAAACGACGCAAAAGACAACATCTGATTGGTTAAAACTGGGCTTTCTTATTGGCCGAAAATACGAGACTCTGATTGGGCAATTATTACCTGAGCCGTTGACGTCACATGCGCATCACACTCAACTTGGTCCGACTGACTCAAGCAACCCTAATAGTTCGTTTGTTGAATACCAGTTATGTTTTGATACATATAGGCTATTTTTGTTTCTGTTAAACACAACAATAGCTTAGGTCAAAAATGATTTGTCAAGTAACGTCTTGTGAAGTCAATTTTTCGTTGATTTAGGATCTGTTAGTTAACGGGAAATTTATAAGAAGTATTTATATCTTCTACACAGGCAGTGTAAAACTATAACCTTTAACACCTGATTCGTACAGATGAGATAAATACAAAATAATTCGGCGACAGCATTCGCTTATTTGTCGTAGCGAAAGTATAAGCAGAATAATTACGATCCCGATAGCTGTGTGATTTTATAGAGTTTTAGGCCTGTAATCAGTGTTTATGTAGGCAGCTTGTTCGAATATTACAATTTTATAAGAATTATCAGTCGCGACATTTTAACGTTCCGAAAACGAACAATTCATGCGTTCTCTTAAGCAAGGTACGCTAATAAAATTACTTATTTTCAACCCAATTTGTCAGTAAACTAAAATCCTGGCTGTTGAAATTGGTGTGCAATGAAAGTTGTTTTTTAGGTAAACAGCGGACAAGGTGGTTTCAACCTCTATAATCTTTTCTGAGTGAGATGAGTTGAATGTGTTTACATGGTCTTCTCACAGCATTTATAATTATACTTATCAGAATGCCAGTCCTTCGGAAAATCATGTACTTTCGACTCTCCGAATGACACCACCTGTATTTCATTATCAACAGATACTAATTGTAAAATGAAATTCATGAATCTCAGATGAGGTAACCCTGACTAGTGTCATTTATACCTTTACCTCTTCTGTTCTTACGAGCTTTAGTCATATAATTGGCTGACCCTGTCATTAAAATGAATACATATTTAGAGTCAGGAACTAACAAATTACGTGCAAAAATGTTTAACACTTTACCTTTTCATTATGGCCACAATAAATTTCATCCTTCTTAAAATACAGGAACTAATGAAATAAGAGTATAGCCAGAAAACTTTTTTCGAAATTACATCGGCCATTACATCATCATTTTGTCAGACCGTTGATTATTATTTTTCGACTAATGCTCGTTGGTAGAGCAAAATAGTTTTCTTGTTATCAAACGGATTAATGAGGTATATTTTCTTACCCGGTAGGATATTGACTTTGTTTCGTCTCAAGATAATGAATTAAATTTTTCAGTTGCCTTCTACGTATCGTATTATTTATTTACAGTTGTAATGAGTCATTCCCTTAAAAATATGATACATTACTGGCCAGAAATTAGGTTACAAAAATCGAACAACTAGGAAACATAGATAACTCTCTTTTGTTTTTTTTCTTTGTGTCGGTATCGAATGAACAAGCGTGATTTTTTTAAAAACCGTGTTAACATTTACCAGCAACAGAAAACAATTTTTAATTTCCTTAAAAACTTGAAAGATCTCTACAATGGGGTAATACGTAATTCATAAGCGATATTTACCTAGAAACTATAAATCTCATTAAAAGGTACCTTCATAATATGTTCTGCCCTACTGTTAACAGCTAGAAGTTGACATTGGGTGTGGATTTTATATTACAATCACACTCGACGTGACGCCCAGAATCAGTACGGACCAATCAGAAAGCAGCATATCCTGACGAATGACGTAACGCTCAAGACACATTGTCATTGGTTGACATCAGTGTGACGTATTACAGTAATTTAAACTCTCTGATTGGGCAATATTAACCAATCAAAATGGCGCAAAAGAATACATCTGATTGGTTAAAACGTGGCCTTCCCATTGGCCGAAAATACGAGGCTCTGATTGGGCAATTATTACTTGAGCCGTTGACGTCACATGCGCATCACGCTCAACTTGGCCCGACTTACTCACGCAACCCTAATAGATCGTTTGCTGAATACCAGTTATATTTTGATACATATAGGCTATTTTTGTTTCTGTTAAACACAATAATAGCTTAGGTCAAAAATGATTTGTCAAGTAACGTCTTGTGAAGTCAATTTTTCGTTGATTTAGGATCTGTTAGTTAACGGGAAATTTATAAGAAGTATTTATATCTTCTACACAGGCAGTGTAAAACTATAACCTTTAATACCTGATTCGTACTGATAAGATAAATACAAAATAATTCGGCGACAGCATTCGCTTAATTGTCGTAGCGAAAGTATAAGCAGAAAAATTACGATCCCGATAGCTGTGTGATTTTATAGAGTTTTAAACCTTTAATCAGTGTTTATGTAGGCAGCTTGTTCGAATATTACAATTTTATCGGCTTTATCAGAAGCGACATTTTAACGTCCCGAAACTGAACAATTCATGCGTTCCCTTAAGCTATGTAGGCTAATAAAATTAATTATTTTCAATCCAATTTGTCAGTAAACTAAAATGCTGGCTGTTGAAATTGTTGTGCAATGAAAGTTGTTTTTTAGTTAAACAGCGGACAAGGTGGTTTCAACCTCTATAATCTTTTCTGAGTGAGATGAGTTGAATGTGTTTACATTGTCTTCTCACAGCATTTATAATCATACTTATCAGAATGCCAGTCCTTCGGAAAATCATGTACTTTCGACTCTCCGAATGACAACACCTGTATTTCATTATCAACAGATACTGATTGTAAAATGAAATTCATGAATCTCAGATGAGATAACTCTGACTAGTGTCATTTATACCTCTACCTCTTCTGTTCTTACGTGCATTGGTCCTATAATTGGCTGACCCTGTCATCAAAGTGAGTACATATTTACAGTCAGGAACTAGCAAATTACGTCCAAAAAATGTTTAACACTTTACCTTTTTATTTTGGCCACAATAAATTTCATCCATCTTAAAATACAGGAACTAATGAAATAAGAGTATAGCGAGAAAACTTTTTTCGAAATTACATCGGCCATTATATCATCATTTTGTCAGTCCGTTGATTATTATTTTTCGACTAATGCTCGTTGGTAGATCAAAATAGTTTTCTTGTTATCAAACGGATTATTGAGATATATTTTCTTACCCGGTAGGATATTGACTTTGTTTCGTCTCAAGATATTTTTAATTAGATTTTTCAGTTGCCTTCTACGTATCGTAATATTTATTTACAGTTGTATAAAGTCATTCCCTTAAATATATGATACATTACTGGTCAAAAATTAGGTTAAAAAAATCGAACAACTAGGAAAAATAGATAACTCTCTTTTGTTTTTTTTCTTTGTGTCTGTATCGAATGAACACTTGTGATTTTTTTAAAAACTGTGTGAACACTTACCAGCAACAGAAACCAATTTTTAATTTCCTTAAGAACTCGAAACATTTCTGCAAAGGGGTACTACATATTTCGTAAGTGATATTTACCTAGAAACTATAAATCTCATTAAAAGGTACCTTTATATGTTCTGCCCTACCGTTAACAGCTAGAAGTTGACATTGGGTGTGGACTTATTATTACAATCACAGTCGACGTGACGCCTAGAATCAGTATGGACCAATCAGAAAGCAGCATATCCTGACGAATGACGTAACACTCAAGACACTTTGTCATTGGTTGACATCGGTGTGACGTAGTACAGTAATATAAACTCCCTGATTGGATAATATTAACCAATCAAAACGACGCAAAAGACAACATCTGATTGGTTAAAACTGGGCTTTCTTATTGGCCGAAAATACGAGACTCTGATTGGGCAATTATTACCTGAGCCGTTGACGTCACATGCGCATCACACTCAACTTGGTCCGACTGACTCAAGCAACCCTAATAGTTCGTTTGTTGAATACCAGTTATGTTTTGATACATATAGGCTATTTTTGTTTCTGTTAAACACAATAATAGCTTAGGTCAAAAATGATTTGTCAAGTAACGTCTTGTGAAGTCAATTTTTCGTTGATTTAGGATCTGTTAGTTAACGGGAAATTTATAAGAAGTATTTATATCTTCTACACAGGCAGTGTAAAACTATAACCTTTAACACCTGATTCGTACAGATGAGATAAATACAAAATAATTCGGCGACAGCATTCGCTTATTTGTCGTAGCGAAAGTATAAGCAGAATAATTACGATCCCGATAGCTGTGTGATTTTATAGAGTTTTAGGCCTGTAATCAGTGTTTATGTAGGCAGCTTGTTCGAATATTACAATTTTATAAGAATTATCAGTCGCGACATTTTAACGTTCCGAAAACGAACAATTCATGCGTTCTCTTAAGCAAGGTACGCTAATAAAATTACTTATTTTCAACCCAATTTGTCAGTAAACTAAAATCCTGGCTGTTGAAATTGGTGTGCAATGAAAGTTGTTTTTTAGGTAAACAGCGGACAAGGTGGTTTCAACCTCTATAATCTTTTCTGAGTGAGATGAGTTGAATGTGTTTACATGGTCTTCTCACAGCATTTATAATTATACTTATCAGAATGCCAGTCCTTCGGAAAATCATGTACTTTCGACTCTCCGAATGACACCACCTGTATTTCATTATCAACAGATACTAATTGTAAAATGAAATTCATGAATCTCAGATGAGGTAACCCTGACTAGTGTCATTTATACCTTTACCTCTTCTGTTCTTACGAGCTTTAGTCATATAATTGGCTGACCCTGTCATTAAAATGAATACATATTTAGAGTCAGGAACTAACAAATTACGTGCAAAAATGTTTAACACTTTACCTTTTCATTATGGCCACAATAAATTTCATCCTTCTTAAAATACAGGAACTAATGAAATAAGAGTATAGCCAGAAAACTTTTTTCGAAATTACATCGGCCATTACATCATCATTTTGTCAGACCGTTGATTATTATTTTTCGACTAATGCTCGTTGGTAGAGCAAAATAGTTTTCTTGTTATCAAACGGATTAATGAGGTATATTTTCTTACCCGGTAGGATATTGACTTTGTTTCGTCTCAAGATAATGAATTAAATTTTTCAGTTGCCTTCTACGTATCGTATTATTTATTTACAGTTGTAATGAGTCATTCCCTTAAAAATATGATACATGACTGGCCAGAAATTAGGTTACAAAAATCGAACAACTAGGAAAAATAGATAACTCTCTTTTGTTTTTTTTCTTTGTGTCGGTATCGAATGAACAAGCGTGATTTTTTTAAAAACCGTGTTAACATTTACCAGCAACAGAAAACAATTTTTAATTTCCTTAAAAACTTGAAAGATCTCTACAATGGGGTAATACGTAATTCATAAGCGATATTTACCTAGAAACTATAAATCTCATTAAAAGGTACCTTCATAATATGTTCTGCCCTACTGTTAACAGCTAGAAGTTGACATTGGGTGTGGATTTTATATTACAATCACACTCGACGTGACGCCCAGAATCAGTACGGACCAATCAGAAAGCAGCATATCCTGACGAATGACGTAACGCTCAAGACACATTGTCATTGGTTGACATCAGTGTGACGTATTACAGTAATTTAAACTCTCTGATTGGGCAATATTAACCAATCAAAATGGCGCAAAAGAATACATCTGATTGGTTAAAACGTGGCCTTCCCATTGGCCGAAAATACGAGGCTCTGATTGGGCAATTATTACTTGAGCCGTTGACGTCACATGCGCATCACGCTCAACTTGGCCCGACTTACTCACGCAACCCTAATAGATCGTTTGCTGAATACCAGTTATATTTTGATACATATAGGCTATTTTTGTTTCTGTTAAACACAATAATAGCTTAGGTCAAAAATGATTTGTCAAGTAACGTCTTGTGAAGTCAATTTTTCGTTGATTTAGGATCTGTTAGTTAACGGGAAATTTATAAGAAGTATTTATATCTTCTACACAGGCAGTGTAAAACTATAACCTTTAATACCTGATTCGTACTGATAAGATAAATACAAAATAATTCGGCGACAGCATTCGCTTAATTGTCGTAGCGAAAGTATAAGCAGAAAAATTACGATCCCGATAGCTGTGTGATTTTATAGAGTTTTAAACCTTTAATCAGTGTTTATGTAGGCAGCTTGTTCGAATATTACAATTTTATCGGCTTTATCAGAAGCGACATTTTAACGTCCCGAAACTGAACAATTCATGCGTTCCCTTAAGCTAAGTAGGCTAATAAAATTACTTATTTTCAATCCAATTTGTCAGTAAACTAAAATGCTGGCTGTTGAAATTGTTGTGCAATGAAAGTTGTTTTTTAGTTAAACAGCGGACAAGGTGGTTTCAACCTCTATAATCTTTTCTGAGTGAGATGAGTTGAATGTGTTTACATTGTCTTCTCACAGCATTTATAATCATACTTATCAGAATGCCAGTCCTTCGGAAAATCATGTACTTTCGACTCTCCGAATGACAACACCTGTATTTCATTATCAACAGATACTGATTGTAAAATGAAATTCATGAATCTCAGATGAGATAACTCTGACTAGTGTCATTTATACCTCTACCTCTTCTGTTCTTACGTGCATTGGTCCTATAATTGGCTGACCCTGTCATCAAAATGAGTACATATTTACAGTCAGGAACTAGCAAATTACGTCCAAAAAATGTTTAACACTTTACCTTTTTATTTTGGCCACAATAAATTTCATCCATCTTAAAATACAGGAACTAATGAAATAAGAGTATAGCGAGAAAACTTTTTTCGAAATTACATCGGCCATTATATCATCATTTTGTCAGTCCGTTGATTATTATTTTTCGACTAATGCTCGTTGGTAGATCAAAATAGTTTTCTTGTTATCAAACGGATTATTGAGATATATTTTCTTACCCGGTAGGATATTGACTTTGTTTCGTCTCAAGATATTTTTAATTAGATTTTTCAGTTGCCTTCTACGTATCGTAATATTTATTTACAGTTGTATAAAGTCATTCCCTTAAATATATGATACATTACTGGTCAAAAATTAGGTTAAAAAAATCGAACAACTAGGAAAAATAGATAACTCTCTTTTGTTTTTTTTCTTTGTGTCTGTATCGAATGAACACTTGTGATTTTTTTAAAAACTGTGTGAACACTTACCAGCAACAGAAACCAATTTTTAATTTCCTTAAGAACTCGAAACATTTCTGCAAAGGGGTACTACATATTTCGTAAGTGATATTTACCTAGAAACTATAAATCTCATTAAAAGGTACCTTTATATGTTCTGCCCTACCGTTAACAGCTAGAAGTTGACATTGGGTGTGGACTTATTATTACAATCACAGTCGACGTGACGCCTAGAATCAGTATGGACCAATCAGAAAGCAGCATATCCTGACGAATGACGTAACACTCAAGACACTTTGTCATTGGTTGACATCGGTGTGACGTAGTACAGTAATATAAACTCCCTGATTGGATAATATTAACCAATCAAAACGACGCAAAAGACAACATCTGATTGGTTAAAACTGGGCTTTCTTATTGGCCGAAAATACGAGACTCTGATTGGGCAATTATTACCTGAGCCGTTGACGTCACATGCGCATCACACTCAACTTGGTCCGACTGACTCAAGCAACCCTAATAGTTCGTTTGTTGAATACCAGTTATGTTTTGATACATATAGGCTATTTTTGTTTCTGTTAAACACAATAATAGCTTAGGTCAAAAATGATTTGTCAAGTAACGTCTTGTGAAGTCAATTTTTCGTTGATTTAGGATCTGTTAGTTAACGGGAAATTTATAAGAAGTATTTATATCTTCTACACAGGCAGTGTAAAACTATAACCTTTAACACCTGATTCGTACAGATGAGATAAATACAAAATAATTCGGCGACAGCATTCGCTTATTTGTCGTAGCGAAAGTATAAGCAGAATAATTACGATCCCGATAGCTGTGTGATTTTATAGAGTTTTAGGCCTGTAATCAGTGTTTATGTAGGCAGCTTGTTCGAATATTACAATTTTATAAGAATTATCAGTCGCGACATTTTAACGTTCCGAAAACGAACAATTCATGCGTTCTCTTAAGCAAGGTACGCTAATAAAATTACTTATTTTCAACCCAATTTGTCAGTAAACTAAAATCCTGGCTGTTGAAATTGGTGTGCAATGAAAGTTGTTTTTTAGGTAAACAGCGGACAAGGTGGTTTCAACCTCTATAATCTTTTCTGAGTGAGATGAGTTGAATGTGTTTACATGGTCTTCTCACAGCATTTATAATTATACTTATCAGAATGCCAGTCCTTCGGAAAATCATGTACTTTCGACTCTCCGAATGACACCACCTGTATTTCATTATCAACAGATACTAATTGTAAAATGAAATTCATGAATCTCAGATGAGGTAACCCTGACTAGTGTCATTTATACCTTTACCTCTTCTGTTCTTACGAGCTTTAGTCATATAATTGGCTGACCCTGTCATTAAAATGAATACATATTTAGAGTCAGGAACTAACAAATTACGTGCAAAAATGTTTAACACTTTACCTTTTCATTATGGCCACAATAAATTTCATCCTTCTTAAAATACAGGAACTAATGAAATAAGAGTATAGCCAGAAAACTTTTTTCGAAATTACATCGGCCATTACATCATCATTTTGTCAGACCGTTGATTATTATTTTTCGACTAATGCTCGTTGGTAGAGCAAATTAGTTTTCTTGTTATCAAACGGATTAATGAGGTATATTTTCTTACCCGGTAGGATATTGACTTTGTTTCGTCTCAAGATAATGAATTAAATTTTTCAGTTGCCTTCTACGTATCATATTATTTATTTACAGTTGTAATGAGTCATTCCCTTAAAAATATGATACATTACTGGCCAGAAATTAGGTTACAAAAATCGAACAACTAGGAAAAATAGATAACTCACTTTCGTTTTTTTTCTTTGTGTCGGTATCGAATGAACAAGCGTGATTTTTTTAAAAACCGTGTTAACATTTACCAGCAACAGAAAACAATTTTTAATTTCCTTAAAAACTTGAAAGATCTCTACAATGGGGTAATACGTAATTCATAAGCGATATTTACCTAGAAACTATAAATCTCATTAAAAGGTACCTTCATAATATGTTCTGCCCTACTGTTAACAGCTAGAAGTTGACATTGGGTGTGGATTTTATATTACAATCACACTCGACGTGACGCCCAGAATCAGTACGGACCAATCAGAAAGCAGCATATCCTGACGAATGACGTAACGCTCAAGACACATTGTCATTGGTTGACATCAGTGTGACGTATTACAGTAATTTAAACTCTCTGATTGGGCAATATTAACCAATCAAAATGGCGCAAAAGAATACATCTGATTGGTTAAAACGTGGCCTTCCCATTGGCCGAAAATACGAGGCTCTGATTGGGCAATTATTACTTGAGCCGTTGACGTCACATGCGCATCACGCTCAACTTGGCCCGACTTACTCACGCAACCCTAATAGATCGTTTGCTGAATACCAGTTATATTTTGATACATATAGGCTATTTTTGTTTCTGTTAAACACAATAATAGCTTAGGTCAAAAATGATTTGTCAAGTAACGTCTTGTGAAGTCAATTTTTCGTTGATTTAGGATCTGTTAGTTAACGGGAAATTTATAAGAAGTATTTATATCTTCTACACAGGCAGTGTAAAACTATAACCTTTAATACCTGATTCGTACTGATAAGATAAATACAAAATAATTCGGCGACAGCATTCGCTTAATTGTCGTAGCGAAAGTATAAGCAGAAAAATTACGATCCCGATAGCTGTGTGATTTTATAGAGTTTTAAACCTTTAATCAGTGTTTATGTAGGCAGCTTGTTCGAATATTACAATTTTATCGGCTTTATCAGAAGCGACATTTTAACGTCCCGAAACTGAACAATTCATGCGTTCCCTTAAGCTAAGTAGGCTAATAAAATTACTTATTTTCAATCCAATTTGTCAGTAAACTAAAATGCTGGCTGTTGAAATTGTTGTGCAATGAAAGTTGTTTTTTAGTTAAACAGCGGACAAGGTGGTTTCAACCTCTATAATCTTTTCTGAGTGAGATGAGTTGAATGTGTTTACATTGTCTTCTCACAGCATTTATAATCATACTTATCAGAATGCCAGTCCTTCGGAAAATCATGTACTTTCGACTCTCCGAATGACAACACCTGTATTTCATTATCAACAGATACTGATTGTAAAATGAAATTCATGAATCTCAGATGAGATAACTCTGACTAGTGTCATTTATACCTCTACCTCTTCTGTTCTTACGTGCATTGGTCCTATAATTGGCTGACCCTGTCATCAAAATGAGTACATATTTACAGTCAGGAACTAGCAAATTACGTCCAAAAAATGTTTAACACTTTACCTTTTTATTTTGGCCACAATAAATTTCATCCATCTTAAAATACAGGAACTAATGAAATAAGAGTATAGCGAGAAAACTTTTTTCGAAATTACATCGGCCATTATATCATCATTTTGTCAGTCCGTTGATTATTATTTTTCGACTAATGCTCGTTGGTAGATCAAAATAGTTTTCTTGTTATCAAACGGATTATTGAGATATATTTTCTTACCCGGTAGGATATTGACTTTGTTTCGTCTCAAGATATTTTTAATTAGATTTTTCAGTTGCCTTCTACGTATCGTAATATTTATTTACAGTTGTATAAAGTCATTCCCTTAAATATATGATACATTACTGGTCAAAAATTAGGTTAAAAAAATCGAACAACTAGGAAAAATAGATAACTCTCTTTTGTTTTTTTTCTTTGTGTCTGTATCGAATGAACACTTGTGATTTTTTTAAAAACTGTGTGAACACTTACCAGCAACAGAAACCAATTTTTAATTTCCTTAAGAACTCGAAACATTTCTGCAAAGGGGTACTACATATTTCGTAAGTGATATTTACCTAGAAACTATAAATCTCATTAAAAGGTACCTTTATATGTTCTGCCCTACCGTTAACAGCTAGAAGTTGACATTGGGTGTGGACTTATTATTACAATCACAGTCGACGTGACGCCTAGAATCAGTATGGACCAATCAGAAAGCAGCATATCCTGACGAATGACGTAACACTCAAGACACTTTGTCATTGGTTGACATCGGTGTGACGTAGTACAGTAATATAAACTCCCTGATTGGATAATATTAACCAATCAAAACGACGCAAAAGACAACATCTGATTGGTTAAAACTGGGCTTTCTTATTGGCCGAAAATACGAGACTCTGATTGGGCAATTATTACCTGAGCCGTTGACGTCACATGCGCATCACACTCAACTTGGTCCGACTGACTCAAGCAACCCTAATAGTTCGTTTGTTGAATACCAGTTATGTTTTGATACATATAGGCTATTTTTGTTTCTGTTAAACACAATAATAGCTTAGGTCAAAAATGATTTGTCAAGTAACGTCTTGTGAAGTCAATTTTTCGTTGATTTAGGATCTGTTAGTTAACGGGAAATTTATAAGAAGTATTTATATCTTCTACACAGGCAGTGTAAAACTATAACCTTTAACACCTGATTCGTACAGATGAGATAAATACAAAATAATTCGGCGACAGCATTCGCTTATTTGTCGTAGCGAAAGTATAAGCAGAATAATTACGATCCCGATAGCTGTGTGATTTTATAGAGTTTTAGGCCTGTAATCAGTGTTTATGTAGGCAGCTTGTTCGAATATTACAATTTTATAAGAATTATCAGTCGCGACATTTTAACGTTCCGAAAACGAACAATTCATGCGTTCTCTTAAGCAAGGTACGCTAATAAAATTACTTATTTTCAACCCAATTTGTCAGTAAACTAAAATCCTGGCTGTTGAAATTGGTGTGCAATGAAAGTTGTTTTTTAGGTAAACAGCGGACAAGGTGGTTTCAACCTCTATAATCTTTTCTGAGTGAGATGAGTTGAATGTGTTTACATGGTCTTCTCACAGCATTTATAATTATACTTATCAGAATGCCAGTCCTTCGGAAAATCATGTACTTTCGACTCTCCGAATGACACCACCTGTATTTCATTATCAACAGATACTAATTGTAAAATGAAATTCATGAATCTCAGATGAGGTAACCCTGACTAGTGTCATTTATACCTTTACCTCTTCTGTTCTTACGAGCTTTAGTCATATAATTGGCTGACCCTGTCATTAAAATGAATACATATTTAGAGTCAGGAACTAACAAATTACGTGCAAAAATGTTTAACACTTTACCTTTTCATTATGGCCACAATAAATTTCATCCTTCTTAAAATACAGGAACTAATGAAATAAGAGTATAGCCAGAAAACTTTTTTCGAAATTACATCGGCCATTACATCATCATTTTGTCAGACCGTTGATTATTATTTTTCGACTAATGCTCGTTGGTAGAGCAAATTAGTTTTCTTGTTATCAAACGGATTAATGAGGTATATTTTCTTACCCGGTAGGATATTGACTTTGTTTCGTCTCAAGATAATGAATTAAATTTTTCAGTTGCCTTCTACGTATCATATTATTTATTTACAGTTGTAATGAGTCATTCCCTTAAAAATATGATACATTACTGGCCAGAAATTAGGTTACAAAAATCGAACAACTAGGAAAAATAGATAACTCACTTTCGTTTTTTTTCTTTGTGTCGGTATCGAATGAACAAGCGTGATTTTTTTAAAAACCGTGTTAACATTTACCAGCAACAGAAAACAATTTTTAATTTCCTTAAAAACTTGAAAGATCTCTACAATGGGGTAATACGTAATTCATAAGCGATATTTACCTAGAAACTATAAATCTCATTAAAAGGTACCTTCATAATATGTTCTGCCCTACTGTTAACAGCTAGAAGTTGACATTGGGTGTGGATTTTATATTACAATCACACTCGACGTGACGCCCAGAATCAGTACGGACCAATCAGAAAGCAGCATATCCTGACGAATGACGTAACGCTCAAGACACATTGTCATTGGTTGACATCAGTGTGACGTATTACAGTAATTTAAACTCTCTGATTGGGCAATATTAACCAATCAAAATGGCGCAAAAGAATACATCTGATTGGTTAAAACGTGGCCTTCCCATTGGCCGAAAATACGAGGCTCTGATTGGGCAATTATTACTTGAGCCGTTGACGTCACATGCGCATCACGCTCAACTTGGCCCGACTTACTCACGCAACCCTAATAGATCGTTTGCTGAATACCAGTTATATTTTGATACATATAGGCTATTTTTGTTTCTGTTAAACACAATAATAGCTTAGGTCAAAAATGATTTGTCAAGTAACGTCTTGTGAAGTCAATTTTTCGTTGATTTAGGATCTGTTAGTTAACGGGAAATTTATAAGAAGTATTTATATCTTCTACACAGGCAGTGTAAAACTATAACCTTTAATACCTGATTCGTACTGATAAGATAAATACAAAATAATTCGGCGACAGCATTCGCTTAATTGTCGTAGCGAAAGTATAAGCAGAAAAATTACGATCCCGATAGCTGTGTGATTTTATAGAGTTTTAAACCTTTAATCAGTGTTTATGTAGGCAGCTTGTTCGAATATTACAATTTTATCGGCTTTATCAGAAGCGACATTTTAACGTCCCGAAACTGAACAATTCATGCGTTCCCTTAAGCTAAGTAGGCTAATAAAATTACTTATTTTCAATCCAATTTGTCAGTAAACTAAAATGCTGGCTGTTGAAATTGTTGTGCAATGAAAGTTGTTTTTTAGTTAAACAGCGGACAAGGTGGTTTCAACCTCTATAATCTTTTCTGAGTGAGATGAGTTGAATGTGTTTACATTGTCTTCTCACAGCATTTATAATCATACTTATCAGAATGCCAGTCCTTCGGAAAATCATGTACTTTCGACTCTCCGAATGACAACACCTGTATTTCATTATCAACAGATACTGATTGTAAAATGAAATTCATGAATCTCAGATGAGATAACTCTGACTAGTGTCATTTATACCTCTACCTCTTCTGTTCTTACGAGCTTTAGTCATATAATTGGCTGACCCTGTCATTAAAATGAATACATATTTAGAGTCAGGAACTAACAAATTACGTGCAAAAATGTTTAACACTTTACCTTTTCATTATGGCCACAATAAATTTCATCCTTCTTAAAATACAGGAACTAATGAAATAAGAGTATAGCCAGAAAACTTTTTTCGAAATTACATCGGCCATTACATCATCATTTTGTCAGACCGTTGATTATTATTTTTCGACTAATGCTCGTTGGTAGAGCAAAATAGTTTTCTTGTTATCAAACGGATTAATGAGGTATATTTTCTTACCCGGTAGGATATTGACTTTGTTTCGTCTCAAGATAACGAATTAAATTTTTCAGTTGCCTTCTACGTATCGTATTATTTATTTACAGTTGTAATGAGTCATTCCCTTAAAAATATGATACATTACTGGCCAGAAATTAGGTTACAAAAATCGAACAACTAGGAAAAATAGATAACTCTCTTTTGTTTTTTTTCTTTGTGTCGGTATCGAATGAACAAGCGTGATTTTTTTAAAAACCGTGTTAACATTTACCAGCAACAGAAAACAATTTTTAATTTCCTTAAAAACTTGAAAGATCTCTACAATGGGGTAATACGTAATTCATAAGCGATATTTACCACATATCAGAGTGCGTCATTAAAAGGTACCTTCATATGTTCTGCCCTACTGTTAACAGCTAGAAGTTGACATTGGGTGTGGATTTTATATTACAATCACACTCGACGTGACGCCCAGAATCAGTACGGACCAATCAGAAAGCAGCATATCCTGACGAATGACGTAACGCTCAAGACACATTGTCATTGGTTGACATCTGTGTGACGTATTACAGTAATTTAAACTCTCTGATTGGGCAATATTAACCAATCAAAATGGCGCAAAAGAATACATCTGATTGGTTAAAACGTGGCCTTCCCATTGGCCGAAAATACGAGGCTCTGATTGGGCAATTATTACTTGAGCCGTTGACGTCACATGCGCATCACGCTCAACTTGGCCCGACTTACTCACGCAACCCTAATAGATCGTTTGCTGAATACCAGTTATATTTTGATACATATAGGCTATTTTTGTTTCTGTTAAACACAATAATAGCTTAGGTCAAAAATGATTTGTCAAGTAACGTCTTGTGAAGTCAATTTTTCGTTGATTTAGGATCTGTTAGTTAACGGGAAATTTATAAGAAGTATTTATATCTTCTACACAGGCAGTGTAAAACTATAACCTTTAATACCTGATTCGTACTGATAAGATAAATACAAAATAATTCGGCGACAGCATTCGCTTAATTGTCGTAGCGAAAGTATAAGCAGAAAAATTACGATCCCGATAGCTGTGTGATTTTATAGAGTTTTAAACCTTTAATCAGTGTTTATGTAGGCAGCTTGTTCGAATATTACAATTTTATCGGCTTTATCAGAAGCGACATTTTAACGTCCCGAAACTGAACAATTCATGCGTTCCCTTAAGCTAAGTAGGCTAATAAAATTACTTATTTTCAATCCAATTTGTCAGTAAACTAAAATGCTGGCTGTTGAAATTGTTGTGCAATGAAAGTTGTTTTTTAGTTAAACAGCGGACAAGGTGGTTTCAACCTCTATAATCTTTTCTGAGTGAGATGAGTTGAATGTGTTTACATTGTCTTCTCACAGCATTTATAATCATACTTATCAGAATGCCAGTCCTTCGGAAAATCATGTACTTTCGACTCTCCGAATGACAACACCTGTATTTCATTATCAACAGATACTGATTGTAAAATGAAATTCATGAATCTCAGATGAGATAACTCTGACTAGTGTCATTTATACCTCTACCTCTTCTGTTCTTACGTGCATTGGTCCTATAATTGGCTGACCCTGTCATCAAAATGAGTACATATTTACAGTCAGGAACTAGCAAATTACGTCCAAAAAATGTTTAACACTTTACCTTTTTATTTTGGCCACAATAAATTTCATCCATCTTAAAATACAGGAACTAATGAAATAAGAGTATAGCGAGAAAACTTTTTTCGAAATTACATCGGCCATTATATCATCATTTTGTCAGTCCGTTGATTATTATTTTTCGACTAATGCTCGTTGGTAGATCAAAATAGTTTTCTTGTTATCAAACGGATTATTGAGATATATTTTCTTACCCGGTAGGATATTGACTTTGTTTCGTCTCAAGATATTTTTAATTAGATTTCTCAGTTGCCTTCTACGTATCGTAATATTTATTTACAGTTGTATAAAGTCATTCCCTTAAATATATGATACATTACTGGTCAAAAATTAGGTTAAAAAAATCGAACAACTAGGAAAAATAGATAACTCTCTTTTGTTTTTTTTCTTTGTGTCTGTATCGAATGAACACTTGTGATTTTTTTAAAAACTGTGGAACACTTACCAGCAACAGAAACCAATTTTTAATTTCCTTAAGAACTCGAAACATTTCTGCAAAGGGGTACTACATATTTCGTAAGTTATATTTACCTAGAAACTATAAATCTCATTAAAAGGTACCTTCATATGTTCTGCCCTACCGTTAACAGCTAGAAGTTGACATTGGGTGTGGACTTATTATTACAATCACAGTCGACGTGACGCCTAGAATCAGTATGGACCAATCAGAAAGCAGCATATCCTGACGAATGACGTAACACTCAAGACACTTTGTCATTGGTTGACATCGGTGTGACGTAGTACAGTAATATAAACTCCCTGATTGGATAATATTAACCAATCAAAACGACGCAAAAGACAACATCTGATTGGTTAAAACTGGGCTTTCTTATTGGCCGAAAATACGAGACTCTGATTGGGCAATTATTACCTGAGCCGTTGACGTCACATGCGCATCACACTCAACTTGGTCCGACTGACTCAAGCAACCCTAATAGTTCGTTTGTTGAATACCAGTTATGTTTTGATACATATAGGCTATTTTTGTTTCTGTTAAACACAATAATAGCTTAGGTCAAAAATGATTTGTCAAGTAACGTCTTGTGAAGTCAATTTTTCGTTGATTTAGGATCTGTTAGTTAACGGGAAATTTATAAGAAGTATTTATATCTTCTACACAGGCAGTGTAAAACTATAACCTTTAACACCTGATTCGTACAGATGAGATAAATACAAAATAATTCGGCGACAGCATTCGCTTATTTGTCGTAGCGAAAGTATAAGAAGAATAATTACGATCCCGATAGCTGTGTGATTTTATAGAGTTTTAGGCCTGTAATCAGTGTTTATGTAGGCAGCTTGTTCGAATATTACAATTTTATAAGAATTATCAGTCGCGACATTTTAACGTTCCGAAAACGAACAATTCATGCGTTCTCTTAAGCAAGGTACGCTAATAAAATTACTTATTTTCAACCCAATTTGTCAGTAAACTAAAATCCTGGCTGTTGAAATTGGTGTGCAATGAAAGTTGTTTTTTAGGTAAACAGCGGACAAGGTGGTTTCAACCTCTATAATCTTTTCTGAGTGAGATGAGTTGAATGTGTTTACATGGTCTTCTCACAGCATTTATAATTATACTTATCAGAATGCCAGTCCTTCGGAAAATCATGTACTTTCGACTCTCCGAATGACACCACCTGTATTTCATTATCAACAGATACTAATTGTAAAATGAAATTCATGAATCTCAGATGAGGTAACCCTGACTAGTGTCATTTATACCTTTACCTCTTCTGTTCTTACGAGCTTTAGTCATATAATTGGCTGACCCTGTCATTAAAATGAATACATATTTAGAGTCAGGAACTAACAAATTACGTGCAAAAATGTTTAACACTTTACCTTTTCATTATGGCCACAATAAATTTCATCCTTCTTAAAATACAGGAACTAATGAAATAAGAGTATAGCCAGAAAACGTTTTTCGAAATTACATCGGCCATTACATCATCATTTTGTCAGACCGTTGATTATTATTTTTCGACTAATGCTCGTTGGTAGAGCAAAATAGTTTTCTTGTTATCAAACGGATTAATGAGGTATATTTTCTTACCCGGTAGGATATTGACTTTGTTTCGTCTCAAGATAATGAATTAAATTTTTCAGTTGCCTTCTACGTATCATATTATTTATTTACAGTTGTAATGAGTCATTCCCTTAAAAAAATGATACATTACTGGCCAGAAATTAGGTTACAAAAATCGAACAACTAGGAAAAATAGATAACTCTCTTTCGTTTTTTTTCTTTGTGTCGGTATCGAATGAACAAGCGTGATTTTTTTAAAAACCGTGTTAACATTTACCAGCAACAGAAAACAATTTTTAATTTCCTTAAAAACTTGAAAGATCTCTACAATGGGGTAATACGTAATTCATAAGCGATATTTACCTAGAAACTATAAATCTCATTAAAAGGTACCTTCATAATATGTTCTGCCCTACTGTTAACAGCTAGAAGTTGACATTGGGTGTGGATTTTATATTACAATCACACTCGACGTGACGCCCAGAATCAGTACGGACCAATCAGAAAGCAGCATATCCTGACGAATGACGTAACGCTCAAGACACATTGTCATTGGTTGACATCAGTGTGACGTATTACAGTAATTTAAACTCTCTGATTGGGCAATATTAACCAATCAAAATGGCGCAAAAGAATACATCTGATTGGTTAAAACGTGGCCTTCCCATTGGCCGAAAATACGAGGCTCTGATTGGGCAATTATTACTTGAGCCGTTGACGTCACATGCGCATCACGCTCAACTTGGCCCGACTTACTCACGCAACCCTAATAGATCGTTTGCTGAATACCAGTTATATTTTGATACATATAGGCTATTTTTGTTTCTGTTAAACACAATAATAGCTTAGGTCAAAAATGATTTGTCAAGTAACGTCTTGTGAAGTCAATTTTTCGTTGATTTAGGATCTGTTAGTTAACGGGAAATTTATAAGAAGTATTTATATCTTCTACACAGGCAGTGTAAAACTATAACCTTTAATACCTGATTCGTACTGATAAGATAAATACAAAATAATTCGGCGACAGCATTCGCTTAATTGTCGTAGCGAAAGTATAAGCAGAAAAATTACGATCCCGATAGCTGTGTGATTTTATAGAGTTTTAAACCTTTAATCAGTGTTTATGTAGGCAGCTTGTTCGAATATTACAATTTTATCGGCTTTATCAGAAGCGACATTTTAACGTCCCGAAACTGAACAATTCATGCGTTCCCTTAAGCTAAGTAGGCTAATAAAATTACTTATTTTCAATCCAATTTGTCAGTAAACTAAAATGCTGGCTGTTGAAATTGTTGTGCAATGAAAGTTGTTTTTTAGTTAAACAGCGGACAAGGTGGTTTCAACCTCTATAATCTTTTCTGAGTGAGATGAGTTGAATGTGTTTACATTGTCTTCTCACAGCATTTATAATCATACTTATCAGAATGCCAGTCCTTCGGAAAATCATGTACTTTCGACTCTCCGAATGACAACACCTGTATTTCATTATCAACAGATACTGATTGTAAAATGAAATTCATGAATCTCAGATGAGATAACTCTGACTAGTGTCATTTATACCTCTACCTCTTCTGTTCTTACGTGCATTGGTCCTATAATTGGCTGACCCTGTCATCAAAATGAGTACATATTTACAGTCAGGAACTAGCAAATTACGTCCAAAAAATGTTTAACACTTTACCTTTTTATTTTGGCCACAATAAATTTCATCCATCTTAAAATACAGGAACTAATGAAATAAGAGTATAGCGAGAAAACTTTTTTCGAAATTACATCGGCCATTATATCATCATTTTGTCAGTCCGTTGATTATTATTTTTCGACTAATGCTCGTTGGTAGATCAAAATAGTTTTCTTGTTATCAAACGGATTATTGAGATATATTTTCTTACCCGGTAGGATATTGACTTTGTTTCGTCTCAAGATATTTTTAATTAGATTTTTCAGTTGCCTTCTACGTATCGTAATATTTATTTACAGTTGTATAAAGTCATTCCCTTAAATATATGATACATTACTGGTCAAAAATTAGGTTAAAAAAATCGAACAACTAGGAAAAATAGATAACTCTCTTTTGTTTTTTTTCTTTGTGTCTGTATCGAATGAACACTTGTGATTTTTTTAAAAACTGTGTGAACACTTACCAGCAACAGAAACCAATTTTTAATTTCCTTAAGAACTCGAAACATTTCTGCAAAGGGGTACTACATATTTCGTAAGTGATATTTACCTAGAAACTATAAATCTCATTAAAAGGTACCTTTATATGTTCTGCCCTACCGTTAACAGCTAGAAGTTGACATTGGGTGTGGACTTATTATTACAATCACAGTCGACGTGACGCCTAGAATCAGTATGGACCAATCAGAAAGCAGCATATCCTGACGAATGACGTAACACTCAAGACACTTTGTCATTGGTTGACATCGGTGTGACGTAGTACAGTAATATAAACTCCCTGATTGGATAATATTAACCAATCAAAACGACGCAAAAGACAACATCTGATTGGTTAAAACTGGGCTTTCTTATTGGCCGAAAATACGAGACTCTGATTGGGCAATTATTACCTGAGCCGTTGACGTCACATGCGCATCACACTCAACTTGGTCCGACTGACTCAAGCAACCCTAATAGTTCGTTTGTTGAATACCAGTTATGTTTTGATACATATAGGCTATTTTTGTTTCTGTTAAACACAATAATAGCTTAGGTCAAAAATGATTTGTCAAGTAACGTCTTGTGAAGTCAATTTTTCGTTGATTTAGGATCTGTTAGTTAACGGGAAATTTATAAGAAGTATTTATATCTTCTACACAGGCAGTGTAAAACTATAACCTTTAACACCTGATTCGTACAGATGAGATAAATACAAAATAATTCGGCGACAGCATTCGCTTATTTGTCGTAGCGAAAGTATAAGCAGAATAATTACGATCCCGATAGCTGTGTGATTTTATAGAGTTTTAGGCCTGTAATCAGTGTTTATGTAGGCAGCTTGTTCGAATATTACAATTTTATAAGAATTATCAGTCGCGACATTTTAACGTTCCGAAAACGAACAATTCATGCGTTCTCTTAAGCAAGGTACGCTAATAAAATTACTTATTTTCAACCCAATTTGTCAGTAAACTAAAATCCTGGCTGTTGAAATTGGTGTGCAATGAAAGTTGTTTTTTAGGTAAACAGCGGACAAGGTGGTTTCAACCTCTATAATCTTTTCTGAGTGAGATGAGTTGAATGTGTTTACATGGTCTTCTCACAGCATTTATAATTATACTTATCAGAATGCCAGTCCTTCGGAAAATCATGTACTTTCGACTCTCCGAATGACACCACCTGTATTTCATTATCAACAGATACTAATTGTAAAATGAAATTCATGAATCTCAGATGAGGTAACCCTGACTAGTGTCATTTATACCTTTACCTCTTCTGTTCTTACGAGCTTTAGTCATATAATTGGCTGACCCTGTCATTAAAATGAATACATATTTAGAGTCAGGAACTAACAAATTACGTGCAAAAATGTTTAACACTTTACCTTTTCATTATGGCCACAATAAATTTCATCCTTCTTAAAATACAGGAACTAATGAAATAAGAGTATAGCCAGAAAACTTTTTTCGAAATTACATCGGCCATTACATCATCATTTTGTCAGACCGTTGATTATTATTTTTCGACTAATGCTCGTTGGTAGAGCAAATTAGTTTTCTTGTTATCAAACGGATTAATGAGGTATATTTTCTTACCCGGTAGGATATTGACTTTGTTTCGTCTCAAGATAATGAATTAAATTTTTCAGTTGCCTTCTACGTATCATATTATTTATTTACAGTTGTAATGAGTCATTCCCTTAAAAATATGATACATTACTGGCCAGAAATTAGGTTACAAAAATCGAACAACTAGGAAAAATAGATAACTCACTTTCGTTTTTTTTCTTTGTGTCGGTATCGAATGAACAAGCGTGATTTTTTTAAAAACCGTGTTAACATTTACCAGCAACAGAAAACAATTTTTAATTTCCTTAAAAACTTGAAAGATCTCTACAATGGGGTAATACGTAATTCATAAGCGATATTTACCTAGAAACTATAAATCTCATTAAAAGGTACCTTCATAATATGTTCTGCCCTACTGTTAACAGCTAGAAGTTGACATTGGGTGTGGATTTTATATTACAATCACACTCGACGTGACGCCCAGAATCAGTACGGACCAATCAGAAAGCAGCATATCCTGACGAATGACGTAACGCTCAAGACACATTGTCATTGGTTGACATCAGTGTGACGTATTACAGTAATTTAAACTCTCTGATTGGGCAATATTAACCAATCAAAATGGCGCAAAAGAATACATCTGATTGGTTAAAACGTGGCCTTCCCATTGGCCGAAAATACGAGGCTCTGATTGGGCAATTATTACTTGAGCCGTTGACGTCACATGCGCATCACGCTCAACTTGGCCCGACTTACTCACGCAACCCTAATAGATCGTTTGCTGAATACCAGTTATATTTTGATACATATAGGCTATTTTTGTTTCTGTTAAACACAATAATAGCTTAGGTCAAAAATGATTTGTCAAGTAACGTCTTGTGAAGTCAATTTTTCGTTGATTTAGGATCTGTTAGTTAACGGGAAATTTATAAGAAGTATTTATATCTTCTACACAGGCAGTGTAAAACTATAACCTTTAATACCTGATTCGTACTGATAAGATAAATACAAAATAATTCGGCGACAGCATTCGCTTAATTGTCGTAGCGAAAGTATAAGCAGAAAAATTACGATCCCGATAGCTGTGTGATTTTATAGAGTTTTAAACCTTTAATCAGTGTTTATGTAGGCAGCTTGTTCGAATATTACAATTTTATCGGCTTTATCAGAAGCGACATTTTAACGTCCCGAAACTGAACAATTCATGCGTTCCCTTAAGCTAAGTAGGCTAATAAAATTACTTATTTTCAATCCAATTTGTCAGTAAACTAAAATGCTGGCTGTTGAAATTGTTGTGCAATGAAAGTTGTTTTTTAGTTAAACAGCGGACAAGGTGGTTTCAACCTCTATAATCTTTTCTGAGTGAGATGAGTTGAATGTGTTTACATTGTCTTCTCACAGCATTTATAATCATACTTATCAGAATGCCAGTCCTTCGGAAAATCATGTACTTTCGACTCTCCGAATGACAACACCTGTATTTCATTATCAACAGATACTGATTGTAAAATGAAATTCATGAATCTCAGATGAGATAACTCTGACTAGTGTCATTTATACCTCTACCTCTTCTGTTCTTACGAGCTTTAGTCATATAATTGGCTGACCCTGTCATTAAAATGAATACATATTTAGAGTCAGGAACTAACAAATTACGTGCAAAAATGTTTAACACTTTACCTTTTCATTATGGCCACAATAAATTTCATCCTTCTTAAAATACAGGAACTAATGAAATAAGAGTATAGCCAGAAAACTTTTTTCGAAATTACATCGGCCATTACATCATCATTTTGTCAGACCGTTGATTATTATTTTTCGACTAATGCTCGTTGGTAGAGCAAAATAGTTTTCTTGTTATCAAACGGATTAATGAGGTATATTTTCTTACCCGGTAGGATATTGACTTTGTTTCGTCTCAAGATAACGAATTAAATTTTTCAGTTGCCTTCTACGTATCGTATTATTTATTTACAGTTGTAATGAGTCATTCCCTTAAAAATATGATACATTACTGGCCAGAAATTAGGTTACAAAAATCGAACAACTAGGAAAAATAGATAACTCTCTTTTGTTTTTTTTCTTTGTGTCGGTATCGAATGAACAAGCGTGATTTTTTTAAAAACCGTGTTAACATTTACCAGCAACAGAAAACAATTTTTAATTTCCTTAAAAACTTGAAAGATCTCTACAATGGGGTAATACGTAATTCATAAGCGATATTTACCTAGAAACTATAAATCTCATTAAAAGGTACCTTCATATGTTCTGCCCTACTGTTAACAGCTAGAAGTTGACATTGGGTGTGGATTTTATATTACAATCACACTCGACGTGACGCCCAGAATCAGTACGGACCAATCAGAAAGCAGCATATCCTGACGAATGACGTAACGCTCAAGACACATTGTCATTGGTTGACATCTGTGTGACGTATTACAGTAATTTAAACTCTCTGATTGGGCAATATTAACCAATCAAAATGGCGCAAAAGAATACATCTGATTGGTTAAAACGTGGCCTTCCCATTGGCCGAAAATACGAGGCTCTGATTGGGCAATTATTACTTGAGCCGTTGACGTCACATGCGCATCACGCTCAACTTGGCCCGACTTACTCACGCAACCCTAATAGATCGTTTGCTGAATACCAGTTATATTTTGATACATATAGGCTATTTTTGTTTCTGTTAAACACAATAATAGCTTAGGTCAAAAATGATTTGTCAAGTAACGTCTTGTGAAGTCAATTTTTCGTTGATTTAGGATCTGTTAGTTAACGGGAAATTTATAAGAAGTATTTATATCTTCTACACAGGCAGTGTAAAACTATAACCTTTAATACCTGATTCGTACTGATAAGATAAATACAAAATAATTCGGCGACAGCATTCGCTTAATTGTCGTAGCGAAAGTATAAGCAGAAAAATTACGATCCCGATAGCTGTGTGATTTTATAGAGTTTTAAACCTTTAATCAGTGTTTATGTAGGCAGCTTGTTCGAATATTACAATTTTATCGGCTTTATCAGAAGCGACATTTTAACGTCCCGAAACTGAACAATTCATGCGTTCCCTTAAGCTAAGTAGGCTAATAAAATTACTTATTTTCAATCCAATTTGTCAGTAAACTAAAATGCTGGCTGTTGAAATTGTTGTGCAATGAAAGTTGTTTTTTAGTTAAACAGCGGACAAGGTGGTTTCAACCTCTATAATCTTTTCTGAGTGAGATGAGTTGAATGTGTTTACATTGTCTTCTCACAGCATTTATAATCATACTTATCAGAATGCCAGTCCTTCGGAAAATCATGTACTTTCGACTCTCCGAATGACAACACCTGTATTTCATTATCAACAGATACTGATTGTAAAATGAAATTCATGAATCTCAGATGAGATAACTCTGACTAGTGTCATTTATACCTCTACCTCTTCTGTTCTTACGTGCATTGGTCCTATAATTGGCTGACCCTGTCATCAAAATGAGTACATATTTACAGTCAGGAACTAGCAAATTACGTCCAAAAAATGTTTAACACTTTACCTTTTTATTTTGGCCACAATAAATTTCATCCATCTTAAAATACAGGAACTAATGAAATAAGAGTATAGCGAGAAAACTTTTTTCGAAATTACATCGGCCATTATATCATCATTTTGTCAGTCCGTTGATTATTATTTTTCGACTAATGCTCGTTGGTAGATCAAAATAGTTTTCTTGTTATCAAACGGATTATTGAGATATATTTTCTTACCCGGTAGGATATTGACTTTGTTTCGTCTCAAGATATTTTTAATTAGATTTCTCAGTTGCCTTCTACGTATCGTAATATTTATTTACAGTTGTATAAAGTCATTCCCTTAAATATATGATACATTACTGGTCAAAAATTAGGTTAAAAAAATCGAACAACTAGGAAAAATAGATAACTCTCTTTTGTTTTTTTTCTTTGTGTCTGTATCGAATGAACACTTGTGATTTTTTTAAAAACTGTGGAACACTTACCAGCAACAGAAACCAATTTTTAATTTCCTTAAGAACTCGAAACATTTCTGCAAAGGGGTACTACATATTTCGTAAGTTATATTTACCTAGAAACTATAAATCTCATTAAAAGGTACCTTCATATGTTCTGCCCTACCGTTAACAGCTAGAAGTTGACATTGGGTGTGGACTTATTATTACAATCACAGTCGACGTGACGCCTAGAATCAGTATGGACCAATCAGAAAGCAGCATATCCTGACGAATGACGTAACACTCAAGACACTTTGTCATTGGTTGACATCGGTGTGACGTAGTACAGTAATATAAACTCCCTGATTGGATAATATTAACCAATCAAAACGACGCAAAAGACAACATCTGATTGGTTAAAACTGGGCTTTCTTATTGGCCGAAAATACGAGACTCTGATTGGGCAATTATTACCTGAGCCGTTGACGTCACATGCGCATCACACTCAACTTGGTCCGACTGACTCAAGCAACCCTAATAGTTCGTTTGTTGAATACCAGTTATGTTTTGATACATATAGGCTATTTTTGTTTCTGTTAAACACAATAATAGCTTAGGTCAAAAATGATTTGTCAAGTAACGTCTTGTGAAGTCAATTTTTCGTTGATTTAGGATCTGTTAGTTAACGGGAAATTTATAAGAAGTATTTATATCTTCTACACAGGCAGTGTAAAACTATAACCTTTAACACCTGATTCGTACAGATGAGATAAATACAAAATAATTCGGCGACAGCATTCGCTTATTTGTCGTAGCGAAAGTATAAGAAGAATAATTACGATCCCGATAGCTGTGTGATTTTATAGAGTTTTAGGCCTGTAATCAGTGTTTATGTAGGCAGCTTGTTCGAATATTACAATTTTATAAGAATTATCAGTCGCGACATTTTAACGTTCCGAAAACGAACAATTCATGCGTTCTCTTAAGCAAGGTACGCTAATAAAATTACTTATTTTCAACCCAATTTGTCAGTAAACTAAAATCCTGGCTGTTGAAATTGGTGTGCAATGAAAGTTGTTTTTTAGGTAAACAGCGGACAAGGTGGTTTCAACCTCTATAATCTTTTCTGAGTGAGATGAGTTGAATGTGTTTACATGGTCTTCTCACAGCATTTATAATTATACTTATCAGAATGCCAGTCCTTCGGAAAATCATGTACTTTCGACTCTCCGAATGACACCACCTGTATTTCATTATCAACAGATACTAATTGTAAAATGAAATTCATGAATCTCAGATGAGGTAACCCTGACTAGTGTCATTTATACCTTTACCTCTTCTGTTCTTACGAGCTTTAGTCATATAATTGGCTGACCCTGTCATTAAAATGAATACATATTTAGAGTCAGGAACTAACAAATTACGTGCAAAAATGTTTAACACTTTACCTTTTCATTATGGCCACAATAAATTTCATCCTTCTTAAAATACAGGAACTAATGAAATAAGAGTATAGCCAGAAAACGTTTTTCGAAATTACATCGGCCATTACATCATCATTTTGTCAGACCGTTGATTATTATTTTTCGACTAATGCTCGTTGGTAGAGCAAAATAGTTTTCTTGTTATCAAACGGATTAATGAGGTATATTTTCTTACCCGGTAGGATATTGACTTTGTTTCGTCTCAAGATAATGAATTAAATTTTTCAGTTGCCTTCTACGTATCATATTATTTATTTACAGTTGTAATGAGTCATTCCCTTAAAAAAATGATACATTACTGGCCAGAAATTAGGTTACAAAAATCGAACAACTAGGAAAAATAGATAACTCTCTTTCGTTTTTTTTCTTTGTGTCGGTATCGAATGAACAAGCGTGATTTTTTTAAAAACCGTGTTAACATTTACCAGCAACAGAAAACAATTTTTAATTTCCTTAAAAACTTGAAAGATCTCTACAATGGGGTAATACGTAATTCATAAGCGATATTTACCTAGAAACTATAAATCTCATTAAAAGGTACCTTCATAATATGTTCTGCCCTACTGTTAACAGCTAGAAGTTGACATTGGGTGTGGATTTTATATTACAATCACACTCGACGTGACGCCCAGAATCAGTACGGACCAATCAGAAAGCAGCATATCCTGACGAATGACGTAACGCTCAAGACACATTGTCATTGGTTGACATCAGTGTGACGTATTACAGTAATTTAAACTCTCTGATTGGGCAATATTAACCAATCAAAATGGCGCAAAAGAATACATCTGATTGGTTAAAACGTGGCCTTCCCATTGGCCGAAAATACGAGGCTCTGATTGGGCAATTATTACTTGAGCCGTTGACGTCACATGCGCATCACGCTCAACTTGGCCCGACTTACTCACGCAACCCTAATAGATCGTTTGCTGAATACCAGTTATATTTTGATACATATAGGCTATTTTTGTTTCTGTTAAACACAATAATAGCTTAGGTCAAAAATGATTTGTCAAGTAACGTCTTGTGAAGTCAATTTTTCGTTGATTTAGGATCTGTTAGTTAACGGGAAATTTATAAGAAGTATTTATATCTTCTACACAGGCAGTGTAAAACTATAACCTTTAATACCTGATTCGTACTGATAAGATAAATACAAAATAATTCGGCGACAGCATTCGCTTAATTGTCGTAGCGAAAGTATAAGCAGAAAAATTACGATCCCGATAGCTGTGTGATTTTATAGAGTTTTAAACCTTTAATCAGTGTTTATGTAGGCAGCTTGTTCGAATATTACAATTTTATCGGCTTTATCAGAAGCGACATTTTAACGTCCCGAAACTGAACAATTCATGCGTTCCCTTAAGCTAAGTAGGCTAATAAAATTACTTATTTTCAATCCAATTTGTCAGTAAACTAAAATGCTGGCTGTTGAAATTGTTGTGCAATGAAAGTTGTTTTTTAGTTAAACAGCGGACAAGGTGGTTTCAACCTCTATAATCTTTTCTGAGTGAGATGAGTTGAATGTGTTTACATTGTCTTCTCACAGCATTTATAATCATACTTATCAGAATGCCAGTCCTTCGGAAAATCATGTACTTTCGACTCTCCGAATGACAACACCTGTATTTCATTATCAACAGATACTGATTGTAAAATGAAATTCATGAATCTCAGATGAGATAACTCTGACTAGTGTCATTTATACCTCTACCTCTTCTGTTCTTACGTGCATTGGTCCTATAATTGGCTGACCCTGTCATCAAAATGAGTACATATTTACAGTCAGGAACTAGCAAATTACGTCCAAAAAATGTTTAACACTTTACCTTTTTATTTTGGCCACAATAAATTTCATCCATCTTAAAATACAGGAACTAATGAAATAAGAGTATAGCGAGAAAACTTTTTTCGAAATTACATCGGCCATTATATCATCATTTTGTCAGTCCGTTGATTATTATTTTTCGACTAATGCTCGTTGGTAGATCAAAATAGTTTTCTTGTTATCAAACGGATTATTGAGATATATTTTCTTACCCGGTAGGATATTGACTTTGTTTCGTCTCAAGATATTTTTAATTAGATTTTTCAGTTGCCTTCTACGTATCGTAATATTTATTTACAGTTGTATAAAGTCATTCCCTTAAATATATGATACATTACTGGTCAAAAATTAGGTTAAAAAAATCGAACAACTAGGAAAAATAGATAACTCTCTTTTGTTTTTTTTCTTTGTGTCTGTATCGAATGAACACTTGTGATTTTTTTAAAAACTGTGTGAACACTTACCAGCAACAGAAACCAATTTTTAATTTCCTTAAGAACTCGAAACATTTCTGCAAAGGGGTACTACATATTTCGTAAGTGATATTTACCTAGAACCTATAAATCTCATTAAAAGGTACCTTTATATGTTCTGCCCTACCGTTAACAGCTAGAAGTTGACATTGGGTGTGGACTTATTATTACAATCACAGTCGACGTGACGCCTAGAATCAGTATGGACCAATCAGAAAGCAGCATATCCTGACGAATGACGTAACACTCAAGACACTTTGTCGTTGGTTGACATCGGTGTGACGTAGTACAGTAATATAAACTCCCTGATTGGATAATATTAACCAATCAAAACGACGCAAAAGACAACATCTGATTGGTTAAAACTGGGCTTTCTTATTGGCCGAAAATACGAGACTCTGATTGGGCAATTATTACCTGAGCCGTTGACGTCACATGCGCATCACACTCAACTTGGTCCGACTGACTCAAGCAACCCTAATAGTTCGTTTGTTGAATACCAGTTATGTTTTGATACATATAGGCTATTTTTGTTTCTGTTAAACACAATAATAGCTTAGGTCAAAAATGATTTGTCAAGTAACGTCTTGTGAAGTCAATTTTTCGTTGATTTAGGATCTGTTAGTTAACGGGAAATTTATAAGAAGTATTTATATCTTCTACACAGGCAGTGTAAAACTATAACCTTTAACACCTGATTCGTACAGATGAGATAAATACAAAATAATTCGGCGACAGCATTCGCTTAATTGTCGTAGCGAAAGTATAAGCAGAATAATTACGATCCCGATAGCTGTGTGATTTTATAGAGTTTTAGGCCTGTAATCAGTGTTTATGTAGGCAGCTTGTTCGAATATTACAATTTTATAAGAATTATCAGTCGCGACATTTTAACGTTCCGAAAACGAACAATTCATGCGTTCTCTTAAGCAAGGTACGCTAATAAAATTACTTATTTTCAACCCAATTTGTCAGTAAACTAAAATCCTGGCTGTTGAAATTGGTGTGCAATGAAAGTTGTTTTTAGGGAAACAGCGGACAAGGTGGTTTCAACCTCTATAATCTTTTCTGAGTGAGATGAGTTGAATGTGTTTACATGGTCTTCTCACAGCATTTATAATTATACTTATCAGAATGCCAGTCCTTCGGAAAATCATGTACTTTCGACTCTCCGAATGACACCACCTGTATTTCATTATCAACAGATACTAATTGTAAAATGAAATTCATGAATCTCAGATGAGGTAACCCTGACTAGTGTCATTTATACCTTTACCTCTTCTGTTCTTACAAGCTTTAGTCATATAATTGGCTGACCCTGTCATTAAAATAAATACATATTTAGAGTCAGGAACTAACAAATTACGTGCAAAAATGTTTAACACTTTACCTTTTCATTATGGCCACAATAAATTTCATCCTTCTTAAAATACAGGAACTAATGAAATAAGAGTATAGCCAGAAAACTTTTTTCGAAATTACATCGGCCATTACATCATCATTTTGTCAGACCGTTGATTATTATTTTTCGACTAATGCTCGTTGGTAGAGCAAAATAGTTTTCTTGTTATCAAACGGATTAATGAGGTATATTTTCTTACCCGGTAGGATATTGACTTTGTTTCGTCTCAAGATAATGAATTAAATTTTTCAGTTGCCTTCTACGTATCGTATTATTTATTTACAGTTGTAATGAGTCATTCCCTTAAAAATATGATACATTACTGGCCAGAAATTAGGTTACAAAAATCGAACAACTAGGAAAAATAGATAACTCTCTTTTGTTTTTTTTCTTTGTGTCGGTATCGAATGAACAAGCGTGATTTTTTTAAAAACCGTGTTAACATTAACCAGCAACAGAAAACAATTTTTAATTTCCTTAAAAACTTGAAAGATCTCTACAATGGGGTAATACGTAATTCATAAGCGATATTTACCTAGAAACTATAAATCTCATTAAAAGGTACCTTCATATGTTCTGCCCTACTGTTAACAGCTAGAAGTTGACATTGGGTGTGGATTTTATATTACAATCACACTCGACGTGACGCCCAGAATCAGTACGGACCAATCAGAAAGCAGCATATCCTGACGAATGACGTAACGCTCAAGACACATTGTCATTGGTTGACATCAGTGTGACGTATTACAGTAATTTAAACTCTCTGATTGGGCAATATTAACCAATCAAAATGGCGCAAAAGAATACATCTGATTGGTTAAAACGTGGCCTTCCCATTGGCCGAAAATACGAGGCTCTGATTGGGCAATTATTACTTGAGCCGTTGACGTCACATGCGCATCACGCTCAACTTGGCCCGACTTACTCACGCAACCCTAATAGATCGTTTGCTGAATACCAGTTATATTTTGATACATATAGGCTATTTTTGTTTCTGTTAAACACAATAATAGCTTAGGTCAAAAATGATTTGTCAAGTAACGTCTTGTGAAGTCAATTTTTCGTTGATTTAGGATCTGTTAGTTAACGGGAAATTTATAAGAAGTATTTATATCTTCTACACAGGCAGTGTAAAACTATAACCTTTAACACCTGATTCGTGCAGATGAGATAAATACAAAATAATTCGGCGACAGCATTCGCTTATTTGTCGTAGCGAAAGTATAAGCAGAATAATTACGATCCCGATAGCTGTGTGATTTTATAGAGTTTTAGGCCTGTAATCAGTGTTTATGTAGGCAGCTTGTTCGAATATTACAATTTTATAAGAATTATCAGTCGCGACATTTTAACGTTCCGAAAACGAACAATTCATGCGTTCTCTTAAGCAAGGTACGCTAATAAAATTACTTATTTTCAACCCAATTTGTCAGTAAACTAAAATGCTGGCTGTTGAAATTGGTGTGCAATGAAAGTTGTTTTTTAGGTAAACAGCGGACAAGGTGGTTTCAACCTCTATAATCTTTTCTGAGTGAGATGAGTTGAATGTGTTTACATGGTCTTCTCACAGCATTTATAATTATACTTATCAGAATGCCAGTCCTTCGGAAAATCATGTACTTTCGACTCTCCGAATGACACCACCTGTATTTCATTATCAACAGATACTAATTGTAAAATGAAATTCATGAATCTCAGATGAGGTAACCCTGACTAGTGTCATTTATACCTTTACCTCTTCTGTTCTTACGAGCTTTAGTCATATAATTGGCTGACCCTGTCATTAAAATGAATACATATTTAGAGTCAGGAACTAACAAATTACGTGCAAAAATGTTTAACACTTTACCTTTTCATTATGGCCACAATAAATTTCATCCTTCTTAAAATACAGGAACTAATGAAATAAGAGTATAGCCAGAAAACTTTTTTCGAAATTACATCGGCCATTACATCATCATTTTGTCAGACCGTTGATTATTATTTTTCGACTAATGCTCGTTGGTAGAGCAAAATAGTTTTCTTTTTATCAAACGGATTAATGAGGTATATTTTCTTACCCGGTAGGATATTGACTTTGTTTCGTCTCAAGATAATGAATTAAATTTTTCAGTTGCCTTCTACGTATCGTATTATTTATTTACAGTTGTAATGAGTCATTCCCTTAAAAATATGATACATTACTGGCCAGAAATTAGGTTACAAAAATCGAACAACTAGGAAAAATAGATAACTCTCTTTTGTTTTTTTTCTTTGTGTCGGTATCGAATGAACAAGCGTGATTTTTTTAAAAACCGTGTTAACATTTACCAGCAACAGAAAACAATTTTTAATTTCCTTAAAAACTTGAAAGATCTCTACAATGGGGTAATACGTAATTCATAAGCGATATTTACCTAGAAACTATAAATCTCATTAAAAGGTACCTTCATAATATGTTCTGCCCTACTGTTAACAGCTAGAAGTTGACATTGGGTGTGGATTTTATATTACAATCACACTCGACGTGACGCCCAGAATCAGTACGGACCAATCAGAAAGCAGCATATCCTGACGAATGACGTAACGCTCAAGACACATTGTCATTGGTTGACATCAGTGTGACGTATTACAGTAATTTAAACTCTCTGATTGGGCAATTTTAACCAATCAAAATGGCGCAAAAGAATACATCTGATTGGTTAAAACGTGGCCTTCCCATTGGCCGAAAATACGAGGCTCTGATTGGGCAATTATTACTTGAGCCGTTGACGTCACATGCGCATCACGCTCAACTTGGCCCGACTTACTCACGCAACCCTAATAGATCGTTTGCTGAATACCAGTTATATTTTGATACATATAGGCTATTTTTGTTTCTGTTAAACACAATAATAGCTTAGGTCAAAAATGATTTGTCAAGTAACGTCTTGTGAAGTCAATTTTTCGTTGATTTAGGATCTGTTAGTTAACGGGAAATTTATAAGAAGTATTTATATCTTCTACACAGGCAGTGTAAAACTATAACCTTTAATACCTGATTCGTACTGATAAGATAAATACAAAATAATTCGGCGACAGCATTCGCTTAATTGTCGTAGCGAAAGTATAAGCAGAAAAATTACGATCCCGATAGCTGTGTGATTTTATAGAGTTTTAAACCTTTAATCAGTGTTTATGTAGGCAGCTTGTTCGAATATTACAATTTTATCGGCTTTATCAGAAGCGACATTTTAACGTCCCGAAACTGAACAATTCATGCGTTCCCTTAAGCTAAGTAGGCTAATAAAATTACTTATTTTCAATCCAATTTGTCAGTAAACTAAAATGCTGGCTGTTGAAATTGTTGTGCAATGAAAGTTGTTTTTTAGTTAAACAGCGGACAAGGTGGTTTCAACCTCTATAATCTTTTCTGAGTGAGATGAGTTGAATGTGTTTACATTGTCTTCTCACAGCATTTATAATCATACTTATCAGAATGCCAGTCCTTCGGAAAATCATGTACTTTCGACTCTCCGAATGACAACACCTGTATTTCATTATCAACAGATACTGATTGTAAAATGAAATTCATGAATCTCAGATGAGATAACTCTGACTAGTGTCATTTATACCTCTACCTCTTCTGTTCTTACGTGCATTGGTCCTATAATTGGCTGACCCTGTCATCAAAATGAGTACATATTTACAGTCAGGAACTAGCAAATTACGTCCAAAAAATGTTTAACACTTTACCTTTTTATTTTGGCCACAATAAATTTCATCCATCTTAAAATACAGGAACTAATGAAATAAGAGTATAGCGAGAAAACTTTTTTCGAAATTACATCGGCCATTATATCATCATTTTGTCAGTCCGTTGATTATTATTTTTCGACTAATGCTCGTTGGTAGATCAAAATAGTTTTCTTGTTATCAAACGGATTATTGAGATATATTTTCTTACCCGGTAGGATATTGACTTTGTTTCGTCTCAAGATATTTTTAATTAGATTTTTCAGTTGCCTTCTACGTATCGTAATATTTATTTACAGTTGTATAAAGTCATTCCCTTAAATATATGATACATTACTGGTCAAAAATTAGGTTAAAAAAATCGAACAACTAGGAAAAATAGATAACTCTCTTTTGTTTTTTTTCTTTGTGTCTGTATCGAATGAACACTTGTGATTTTTTTAAAAACTGTGTGAACACTTACCAGCAACAGAAACCAATTTTTAATTTCCTTAAGAACTCGAAACATTTCTGCAAAGGGGTACTACATATTTCGTAAGTGATATTTACCTAGAAACTATAAATCTCATTAAAAGGTACCTTTATATGTTCTGCCCTACCGTTAACAGCTAGAAGTTGACATTGGGTGTGGACTTATTAATACAATCACAGTCGACGTGACGCCTAGAATCAGTATGGACCAATCAGAAAGCAGCATATCCTGACGAATGACGTAACACTCAAGACACTTTGTCATTGGTTGACATCGGTGTGACGTAGTACAGTAATATAAACTCCCTGATTGGATAATATTAACCAATCAAAACGACGCAAAAGACAACATCTGATTGGTTAAAACTGGGCTTTCTTATTGGCCGAAAATACGAGACTCTGATTGGGCAATTATTACCTGAGCCGTTGACGTCACATGCGCATCACACTCAACTTGGTCCGACTGACTCAAGCAACCCTAATAGTTCGTTTGTTGAATACCAGTTATGTTTTGATACATATAGGCTATTTTTGTTTCTGTTAAACACAATAATAGCTTAGGTCAAAAATGATTTGTCAAGTAACGTCTTGTGAAGTCAATTTTTCGTTGATTTAGGATCTGTTAGTTAACGGGAAATTTATAAGAAGTATTTATATCTTCTACACAGGCAGTGTAAAACTATAACCTTTAACACCTGATTCGTGCAGATGAGATAAATACAAAATAATTCGGCGACAGCATTCGCTTATTTGTCGTAGCGAAAGTATAAGCAGAATAATTACGATCCCGATAGCTGTGTGATTTTATAGAGTTTTAGGCCTGTAATCAGTGTTTATGTAGGCAGCTTGTTCGAATATTACAATTTTATAAGAATTATCAGTCGCGACATTTTAACGTTCCGAAAACGAACAATTCATGCGTTCTCTTAAGCAAGGTACGCTAATAAAATTACTTATTTTCAACCCAATTTGTCAGTAAACTAAAATGCTGGCTGTTGAAATTGGTGTGCAATGAAAGTTGTTTTTTAGGTAAACAGCGGACAAGGTGGTTTCAACCTCTATAATCTTTTCTGAGTGAGATGAGTTGAATGTGTTTACATGGTCTTCTCACAGCATTTATAATTATACTTATCAGAATGCCAGTCCTTCGGAAAATCATGTACTTTCGACTCTCCGAATGACACCACCTGTATTTCATTATCAACAGATACTAATTGTAAAATGAAATTCATGAATCTCAGATGAGGTAACCCTGACTAGTGTCATTTATACCTTTACCTCTTCTGTTCTTACGAGCTTTAGTCATATAATTGGCTGACCCTGTCATTAAAATGAATACATATTTAGAGTCAGGAACTAACAAATTACGTGCAAAAATGTTTAACACTTTACCTTTTCATTATGGCCACAATAAATTTCATCCTTCTTAAAATACAGGAACTAATGAAATAAGAGTATAGCCAGAAAACTTTTTTCGAAATTACATCGGCCATTACATCATCATTTTGTCAGACCGTTGATTATTATTTTTCGACTAATGCTCGTTGGTAGAGCAAAATAGTTTTCTTTTTATCAAACGGATTAATGAGGTATATTTTCTTACCCGGTAGGATATTGACTTTGTTTCGTCTCAAGATAATGAATTAAATTTTTCAGTTGCCTTCTACGTATCGTATTATTTATTTACAGTTGTAATGAGTCATTCCCTTAAAAATATGATACATTACTGGCCAGAAATTAGGTTACAAAAATCGAACAACTAGGAAAAATAGATAACTCTCTTTTGTTTTTTTTCTTTGTGTCGGTATCGAATGAACAAGCGTGATTTTTTTAAAAACCGTGTTAACATTTACCAGCAACAGAAAACAATTTTTAATTTCCTTAAAAACTTGAAAGATCTCTACAATGGGGTAATACGTAATTCATAAGCGATATTTACCTAGAAACTATAAATCTCATTAAAAGGTACCTTCATAATATGTTCTGCCCTACTGTTAACAGCTAGAAGTTGACATTGGGTGTGGATTTTATATTACAATCACACTCGACGTGACGCCCAGAATCAGTACGGACCAATCAGAAAGCAGCATATCCTGACGAATGACGTAACGCTCAAGACACATTGTCATTGGTTGACATCAGTGTGACGTATTACAGTAATTTAAACTCTCTGATTGGGCAATTTTAACCAATCAAAATGGCGCAAAAGAATACATCTGATTGGTTAAAACGTGGCCTTCCCATTGGCCGAAAATACGAGGCTCTGATTGGGCAATTATTACTTGAGCCGTTGACGTCACATGCGCATCACGCTCAACTTGGCCCGACTTACTCACGCAACCCTAATAGATCGTTTGCTGAATACCAGTTATATTTTGATACATATAGGCTATTTTTGTTTCTGTTAAACACAATAATAGCTTAGGTCAAAAATGATTTGTCAAGTAACGTCTTGTGAAGTCAATTTTTCGTTGATTTAGGATCTGTTAGTTAACGGGAAATTTATAAGAAGTATTTATATCTTCTACACAGGCAGTGTAAAACTATAACCTTTAATACCTGATTCGTACTGATAAGATAAATACAAAATAATTCGGCGACAGCATTCGCTTAATTGTCGTAGCGAAAGTATAAGCAGAAAAATTACGATCCCGATAGCTGTGTGATTTTATAGAGTTTTAAACCTTTAATCAGTGTTTATGTAGGCAGCTTGTTCGAATATTACAATTTTATCGGCTTTATCAGAAGCGACATTTTAACGTCCCGAAACTGAACAATTCATGCGTTCCCTTAAGCTAAGTAGGCTAATAAAATTACTTATTTTCAATCCAATTTGTCAGTAAACTAAAATGCTGGCTGTTGAAATTGTTGTGCAATGAAAGTTGTTTTTTAGTTAAACAGCGGACAAGGTGGTTTCAACCTCTATAATCTTTTCTGAGTGAGATGAGTTGAATGTGTTTACATTGTCTTCTCACAGCATTTATAATCATACTTATCAGAATGCCAGTCCTTCGGAAAATCATGTACTTTCGACTCTCCGAATGACAACACCTGTATTTCATTATCAACAGATACTGATTGTAAAATGAAATTCATGAATCTCAGATGAGATAACTCTGACTAGTGTCATTTATACCTCTACCTCTTCTGTTCTTACGTGCATTGGTCCTATAATTGGCTGACCCTGTCATCAAAATGAGTACATATTTACAGTCAGGAACTAGCAAATTACGTCCAAAAAATGTTTAACACTTTACCTTTTTATTTTGGCCACAATAAATTTCATCCATCTTAAAATACAGGAACTAATGAAATAAGAGTATAGCGAGAAAACTTTTTTCGAAATTACATCGGCCATTATATCATCATTTTGTCAGTCCGTTGATTATTATTTTTCGACTAATGCTCGTTGGTAGATCAAAATAGTTTTCTTGTTATCAAACGGATTATTGAGATATATTTTCTTACCCGGTAGGATATTGACTTTGTTTCGTCTCAAGATATTTTTAATTAGATTTTTCAGTTGCCTTCTACGTATCGTAATATTTATTTACAGTTGTATAAAGTCATTCCCTTAAATATATGATACATTACTGGTCAAAAATTAGGTTAAAAAAATCGAACAACTAGGAAAAATAGATAACTCTCTTTTGTTTTTTTTCTTTGTGTCTGTATCGAATGAACACTTGTGATTTTTTTAAAAACTGTGTGAACACTTACCAGCAACAGAAACCAATTTTTAATTTCCTTAAGAACTCGAAACATTTCTGCAAAGGGGTACTACATATTTCGTAAGTGATATTTACCTAGAAACTATAAATCTCATTAAAAGGTACCTTTATATGTTCTGCCCTACCGTTAACAGCTAGAAGTTGACATTGGGTGTGGACTTATTATTACAATCACAGTCGACGTGACGCCTAGAATCAGTATGGACCAATCAGAAAGCAGCATATCCTGACGAATGACGTAACACTCAAGACACTTTGTCATTGGTTGACATCGGTGTGACGTAGTACAGTAATATAAACTCCCTGATTGGATAATATTAACCAATCAAAACGACGCAAAAGACAACATCTGATTGGTTAAAACTGGGCTTTCTTATTGGCCGAAAATACGAGACTCTGATTGGGCAATTATTACCTGAGCCGTTGACGTCACATGCGCATCACACTCAACTTGGTCCGACTGACTCAAGCAACCCTAATAGTTCGTTTGTTGAATACCAGTTATGTTTTGATACATATAGGCTATTTTTGTTTCTGTTAAACACAATAATAGCTTAGGTCAAAAATGATTTGTCAAGTAACGTCTTGTGAAGTCAATTTTTCGTTGATTTAGGATCTGTTAGTTAACGGGAAATTTATAAGAAGTATTTATATCTTCTACACAGGCAGTGTAAAACTATAACCTTTAACACCTGATTCGTACAGATGAGATAAATACAAAATAATTCGGCGACAGCATTCGCTTATTTGTCGTAGCGAAAGTATAAGCAGAATAATTACGATCCCGATAGCTGTGTGATTTTATAGAGTTTTAGGCCTGTAATCAGTGTTTATGTAGGCAGCTTGTTCGAATATTACAATTTTATAAGAATTATCAGTCGCGACATTTTAACGTTCCGAAAACGAACAATTCATGCGTTCTCTTAAGCAAGGTACGCTAATAAAATTACTTATTTTCAACCCAATTTGTCAGTAAACTAAAATCCTGGCTGTTGAAATTGGTGTGCAATGAAAGTTGTTTTTTAGGTAAACAGCGGACAAGGTGGTTTCAACCTCTATAATCTTTTCTGAGTGAGATGAGTTGAATGTGTTTACATGGTCTTCTCACAGCATTTATAATTATACTTATCAGAATGCCAGTCCTTCGGAAAATCATGTACTTTCGACTCTCCGAATGACACCACCTGTATTTCATTATCAACAGATACTAATTGTAAAATGAAATTCATGAATCTCAGATGAGGTAACCCTGACTAGTGTCATTTATACCTTTACCTCTTCTGATCTTACGAGCTTTAGTCATATAATTGGCTGACCCTGTCATTAAAATGAATACATATTTAGAGTCAGGAACTAACAAATTACGTGCAAAAATGTTTAACACTTTACCTTTTCATTATGGCCACAATAAATTTCATCCTTCTTAAAATACAGGAACTAATGAAATAAGAGTATAGCCAGAAAACTTTTTTCGAAATTACATCGGCCATTACATCATCATTTTGTCAGACCGTTGATTATTATTTTTCGACTAATGCTCGTTGGTAGAGCAAAATAGTTTTCTTGTTATCAAACGGATTAATGAGGTATATTTTCTTACCCGGTAGGATATTGACTTTGTTTCGTCTCAAGATAATGAATTAAATTTTTCAGTTGCCTTCTACGTATCGTATTATTTATTTACAGTTGTAATGAGTCATTCCCTTAAAAATATGATACATTACTGGCCAGAAATTAGGTTACAAAAATCGAACAACTAGGAAAAATAGATAACTCTCTTTTGTTTTTTTTCTTTGTGTCGGTATCGAATGAACAAGCGTGATTTTTTTAAAAACCGTGTTAACATTTACCAGCAACAGAAAACAATTTTTAATTTCCTTAAAAACTTGAAAGATCTCTACAATGGGGTAATACGTAATTCATAAGCGATATTTACCTAGAAACTATAAATCTCATTAAAAGGTACCTTCATATGTTCTGCCCTACTGTTAACAGCTAGAAGTTGACATTGGGTGTGGATTTTATATTACAATCACACTCGACGTGACGCCCAGAATCAGTACGGACCAATCAGAAAGCAGCATATCCTGACGAATGACGTAACGCTCAAGACACATTGTCATTGGTTGACATCAGTGTGACGTATTACAGTAATTTAAACTCTCTGATTGGGCAATATTAACCAATCAAAATGGCGCAAAAGAATACATCTGATTGGTTAAAACGTGGCCTTCCCATTGGCCGAAAATACGAGGCTCTGATTGGGCAATTATTACTTGAGCCGTTGACGTCACATGCGCATCACGCTCAACTTGGCCCGACTTACTCACGCAACCCTAATAGATCGTTTGCTGAATACCAGTTATATTTTGATACATATAGGCTATTTTTGTTTCTGTTAAACACAATAATAGCTTAGGTCAAAAATGATTTGTCAAGTAACGTCTTGTGAAGTCAATTTTTCGTTGATTTAGGATCTGTTAGTTAACGGGAAATTTATAAGAAGTATTTATATCTTCTACACAGGCAGTGTAAAACTATAACCTTTAATACCTGATTCGTACTGATAAGATAAATACAAAATAATTCGGCGACAGCATTCGCTTAATTGTCGTAGCGAAAGTATAAGCAGAAAAATTACGATCCCGATAGCTGTGTGATTTTATAGAGTTTCAAACCTTTAATCAGTGTTTATGTAGGCAGCTTGTTCGAATATTACAATTTTATCGGCTTTATCAGAAGCGACATTTTAACGTCCCGAAACTGAACAATTCATGCGTTCCCTTAAGCTAAGTAGGCTAATAAAATTACTTATTTTCAATCCAATTTGTCAGTAAACTAAAATGCTGGCTGTTGAAATTGTTGTGCAATGAAAGTTGTTTTTTAGTTAAACAGCGGACAAGGTGGTTTCAACCTCTATAATCTTTTCTGAGTGAGATGAGTTGAATGTGTTTACATTGTCTTCTCACAGCATTTATAATCATACTTATCAGAATGCCAGTCCTTCGGAAAATCATGTACTTTCGACTCTCCGAATGACAACACCTGTATTTCATTATCAACAGATACTGATTGTAAAATGAAATTCATGAATCTCAGATGAGATAACTCTGACTAGTGTCATTTATACCTCTACCTCTTCTGTTCTTACGTGCATTGGTCCTATAATTGGCTGACCCTGTCATCAAAATGAGTACATATTTACAGTCAGGAACTAGCAAATTACGTCCAAAAAATGTTTAACACTTTACCTTTTTATTTTGGCCACAATAAATTTCATCCATCTTAAAATACAGGAACTAATGAAATAAGAGTATAGCGAGAAAACTTTTTTCGAAATTACATCGGCCATTATATCATCATTTTGTCAGTCCGTTGATTATTATTTTTCGACTAATGCTCGTTGGTAGATCAAAATAGTTTTCTTGTTATCAAACGGATTATTGAGATATATTTTCTTACCCGGTAGGATATTGACTTTGTTTCGTCTCAAGATATTTTTAATTAGATTTTTCAGTTGCCTTCTACGTATCGTAATATTTATTTACAGTTGTATAAAGTCATTCCCTTAAATATATGATACATTACTGGTCAAAAATTAGGTTAAAAAAATCGAACAACTAGGAAAAATAGATAACTCTCTTTTGTTTTTTTTCTTTGTGTCTGTATCGAATGAACACTTGTGATTTTTTTAAAAACTGTGTGAACACTTACCAGCAACAGAAACCAATTTTTAATTTCCTTAAGAACTCGAAACATTTCTGCAAAGGGGTACTACATATTTCGTAAGTGATATTTACCTAGAAACTATAAATCTCATTAAAAGGTACCTTTATATGTTCTGCCCTACCGTTAACAGCTAGAAGTTGACATTGGGTGTGGACTTATTATTACAATCACAGTCGACGTGACGCCTAGAATCAGTATGGACCAATCAGAAAGCAGCATATCCTGACGAATGACGTAACACTCAAGACACTTTGTCATTGGTTGACATCGGTGTGACGTAGTACAGTAATATAAACTCCCTGATTGGATAATATTAACCTATCAAAACGACGCAAAAGACAACATCTGATTGGTTAAAACTGGGCTTTCTTATTGGCCGAAAATACGAGACTCTGATTGGGCAATTATTACCTGAGCCGTTGACGTCACATGCGCATCACACTCAACTTGGTCCGACTGACTCAAGCAACCCTAATAGTTCGTTTGTTGAATACCAGTTATGTTTTGATACATAGGCTATTTTTGTTTCTGTTAAACACAATAATAGCTTAGGTCAAAAATGATTTGTCAAGTAACGTCTTGTGAAGTCAATTTTTCGTTGATTTAGGATCTGTTAGTTAACGGGAAATTTATAAGAAGTATTTATATCTTCTACACAGGCAGTGTAAAACTATAACCTTTAACACCTGATTCGTACAGATGAGATAAATACAAAATAATTCGGCGACAGCATTCGCTTATTTGTCGTAGCGAAAGTATAAGCAGAATAATTACGATCCCGATAGCTGTGTGATTTTATAGAGTTTTAGGCCTGTAATCAGTGTTTATGTAGGCAGCTTGTTCGAATATTACAATTTTATAAGAATTATCAGTCGCGACATTTTAACGTTCCGAAAACGAACAATTCATGCGTTCTCTTAAGCAAGGTACGCTAATAAAATTACTTATTTTCAACCCAATTTGTCAGTAAACTAAAATCCTGGCTGTTGAAATTGGTGTGCAATGAAAGTTGTTTTTTAGGTAAACAGCGGACAAGGTGGTTTCAACCTCTATAATCTTTTCTGAGTGAGATGAGTTGAATGTGTTTACATGGTCTTCTCACAGCATTTATAATTATACTTATCAGAATGCCAGTCCTTCGGAAAATCATGTACTTTCGACTCTCCGAATGACACCACCTGTATTTCATTATCAACAGATACTAATTGTAAAATGAAATTCATGAATCTCAGATGAGGTAACCCTGACTAGTGTCATTTATACCTTTACCTCTTCTGTTCTTACGAGCTTTAGTCATATAATTGGCTGACCCTGTCATTAAAATGAATACATATTTAGAGTCAGGAACTAACAAATTACGTGCAAAAATGTTTAACACTTTACCTTTTCATTATGGCCACAATAAATTTCATCCTTCTTAAAATACAGGAACTAATGAAATAAGAGTATAGCCAGAAAACTTTTTTCGAAATTACATCATCATTTTGTCAGACCGTTGATTATTATTTTTCGACTAATGCTCGTTGGTAGAGCAAAATAGTTTTCTTGTTATCAAACGGATTAATGAGGTATATTTTCTTACCCGGTAGGATATTGACTTTGTTTCGTCTCAAGATAATGAATTAAATTTTTCAGTTGCCTTCTACGTATCGTATTATTTATTTACAGTTGTAATGAGTCATTCCCTTAAAAATATGATACATTACTGGCCAGAAATTAGGTTACAAAAATCGAACAACTAGGAAAAATAGATAACTCTCTTTTGTTTTTTTTCTTTGTGTCGGTATCGAATGAACAAGCGTGATTTTTTTAAAAACCGTGTTAACATTTACCAGCAACAGAAAACAATTTTTAATTTCCTTAAAAACTTGAAAGATCTCTACAATGGGGTAATACGTAATTCATAAGCGATATTTACCTAGAAACTATAAATCTCATTAAAAGGTACCTTCATATGTTCTGCCCTACTGTTAACAGCTAGAAGTTGACATTGGGTGTGGATTTTATATTACAATCACACTCGACGTGACGCCCAGAATCAGTACGGACCAATCAGAAAGCAGCATATCCTGACGAATGACGTAACGCTCAAGACACATTGTCATTGGTTGACATCAGTGTGACGTATTACAGTAATTTAAACTCTCTGATTGGGTAATATTAACCAATCAAAACGGCGCAAAAGAATACATCTGATTGGTTAAAACGTGGCCTTCCCATTGGCCGAAAATACGAGGCTCTGATTGGGCAATTATTACTTGAGCCGTTGACGTCACATGCGCATCACGCTCAACTTGGCCCGACTTACTCACGCAACCCTAATAGATCGTTTGCTGAATACCAGTTATATTTTGATACATATAGGCTATTTTTGTTTCTGTTAAACACAATAATAGCTTAGGTCAAAAATGATTTGTCAAGTAACGTCTTGTGAAGTCAATTTTTCGTTGATTTAGGATCTGTTAGTTAACGGGAAATTTATAAGAAGTATTTATATCTTCTACACAGGCAGTGTAAAACTATAACCTTTAATACCTGATTCGTACTGATAAGATAAATACAAAATAATTCGGCGACAGCATTCGCTTAATTGTCGTAGCGAAAGTATAAGCAGAAAAATTACGATCCCGATAGCTGTGTGATTTTATAGAGTTTTAAACCTTTAATCAGTGTTTATGTAGGCAGCTTGTTCGAATATTACAATTTTATCGGCTTTATCAGAAGCGACATTTTAACGTCCCGAAACTGAACAATTCATGCGTTCCCTTAAGCTAAGTAGGCTAATAAAATTACTTATTTTCAATCCAATTTGTCAGTAAACTAAAATGCTGGCTGTTGAAATTGTTGTGCAATGAAAGTTGTTTTTTAGTTAAACAGCGGACAAGGTGGTTTCAACCTCTATAATCTTTTCTGAGTGAGATGAGTTGAATGTGTTTACATTGTCTTCTCACAGCATTTATAATCATACTTATCAGAATGCCAGTCCTTCGGAAAATCATGTACTTTCGACTCTCCGAATGACAACACCTGTATTTCATTATCAACAGATACTGATTGTAAAATGAAATTCATGAATCTCAGATGAGATAACTCTGACTAGTGTCATTTATACCTCTACCTCTTCTGTTCTTACGTGCATTGGTCCTATAATTGGCTGACCCTGTCATCAAAATGAGTACATATTTACAGTCAGGAACTAGCAAATTACGTCCAAAAAATGTTTAACACTTTACCTTTTTATTTTGGCCACAATAAATTTCATCCATCTTAAAATACAGGAACTAATGAAATAAGAGTATAGCGAGAAAACTTTTTTCGAAATTACATCGGCCATTATATCATCATTTTGTCAGTCCGTTGATTATTATTTTTCGACTAATGCTCGTTGGTAGATCAAAATAGTTTTCTTGTTATCAAACGGATTATTGAGATATATTTTCTTACCCGGTAGGATATTGACTTTGTTTCGTCTCAAGATATTTTTAATTAGATTTTTCAGTTGCCTTCTACGTATCGTAATATTTATTTACAGTTGTATAAAGTCATTCCCTTAAATATATGATACATTACTGGTCAAAAATTAGGTTAAAAAAATCGAACAACTAGGAAAAATAGATAACTCTCTTTTGTTTTTTTTCTTTGTGTCTGTATCGAATGAACACTTGTGATTTTTTTAAAAACTGTGTGAACACTTACCAGCAACAGAAACCAATTTTTAATTTCCTTAAGAACTCGAAACATTTCTGCAAAGGGGTACTACATATTTCGTAAGTGATATTTACCTAGAAACTATAAATCTCATTAAAAGGTACCTTTATATGTTCTGCCCTACCGTTAACAGCTAGAAGTTGACATTGGGTGTGGACTTATTAATACAATCACAGTCGACGTGACGCCTAGAATCAGTATGGACCAATCAGAAAGCAGCATATCCTGACGAATGACGTAACACTCAAGACACTTTGTCATTGGTTGACATCGGTGTGACGTAGTACAGTAATATAAACTCCCTGATTGGATAATATTAACCAATCAAAACGACGCAAAAGACAACATCTGATTGGTTAAAACTGGGCTTTCTTATTGGCCGAAAATACGAGACTCTGATTGGGCAATTATTACCTGAGCCGTTGACGTCACATGCGCATCACACTCAACTTGGTCCGACTGACTCAAGCAACCCTAATAGTTCGTTTGTTGAATACCAGTTATGTTTTGATACATATAGGCTATTTTTGTTTCTGTTAAACACAATAATAGCTTAGGTCAAAAATGATTTGTCAAGTAACGTCTTGTGAAGTCAATTTTTCGTTGATTTAGGATCTGTTAGTTAACGGGAAATTTATAAGAAGTATTTATATCTTCTACACAGGCAGTGTAAAACTATAACCTTTAACACCTGATTCGTGCAGATGAGATAAATACAAAATAATTCGGCGACAGCATTCGCTTATTTGTCGTAGCGAAAGTATAAGCAGAATAATTACGATCCCGATAGCTGTGTGATTTTATAGAGTTTTAGGCCTGTAATCAGTGTTTATGTAGGCAGCTTGTTCGAATATTACAATTTTATAAGAATTATCAGTCGCGACATTTTAACGTTCCGAAAACGAACAATTCATGCGTTCTCTTAAGCAAGGTACGCTAATAAAATTACTTATTTTCAACCCAATTTGTCAGTAAACTAAAATGCTGGCTGTTGAAATTGGTGTGCAATGAAAGTTGTTTTTTAGGTAAACAGCGGACAAGGTGGTTTCAACCTCTATAATCTTTTCTGAGTGAGATGAGTTGAATGTGTTTACATGGTCTTCTCACAGCATTTATAATTATACTTATCAGAATGCCAGTCCTTCGGAAAATCATGTACTTTCGACTCTCCGAATGACACCACCTGTATTTCATTATCAACAGATACTAATTGTAAAATGAAATTCATGAATCTCAGATGAGGTAACCCTGACTAGTGTCATTTATACCTTTACCTCTTCTGTTCTTACGAGCTTTAGTCATATAATTGGCTGACCCTGTCATTAAAATGAATACATATTTAGAGTCAGGAACTAACAAATTACGTGCAAAAATGTTTAACACTTTACCTTTTCATTATGGCCACAATAAATTTCATCCTTCTTAAAATACAGGAACTAATGAAATAAGAGTATAGCCAGAAAACTTTTTTCGAAATTACATCGGCCATTACATCATCATTTTGTCAGACCGTTGATTATTATTTTTCGACTAATGCTCGTTGGTAGAGCAAAATAGTTTTCTTTTTATCAAACGGATTAATGAGGTATATTTTCTTACCCGGTAGGATATTGACTTTGTTTCGTCTCAAGATAATGAATTAAATTTTTCAGTTGCCTTCTACGTATCGTATTATTTATTTACAGTTGTAATGAGTCATTCCCTTAAAAATATGATACATTACTGGCCAGAAATTAGGTTACAAAAATCGAACAACTAGGAAAAATAGATAACTCTCTTTTGTTTTTTTTCTTTGTGTCGGTATCGAATGAACAAGCGTGATTTTTTTAAAAACCGTGTTAACATTTACCAGCAACAGAAAACAATTTTTAATTTCCTTAAAAACTTGAAAGATCTCTACAATGGGGTAATACGTAATTCATAAGCGATATTTACCTAGAAACTATAAATCTCATTAAAAGGTACCTTCATAATATGTTCTGCCCTACTGTTAACAGCTAGAAGTTGACATTGGGTGTGGATTTTATATTACAATCACACTCGACGTGACGCCCAGAATCAGTACGGACCAATCAGAAAGCAGCATATCCTGACGAATGACGTAACGCTCAAGACACATTGTCATTGGTTGACATCAGTGTGACGTATTACAGTAATTTAAACTCTCTGATTGGGCAATTTTAACCAATCAAAATGGCGCAAAAGAATACATCTGATTGGTTAAAACGTGGCCTTCCCATTGGCCGAAAATACGAGGCTCTGATTGGGCAATTATTACTTGAGCCGTTGACGTCACATGCGCATCACGCTCAACTTGGCCCGACTTACTCACGCAACCCTAATAGATCGTTTGCTGAATACCAGTTATATTTTGATACATATAGGCTATTTTTGTTTCTGTTAAACACAATAATAGCTTAGGTCAAAAATGATTTGTCAAGTAACGTCTTGTGAAGTCAATTTTTCGTTGATTTAGGATCTGTTAGTTAACGGGAAATTTATAAGAAGTATTTATATCTTCTACACAGGCAGTGTAAAACTATAACCTTTAATACCTGATTCGTACTGATAAGATAAATACAAAATAATTCGGCGACAGCATTCGCTTAATTGTCGTAGCGAAAGTATAAGCAGAAAAATTACGATCCCGATAGCTGTGTGATTTTATAGAGTTTTAAACCTTTAATCAGTGTTTATGTAGGCAGCTTGTTCGAATATTACAATTTTATCGGCTTTATCAGAAGCGACATTTTAACGTCCCGAAACTGAACAATTCATGCGTTCCCTTAAGCTAAGTAGGCTAATAAAATTACTTATTTTCAATCCAATTTGTCAGTAAACTAAAATGCTGGCTGTTGAAATTGTTGTGCAATGAAAGTTGTTTTTTAGTTAAACAGCGGACAAGGTGGTTTCAACCTCTATAATCTTTTCTGAGTGAGATGAGTTGAATGTGTTTACATTGTCTTCTCACAGCATTTATAATCATACTTATCAGAATGCCAGTCCTTCGGAAAATCATGTACTTTCGACTCTCCGAATGACAACACCTGTATTTCATTATCAACAGATACTGATTGTAAAATGAAATTCATGAATCTCAGATGAGATAACTCTGACTAGTGTCATTTATACCTCTACCTCTTCTGTTCTTACGTGCATTGGTCCTATAATTGGCTGACCCTGTCATCAAAATGAGTACATATTTACAGTCAGGAACTAGCAAATTACGTCCAAAAAATGTTTAACACTTTACCTTTTTATTTTGGCCACAATAAATTTCATCCATCTTAAAATACAGGAACTAATGAAATAAGAGTATAGCGAGAAAACTTTTTTCGAAATTACATCGGCCATTATATCATCATTTTGTCAGTCCGTTGATTATTATTTTTCGACTAATGCTCGTTGGTAGATCAAAATAGTTTTCTTGTTATCAAACGGATTATTGAGATATATTTTCTTACCCGGTAGGATATTGACTTTGTTTCGTCTCAAGATATTTTTAATTAGATTTTTCAGTTGCCTTCTACGTATCGTAATATTTATTTACAGTTGTATAAAGTCATTCCCTTAAATATATGATACATTACTGGTCAAAAATTAGGTTAAAAAAATCGAACAACTAGGAAAAATAGATAACTCTCTTTTGTTTTTTTTCTTTGTGTCTGTATCGAATGAACACTTGTGATTTTTTTAAAAACTGTGTGAACACTTACCAGCAACAGAAACCAATTTTTAATTTCCTTAAGAACTCGAAACATTTCTGCAAAGGGGTACTACATATTTCGTAAGTGATATTTACCTAGAAACTATAAATCTCATTAAAAGGTACCTTTATATGTTCTGCCCTACCGTTAACAGCTAGAAGTTGACATTGGGTGTGGACTTATTATTACAATCACAGTCGACGTGACGCCTAGAATCAGTATGGACCAATCAGAAAGCAGCATATCCTGACGAATGACGTAACACTCAAGACACTTTGTCATTGGTTGACATCGGTGTGACGTAGTACAGTAATATAAACTCCCTGATTGGATAATATTAACCAATCAAAACGACGCAAAAGACAACATCTGATTGGTTAAAACTGGGCTTTCTTATTGGCCGAAAATACGAGACTCTGATTGGGCAATTATTACCTGAGCCGTTGACGTCACATGCGCATCACACTCAACTTGGTCCGACTGACTCAAGCAACCCTAATAGTTCGTTTGTTGAATACCAGTTATGTTTTGATACATATAGGCTATTTTTGTTTCTGTTAAACACAATAATAGCTTAGGTCAAAAATGATTTGTCAAGTAACGTCTTGTGAAGTCAATTTTTCGTTGATTTAGGATCTGTTAGTTAACGGGAAATTTATAAGAAGTATTTATATCTTCTACACAGGCAGTGTAAAACTATAACCTTTAACACCTGATTCGTACAGATGAGATAAATACAAAATAATTCGGCGACAGCATTCGCTTATTTGTCGTAGCGAAAGTATAAGCAGAATAATTACGATCCCGATAGCTGTGTGATTTTATAGAGTTTTAGGCCTGTAATCAGTGTTTATGTAGGCAGCTTGTTCGAATATTACAATTTTATAAGAATTATCAGTCGCGACATTTTAACGTTCCGAAAACGAACAATTCATGCGTTCTCTTAAGCAAGGTACGCTAATAAAATTACTTATTTTCAACCCAATTTGTCAGTAAACTAAAATCCTGGCTGTTGAAATTGGTGTGCAATGAAAGTTGTTTTTTAGGTAAACAGCGGACAAGGTGGTTTCAACCTCTATAATCTTTTCTGAGTGAGATGAGTTGAATGTGTTTACATGGTCTTCTCACAGCATTTATAATTATACTTATCAGAATGCCAGTCCTTCGGAAAATCATGTACTTTCGACTCTCCGAATGACACCACCTGTATTTCATTATCAACAGATACTAATTGTAAAATGAAATTCATGAATCTCAGATGAGGTAACCCTGACTAGTGTCATTTATACCTTTACCTCTTCTGATCTTACGAGCTTTAGTCATATAATTGGCTGACCCTGTCATTAAAATGAATACATATTTAGAGTCAGGAACTAACAAATTACGTGCAAAAATGTTTAACACTTTACCTTTTCATTATGGCCACAATAAATTTCATCCTTCTTAAAATACAGGAACTAATGAAATAAGAGTATAGCCAGAAAACTTTTTTCGAAATTACATCGGCCATTACATCATCATTTTGTCAGACCGTTGATTATTATTTTTCGACTAATGCTCGTTGGTAGAGCAAAATAGTTTTCTTGTTATCAAACGGATTAATGAGGTATATTTTCTTACCCGGTAGGATATTGACTTTGTTTCGTCTCAAGATAATGAATTAAATTTTTCAGTTGCCTTCTACGTATCGTATTATTTATTTACAGTTGTAATGAGTCATTCCCTTAAAAATATGATACATTACTGGCCAGAAATTAGGTTACAAAAATCGAACAACTAGGAAAAATAGATAACTCTCTTTTGTTTTTTTTCTTTGTGTCGGTATCGAATGAACAAGCGTGATTTTTTTAAAAACCGTGTTAACATTTACCAGCAACAGAAAACAATTTTTAATTTCCTTAAAAACTTGAAAGATCTCTACAATGGGGTAATACGTAATTCATAAGCGATATTTACCTAGAAACTATAAATCTCATTAAAAGGTACCTTCATATGTTCTGCCCTACTGTTAACAGCTAGAAGTTGACATTGGGTGTGGATTTTATATTACAATCACACTCGACGTGACGCCCAGAATCAGTACGGACCAATCAGAAAGCAGCATATCCTGACGAATGACGTAACGCTCAAGACACATTGTCATTGGTTGACATCAGTGTGACGTATTACAGTAATTTAAACTCTCTGATTGGGCAATATTAACCAATCAAAATGGCGCAAAAGAATACATCTGATTGGTTAAAACGTGGCCTTCCCATTGGCCGAAAATACGAGGCTCTGATTGGGCAATTATTACTTGAGCCGTTGACGTCACATGCGCATCACGCTCAACTTGGCCCGACTTACTCACGCAACCCTAATAGATCGTTTGCTGAATACCAGTTATATTTTGATACATATAGGCTATTTTTGTTTCTGTTAAACACAATAATAGCTTAGGTCAAAAATGATTTGTCAAGTAACGTCTTGTGAAGTCAATTTTTCGTTGATTTAGGATCTGTTAGTTAACGGGAAATTTATAAGAAGTATTTATATCTTCTACACAGGCAGTGTAAAACTATAACCTTTAATACCTGATTCGTACTGATAAGATAAATACAAAATAATTCGGCGACAGCATTCGCTTAATTGTCGTAGCGAAAGTATAAGCAGAAAAATTACGATCCCGATAGCTGTGTGATTTTATAGAGTTTCAAACCTTTAATCAGTGTTTATGTAGGCAGCTTGTTCGAATATTACAATTTTATCGGCTTTATCAGAAGCGACATTTTAACGTCCCGAAACTGAACAATTCATGCGTTCCCTTAAGCTAAGTAGGCTAATAAAATTACTTATTTTCAATCCAATTTGTCAGTAAACTAAAATGCTGGCTGTTGAAATTGTTGTGCAATGAAAGTTGTTTTTTAGTTAAACAGCGGACAAGGTGGTTTCAACCTCTATAATCTTTTCTGAGTGAGATGAGTTGAATGTGTTTACATTGTCTTCTCACAGCATTTATAATCATACTTATCAGAATGCCAGTCCTTCGGAAAATCATGTACTTTCGACTCTCCGAATGACAACACCTGTATTTCATTATCAACAGATACTGATTGTAAAATGAAATTCATGAATCTCAGATGAGATAACTCTGACTAGTGTCATTTATACCTCTACCTCTTCTGTTCTTACGTGCATTGGTCCTATAATTGGCTGACCCTGTCATCAAAATGAGTACATATTTACAGTCAGGAACTAGCAAATTACGTCCAAAAAATGTTTAACACTTTACCTTTTTATTTTGGCCACAATAAATTTCATCCATCTTAAAATACAGGAACTAATGAAATAAGAGTATAGCGAGAAAACTTTTTTCGAAATTACATCGGCCATTATATCATCATTTTGTCAGTCCGTTGATTATTATTTTTCGACTAATGCTCGTTGGTAGATCAAAATAGTTTTCTTGTTATCAAACGGATTATTGAGATATATTTTCTTACCCGGTAGGATATTGACTTTGTTTCGTCTCAAGATATTTTTAATTAGATTTTTCAGTTGCCTTCTACGTATCGTAATATTTATTTACAGTTGTATAAAGTCATTCCCTTAAATATATGATACATTACTGGTCAAAAATTAGGTTAAAAAAATCGAACAACTAGGAAAAATAGATAACTCTCTTTTGTTTTTTTTCTTTGTGTCTGTATCGAATGAACACTTGTGATTTTTTTAAAAACTGTGTGAACACTTACCAGCAACAGAAACCAATTTTTAATTTCCTTAAGAACTCGAAACATTTCTGCAAAGGGGTACTACATATTTCGTAAGTGATATTTACCTAGAAACTATAAATCTCATTAAAAGGTACCTTTATATGTTCTGCCCTACCGTTAACAGCTAGAAGTTGACATTGGGTGTGGACTTATTATTACAATCACAGTCGACGTGACGCCTAGAATCAGTATGGACCAATCAGAAAGCAGCATATCCTGACGAATGACGTAACACTCAAGACACTTTGTCATTGGTTGACATCGGTGTGACGTAGTACAGTAATATAAACTCCCTGATTGGATAATATTAACCTATCAAAACGACGCAAAAGACAACATCTGATTGGTTAAAACTGGGCTTTCTTATTGGCCGAAAATACGAGACTCTGATTGGGCAATTATTACCTGAGCCGTTGACGTCACATGCGCATCACACTCAACTTGGTCCGACTGACTCAAGCAACCCTAATAGTTCGTTTGTTGAATACCAGTTATGTTTTGATACATAGGCTATTTTTGTTTCTGTTAAACACAATAATAGCTTAGGTCAAAAATGATTTGTCAAGTAACGTCTTGTGAAGTCAATTTTTCGTTGATTTAGGATCTGTTAGTTAACGGGAAATTTATAAGAAGTATTTATATCTTCTACACAGGCAGTGTAAAACTATAACCTTTAACACCTGATTCGTACAGATGAGATAAATACAAAATAATTCGGCGACAGCATTCGCTTATTTGTCGTAGCGAAAGTATAAGCAGAATAATTACGATCCCGATAGCTGTGTGATTTTATAGAGTTTTAGGCCTGTAATCAGTGTTTATGTAGGCAGCTTGTTCGAATATTACAATTTTATAAGAATTATCAGTCGCGACATTTTAACGTTCCGAAAACGAACAATTCATGCGTTCTCTTAAGCAAGGTACGCTAATAAAATTACTTATTTTCAACCCAATTTGTCAGTAAACTAAAATCCTGGCTGTTGAAATTGGTGTGCAATGAAAGTTGTTTTTTAGGTAAACAGCGGACAAGGTGGTTTCAACCTCTATAATCTTTTCTGAGTGAGATGAGTTGAATGTGTTTACATGGTCTTCTCACAGCATTTATAATTATACTTATCAGAATGCCAGTCCTTCGGAAAATCATGTACTTTCGACTCTCCGAATGACACCACCTGTATTTCATTATCAACAGATACTAATTGTAAAATGAAATTCATGAATCTCAGATGAGGTAACCCTGACTAGTGTCATTTATACCTTTACCTCTTCTGTTCTTACGAGCTTTAGTCATATAATTGGCTGACCCTGTCATTAAAATGAATACATATTTAGAGTCAGGAACTAACAAATTACGTGCAAAAATGTTTAACACTTTACCTTTTCATTATGGCCACAATAAATTTCATCCTTCTTAAAATACAGGAACTAATGAAATAAGAGTATAGCCAGAAAACTTTTTTCGAAATTACATCATCATTTTGTCAGACCGTTGATTATTATTTTTCGACTAATGCTCGTTGGTAGAGCAAAATAGTTTTCTTGTTATCAAACGGATTAATGAGGTATATTTTCTTACCCGGTAGGATATTGACTTTGTTTCGTCTCAAGATAATGAATTAAATTTTTCAGTTGCCTTCTACGTATCGTATTATTTATTTACAGTTGTAATGAGTCATTCCCTTAAAAATATGATACATTACTGGCCAGAAATTAGGTTACAAAAATCGAACAACTAGGAAAAATAGATAACTCTCTTTTGTTTTTTTTCTTTGTGTCGGTATCGAATGAACAAGCGTGATTTTTTTAAAAACCGTGTTAACATTTACCAGCAACAGAAAACAATTTTTAATTTCCTTAAAAACTTGAAAGATCTCTACAATGGGGTAATACGTAATTCATAAGCGATATTTACCTAGAAACTATAAATCTCATTAAAAGGTACCTTCATATGTTCTGCCCTACTGTTAACAGCTAGAAGTTGACATTGGGTGTGGATTTTATATTACAATCACACTCGACGTGACGCCCAGAATCAGTACGGACCAATCAGAAAGCAGCATATCCTGACGAATGACGTAACGCTCAAGACACATTGTCATTGGTTGACATCAGTGTGACGTATTACAGTAATTTAAACTCTCTGATTGGGTAATATTAACCAATCAAAACGGCGCAAAAGAATACATCTGATTGGTTAAAACGTGGCCTTCCCATTGGCCGAAAATACGAGGCTCTGATTGGGCAATTATTACTTGAGCCGTTGACGTCACATGCGCATCACGCTCAACTTGGCCCGACTTACTCACGCAACCCTAATAGATCGTTTGCTGAATACCAGTTATATTTTGATACATATAGGCTATTTTTGTTTCTGTTAAACACAATAATAGCTTAGGTCAAAAATGATTTGTCAAGTAACGTCTTGTGAAGTCAATTTTTCGTTGATTTAGGATCTGTTAGTTAACGGGAAATTTATAAGAAGTATTTATATCTTCTACACAGGCAGTGTAAAACTATAACCTTTAATACCTGATTCGTACTGATAAGATAAATACAAAATAATTCGGCGACAGCATTCGCTTAATTGTCGTAGCGAAAGTATAAGCAGAAAAATTACGATCCCGATAGCTGTGTGATTTTATAGAGTTTTAAACCTTTAATCAGTGTTTATGTAGGCAGCTTGTTCGAATATTACAATTTTATCGGCTTTATCAGAAGCGACATTTTAACGTCCCGAAACTGAACAATTCATGCGTTCCCTTAAGCTAAGTAGGCTAATAAAATTACTTATTTTCAATCCAATTTGTCAGTAAACTAAAATGCTGGCTGTTGAAATTGTTGTGCAATGAAAGTTGTTTTTTAGTTAAACAGCGGACAAGGTGGTTTCAACCTCTATAATCTTTTCTGAGTGAGATGAGTTGAATGTGTTTACATTGTCTTCTCACAGCATTTATAATCATACTTATCAGAATGCCAGTCCTTCGGAAAATCATGTACTTTCGACTCTCCGAATGACAACACCTGTATTTCATTATCAACAGATACTGATTGTAAAATGAAATTCATGAATCTCAGATGAGATAACTCTGACTAGTGTCATTTATACCTCTACCTCTTCTGTTCTTACGTGCATTGGTCCTATAATTGGCTGACCCTGTCATCAAAATGAGTACATATTTACAGTCAGGAACTAGCAAATTACGTCCAAAAAATGTTTAACACTTTACCTTTTTATTTTGGCCACAATAAATTTCATCCATCTTAAAATACAGGAACTAATGAAATAAGAGTATAGCGAGAAAACTTTTTTCGAAATTACATCGGCCATTATATCATCATTTTGTCAGTCCGTTGATTATTATTTTTCGACTAATGCTCGTTGGTAGATCAAAATAGTTTTCTTGTTATCAAACGGATTATTGAGATATATTTTCTTACCCGGTAGGATATTGACTTTGTTTCGTCTCAAGATATTTTTAATTAGATTTTTCAGTTGCCTTCTACGTATCGTAATATTTATTTACAGTTGTATAAAGTCATTCCCTTAAATATATGATACATTACTGGTCAAAAATTAGGTTAAAAAAATCGAACAACTAGGAAAAATAGATAACTCTCTTTTGTTTTTTTTTCTTTGTGTCTGTATCGAATGAACACTTGTGATTTTTTTAAAAACTGTGTGAACACTTACCAGCAACAGAAACCAATTTTTAATTTCCTTAAGAACTCGAAACATTTCTGCAAAGGGGTACTACATATTTCGTAAGTGATATTTACCTAGAAACTATAAATCTCATTAAAAGGTACCTTTATATGTTCTGCCCTACCGTTAACAGCTAGAAGTTGACATTGGGTGTGGACTTATTATTACAATCACAGTCGACGTGACGCCTAGAATCAGTATGGACCAATCAGAAAGCTGCATATCCTGACGAATGACGTAACACTCAAGACACTTTGTCATTGGTTGACATCGGTGTGACGTAGTACAGTAATATAAACTCCCTGATTGCATAATATTAACCAATCAAAACGACGCAAAAGACAACATCTGATTGGTTAAAACTGGGCTTTCTTATTGGCCGAAAATACGAGAATCTGATTGGGCAATTATTACCTGAGCCGTTGACGTCACATGCGCATCACACTCAACTTGGTCCGACTGACTCAAGCAACCCTAATAGTTCGTTTGTTGAATACAAGTTATGTTTTGATACATATAGGCTATTTTTGTTTCTGTTAAACACAATAATAGCTTAGGTCAAAAATGATTTGTCAAGTAACGTCTTGTGAAGTCAATTTTTCGTTGATTTAGGATCTGTTAGTTAACGGGAAATTTATAAGAAGTATTTATATCTTCTACACAGGCAGTGTAAAACTATAACCTTTAACACCTGATTCGTACAGATGAGATAAATACAAAATAATTCGGCGACAGCATTCGCTTATTTGTCGTAGCGAAAGTATAAGCAGAATAATTACGATCCCGATAGCTGTGTGATTTTATAGAGTTTTAGGCCTGTAATCAGTGTTTATGTAGGCAGCTTGTTCGAATATTACAATTTTATAAGAATTATCAGTCGCGACATTTTAACGTTCCGAAAACGAACAATTCATGCGTTCTCTTAAGCAAGGTACGCTAATAAAATTACTTATTTTCAACCCAATTTGTCAGTAAACTAAAATCCTGGCTGTTGAAATTGGTGTGCAATGAAAGTTGTTTTTTAGGTAAACAGCGGACAAGGTGGTTTCAACCTCTATAATCTTTTCTGAGTGAGATGAGTTGAATGTGTTTACATGGTCTTCTCACAGCATTTATAATTATACTTATCAGAATGCCAGTCCTTCGGAAAATCATGTACTTTCGACTCTCCGAATGACACCACCTGTATTTCATTATCAACAGATACTAATTGTAAAATGAAATTCATGAATCTCAGATGAGGTAACCCTGACTAGTGTCATTTATACCTTTTTCTCTTCTGTTCTTACGAGCTTTAGTCATATAATTGGCTGACCCTGTCATTAAAATGAATACATATTTAGAGTCAGGAACTAACAAATTACGTGCAAAAATGTTTAACACTTTACCTTTTCATTATGGCCACAATAAATTTCATCCTTCTTAAAATACAGGAACTAATGAAATAAGAGTATAGCCAGAAAACTTTTTTCGAAATTACATCGGCCATTACATCATCATTTTGTCAGACCGTTGATTATTATTTTTCGACTAATGCTCGTTGGTAGAGCAAAATAGTTTTCTTGTTATCAAACGGATTAATGAGGTATATTTTCTTACCCGGTAGGATATTGACTTTGTTTCGTCTCAAGATAATGAATTAAATTTTTCAGTTGCCTTCTACGTATCGTATTATTTATTTACAGTTGTAATGAGTCATTCCCTTAAAAATATGATACATTACTGGCCAGAAATTAGGTTACAAAAATCGAACAACTAGGAAAAATAGATAACTCTCTTTTGTTTTTTTTCTTTGTGTCGGTATCGAATGAACAAGCGTGATTTTTTTAAAAACCGTGTTAACATTTACCAGCAACAGAAAACAATTTTTAATTTCCTTAAAAACTTGAAAGATCTCTACAATGGGGTAATACGTAATTCATAAGCGATATTTACCTAGAAACTATAAATCTCATTAAAAGGTACCTTCATATGTTCTGCCCTACTGTTAACAGCTAGAAGTTGACATTGGGTGTGGATTTTATATTACAATCACACTCGACGTGACGCCCAGAATCAGTACGGACCAATCAGAAAGCAGCATATCCTGACGAATGACGTAACACTCAAGACACTTTGTCATTGGTTGACATCGGTGTGACGTAGTACAGTAATATAAACTCCCTGATTGGGCAATATTAACCAATCAAAATGGCGCAAAAGAATACATCTGATTGGTTAAAACGTGGCCTTCCCATTGGCCGAAAATACGAGGCTCTGATTGGGCAATTATTACTTGAGCCGTTGACGTCACATGCGCATCACGCTCAACTTGGCCCGACTTACTCACGCAACCCTAATAGATCGTTTGCTGAATACCAGTTATATTTTAATACATATAGGCTATTTTTGTTTCTGTTAAACACAATAATAGCTTAGGTCAAAAATGATTTGTCAAGTAACGTCTTGTGAAGTCAATTTTTCGTTGATTTAGGATCTGTTAGTTAACGGGAAATTTATAAGAAGTATTTATATCTTCTACACAGGCAGTGTAAAACTATAACCTTTAATACCTGATTCGTACTGATAAGATAAATACAAAATAATTCGGCGACAGCATTCGCTTAATTGTCGTAGCGAAAGTATAAGCAGAAAAATTACGATCCCGATAGCTGTGTGATTTTATAGAGTTTTAAACCTTTAATCAGTGTTTATGTAGGCAGCTTGTTCGAATATTACAATTTTATCGGCTTTATCAGAAGCGACATTTTAACGTCCCGAAACTGAACAATTCATGCGTTCCCTTAAGCTAAGTAGGCTAATAAAATTACTTATTTTCAATCCAATTTGTCAGTAAACTAAAATGCTGGCTGTTGAAATTGTTGTGCAATGAAAGTTGTTTTTTAGTTAAACAGCGGACAAGGTGGTTTCAACATCTATAATCTTTTCTGAGTGAGATGAGTTGAATGTGTTTACATTGTCTTCTCACAGCATTTATAATCATACTTATCAGAATGCCAGTCCTTCGGAAAATCATGTACTTTCGACTCTCCGAATGACAACACCTGTATTTCATTATCAACAGATACTGATTGTAAAATGAAATTCATGAATCTCAGATGAGATAACTCTGACTAGTGTCATTTATACCTCTACCTCTTCTGTTCTTACGTGCATTGGTCCTATAATTGGCTGACCCTGTCATCAAAATGAGTACATATTTACAGTCAGGAACTAGCAAATTACGTCCAAAAAATGTTTAACACTTTACCTTTTTATTTTGGCCACAATAAATTTCATCCATCTTAAAATACAGGAACTAATGAAATAAGAGTATAGCGAGAAAACTTTTTTCGAAATTACATCGGCCATTATATCATCATTTTGTCAGTCCGTTGATTATTATTTTTCGACTAATGCTCGTTAGTAGATCAAAATAGTTTTCTTGTTATCAAACGGATTATTGAGATATATTTTCTTACCCGGTAGGATATTGACTTTGTTTCGTCTCAAGATATTTTTAATTAGATTTTTCAGTTGCCTTCTACGTATCGTAATATTTATTTACAGTTGTATAAAGTCATTCCCATAAATATATGATACATTACTGGTCAAAAATTAGGTTAAAAAAATCGAACAACTAGGAAAAATAGATAACTCTCTTTTGTTTTTTTTCTTTGTGTCTGTATCGAATGAACACTTGTGATTTTTTTAAAAACTGTGTGAACACTTACCAGCAACAGAAACCAATTTTTAATTTCCTTAAGAACTCGAAACATTTCTGCAAAGGGGTACTACATATTTCGTAAGTGATATTTACCTAGAACCTATAAATCTCATTAAAAGGTACCTTTATATGTTCTGCCCTACCGTTAACAGCTAGAAGTTGACATTGGGTGTGGACTTATTATTACAATCACAGTCGACGTGACGCCTAGAATCAGTATGGACCAATCAGAAAGCAGCATATCCTGACGAAAGACGTAACACTCAAGACACTTTGTCATTGGTTGACATCGGTGTGACGTAGTACAGTAATATAAACTCCCTGATTGGATAATATTAACCAATCAAAACGACGCAAAAGACAACATCTGATTGGTTAAAACTGGGCTTTCTTATTGGCCGAAAATACGAGACTCTGATTGGGCAATTATTACCTGAGCCGTTGACGTCACATGCGCATCACACTCAACTTGGTCCGACTGACTCAAGCAACCCTAATAGTTCGTTTGTTGAATACCAGTTATGTTTTGATACATATAGGCTATTTTTGTTTCTGTTAAACACAATAATAGCTTAGGTCAAAAATGATTTGTCAAGTAACGTCTTGTGAAGTCAATTTTTCGTTGATTTAGGATCTGTTAGTTAACGGGAAATTTATAAGAAGTATTTATATCTTCTACACAGGCAGTGTAAAACTATAACCTTTAACACCTGATTCGTACAGATGAGATAAATACAAAATAATTCGGCGACAGCATTCGCTTATTTGTCGTAGCGAAAGTATAAGCAGAATAATTACGATCCCGATAGCTGTGTGATTTTATAGAGTTTTAGGCCTGTAATCAGTGTTTATGTAGGCAGCTTGTTCGAATATTACAATTTTATAAGAATTATCAGTCGCGACATTTTAACGTTCCGAAAACGAACAATTCATGCGTTCTCTTAAGCAAGGTACGCTAATAAAATTACTTATTTTCAACCCAATTTGTCAGTAAACTAAAATGCTGGCTGTTGAAATTGGTGTGCAATGAAAGTTGTTTTTTTAGGTAAACAGCGGACAAGGTGGTTTCAACCTCTATAATCTTTTCTGAGTGAGATGAGTTGAATGTGTTTACATGGTCTTCTCACAGCATTTATAATTATACTTATCAGAATGCCAGTCCTTCGGAAAATCATGTACTTTCGACTCTCCGAATGACACCACCTGTATTTCATTATCAACAGATACTAATTGTAAAATGAAATTCATGAATCTCAGATGAGGTAACCCTGACTAGTGTCATTTATACCTTTACCTCTTCTGTTCTTACGAGCTTTAGTCATATAATTGGCTGACCCTGTCATTAAAATGAATACATATTTAGAGTCAGGAACTAACAAATTACGTGCAAAAATGTTTAACACTTTACCTTTTCATTATGGCCACAATAAATTTCATCCTTCTTAAAATACAGGAACTAATGAAATAAGAGTATAGCCAGAAAACTTTTTTCGAAATTACATCGGCCATTACATCATCATTTTGTCAGACCGTTGATTATTATTTTTCGACTAATGCTCGTTGGTAGAGCAAAATAGTTTTCTTGTTATCAAACGGATTAATGAGGTATATTTTCTTACCCGGTAGGATATTGACTTTGTTTCGTCTCAAGATAATGAATTAAATTTTTCAGTTGCCTTCTACGTATCGTATTATTTATTTACAGTTGTAATGAGTCATTCCCTTAAAAATATGATACATTACTGGCCAGAAATTAGGTTACAAAAATCGAACAACTAGGAAAAATAGATAACTCTCTTTTGTTTTTTTTCTTTGTGTCGGTATCGAATGAACAAGCGTGATTTTTTTAAAAACCGTGTTAACATTTACCAGCAACAGAAAACAATTTTTAATTTCCTTAAAAACTTGAAAGATCTCTACAATGGGGTAATACGTAATTCATAAGCGATATTTACCTAGAAACTATAAATCTCATTAAAAGGTACCTTCATAATATGTTCTGCCCTACTGTTAACAGCTAGAAGTTGACATTGGGTGTGGATTTTATATTACAATCACACTCGACGTGACGCTCAGAATCAGTACGGACCAATCAGAAAGCAGCATATCCTGACGAATGACGTAACGCTCAAGACACATTGTCATTGGTTGACATCAGTGTGACGTATTACAGTAATTTAAACTCTCTGATTGGGCAATATTAACCAATCAAAATGGCGCAAAAGAATACATCTGATTGGTTAAAACGTGGCCTTTCCATTGGCCGAAAATACGAGGCTCTGATTGGGCAATTATTACTTGAGCCGTTGACGTCACATGCGCATCACGCTCAACTTGGCCCGACTTACTCACGCAACCCTAATAGATCGTTTGCTGAATACCAGTTATATTTTGATACATATAGGCTATTTTTGTTTCTGTTAAACACAATAATAGCTTAGGTCAAAAATGATTTGTCAAGTAACGTCTTGTGAAGTCAATTTTTCGTTGATTTAGGATCTGTTAGTTAACGGGAAATTTATAAGAAGTATTTATATCTTCTACACAGGCAGTGTAAAACTATAACCTTTAATACCTGATTCGTACTGATAAGATAAATACAAAATAATTCGGCGACAGCATTCGCTTAATTGTCGTAGCGAAAGTATAAGCAGAAAAATTACGATCCCGATAGCTGTGTGATTTTATAGAGTTTTAAACCTTTAATCAGTGTTTATGTAGGCAGCTTGTTCGAATATTACAATTTTATCGGCTTTATCAGAAGCGACATTTTAACGTCCCGAAACTGAACAATTCATGCGTTCCCTTAAGCTAAGTAGGCTAATAAAATTACTTATTTTCAATCCAATTTGTCAGTAAACTAAAATGCTGGCTGTTGAAATTGTTGTGCAATGAAAGTTGTTTTTTAGTTAAACAGCGGACAAGGTGGTTTCAACCTCTATAATCTTTTCTGAGTGAGATGAGTTGAATGTGTTTACATTGTCTTCTCACAGCATTTATAATCATACTTATCAGAATGCCAGTCCTTCGGAAAATCATGTACTTTCGACTCTCCGAATGACAACACCTGTATTTCATTATCAACAGATACTGATTGTAAAATGAAATTCATGAATCTCAGATGAGATAACTCTGACTAGTGTCATTTATACCTCTACCTCTTCTGTTCTTACGTGCATTGGTCCTATAATTGGCTGACCCTGTCATCAAAATGAGTACATATTTACAGTCAGGAACTAGCAAATTACGTCCAAAAAATGTTTAACACTTTACCTTTTTATTTTGGCCACAATAAATTTCATCCATCTTAAAATACAGGAACTAATGAAATAAGAGTATAGCGAGAAAACTTTTTTCGAAATTACATCGGCCATTATATCATCATTTTGTCAGTCCGTTGATTATTATTTTTCGACTAATGCTCGTTGGTAGATCAAAATAGTTTTCTTGTTATCAAACGGATTATTTTCTTACCCGGTAGGATATTGACTTTGTTTCGTCTCAAGATATTTTTAATTAGATTTTTCAGTTGCCTTCTACGTATCGTAATATTTATTTACAGTTGTATAAAGTCATTCCCTTAAACATATGATACATTACTGGTCAAAAATTAGGTTAAAAAAATCGAACAACTAGGAAAAATAGATAACTCTCTTTTGTTTTTTTTCTTTGTGTCTGTATCGAATGAACACTTGTGATTTTTTTAAAAACTGTGTGAACACTTACCAGCAACAGAAACCAATTTTTAATTTCCTTAAGAACTCGAAACATTTCTGCAAAGGGGTACTACATATTTCGTAAGTGATATTTACCTAGAAACTATAAATCTCATTAAAAGGTACCTTTATATGTTCTGCCCTACCGTTAACAGCTAGAAGTTGACATTGGGTGTGGACTTATTATTACAATCACAGTCGACGTGACGCCTAGAATCAGTATGGACCAATCAGAAAGCAGCATATCCTGACGAATGACGTAACAATCAAGACACTTTGTCATTGGTTGACATCGGTGTGACGTAGTACAGTAATATAAACTCCCTGATTGGATAATATTAACCAATCAAAACGACGCAAAAGACAACATCTGATTGGTTAAAACTGGGCTTTCTTATTGGCCGAAAATACGAGACTCTGATTGGGCAATTATTACCTGAGCCGTTGACGTCACATGGGCATCACACTCAACTTGGTCCGACTGACTCAAGCAACCCTAATAGTTCGTTTGTTGAATACCAGTTATGTTTTGATACATATAGGCTATTTTTGTTTCTGTTAAACACAATAATAGCTTAGGTCAAAAATGATTTGTCAAGTAACGTCTTGTGAAGTCAATTTTTCGTTGATTTAGGATCTGTTAGTTAACGGGAAATTTATAAGAAGTATTTATATCTTCTACACAGGCAGTGCAAAACTATAACCTTTAACACCTGATTCGTACAGATGAGATAAATACAAAATAATTCGGCGACAGCATTCGCTTATTTGTCGTAGCGAAAGTATAAGCAGAATAACTACGATCCCGATAGCTGTGTGATTTTATAGAGTTTTAGGCCTGTAATCAGTGTTTATGTAGGCAGCTTGTTCGAATATTACAATTTTATAAGAATTATCAGTCGCGACATTTTAACGTTCCGAAAACGAACAATTCATGCGTTCTCTTAAGCAAGGTACGCTAATAAAATTACTTATTTTCAACCTAATTTGTCAGTAAACTAAAATGCTGGCTGTTGAAATTGGTGTGCAATGAAAGTTGTTTTTTAGGTAAACAGCGGACAAGGTGGTTTCAACCTCTATAATCTTTTCTGAGTGAGATGAGTTGAATGTGTTTACATGGTCTTCTCACAGCATTTATAATTATACTTATCAGAATGCCAGTCCTTCGGAAAATCATGTACTTTCGACTCTCCGAATGACACCACCTGTATTTCATTATCAACAGATACTAATTGTAAAATGAAATTCATGAATCTCAGATGAGGTAACCCTGACTAGTGTCATTTATACCTTTACCTCTTCTGTTCTTACGAGCTTTAGTCATATAATTGGCTGACCCTGTCATTAAAATGAATACATATTTAGAGTCAGGAACTAACAAATTACGTGCAAAAATGTTTAACACTTTACCTTTTCATTATGGCCACAATAAATTTCATCCTTCTTAAAATACAGGAACTAATGAAATAAGAGTATAGCAAGAAAACTTTTTTCGAAATTACATCGGCCATTACATCATCATTTTGTCAGACCGTTGATTATTATTTTTCGACTAATGCTCGTTGGTAGAGCAAAATAGTTTTCTTGTTATCAAACGGATTAATGAGGTATATTTTCTTACCCGGTAGGATATTGACTTTGTTTCGTCTCAAGATAATGAATTAAATTTTTCAGTTGCCTTCTACGTATCGTATTATTTATTTACAGTTGTAATGAGTCATTCCCTTAAAAATATGATACATTACTGGCCAGAAATTAGGTTACAAAAATCGAACAACTAGGAAAAATAGATAACTCTCTTTTGTTTTTTTTCTTTGTGTCGGTATCGAATGAACAAGCGTGATTTTTTTAAAAACCGTGTTAACATTTACCAGCAACAGAAAACAATTTTTAATTTCCTTAAAAACTTGAGAGATCTCTACAATGGGGTAATACGTAATTCATAAGCGATATTTACCTAGAAACTATAAATCTCATTAAAAGGTACCTTCATATGTTCTGCCCTACTGTTAACAGCTAGAAGTTGACATTGGGTGTGGATTTTATATTACAATCACACTCGACGTGACGCCCAGAATCAGTACGGACCAATCAGAAAGCAGCATATCCTGACGAATGACGTAACGCTCAAGACACATTGTCATTGGTTGACATCAGTGTGACGTATTACAGTAATTTAAACTCTCTGATTGGGCAATATTAACCAATCAAAATGGCGCAAAAGAATACATCTGATTGGTTAAAACGTGGCCTTTCCATTGGCCGAAAATACGAGGCTCTGATTGGGCAATTATTACTTGAGCCGTTGACGTCACATGCGCATCACGCTCAACTTGGCCCGACTTACTCACGCAACCCTAATAGATCGTTTGCTGAATACCAGTTATATTTTGATACATATAGGCTATTTTTGTTTCTGTTAAACACAATAATAGCTTAGGTCAAAAATGATTTGTCAAGTATTGTCTTGTGAAGTCAATTTTTCGTTGATTTAGGATCTGTTAGTTAACGGGAAATTTATAAGAAGTATTTATATCTTCTACACAGGCAGTGTAAAACTATAACCTTTAATACCTGATTCGTACTGATAAGATAAATACAAAATAATTCGGCGACAGCATTCGCTTAATTGTCGTAGCGAAAGTATAAGCAGAAAAATTACGATCCCGATAGCTGTGTGATTTTATAGAGTTTTAAACCTTTAATCAGTGTTTATGTAGGCAGCTTGTTCGAATATTACAATTTTATCGGCTTTATCAGAAGCGACATTTTAACGTCCCGAAACTGAACAATTCATGCGTTCCCTTAAGCTAAGTAGGCTAATAAAATTACTTATTTTCAATCCAATTTGTCAGTAAACTAAAATGCTGGCTGTTGAAATTGTTGTGCAATGAAAGTTGTTTTTTAGTTAAACAGCGGACAAGGTGGTTTCAACCTCTATAATCTTTTCTGAGTGAGATGAGTTGAATGTGTTTACATTGTCTTCTCACAGCATTTATAATCATACTTATCAGAATGCCAGTCCTTCGGAAAATCATGTACTTTCGACTCTCCGAATGACAACACCTGTATTTCATTATCAACAGATACTGATTGTAAAATGAAATTCATGAATCTCAGATGAGATAACTCTGACTAGTGTCATTTATACCTCTACCTCTTCTGTTCTTACGTGCATTGGTCCTATAATTGGCTGACCCTGTCATCAAAATGAGTACATATTTACAGTCAGGAACTAGCAAATTACGTCCAAAAAATGTTTAACACTTTACCTTTTTATTTTGGCCACAATAAATTTCATCCATCTTAAAATACAGGAACTAATGAAATAAGAGTATAGCGAGAAAACTTTTTTCGAAATTACATCGGCCATTATATCATCATTTTGTCAGTCCGTTGATTATTATTTTTCGACTAATGCTCGTTGGTAGATCAAAATAGTTTTCTTGTTATCAAACGGATTATTGAGATATATTTTCTTACCCGGTAGGATATTGACTTTGTTTCGTCTCAAGATATTTTTAATTAGATTTTTCAGTTGCCTTCTACGTATCGTAATATTTATTTACAGTTGTATAAAGTCATTCCCTTAAACATATGATACATTACTGGTCAAAAATTAGGTTAAAAAAATCGAACAACTAGGAAAAATAGATAACTCTCTTTTGTTTTTTTTCTTTGTGTCTGTATCGAATGAACACTTGTGATTTTTTTAAAAACTGTGTGAACACTTACCAGCAACAGAAACCAATTTTTAATTTCCTTAAGAACTCGAAACATTTCTGCAAAGGGGTACTACATATTTCGTAAGTGATATTTACCTAGAAACTATAAATCTCATTAAAAGGTACCTTTATATGTTCTGCCCTACCGTTAACAGCTAGAAGTTGACATTGGGTGTGGACTTATTATTACAATCACAGTCGACGTGACGCCTAGAATCAGTATGGACCAATCAGAAAGCAGCATATCCTGACGAATGACGTAACACTCAAGACACTTTGTCATTGGTTGACATCGGTGTGACGTAGGACAGTAATATAAACTCCCTGATTGGATAATATTAACCAATCAAAACGACGCAAAAGACAACATCTGATTGGTTAAAACTGGGCTTTCTTATTGGCCGAAAATACGAGACTCTGATTGGGAAATTATTACCTGAGCCGTTGACGTCACATGCGCATCACACTCAACTTGGTCCGACTGACTCAAGCAACCCTAATAGTTCGTTTGTTGAATACCAGTTATGTTTTGATACATATAGGCTATTTTTGTTTCTGTTAAACACAATAATAGCTTAGGTCAAAAATGATTTGTCAAGTAACGTCTTGTGAAGTCAATTTTTCGTTGATTTAGGATCTGTTAGTTAACGGGAAATTTATAAGAAGTATTTATATCTTCTACACAGGCAGTGTAAAACTATAACCTTTAACACCTGATTCGTACAGATGAGATAAATACAAAATAATTCGGCGACAGCATTCGCTTATTTGTCGTAGCGAAAGTATAAGCAGAATAATTACGATCCCGATAGCTGTGTGATTTTATAGAGTTTTAGGCCTGTAATCAGTGTTTATGTAGGCAGCTTGTTCGAATATTACAATTTTATAAGAATTATCAGTCGCGACATTTTAACGTTCCGAAAACGAACAATTCATGCGTTCTCTTAAGCAAGGTTCGCTAATAAAATTACTTATTTTCAACCCAATTTGTCAGTAAACTAAAATGCTGGCTGTTGAAATTGGTGTGCAATGAAAGTTGTTTTTTAGGTAAACAGCGGACAAGGTGGTTTCAACCTCTATAATCTTTTCTAAGTGAGATGAGTTGAATGTGTTTACATGGTCTTCTCACAGCATTTATAATTATACTTATCAGAATGCCAGTCCTTCGGAAAATCATGTACTTTCGACTCTCCGAATGACACCACCTGTATTTCATTATCAACAGATACTAATTGTAAAATGAAATTCATGAATCTCAGATGAGGTAACCCTGACTAGTGTCATTTATACCTTTACCTCTTCTGTTCTTACGAGCTTTAGTCATATAATTGGCTGACCCTGTCATTAAAATGAATACATATTTAGAGTCAGGAACTAACAAATTACGTGCAAAAATGTTTAACACTTTACCTTTTCATTATGGCCACAATAAATTTCATCCTTCTTAAAATACAGGAACTAATGAAATAAGAGTATAGCCAGAAAACTTTTTTCGAAATTACATCGGCCATTACATCATCATTTTGTCAGACCGTTGATTATTATTTTTCGACTAATGCTCGTTGGTAGAGCAAAATAGTTTTCTTGTTATCAAACGGATTAATGAGGTATATTTTCTTACCCGGTAGGATATTGACTTTGTTTCGTCTCAAGATAATGAATTAAATTTTTCAGTTGCCTTCTACGTATCGTATTATTTATTTACAGTTGTAATGAGTCATTCCCTTAAAAATATGATACATTACTGGCCAGAAATTAGGTTACAAAAATCGAACAACTAGGAAAAATAGATAACTCTCTTTTGTTTTTTTTCTTTGTGTCGGTATCGAATGAACAAGCGTGATTTTTTTAAAAACCGTGTTAACATTTACCAGCAACAGAAAACAATTTTTAATTTCCTTAAAAACTTGAAAGATCTCTACAATGGGGTAATACGTAATTCATAAGCGATATTTACCTAGAAACTATAAATCTCATTAAAAGGTACCTTCATAATATGTTCTGCCCTACTGTTAACAGCTAGAAGTTGACATTGGGTGTGGATTTTATATTACAATCACACTCGACGTGACGCCCAGAATCAGTACGGACCAATCAGAAAGCAGCATATCCTGACGAATGACGTAACGCTCAAGACACATTGTCATTGGTTGACATCAGTGTGACGTATTACAGTAATTTAAACTCTCTGATTGGGCAATATTAACCAATCAAAATGGCGCAAAAGAATACATCTGATTGGTTAAAACGTGGCCTTTCCATTGGCCGAAAATACGAGGCTCTGATTGGGCAATTATTACTTGAGCCGTTGACGTCACATGCGCATCACGCTCAACTTGGCCCGACTTACTCACGCAACCCTAATAGATCGTTTGCTGAATACCAGTTATATTTTGATACATATAGGCTATTTTTGTTTCTGTTAAACACAATAATAGCTTAGGTCAAAAATGATTTGTCAAGTAACGTCTTGTGAAGTCAATTTTTCGTTGATTTAGGATCTGTTAGTTAACGGGAAATTTATAAGAAGTATTTATATCTTCTACACAGGCAGTGTAAAACTATAACCTTTAATACCTGATTCGTACTGATAAGATAAATACAAAATAATTCGGCGACAGCATTCGCTTAATTGTCGTAGCGAAAGTATAAGCAGAAAAATTACGATCCCGATAGCTGTGTGATTTTATAGAGTTTTAAACCTTTAATCAGTGTTTATGTAGGCAGCTTGTTCGAATATTACAATTTTATCGGCTTTATCAGAAGCGACATTTTAACGTCCCGAAACTGAACAATTCATGCGTTCCCTTAAGCTAAGTAGGCTAATAAAATTACTTATTTTCAATCCAATTTGTCAGTAAACTAAAATGCTGGCTGTTGAAATTGTTGTGCAATGAAAGTTGTTTTTTAGTTAAACAGCGGACAAGGTGGTTTCAACCTCTATAATCTTTTCTGAGTGAGATGAGTTGAATGTGTTTACATTGTCTTCTCACAGCATTTATAATCATACTTATCAGAATGCCAGTCCTTCGGAAAATCATGTACTTTCGACTCTCCGAATGACAACACCTGTATTTCATTATCAACAGATACTGATTGTAAAATGAAATTCATGAATCTCAGATGAGATAACTCTGACTAGTGTCATTTATACCTCTACCTCTTCTGTTCTTACGTGCATTGGTCCTATAATTGGCTGACCCTGTCATCAAAATGAGTACATATTTACAGTCAGGAACTAGCAAATTACGTCCAAAAAATGTTTAACACTTTACCTTTTTATTTTGGCCACAATAAATTTCATCCATCTTAAAATACAGGAACTAATGAAATAAGAGTATAGCGAGAAAACTTTTTTCGAAATTACATCGGCCATTATATCATCATTTTGTCAGTCCGTTGATTATTATTTTTCGACTAATGCTCGTTGGTAGATCAAAATAGTTTTCTTGTTATCAAACGGATTATTGAGATATATTTTCTTACCCGGTAGGATATTGACTTTGTTTCGTCTCAAGATATTTTTAATTAGATTTTTCAGTTGCCTTCTACGTATCGTAATATTTATTTACAGTTGTATAAAGTCATTCCCTTAAATATATGATACATTACTGGTCAAAAATTAGGTTAAAAAAATCGAACAACTAGGAAAAATAGATAACTCTCTTTTGTTTTTTTTCTTTGTGTCTGTATCGAATGAACACTTGTGATTTTTTTAAAAACTGTGTGAACACTTACCAGCAACAGAAACCAATTTTTAATTTCCTTAAGAACTCGAAACATTTCTGCAAAGGGGTACTACATATTTCGTAAGTGATATTTACCTAGAAACTATAAATCTCATTAAAAGGTACCTTTATATGTTCTGCCTTACCGGTAACAGCTAGAAGTTGACATTGGGTGTGGACTTATTATTACAATCACAGTCGACGTGACGCCTAGAATCAGTATGGACCAATCAGAAAGCAGCATATCCTGACGAATGACGTAACACTCAAGACACTTTGTCATTGGTTGACATCGGTGTGACGTAGTACGGTAATATAAACTCCCTGATTGGATAATATTAACCAATCAAAACGACGCAAAAGCCAACATCTGATTGGTTAAAACTTAGCTTTCTTATTGGCCGAAAATACGAGACTCTGATTGGGCAATTATTACCTGAGCCGTTGACGTCACATGCGCATCACACTCAACTTGGTCCGACTGACTCAAGCAACCCTAACAGTTCGTTTGTTGGATACCAGTTATGTTTTGATACATATAGGCTATTTTTGTTTCTGTTAAACACAATAATAGCTTAGGTCAAAAATGATTTGTCAAGTAACGTCTTGTGAAGTCAATTTTTCGTTGATTTAGGATCTGTTAGTTAACGGGAAATTTATAAGAAGTATTTATATCTTCTACACAGGCAGTGTAAAACTATAACCTTTAACACCTGATTCGTACAGATGAGATAAATACAAAATAATTCGGCGACAGCATTCGCTTATTTGTCGTAGCGAAAGTATAAGCAGAATAATTACGATCCCGATAGCTGTGTGATTTTATAGAGTTTTAGGCCTGTAATCAGTGTTTATGTAGGCAGCTTGTTCGAATATTACAATTTTATAAGAATTATCAGTCGCGACATTTTAACGTTCCGAAAACGAACAATTCATGCGTTCTCTTAAGCAAGGTACGCTAATAAAATTACTTATTTTCAACCCAATTTGTCAGTAAACTAAAATCCTGGCTGTTGAAATTGGTGTGCAATGAAAGTTGTTTTTTAGGTAAACAGCGGACAAGGTGGTTTCAACCTCTATAATCTTTTCTGAGTGAGATGAGTTGAATGTGTTTACATGGTCTTCTCACAGCATTTATAATTATACTTATCAGAATGCCAGTCCTTCGGAAAATCATGTACTTTCGACTCTCCGAATGACACCACCTGTATTTCATTATCAACAGATACTAATTGTAAAATGAAATTCATGAATCTCAGATGAGGTAACCCTGACTAGTGTCATTTATACCTTTACCTCTTCTGTTCTTACGAGCTTTAGTCATATAATTGGCTGACCCTGTCATTAAAATGAATACATATTTAGAGTCAGGAACTAACAAATTACGTGCAAAAATGTTTAACACTTTACCTTTTCATTATGGCCACAATAAATTTCATCCTTCTTAAAATACAGGAACTAATGAAATAAGAGTATAGCCAGAAAACTTTTTTCGAAATTACATCGGCCATTACATCATCATTTTGTCAGACCGTTGATTATTATTTTTCGACTAATGCTCGTTGGTAGAGCAAAATAGTTTTCTTGTTATCAAACGGATTAATGAGGTATATTTTCTTACCCGGTAGGATATTGACTTTGTTTCGTCTCAAGATAATGAATTAAATTTTTCAGTTGCCTTCTACGTATCGTATTATTTTTTTACAGTTGTAATGAGTCATTCCCTTAAAAAGTATGATACATTACTGGCCAGAAATTAGGTTACAAAAATCGAACAACTAGGAAAAATAGATAACTCTCTTTTGTTTTTTTTCTTTGTGTCGGTATCGAATGAACAAGCGTGATTTTTTTAAAAACCGTGTTAACATTTACCAGCAACAGAAAACAATTTTTAATTTCCTTAAAAACTTGAAAGATCTCTACAATGGGGTAATACGTAATTCATAAGCGATATTTACCTAGAAACTATAAATCTCATTAAAAGGTACCTTCATAATATGTTCTGCCCTACTATTAACAGCTAGAAGTTGACATTGGGTGTGGATTTTATATTACAATCACACTCGACGTGACGCCCAGAATCAGTACGGACCAATCAGAAAGCAGCATATCCTGACGAATGACGTAACGCTCAAGACACATTGTCATTGGTTGACATCAGTGTGACGTATTACAGTAATTTAAACTCTCTGATTGGGCAATATTAACCAATCAAAATGGCGCAAAAGAATACATCTGATTGGTTAAAACGTGGCCTTCCCATTGGCCGAAAATACGAGGCTCTGATTGGGCAATTATTACTTGAGCCGTTGACGTCACATGCGCATCACGCTCAACTTGGCCCGACTTACTCACGCAACCCTAATAGATCGTTTGCTGAATACCAGTTATATTTTGATACATATAGGCTATTTTTGTTTCTGTTAAACACAATAATAGCTTAGGTCAAAAATGATTTGTCAAGTAACGTCTTGTGAAGTCAATTTTTCGTTGATTTAGGATCTGTTAGTTAACGGGAAATTTATAAGAAGTATTTATATCTTCTACACAGGCAGTGTAAAACTATAACCTTTAATACCTGATTCGTACTGATAAGATAAATACAAAATAATTCGGCGACAGCATTCGCTTAATTGTCGTAGCGAAAGTATAAGCAGAAAAATTACGATCCCGATAGCTGTGTGATTTTATAGAGTTTTAAACCTTTAATCAGTGTTTATGTAGGCAGCTTGTTCGAATATTACAATTTTATCGGCTTTATCAGAAGCGACATTTTAACGTCCCGAAACTGAACAATTCATGCGTTCCCTTAAGCTAAGTAGGCTAATAAAATTACTTATTTTCAATCCAATTTGTCAGTAAACTAAAATGCTGGCTGTTGAAATTGTTGTGCAATGAAAGTTGTTTTTTAGTTAAACAGCGGACAAGGTGGTTTCAACCTCTATAATCTTTTCTGAGTGAGATGAGTTGAATGTGTTTACATTGTCTTCTCACAGCATTTATAATCATACTTATCAGAATGCCAGTCCTTCGGAAAATCATGTACTTTCGACTCTCCGAATGACAACACCTGTATTTCATTATCAACAGATACTGATTGTAAAATGAAATTCATGAATCTCAGATGAGATAACTCTGACTAGTGTCATTTATACCTCTACCTCTTCTGTTCTTACGTGCATTGGTCCTATAATTGGCTGACCCTGTCATCAAAATGAGTACATATTTACAGTCAGGAACTAGCAAATTACGTCCAAAAAATGTTTAACACTTTACCTTTTTATTTTGGCCACAATAAATTTCATCCATCTTAAAATACAGGAACTAATGAAATAAGAGTATAGCGAGAAAACTTTTTTCGAAATTACATCGGCCATTATATCATCATTTTGTCAGTCCGTTGATTATTATTTTTCGACTAATGCTCGTTGGTAGATCAAAATAGTTTTCTTGTTATCAAACGGATTATTGAGATATATTTTCTTACCCGGTAGGATATTGACTTTGTTTCGTCTCAAGATATTTTTAATTAGATTTTTCAGTTGCCTTCTACGTATCGTAATATTTATTTACAGTTGTATAAAGTCATTCCCTTAAATATATGATACATTACTGGTCAAAAATTAGGTTAAAAAAATCGAACAACTAGGAAAAATAGATAACTCTCTTTTGTTTTTTTTCTTTGTGTCTGTATCGAATGAACACTTGTGATTTTTTTAAAAACTGTGTGAACACTTACCAGCAACAGAAACCAATTTTTAATTTCCTTAAGAACTCGAAACATTTCTGCAAAGGGGTACTACATATTTCGTAAGTGATATTTACCTAGAAACTATAAATCTCATTAAAAGGTACCTTTATATGTTCTGCCTTACCGGTAACAGCTAGAAGTTGACATTGGGTGTGGACTTATTATTACAATCACAGTCGACGTGACGCCTAGAATCAGTATGGACCAATCAGAAAGCAGCATATCCTGACGAATGACGTAACACTCAAGACACTTTGTCATTGGTTGACATCGGTGTGACGTAGTACGGTAATATAAACTCCCTGATTGGATAATATTAACCAATCAAAACGACGCAAAAGCCAACATCTGATTGGTTAAAACTTAGCTTTCTTATTGGCCGAAAATACGAGACTCTGATTGGGCAATTATTACCTGAGCCGTTGACGTCACATGCGCATCACACTCAACTTGGTCCGACTGACTCAAGCAACCCTAACAGTTCGTTTGTTGGATACCAGTTATGTTTTGATACATATAGGCTATTTTTGTTTCTGTTAAACACAATAATAGCTTAGGTCAAAAATGATTTGTCAAGTAACGTCTTGTGAAGTCAATTTTTCGTTGATTTAGGATCTGTTAGTTAACGGGAAATTTATAAGAAGTATTTATATCTTCTACACAGGCAGTGTAAAACTATAACCTTTAACACCTGATTCGTACAGATGAGATAAATACAAAATAATTCGGCGACAGCATTCGCTTATTTGTCGTAGCGAAAGTATAAGCAGAATAATTACGATCCCGATAGCTGTGTGATTTTATAGAGTTTTAGGCCTGTAATCAGTGTTTATGTAGGCAGCTTGTTCGAATATTACAATTTTATAAGAATTATCAGTCGCGACATTTTAACGTTCCGAAAACGAACAATTCATGCGTTCTCTTAAGCAAGGTACGCTAATAAAATTACTTATTTTCAACCCAATTTGTCAGTAAACTAAAATCCTGGCTGTTGAAATTGGTGTGCAATGAAAGTTGTTTTTTAGGTAAACAGCGGACAAGGTGGTTTCAACCTCTATAATCTTTTCTGAGTGAGATGAGTTGAATGTGTTTACATGGTCTTCTCACAGCATTTATAATTATACTTATCAGAATGCCAGTCCTTCGGAAAATCATGTACTTTCGACTCTCCGAATGACACCACCTGTATTTCATTATCAACAGATACTAATTGTAAAATGAAATTCATGAATCTCAGATGAGGTAACCCTGACTAGTGTCATTTATACCTTTACCTCTTCTGTTCTTACGAGCTTTAGTCATATAATTGGCTGACCCTGTCATTAAAATGAATACATATTTAGAGTCAGGAACTAACAAATTACGTGCAAAAATGTTTAACACTTTACCTTTTCATTATGGCCACAATAAATTTCATCCTTCTTAAAATACAGGAACTAATGAAATAAGAGTATAGCCAGAAAACCTTTTTCGAAATTACATCGGCCATTACATCATCATTTTGTCAGACCGTTGATTATTATTTTTCGACTAATGCTCGTTGGTAGAGCAAAATAGTTTTCTTGTTATCAAACGGATTAATGAGGTATATTTTCTTACCCGGTAGGATATTGACTTTGTTTCGTCTCAAGATAATGAATTAAATTTTTCAGTTGCCTTCTACGTATCGTATTATTTTTTTACAGTTGTAATGAGTCATTCCCTTAAAAAGTATGATACATTACTGGCCAGAAATTAGGTTACAAAAATCGAACAACTAGGAAAAATAGATAACTCTCTTTTGTTTTTTTTCTTTGTGTCGGTATCGAATGAACAAGCGTGATTTTTTTAAAAACCGTGTTAACATTTACCAGCAACAGAAAACAATTTTTAATTTCCTTAAAAACTTGAAAGATCTCTACAATGGGGTAATACGTAATTCATAAGCGATATTTACCTAGAAACTATAAATCTCATTAAAAGGTACCTTCATAATATGTTCTGCCCTACTATTAACAGCTAGAAGTTGACATTGGGTGTGGATTTTATATTACAATCACACTCGACGTGACGCCCAGAATCAGTACGGACCAATCAGAAAGCAGCATATCCTGACGAATGACGTAACGCTCAAGACACATTGTCATTGGTTGACATCAGTGTGACGTATTACAGTAATTTAAACTCTCTGATTGGGCAATATTAACCAATCAAAATGGCGCAAAAGAATACATCTGATTGGTTAAAACGTGGCCTTCCCATTGGCCGAAAATACGAGGCTCTGATTGGGCAATTATTACTTGAGCCGTTGACGTCACATGCGCATCACGCTCAACTTGGCCCGACTTACTCACGCAACCCTAATAGATCGTTTGCTGAATACCAGTTATATTTTGATACATATAGGCTATTTTTGTTTCTGTTAAACACAATAATAGCTTAGGTCAAAAATGATTTGTCAAGTAACGTCTTGTGAAGTCAATTTTTCGTTGATTTAGGATCTGTTAGTTAACGGGAAATTTATAAGAAGTATTTATATCTTCTACACAGGCAGTGTAAAACTATAACCTTTAATACCTGATTCGTACTGATAAGATAAATACAAAATAATTCGGCGACAGCATTCGCTTAATTGTCGTAGCGAAAGTATAAGCAGAAAAATTACGATCCCGATAGCTGTGTGATTTTATAGAGTTTTAAACCTTTAATCAGTGTTTATGTAGGCAGCTTGTTCGAATATTACAATTTTATCGGCTTTATCAGAAGCGACATTTTAACGTCCCGAAACTGAACAATTCATGCGTTCCCTTAAGCTAAGTAGGCTAATAAAATTACTTATTTTCAATCCAATTTGTCAGTAAACTAAAATGCTGGCTGTTGAAATTGTTGTGCAATGAAAGTTGTTTTTTAGTTAAACAGCGGACAAGGTGGTTTCAACCTCTATAATCTTTTCTGAGTGAGATGAGTTGAATGTGTTTACATTGTCTTCTCACAGCATTTATAATCATACTTATCAGAATGCCAGTCCTTCGGAAAATCATGTACTTTCGACTCTCCGAATGACAACACCTGTATTTCATTATCAACAGATACTGATTGTAAAATGAAATTCATGAATCTCAGATGAGATAACTCTGACTAGTGTCATTTATACCTCTACCTCTTCTGTTCTTACGTGCATTGGTCCTATAATTGGCTGACCCTGTCATCAAAATGAGTACATATTTACAGTCAGGAACTAGCAAATTACGTCCAAAAAATGTTTAACACTTTACCTTTTTATTTTGGCCACAATAAATTTCATCCATCTTAAAATACAGGAACTAATGAAATAAGAGTATAGCGAGAAAACTTTTTTCGAAATTACATCGGCCATTATATCATCATTTTGTCAGTCCGTTGATTATTATTTTTCGACTAATGCTCGTTGGTAGATCAAAATAGTTTTCTTGTTATCAAACGGATTATTGAGATATATTTTCTTACCCGGTAGGATATTGACTTTGTTTCGTCTCAAGATATTTTTAATTAGATTTTTCAGTTGCCTTCTACGTATCGTAATATTTATTTACAGTTGTATAAAGTCATTCCCTTAAATATATGATACATTACTGGTCAAAAATTAGGTTAAAAAAATCGAACAACTAGGAAAAATAGATAACTCTCTTTTGTTTTTTTTCTTTGTGTCTGTATCGAATGAACACTTGTGATTTTTTTAAAAACTGTGTGAACACTTACCAGCAACAGAAACCAATTTTTAATTTCCTTAAGAACTCGAAACATTTCTGCAAAGGGGTACTACATATTTCGTAAGTGATATTTACCTAGAAACTATAAATCTCATTAAAAGGTACCTTTATATGTTCTGCCCTACCGTTAACAGCTAAAAGTTGACATTGGGTGTGGACTTATTATTACAATCACAGTCGACGTGACGCCTAGAATCAGTATGGACCAATCAGAAAGCAGCATATCCTGACGAATGACGTAACACTCAAGACACTTTGTCATTGGTTGACATCGGTGTGACGTAGTACAGTAATATAAACTCCCTGATTGGATAATATTAACCAATCAAAACGACGCAAAAGACAACATCTGATTGGTTAAAACTGGGCTTTCTTATTGGCCGAAAATACGAGACTCTGATTGGGCAATTATTACCTGAGCCGTTGACGTCACATGCGCATCACACTCAACTTGGTCCGACTGACTCAAGCAACCCTAATAGTTCGTTTGTTGAATACCAGTTATGTTTTGATACATATAGGCTATTTTTGTTTCTGTTAAACACAATAATAGCTTAGGTCAAAAATGATTTGTCAAGTAACGTCTTGTGAAGTCAATTTTTCGTTGATTTAGGATCTGTTAGTTAACGGGAAATTTATAAGAAGTATTTATATCTTCTACACAGGCAGTGTAAAACTATAACCTTTAACACCTGATTCGTACAGATGAGATAAATACAAAATAATTCGGCGACAGCATTCGCTTATTTGTCGTAGCGAAAGTATAAGCAGAATAATTACGATCCCGATAGCTGTGTGATTTTATAGAGTTTTAGGCCTGTAATCAGTGTTTATGTAGGCAGCTTGTTCGAATATTACAATTTTATAAGAATTATCAGTCGCGACATTTTAACGTTCCGAAAACGAACAATTCATGCGTTCTCTTAAGCAAGGTACGCTAATAAAATTACTTATTTTCAACCCAATTTGTCAGTAAACTAAAATCCTGGCTGTTGAAATTGGTGTGCAATGAAAGTTGTTTTTTAGGTAAACAGCGGACAAGGTGGTTTCAACCTCTATAATCTTTTCTAAGTGAGATGAGTTGAATGTGTTTACATGGTCTTCTCACAGCATTTATAATTATACTTATCAGAATGCCAGTCCTTCGGAAAATCATGTACTTTCGACTCTCCGAATGACACCACCTGTATTTCATTATCAACAGATACTAATTGTAAAATGAAATTCATGAATCTCAGATGAGGTAACCCTGACTAGTGTCATTTATACCTTTACCTCTTCTGTTCTTACGAGCTTTAGTCATATAATTGGCTGACCCTGTCATTAAAATGAATACTAATTTAGAGTCAGGAACTAACAAATTACGTGCAAAAATGTTTAACACTTTACCTTTTCATTATGGCCACAATAAATTTCATCCTTCTTAAAATACAGGAACTAATGAAATAAGAGTATAGCCAGAAAACTTTTTTCGAAATTACATCGGCCATTACATCATCATTTTGTCAGACCGTTGATTATTATTTTTCGACTAATGCTCGTTGGTAGAGCAAAATAGTTTTCTTGTTATCAAACGGATTAATGAGGTATATTTTCTTACCCGGTAGGATATTGACTTTGTTTCGTCTCAAGATAATGAATTAAATTTTTCAGTTGCCTTCTACGTATCGTATTATTTATTTACAGTTGTAATGAGTCATTCCCTTAAAAATATGATACATTACTGGCCAGAAATTAGGTTACAAAAATCGAACAACTAGGAAAAATAGATAACTCTCTTTTGTTTTTTTCTTTGTGTCGGTATCGAATGAACAAGCGTGATTTTTTTAAAAACCGTGTTAACATTTACCAGCAACAGAAAACAATTTTTAATTTCCTTAAAAACTTGAAAGATCTCTACAATGGGGTAATACGTAATTCATAAGCGATATTTACCTAGAAACTATAAATCTCATTAAAATGTACCTTCATATGTTCTGCCCTACTGTTAACAGACAGAAGTTGACATTGGGTGTGGATTTTATATTACAATCACACTCGACGTGACGCCCAGAATCAGTACGGACCAATCAGAAAGCAGCATATCCTGACGAATGACGTAACGCTCAAGACACATTGTCATTGGTTGACATCAGTGTGACGTATTACAGTAATTTAAACTCTCTGATTGGGCAATATTAACCAATCAAAATGGCGCAAAAGAATACATCTGATTGGTTAAAACGTGGCCTTCCCATTGGCCGAAAATACGAGGCTCTGATTGGGCAATTATTACTTGAGCCGTTGACGTCACATGCGCATCACGCTCAACTTGGCCCGACTTACTCACGCAACCCTAATAGATCGTTTGCTGAATACCAGTTATATTTTGATACATATAGGCTATTTTTGTTTCTGTTAAACACAATAATAGCTTAGGTCAAAAATGATTTGTCAAGTAACGTCTTGTGAAGTCAATTTTTCGTTGATTTAGGATCTGTTAGTTAACGGGAAATTTATAAGAAGTATTTATATCTTCTACACAGGCAGTGTAAAACTATAACCTTTAATACCTGATTCGTACTGATAAGATAAATACAAAATAATTCGGCGACAGCATTCGCTTAATTGTCGTAGCGAAAGTATAAGCAGAAAAATTACGATCCCGATAGCTGTGTGATTTTATAGAGTTTTAAACCTTTAATCAGTGTTTATGTAGGCAGCTTGTTCGAATATTACAATTTTATCGGCTTTATCAGAAGCGACATTTTAACGTCCCGAAACTGAACAATTCATGCGTTCCCTTAAGCTAAGTAGGCTAATAAAATTACTTATTTTCAATCCAATTTGTCAGTAAACTAAAATGCTGGCTGTTGAAATTGTTGTGCAATGAAAGTTGTTTTTTAGTTAAACAGCGGACAAGGTGGTTTCAACCTCTATAATCTTTTCTGAGTGAGATGAGTTGAATGTGTTTACATTGTCTTCTCACAGCATTTATAATCATACTTATCAGAATGCCAGTCCTTCGGAAAATCATGTACTTTCGACTCTCCGAATGACAACACCTGTATTTCATTATCAACAGATACTGATTGTAAAATGAAATTCATGAATCTCAGATGAGATAACTCTGACTAGTGTCATTTATACCTCTACCTCTTCTGTTCTTACGTGCATTGGTCCTATAATTGGCTGACCCTGTCATCAAAATGAGTACATATTTACAGTCAGGAACTAGCAAATTACGTCCAAAAAATGTTTAACACTTTACCTTTTTATTTTGGCCACAATAAATTTCATCCATCTTAAAATACAGGAACTAATGAAATAAGAGTATAGCGAGAAAACTTTTTTCGAAATTACATCGGCCATTATATCATCATTTTGTCAGTCCGTTGATTATTATTTTTCGACTAATGCTCGTTGGTAGATCAAAATAGTTTTCTTGTTATCAAACGGATTATTGAGATATATTTTCTTACCCGGTAGGATATTGACTTTGTTTCGTCTCAAGATATTTTTAATTAGATTTTTCAGTTGCCTTCTACGTATCGTAATATTTATTTACAGTTGTATAAAGTCATTCCCTTAAATATATGATACATTACTGGTCAAAAATTAGGTTAAAAAAATCGAACAACTAGGAAAAATAGATAACTCTCTTTTGTTTTTTTTTCTTTGTGTCTGTATCGAATGAACACTTGTGATTTTTTTAAAAACTGTGTGAACACTTACCAGCAACAGAAACCAATTTTTAATTTCCTTAAGAACTCGAAACATTTCTGCAAAGGGGTACTACATATTTCGTAAGTGATATTTACCTAGAAACTATAAATCTCATTAAAAGGTACCTTTATATGTTCTGCCCTACCGTTAACAGCTAGAAGTTGACATTGGGTGTGGACTTATTATTACAATCACAGTCGACGTGACGCCTAGAATCAGTATGGACCAATCAGAAAGCAGCATATCCTGACGAATGACGTAACACTCAAGACACTTTGTCATTGGTTGACATCGGTGTGACGTAGTACAGTAATATAAACTCCCTGATTGGATAATACTAACCAATCAAAACGACGCAAAAGACAACATCTGATTGGTTAAAACTGGGCTTTCTTATTGGCCGAAAATACGAGACTCTGATTGGGCAATTATTACCTGAGCCGTTGACGTCACATGCGCATCACACTCAACTTGGTCCGACTGACTCAAGCAACCCTAATAGTTCGTTTGTTGAATACCAGTTATGTTTTGATACATATAGGCTATTTTTGTTTCTGTTAAACACAATAATAGCTTAGGTCAAAAATGATTTGTCAAGTAACGTCTTGTGAAGTCAATTTTTCGTTGATTTAGGATCTGCTAGTTAACGGGAAATTTATAAGAAGTATTTATATCTTCTACACAGGCAGTGTAAAACTATAACCTTTAACACCTGATTCGTACAGATGAGATAAATACAAAATAATTCGGCGACAGCATTCGCTTATTTGTCGTAGCGAAAGTATAAGCAGAATAATTACGATCCCGATAGCTGTGTGATTTTATAGAGTTTTAGGCCTGTAATCAGTGTTTATGTAGGCAGCTTGTTCGAATATTACAATTTTATAAGAATTATCAGTCGCGACATTTTAACGTTCCGAAAACGAACAATTCATGCGTTCTCTTAAGCAAGGTACGCTAATAAAATTACTTATTTTCAACCCAATTTGTCAGTAAACTAAAATCCTGGCTGTTGAAATTGGTGTGCAATGAAAGTTGTTTTTTAGGTAAACAGCGGACAAGGTGGTTTCAACCTCTATAATCTTTTCTGAGTGAGATGAGTTGAATGTGTTTACATGGTCTTCTCACAGCATTTATAATTATACTTATCAGAATGCCAGTCCTTCGGAAAATCATGTACTTTCGACTCTCCGAATGACACCACCTGTATTTCATTATCAACAGATACTAATTGTAAAATGAAATTCATGAATCTCAGATGAGGTAACCCTGACTAGTGTCATTTATACCTTTACCTCTTCTGTTCTTACGAGCTTTAGTCATATAATTGGCTGACCCTGTCATTAAAATGAATACATATTTAGAGTCAGGAACTAACAAATTACGTGCAAAAATGTTTAATACTTTACCTTTTCATTATGGCCACAATAAATTTCATCCTTCTTAAAATACAGGAACTAATGAAATAAGAGTATAGCCAGAAAACTTTTTTCGAAATTACATCGGCCATTACATCATCATTTTGTCAGACCGTTGATTATTATTTTTCGACTAATGCTCGTTGGTAGAGCAAAATAGTTTTCTTGTTATCAAACGGATTAATGAGGTATATTTTCTTACCCGGTAGGATATTGACTTTGTTTCGTCTCAAGATAATGAATTAAATTTTTCAGTTGCCTTCTACGTATCGTATTATTTATTTACAGTTGTAATGAGTCATTCCCTTAAAAATATGATACATTACTGGCCAGAAATTAGGTTACAAAAATCGAACAACTAGGAAAAATAGATAACTCTCTTTTGTTTTTTTTCTTTGTGTCGGTATCGAATGAACAAGCGTGATTTTTTTAAAAACCGTGTTAACATTTACCAGCAACAGAAAACAATTTTTAATTTCCTTAAAAACTTGAAAGATCTCTACAATGGGGTAATACGTAATTCATAAGCGATATTTACCTAGAAACTATAAATCTCATTAAAAGGTACCTTCATATGTTCTGCCCTACTGTTAACAGCTAGAAGTTGACATTGGGTGTGGATTTTATATTACAATCACACTCGACGTGACGCCCAGAATCAGTACGGACCAATCAGAAAGCAGCATATCCTGACGAATGACGTAACGCTCAAGACACATTGTCATTGGTTGACATCAGTGTGACGTATTACAGTAATTTAAACTCTCTGATTGGGCAATATTAACCAATCAAAATGGCGCAAAAGAATACATCTGATTGGTTAAAACGTGGCCTTCCCATTGGCCGAAAATACGAGGCTCTGATTGGGCAATTATTACTTGAGCCGTTGACGTCACATGCGCATCACGCTCAACTTGGCCCGACTTACTCACGCAACCCTAATAGATCGTTTGCTGAATACCAGTTATATTTTGATACATATAGGCTATTTTTGTTTCTGTTAAACACAATAATAGCTTAGGTCAAAAATGATTTGTCAAGTAACGTCTTGTGAAGTCAATTTTTCGTTGATTTAGGATCTGTTAGTTAACGGGAAATTTATAAGAAGTATTTATATCTTCTACACAGGCAGTGTAAAACTATAACCTTTAATACCTGATTCGTACTGATAAGATAAATACAAAATAATTCGGCGACAGCATTCGCTTAATTGTCGTAGCGAAAGTATAAGCAGAAAAATTACGATCCCGATAGCTGTGTGATTTTATAGAGTTTTAAACCTTTAATCAGTGTTTATGTAGGCAGCTTGTTCGAATATTACAATTTTATCGGCTTTATCAGAAGCGACATTTTAACGTCCCGAAACTGAACAATTCATGCGTTCCCTTAAGCTAAGTAGGCTAATAAAATTACTTATTTTCAATCCAATTTGTCAGTAAACTAAAATGCTGGCTGTTGAAATTGTTGTGCAATGAAAGTTGTTTTTTAATTAAACAGCGGACAAGGTGGTTTCAACCTCTATAATCTTTTCTGAGTGAGATGAGTTGAATGTGTTTACATTGTCTTCTCACAGCATTTATAATCATACTTATCAGAATGCCAGTCCTTCGGAAAATCATGTACTTTCGACTCTCCGAATGACAACACCTGTATTTCATTATCAACAGATACTGATTGTAAAATGAAATTCATGAATCTCAGATGAGATAACTCTGACTAGTGTCATTTATACCTCTACCTCTTCTGTTCTTACGTGCATTGGTCCTATAATTGGCTGACCCTGTCATCAAAATGAGTACATATTTACAGTCAGGAACTAGCAAATTACGTCCAAAAAATGTTTAACACTTTACCTTTTTATTTTGGCCACAATAAATTTCATCCATCTTAAAATACAGGAACTAATGAAATAAGAGTATAGCGAGAAAACTTTTTTCGAAATTACATCGGCCATTATATCATCATTTTGTCAGTCCGTTGATTATTATTTTTCGACTAATGCTCGTTGGTAGATCAAAATAGTTTTCTTGTTATCAAACGGATTATTGAGATATATTTTCTTACCCGGTAGGATATTGACTTTGTTTCGTCTCAAGATATTTTTAATTAGATTTTTCAGTTGCCTTCTACGTATCGTAATATTTATTTACAGTTGTATAAAGTCATTCCCTTAAATATATGATACATTACTGGTCAAAAATTAGGTTAAAAAAATCGAACAACTAGGAAAAATAGATAACTCTCTTTTGTTTTTTTTTCTTTGTGTCTGTATCGAATGAACACTTGTGATTTTTTTAAAAACTGTGTGAACACTTACCAGCAACAGAAACCAATTTTTAATTTCCTTAAGAACTCGAAACATTTCTGCAAAGGGGTACTACATATTTCGTAAGTGATATTTACCTAGAAACTATAAATCTCATTAAAAGGTACCTTTATATGTTCTGCCCTACCGTTAACAGCTAGAAGTTGACATTGGGTGTGGACTTATTATTACAATCACAGTCGACGTGACGCCTAGAATCAGTATGGACCAATCAGAAAGCAGCATATCCTGACGAATGACGTAACACTCAAGACACTTTGTCATTGGTTGACATCGGTGTGACGTAGTACAGTAATATAAACTCCCTGATTGGATAATATTAACCAATCAAAACGACGCAAAAGACAACATCTGATTGGTTAAAACTGGGCTTTCTTATTGGCCGAAAATACGAGACTCTGATTGGGCAATTATTACCTGAGCCGTTGACGTCACATGCGCATCACACTCAACTTGGTCCGACTGACTCAAGCAACCCTAATAGTTCGTTTGTTGAATACCAGTTATGTTTTGATACATATAGGCTATTTTTGTTTCTGTTAAACACAATAATAGCTTAGGTCAAAAATGATTTGTCAAGTAACGTCTTGTGAAGTCAATTTTTCGTTGATTTAGGATCTGTTAGTTAACGGGAAATTTATAAGAAGTATTTATATCTTCTACACAGGCAGTGTAAAACTATAACCTTTAACACCTGATTCGTACAGATGAGATAAATACAAAATAATTCGGCGACAGCATTCGCTTATTTGTCGTAGCGAAAGTATAAGCAGAATAATTACGATCCCGATAGCTGTGTGATTTTATAGAGTTTTAGGCCTGTAATCAGTGTTTATGTAGGCAGCTTGTTCGAATATTACAATTTTATAAGAATTATCAGTCGCGACATTTTAACGTTCCGAAAACGAACAATTCATGCGTTCTCTTAAGCAAGGTACGCTAATAAAATTACTTATTTTCAACCCAATTTGTCAGTAAACTAAAATCCTGGCTGTTGAAATTGGTGTGCAATGAAAGTTGTTTTTTAGGTAAACAGCGGACAAGGTGGTTTCAACCTCTATAATCTTTTCTGAGTGAGATGAGTTGAATGTGTTTACATGGTCTTCTCACAGCATTTATAATTATACTTATCAGAATGCCAGTCCTTCGGAAAATCATGTACTTTCGACTCTCCGAATGACACCACCTGTATTTCATTATCAACAGATACTAATTGTAAAATGAAATTCATGAATCTCAGATGAGGTAACCCTGACTAGTGTCATTTATACCTTTACCTCTTCTGTTCTTACGAGCTTTAGTCATATAATTGGCTGACCCTGTCATTAAAATGAATACATATTTAGAGTCAGGAACTAACAAATTACGTGCAAAAATGTTTAACACTTTACCTTTTCATTATGGCCACAATAAATTTCATCCTTCTTAAAATACAGGAACTAATGAAATAAGAGTATAGCCAGAAAACTTTTTTCGAAATTACATCGGCCATTACATCATCATTTTGTCAGACCGTTGATTATTATTTTTCGACTAATGCTCGTTGGTAGAGCAAAATAGTTTTCTTGTTATCAAACGGATTAATGAGGTATATTTTCTTACCCGGTAGGATATTGACTTTGTTTCGTCTCAAGATAATGAATTAAATTTTTCAGTTGCCTTCTACGTATCGTATTATTTATTTACAGTTGTAATGAGTCATTCCCTTAAAAATATGATACATTACTGGCCAGAAATTAGGTTACAAAAATCGAACAACTAGGAAAAATAGATAACTCTCTTTTGTTTTTTTTCTTTGTGTCGGTATCGAATGAACAAGCGTGATTTTTTTAAAAACCGTGTTAACATTTACCAGCAACAGAAAACAATTTTTAATTTCCTTAAAAACTTGAAAGATCTCTACAATGGGGTAATACGTAATTCATAAGCGATATTTACCTAGAAACTATAAATCTCATTAAAAGGTACCTTCATAATATGTTCTGCCCTACTGTTAACAGACAGAAGTTGACATTGGGTGTGGATTTTATATTACAATCACACTCGACGTGACGCCCAGAATCAGTACGGACCAATCAGAAAGCAGCATATCCTGACGAATGACGTAACGCTCAAGACACATTGTCATTGGTTGACATCAGTGTGACGTATTACAGTAATTTAAACTCTCTGATTGGGCAATATTAACCAATCAAAATGGCGCAAAAGAATACATCTGATTGGTTAAAACGTGGCCTTCCCATTGGCCGAAAATACGAGGCTCTGATTGGGCAATTATTACTTGAGCCGTTGACGTCACATGCGCATCACGCTCAACTTGGCCCGACTTACTCACGCAACCCTAATAGATCGTTTGCTGAATACCAGTTATATTTTGATACATATAGGCTATTTTTGTTTCTGTTAAACACAATAATAGCTTAGGTCAAAAATGATTTGTCAAGTAACGTCTTGTGAAGTCAATTTTTCGTTGATTTAGGATCTGTTAGTTAACGGGAAATTTATAAGAAGTATTTATATCTTCTACACAGGCAGTGTAAAACTATAACCTTTAATACCTGATTCGTACTGATAAGATAAATACAAAATAATTCGGCGACAGCATTCGCTTAATTGTCGTAGCGAAAGTATAAGCAGAAAAATTACGATCCCGATAGCTGTGTGATTTTATAGAGTTTTAAACCTTTAATCAGTGTTTATGTAGGCAGCTTGTTCGAATATTACAATTTTATCGGCTTTATCAGAAGCGACATTTTAACGTCCCGAAACTGAACAATTCATGCGTTCCCTTAAGCTAAGTAGGCTAATAAAATTACTTATTTTCAATCCAATTTGTCAGTAAACTAAAATGCTGGCTGTTGAAATTGTTGTGCAATGAAAGTTGTTTTTTAGTTAAACAGCGGACAAGGTGGTTTCAACCTCTATAATCTTTTCTGAGTGAGATGAGTTGAATGTGTTTACATTGTCTTCTCACAGCATTTATAATCATACTTATCAGAATGCCAGTCCTTCGGAAAATCATGTACTTTCGACTCTCCGAATGACAACACCTGTATTTCATTATCAACAGATACTGATTGTAAAATGAAATTCATGAATCTCAGATGAGATAACTCTGACTAGTGTCATTTATACCTCTACCTCTTCTGTTCTTACGTGCATTGGTCCTATAATTGGCTGACCCTGTCATCAAAATGAGTACATATTTACAGTCAGGAACTAGCAAATTACGTCCAAAAAATGTTTAACACTTTACCTTTTTATTTTGGCCACAATAAATTTCATCCATCTTAAAATACAGGAACTAATGAAATAAGAGTATAGCGAGAAAACTTTTTTCGAAATTACATCGGCCATTATATCATCATTTTGTCAGTCCGTTGATTATTATTTTTCGACTAATGCTCGTTGGTAGATCAAAATAGTTTTCTTGTTATCAAACGGATTATTGAGATATATTTTCTTACCCGGTAGGATATTGACTTTGTTTCGTCTCAAGATATTTTTAATTAGATTTTTCAGTTGCCTTCTACGTATCGTAATATTTATTTACAGTTGTATAAAGTCATTCCCTTAAATATATGATACATTACTGGTCAAAAATTAGGTTAAAAAAATCGAACAACTAGGAAAAATAGATAACTCTCTTTTGTTTTTTTTTCTTTGTGTCTGTATCGAATGAACACTTGTGATTTTTTTAAAAACTGTGTGAACACTTACCAGCAACAGAAACCAATTTTTAATTTCCTTAAGAACTCGAAACATTTCTGCAAAGGGGTACTACATATTTCGTAAGTGATATTTACCTAGAAACTATAAATCTCATTAAAAGGTACCTTTATATGTTCTGCCCTACCGTTAACAGCTAGAAGTTGACATTGGGTGTGGACTTATTATTACAATCACAGTCGACGTGACGCCTAGAATCAGTATGGACCAATCAGAAAGCAGCATATCCTGACGAATGACGTAACACTCAAGACACTTTGTCATTGGTTGACATCGGTGTGACGTAGTACAGTAATATAAACTCCCTGATTGGATAATATTAACCAATCAAAACGACGCAAAAGACAACATCTGATTGGTTAAAACTGGGCTTTCTTATTGGCCGAAAATACGAGACTCTGATTGGGCAATTATTACCTGAGCCGTTGACGTCACATGCGCATCACACTCAACTTGGTCCGACTGACTCAAGCAACCCTAATAGTTCGTTTGTTGAATACCAGTTATGTTTTGATACATATAGGCTATTTTTGTTTCTGTTAAACACAATAATAGCTTAGGTCAAAAATGATTTGTCAAGTAACGTCTTGTGAAGTCAATTTTTCGTTGATTTAGGATCTGTTAGTTAACGGGAAATTTATAAGAAGTATTTATATCTTCTACACAGGCAGTGTAAAACTATAACCTTTAACACCTGATTCGTACAGATGAGATAAATACAAAATAATTCGGCGACAGCATTCGCTTATTTGTCGTAGCGAAAGTATAAGCAGAATAATTACGATCCCGATAGCTGTGTGATTTTATAGAGTTTTAGGCCTGTAATCAGTGTTTATGTAGGCAGCTTGTTCGAATATTACAATTTTATAAGAATTATCAGTCGCGACATTTTAACGTTCCGAAAACGAACAATTCATGCGTTCTCTTAAGCAAGGTACGCTAATAAAATTACTTATTTTCAACCCAATTTGTCAGTAAACTAAAATCCTGGCTGTTGAAATTGGTGTGCAATGAAAGTTGTTTTTTAGGTAAACAGCGGACAAGGTGGTTTCAACCTCTATAATCTTTTCTGAGTGAGATGAGTTGAATGTGTTTACATGGTCTTCTCACAGCATTTATAATTATACTTATCAGAATGCCAGTCCTTCGGAAAATCATGTACTTTCGACTCTCCGAATGACACCACCTGTATTTCATTATCAACAGATACTAATTGTAAAATGAAATTCATGAATCTCAGATGAGGTAACCCTGACTAGTGTCATTTATACCTTTACCTCTTCTGTTCTTACGAGCTTTAGTCATATAATTGGCTGACCCTGTCATTAAAATGAATACATATTTAGAGTCAGGAACTAACAA